>CAMZMU010000040.1:50792926-51399422 GCA_947311845.1 Poa pratensis
ACTTCTGACTCCGGGGCGCTCCGCTCTCCTTCGTCACAAGTTGGACTTCATCAGTATAGAATTTGGATCATCATAAAACAACACTCCACCTTGAGCAAATTCCATCTTGTAGCATGAACGAGAACTTCACCCTGAAACAACAAAGAAAACACCTTCGGCGCCAAATAGCCTCTTGGGCTAGACAGTGATACCAACTAAGCCGAGCAAAGCTCGAACTTAGTAACAGGAACTGGCTTTGTCATCATATCAGCAGGATTATCATGAGTACTTATCTTGCATACCTTCTTACCTTTTGCAACAACATCACGCACATAATGGTATTTGACGTCAATGTGCTTTGTTCTCTCATGGAACATCTGATCCTTAGTAAGGTAAATAGCACTCTGACTATCACAAAACAGGTTAATGCAAGTATCATCTCCACAAAGCTCAGCAAACAAACCTTTCAGCCAAACCGATTCTTTACATGCTTCAGCAATAGCCATGTACTCTGCTTCAGTGGTAGACTGGGCAACAACGGATTGCAACGTTGCCCTCCAACTCACGGCACAACCACCAAGCGTGAACACATAACCTGTGAGGGATCTCCTCTTATCCAAATCGGCAGCAAAATCTGAATCCACATAGCCTACGAGTCCCTCATCAGTCTTGCCGAACTTGAGGCAAGCATTGGATGTGCCACGAAGGTACCTGAAAATCCACTGAACAGCCTTCCAATGTTCTTTACCAGGATTAGCCATATATCTACTAACCAAACTCATAGCATATGATAAATCTGGACGTGAGCAAACCATGGCATACATTAAAGAACCAACAGCACTAGAATATGGAACTCTAGACATGTACTCAAAATCCTCATCCGTACTAGGACATTGTTCAGCTGACAATTTAAAGTGAGGAGCAATAGGAGTACTAACAGACTTTGCATCATGCATGTTAAAACGATGAAGAACTTTCTTAATGTAATTTTGCTGACTAAGAAACAACAAACCAGAATTTCTGTCACGGGTAATCTCCATACCTAGAATTTTCTTAGCAGCACCAAGATCCTTCATCTCAAACTCGCTACTCAACTGTGACTTGAGAGCAGCGATATCTTTCTTGCTCTTGGCAGCAATCAACATATCATCAACATATAATAACAGGTATATAGGTGATCCATTAACAAACTTAATGTACACACAGCTATCAAATTCAGACCTCTTAAAGCCATGTGACAACATAAAAGAATCAAACCTTTTATACCACTGACGAGGAGATTGTTTCAAACCGTATAAGGACCTTTTCAACTTACACACAAGATCCTCCTTACCAGGCACTATGAACCCTTCTGGCTGGTCCATGTATATCTCCTCCTCCAACTCTCCATGCAGAAACGCAGTCTTTACATCTAACTGCTCAAGCTCAAGATCACGCATAGCAACAATACCAAAAATGTACGAATTGAACTATGCTTAACAACTGGAGAGAAAACATCATTATAATCAACACCTGGAATTTGACTGAAGCCTTTTGCAACTAACCTTGCCTTAAACCTCGGAGGCTCGCTAGGAGATAAACCCTCCTTTCTCTTGAAGATCCACTTACAGCGGACTGCCTTCTTTTTCTTAGGCAAGCGCACAACTTCCCATGTGCCATTTTATCGAGTGACTGCATTCTTCTTGCATAGCAGCAAGCCACTTCTCGCGGTCACCGGAACCAATAGCTTCAGTATAGTGGACGGCTCATGTCCGTGCTCCACCTGTTCTGCACAACTCAGAGCATAATCAACAATGTTACACTCTTCAATTAAACGTGGTCGAGGACCACAATTCCTCCTGTTCCTACGAGCAGCAATAGACTGTTGTGGCTGCAAAACAGGGGGTGAGTTCTGAACATTATTATTATCAGAATCAGAAGAATCAGAATCATCAGAACCAGCAGAATCAGGATCAGAATCATCTGAAGTAGCAGCACCATCATTGTCAACAGTGACATTTTCCTTTTCAACAGAGTGCTCCACCTCGACACGAACCTGCTCCTCAGAAAAATCTGGCAAAACATCTGAGGACAACTTATCAAAGTACATAACAGATTCATTGAAAACAACACTCCTGCTCATAAATGCCTTGCTAGTTTCGGGATTCCAACTTGTATCCTTTTACACCCGAACCATAACCAATGAACACACACTTAATAGCTCTCGGCTCTAACTTTCCATTATCAACATGAGCATAAGCAGTGCACCGAAAACTTTAAGTTGTGAATAATCAGCAGGAGAATCTGACCATACCTCAATGGGAGTTTTCTTGTCGAGGGGAATAGATGGTGACCTGTTTATCAAGTAGCAGGCGGTGGCAGCCGCCTCAGCCCAAAAACGCTTACTCATGCGAGCGTTGGAGATCATGCAGCGAGCCTTGGAGATGATGGTCCTGTTCATCCGCTCCGCTACACCATTCTGCTGAGGCGTGTACGGGATGGTGAGGTGCCTGACAATGCCTTCTTTCCTGCAATAATCATTAAAGGCATTCGAACAAAATTCGCCACCATTGTCAGTACGAAGTAATTTCACCTTCCTTTCTGTTTGCCTTTCAATCATAGCTTTCCACTCTTTAAAAGCAGCAAACGTATCATCCTTATTTTTCATGAAATAAGGCCAAACTCTTCTAGAGTAATCATCAATAATGGTAAGCATATAACGAGCACCACCATAAGAGGGCTTACGAGATGGCCCCCAAACATCAGCATGTACATAATCAAGTGTACCTTTGGTGGTGTGACAGAAGCATTAAACTTAACTCTTGTGTGCTTACCGAAAATGCAGTGTTCACAGAACTGCATCTTACCCAAACTGCATCCTTGCAGCAAGTCTCTCTTGATCAATTCTGCCATACCAAGTTCACTCATATGTCCAAGACGCTTATGCCAAAGGTTAGTTTTACTAGCGTCATCATGAGAAACAGCAGCAACAGTACCAGATAACGTGCTACCTCTAAGAACATATAACTTAGCAGAATTCATATCACCAACCATAACAATGAGAGAACCTTTTGATACCTTTAGGAGTTTATTTCCTCCTTTGTACTTGTACCCGTCACAGTCAAGGGTACTGAGCGAGATCAAATTTCTTGCCATGGTTGGTATGTGTTTCACTCCCGTCACGTGCGTGTCATACCGTCATGTGTCTTGACCTGAACGGAACCAACGCCAACAATGTTGCATTGCTGGTCGTTCCCCACACGCACGAAATCTCCAGTCTGCACTAACTCATAAGAACTGAACCAATCTTTGTTACAGCAAATATGAAAAGAACATGCAGTATCTAGAATCCATTCATCCTGACGAGAAACACATGCAGCTAAAACAGCTAGGCATTCGCCATCAGAACTACCATCAACAACAGAAGCCTCACCGGTATCATTACCTTCATTATTTTTCGGTTGGTAAGTACCTTTTCTTTTCTCCTTGTTCTGCAACTTCCAACAATCATCAATGACATGATTAGATTTCTTACAATACCTGCAGAACTTGTCACGGCCTTTAGACTTTGAGCGACCTCTGTCACCCTTGCTCTTGTCTCTGTTGTTGTTTGTAGTGTTATCTCGCTGCTCAGGCCTCCCTCGGACCTGCAAAGCATCGCCCTTGGAGGACGACGTCTCCTCTTTCTGTACCATACCTTTCATCTTTTCCCTGGCAAGCAGGGCCTCATATACTTCCGCGGTGGTTAGTTCATCACGGCTTAACAGTATGGTATCACGAAAATTTGCAAAGGAATTTGGCAGCGAGCATAGAAGTAAAAGTGCTAGATCTTCATCATCGTACTTTACCTCCATCGACACTAGGTCAGAAACGATCTCCTTAAAGATCGATAAGTGATTCATTACCGAACCACCTTCTTGCAACTTGTGCGTGAACAACTTCATCTTCACATGCATCTTGCTGGTGGTGAGATCTTTTGTGTTGGAAATATGCCCTAGAGGCAATAATAAAGAGTTATTATCATATTTCCATGTTCATGGTAATGTTTATTCTCCATGCTATAATTGTATTAACCGAAAACCTAATACATGTGTGGTTATGTAAACAACAGAGTCCCTAGTAAGCCTCTACTAGACTAGCTCGTTGATTAATGACGGTTATGGTTTCCTAACCATGGACATGAGTTGTCAATTAATAACGAGGTCATGTCATTGGAGAATGACGTGATGGACAGACCCAACCAAGCATAGCAATATTGATCGGATCAATAAGTATATATTGCCATGTCTTGTATTGTCAAGTATCCTGTTTCTTTGACCATGAGATTATGTCTATCCCGGGTACTGAGGAATACGTCTTGGGGACTTCAAACGTCACTTCGTAACTGGGTGACTATAAAGGTGTCTTACAGGTATCTCCGAAAGTACTTGTTGATTTGCATGTATCAAGACTGGGATTTGTCCCTCCGTGTGACGGAGAGATATACTCTGGGCCCACTCGGTAATGCACATTTGGTATCGCTTGCAAGCACGTGACTAAAGAGTTAGCCACATGGAATGTTGTATTATGGAACGAGTAAAGAGTACTTACTAGTAACGAGATTGAGCTAGGTATGGTGATACCGCCGATCAGATCTCTGGTAAGTAAAATATATCGTGAGACAAAGGAAATGGAATACGTTGACATTGTGGTTCACACCGATAACGATCTTCGTTGAACTTGTGGGAGTCATTATGGGCATCCAGGTCCCGCTAATGGTTATTGATCGTAGAGGAGTCTCGATCATGTCCACTTGTTCTCGAACCCGTAGGGTCACACACTTAAAGTTCGGTAACGCTAGAGTAGCTTTGGGATAATTATAATGGTGAGACCGAAGGTTGTTCGGAGTCCCGGATAGGATCCGGGATATCACAAGGAGCTCCAGAAGAGTCCGGAGATAAAATTTCATATATAGGAATGTGGTTTTTGGGTTCCGGAAAGGTTCAGGAATTAACCGATATTGTATCGGGGTTTTTCTGAAATGTTCCGGTGGGTCCCATGGTGGGGCCCACTATCCCGAACGTCCCACTTAGGATATTTGGCAGCCAAGTTCCTTCCTTGAGAAGTCTTGTCAGCTAGGTTCCTTCCTGGGGAAGCCTTGGAGGCTGGTTCCTTCCTGGGAAGATTTGGAGGCTAGTTTCTTCCTGGGGAAGATTTGGAGCCTGGTTTCTTCCTGGGGAAGATTTGGAGCTGGCTGGTTCCTTCCTGGGGAAGCTCAGGAGGCAAGCCTCACAGCTCCTCCCCACATCCTACATAAGGAGGGTACCATTTGGGGAAAGATAAGGATTGATTCCTAAGCCGGTTACACTTCCTCTTGCTCCTTTCTCTTGTGGTCTTGGCTTGGTGAAGCCCTGCCCGCGTGAGAGCTCACCGAACCACCACACCGTCGTGCTGCTGGTTTGGATCCCATCTACTTCTCTTTCAAGCTTGCTGGATCAAGAAGAGGAGACGTTGCTGAGCCGTACGTGTGTAAATCTCGGAGGCACCGCTCGTTGTGGTGCTGATCGGAGTGAACCGCATCAAGGTCTACACCAAGCTGCGTTGTGATTAACGTCCAACGCTCGTGTTCTTCGAGGGTATGTTGATTACCTCCCCGTTACTTGCATCTCCTTAGATAAGATCTTTGGGTGTTGCTTCCGCATGTGAGAGAAATTTTTTGATTCTCTGTCGCGCATATCCCTACACTTTGGACATACAGATCGACTCCAGCTTAGCTCACAGCTGCGCTGCGGTTTTCTCCTGCAGTTCTTCTTGCAGAATATCATTAGACAGATGAAGTTGAATAAGCGATAAATCCTTACGGTCTTTCCGCTTCTCATCGGCGGTCCATGTCGTCGTATCCTTGTCGCCGAATTTCTCCAGCGCCTCGTCAAGATCATTGGACTGTGCGAGGATCTCACGCATCTTGACCTGCCACAGCGAAAATCTCGTCTTGTAGTCCAGCGCCGGTAGATCGAACTTCATCGATGCCATCCAAAACCCTAATCTGAAAACAGATCTGAAACAGGGCTCTGATACCACTTGTTATAAACGATAGCAAATAAACGACGAAGAGCGGAACGATCAAACCAAAGGAGACACGAGATTTTAACGTGGAAAACCTCTCCAAACAAAGGAGAGGAAAAAACCACGGGCGCCAGCCAGCAATACTTCACTATATCAGGTGAGGTTACAAACGCCGTGGGTTTACAATGTGTGGCTTACCCCAAGCGGCGGCTTACAACATGTATATATGGTGGCATAAAACACTAAGTCAGTTGTAGTCTGACTCGGAAACTTCTGACTCCGGGGCGCTCCGCTCTCCTTCGTCACAAGTTGGCCTTCATCAGTATAGAATTTGGATCATCATAAAACAACACTCCACCTTGAGACAAATTTCATCTTGTAGCATGAACGAGAACGTCACCCTGAAACAACAAAGAAAAACACTTTCGGCGCCAAATAGGCTCTTGGGCTAAACAGTGATACCAACTAAGCCCGAGCAAAGCTCGAACTTAGTAACAGGAACTGGCTTTGTCATCATATCAGCAGGATTATCATGAGTACTTATCTTGCATACCTTCAAGTTACCTTGTGCAACAACATCACGCACATAATGGTATTTGACGTCAATGTGCTTTGTTCTCTCATGGAACATCTGATCCTTAGTAAGATAAATAGCACTCTGACTATCACAAAACAGGTTAATACAAGTATCATCTCCACAAAGCTCAGCAAACAAACCTTTCAACCAAACCGATTCTTTACATGCTTCAGCAATAGCCATGTATTCTGCTTCAGTGGTAGACTGGGAACGGATTGCAACGTTGCCCTCCAACTCACGGCACAACCACCAAACAACGGAGGTTTGGGGCGGCCCCGGACGGAACGAGGCGCGGCGCCACGTCTGCATCCAACGCGCGGGCCACGCCTGGCAGTGAGACACGAGGCGGTGGTCGTCGTCAAAGGCGCGTGAACGCGTGGCGACGCCTCGTTTTCACACCGGCACAGACGCTAGTGAGCCGTCGTGTCCCTGTGCTCGTCGGCATGAATGCGCGGCGCGCCTTTTCGAGGCACGGCGGCGTTAATGCTACCACTCTCCGGCGGCAATAAAAGGCCGTCGCCCCCGTGCTCACTCGCCACACTCGCCACCGCCTCCTTCTCTGCCTCCGCCTCCTTTTCCTGCCCACCGCGAACACCGCATGCCGCCGCGTACGAGATGGCCGAAAACTGGCGGCGCACCGGGGCGCGGCGGCGAACGGTTTCGGGCCACGCACCCTCCTCCCCGAGCAGTCGGAGGCACTGCGGGACAACGGGTACCCCGTGCCTCCCGACATGCCCGTCGGCTCGCGCTTCGCCATCTCCGTCCGCGGCATCCAGTGCCGCGCCCGCTGACGCGGGCGAACCGCGATTTCCATGCCGCTCAAGTCGCGCATTACTGGCGCGAGCTGACGGGAGATGCGCGACGATCCGCACTGGAACCCGGAGGACGCGGCCAACCAAGGCCGCTACGAGGCGGCATTCCAGCGCCTCTTCGAAGAGGAGATGAACCGCTGGAACGGCCCCGGCCTGGCGCACAGGGATAAGAACGTCGCCGGGCGCGAGGCGTTCTGGAGCGTGCACGGCCGCACGCTCGACGCGGTCATGGAGCACATCGCCAACGGCGGCTCCCTACTGGAATGGCCGGCGGAGCCTGCTCCGCCTGCGCACGCTCCGCCTCCACCTGCCAACCTATGGGCGTCGCGTGCGACGGCCTCCTCGTCGCGCTCGTCGGCGTCCTCGTCGCGGGCCTCCTCCTCGCGTGCGTCGGCGTCGGCCTCATCGTCGCGCTCCTCCTCCTCCCTCTCCCGCGCCTCGCATCTGCTCACGCCGAAGCCGGAGCAGATGAAGGTCAAGGCGGAGCCGGAGCTGTCGCCGATGATGACGGAGCTGATGGCGGCGCAGGCGGGCACGGACGACGACGCCATCGCCAAGGCCGTGGAGGCCACGTCCATGGACGACGTGCCACCGCTCGACGGGTCGTCAGCCTGCGCGTGGTCCGCATTTGAGCACGCCATGGAAAATGACGTGCCCTTCGTCGACCTCACTGGCGACGCCGGCCCCAGCCGCCGCATCAAGGAGGAGGACGGCGGCGCAGGACCAAGCAGCGGCGCCGCTGTGAAGAAGGAGCACTACACCACGGTCTAGAATCGGAGGCACTAAGTAATGCCTCCAAAAGTCTAAAAAATGCCTCAATATGTTTTTTGAGGCGAAAAAAAAAGCGCTGCATTTACTAGTGTAGCTAAAAGTCTTTTGTGGCATTTTGCAATAATGCCTTAATAGGTGATCATTAGAGGCATTATTGAGTGCCTCTAATGCTATAGAATTTGAGGCACTTTTGATTTGTGCCTCTAATGCTATAACAATGGAGGCACTCAATAATGCCTCTAAAGCTATAGAATTTGAGGCACTTTTGATTTGTGCCTCTAATGCTATAACAATGGAGGCACTCAATAATGCCTCTAAAGCTATAGAATTTGAGGCACTTTTGATTTGTGCCTCAAATGCTATAACAATGGAGGCACTCAATAATACCTCTAATGCTATAGAATTTGAGGCACTTTTGATTTGTGCCTCAAATGCTATAGCAATGGAGGCACTCAATAATGCCTCTAATGTTATAGAATTTGAGGCACTTTTGATTTGTGCCTCAAATGCTATAGCAATAGAGAATTTGAGGCAAAAGTCAAATATAACAATATATGTATTTCATGCGGAATTCACATATTAGAACATAGGCAATCAGTTTTGTAAACCATTAAGATCCATTACAGCAATAAAAACTACTGGAAGCATATGACAGTAGCAATAAATGCTATAGCAATATAACCATTAATCCTCAAGTATGTACTTGAGACAATTACTGGAAGCATATGACAGTAACTATTTCAATGACAGTACGACATTAACTTACATCCATCAAGTACGTGACAATAACTGGAAACATATGACATTAACATCTATCTAGCCTTGTGATGATGGAACCATTACAGTCTTCTTCGGTTTCTTTACTGGACCTTGTGATGCAGACGCAGGAGCAACAGCACTTCTTTTCCCTGTCAAGTTCAGTTTCATGTTTGTAACAATACTTTTGACCACAATGTCAAGACATGATCCATCAGTCTTTGTTATCTGCATAAACAGATGGTGACTGAAAGGTTAATTGTCTGAAGAAAGAATGAAGAATCTGAAGGTACATTCAAATTTGCTTTGAGTGACTATGTGTTTCGGAATAACTTACAAAATTCCTTGGCCAAGGGACGCACTTGGCCTGTGCACTTCCCATCTTGGTCAGTCTACCCCTTGGTCTAGGCAACATTGTTGTTCTCTTGTGTACCACATTGACCATCACCTCCACATAGTCACTCAAAGGTTGCCCGTCCAACCCAATGGCATCTGGATCTGCTGTCTGAATAGTTCCTTGTGCTACCATGTCAAAGGAGTTAGGAGAAGCTAATCCCACTTCCATTCCTTTACTTAGGGGATATTGATGCTTCAAACCCTTGTTCTTCTTCATTATGCGTCTTATGTCTTCAATTGTTCCCACGTACATTGAAGGCAGTAACCTTTCAGCAAATTTTCATAACAACTGACACAATGTACAACAGTTGATTTTACCTCTGCTGCTTTTGAACTGGATACTTTATCTGCACCAACAACTTTTGAACTCTGCTTGATGATTGCTTTCGTGGGTTCAACCTTTCCAACCTTGAGATTTTTTAACACTTGATCCTGCAGTTAGTGAAATAACCTGTCAGTAAAGTTCAGGCAAATGACACAATGTACAACAGTCAAATTTTAGCAGTTGATTTTACCTCTGATGCTTTTGAACTGGATGTCTTTACTTCTGAACTTTGCTTCATAATATTTTTCATCTCCTCAACATTTTCCAGCTTAACTTTTTTCAACAATTGTTCCTGCAGTTAAGATACTACCATGTCAGTACAGTTCATGTCTCTGTCAATGAATTTACGCATGTAACTATTAACAGTTGGCGTACCTCTGTTTTTCTCGAACTGGTTGCCTTCTCTTTATGAGCTACTTCTACTTGTGAATCTTGCTTCCCATCATTTAGCTGTGTAAGGCTTTGAATTTTCTTTCTCTTATTTGATTTGGATCTGCTCTCATCTATCATCTGTTCAGTTTCTTCTAACTGTTGTTCCAAACTTGTTCCATTGTTGTTAGCTTCAGTTGATTTCTGATATCCATCATCTTCAGGCAGGTCTTGTGTGGTGTTTGCTCTTGGTGATATCTGATATCCATCATCTTCAGGCAGGTCTCGTGTGGTGTTTGCTCTTGGTGATATCTGATATCCATCATCTTCAGGTAGGTCTTGTGTGTGATACCGACCACCTTGTACAATATTCATCAACTTAGTGTACTTCAACTCCATTGCAATACTTCTGTCAATCCAATCTTGCTGAGTATGGGCTAGGCTCTCAACCATTCCCCTTAGTTCTCTATTTTCCATAGTGGAATCATGTAGAGCAGACATAGCCAATGCTAGTTTCTCACTAGAATTTCCACCTACAACAAGTCCTCCGCCATGCCTTAAAGACTTGCCTGCTTTAGGGAAGATTTTAGAGTACACATCACTTTCACTAGGTTCCTCTCCTTTCAAATGTGGGTTCTTATCATACTGTTTAATGATTTCTATCTGTTTTTGACAAAAATGAAAACAATTATTCATCATTCCACAGAATTCAAATTTTTGCAGACTTTAAATTTTCGATGTACACATTATAGTTTACTTACTATATTTGCCTTTGCGAAATCATCAACTGCCTTTCCTTCCTGGTTACTGTGTGTCACACAGTATCGTTCTCCTCTTGATATTCTTCTCCCAATTCTGATCTCCTGCAAATTAGTGCAAACATTGTAGAGTTGTTCTTAAGAAGACAAAATTGAGATCATTTATCAAAATAGTAGGTAAGTACCACTTGATCCTGCATAACCGCAAAGCTTCTTGAACCTGCCACATGCCTAGCATTTGGTTGACCATTTGTGGTAGCTTTGTTCCTGTCACTTATTTGCTGCATTATGGAAATCTTTTTTCAGTTAGTACACCTTTGCCTTTGCAGTTTTTCAGTCAGTATACCGAGCTAACTGCATTTACGTAAACGTTCACATACCTTTGCCTTTGAAGTTTTCCAGTACTTAACTAACCATGACCACTGTGCTGGTGGAATCCTTTTACTGCAACCATTTGAGATGTTTTTCTTTGTTGACAAATCTGCTTTATAATACTTTCTCTTCAAGACTGCTTTAAAATCTTTCCACTTCTTACTTGCTGATTTCAGGACCCAAAACTTATACGAATCATGAACATTGAAAAAACCCTGTATTTATGATTTTGCAATACAGTTAACTTCCTGCCTTTATGTACTGACTTTAGAAATTTATGATATTACACAAAGATCAGGAATGTACCTTTACTGTGTTCCACAGTTTATTCTTTTCATGTTTGGGTACTTTAGTCCAGTTGCTTGCCGCAAGTGATATCTCTTTTCCTTTTACCAGAGTCCCAATGAAGTTAGTTAACAAGCTTGTTTTCAGCCCACAAGGCTGTCCATCTCGGTTAAATTCCAGTGTTTTTGAAGTTGGGGTCATATTCCTTCCAGAATCTTTTGAGACATGTTGGGCCTCTCCTTGTCGGCCCTTCTTCATCTGTCATCATGTGTCATCATGCGAAATTGATCAGAATATAAGTAAGAGAAAGGATTAGTTTGAGTCACAAATGTAGCACTACGTTTGCACTTCACCTTGTACATTTGCTTGTTGTATATCACCTTGTGCAGTCGTTTCATCATCATTTTCATCTACTGTTGTTGCATCACTGTCACACTCATACTCGCCTGCACTATCCTCCTCCTCTTCCTCTATTTCTTCATATATTGTTGTATTCTGAAAGTTCAGATATAAATTCGTCAGCTTAAACATAGTATAGGAAGATCACAATAAACTAGAAAAAGTGTTTGCGGTCTTGTTGTCTTACTTCTGTCAGTGGCTTGTAAATGCCTTTCAATCTTGCTTCATCAATGAATCTCGAAAATGTAAGCTCATTCTCATTTTGATTTTCCTTAGATGGAATCCCTAGTAGTTCCAACTTCTCGTTTACCTCATTCTGCCTCCTGTCTTGGCTATCCAAATTGCCATGACCTGCAATAACATAATAGAATGTGAGTCACATGCTTTTTATTTGTTCGTTACATTTTATAATTGCGCAGAAAGTAACTAAATATGACATACATTACGTAAACATCAACAAATTTAATTTTGAGGCTCCATGTCATAGAAATCTCTAATTGGTGCATGGACGACAACATGCCAATCAACATCAATGGGATCTTGTAAGTAATAGACTTGCTTTGCTTGACTAGCAAGTATGAAAGGTTCAGACACCATTTCACTTTCTTTAATGACATAGTTGAAGTTGATTTCAGTTATTCCAGAAAACTCTACCCTCATCCCAGGAGGTTTTACCCATTCACACTTGAATAGTACCACACTCCCTTGGTTTGCATAGTTCAATTCTACGATCTCAAGTACCCTGCCATAATACTGAACACCTCCCAGTACAGGATTCTTATCCTTTGCACTTGCATAACTAGAGGTCTCTGATGACACAGATACTCCATCACATTGTGTTGATTTTCCTTCAGCATGTGTTTTTGTATGGTAAGTGCATCCATTGATGCAGTAACTGTTGTATTTCCGCACCATCATGTATGGTTTCTGAGCTAACAGCACTACATCTTCAGGCACTACAATCCCTTTAGCAAGTTCAGACTGCACATGTTCAACAAACCATGTATGGAAATTTTTATGGTGGTCTTTTTCCAAATCTCTCCTACTCTTTCTTCTGTCTGCACTTAGGAATTTTTTGTGCTCTTCTGCATACTTTTTTATTTCAGGATAGTTGAACAGGACATGCCTCTGAGCTTGGGTCCATGAGATATGGTCTAGCTCACCTACAGAAAAGCCAGACATAGGCCTCCCAATTATTCTCAAGTATCTGTCAGATGATGTACTGCAATTTGATCTATCATCATGTCTAGATGTTTTATTGAATTTGGTGGCGCAGTCATTTAGATATCTTGAACAGAATGACAAACACTCATCAAACACGTAGCCCTCTGCAATTGAACCTTCAGGATGGCTTCTTGTATGAACCCAGTTCTTTACTTTCCCAATAAATCTCTCAGGGGACCACATATTCCTGAACTGAGCTGGTCCAGCATGTAACACTTCAGTGGCAATATGAATAATGAGGTGCTCCATTATGTCGAAGAAAGAGGGAGGGAATATCTTCTCTAGGTCACACATGATTTCAGGGATTTCATCTTCCAGCTTCGCTATCTCAATAGGATCTATTATTTTTGAACAAACTTTCTTGAAGTAGTTGCTAAGCTTAATAAGTGGCAGACTCACACTTGCAGGCATAGTCTTACTAATAGCAAAAGGGAATATGTCCTGAAATATTATATGGCAATCATGTGTTTTTAACCCAACAAATTTCTTCTCATCCAACCTCACTTTGTTGAACAGGTATGAGGCATAACCATCTGGGAATTTGGCATGCTTGGCAACACTGCAGAACAGCCTCTTGTTATCTGGGTTCATGTAGTGAGGTGCCTGTGGCAACTCTGGATTCGATTGACTTTCATCAACATGTAGATGATTCCTAATCTTCAATCTCTTCAGATCTCTTCTTGCATTCACATTATCTTTTGACCTGGTATCTACTTGCAGGACGGTGTTGACAATGTTGTCGAACACATTTTTTTCAACGTGCATTGTATCCAAGTTATGTCTAACTTGCAGTTCTTCCCAATATACTAATTGGTAAAATACACTTCGTTTCTTGAATGTCGTTTCGACAGTGTGCACTTCCTCCTCTTGTTCAATCTCTTCACCCTCCTCTGTTCTATGCCTCTTCTTCTTCTCACTCTTCTTTGGCTTCTGAAGTTTCCCGTACACGCAAATAATGCCTTTTGTCATTTCTGATATGTCATGCCCTGTAGGTTGGACAGGAGGATCCCTAAACTCAGTTCTGCCATTAAATGACACAGAATCACTTCTGTAAGGATGATCTTCAGGTAGGAATCTTCTGTGACCTAAGTAGCAGGGTTTGTGGCCATACTTCAATCTTATGGAGCTGGTATTTGTTAGACAATGTGAGCAAGCAGCTATGCTCTCTCCACTAATGTTACCACGGCCCATCCAATCAGATATTGTCATAAGAGCATAGCAAACACTTTAAACTTCTCCCCAACGTGAGAATCGAAGGTCCATAAACCATTGTGCCATAGGTCTTTGAGTTCATCTACCACCAGCTGTAAGTACACATCTATGTCTTTCCCTGGTGACTTCCTACCAGGAACAAGGACTGACAAGATAAAATTTGAATCCTTCATACACATCCAAGGAGGGAAATTGTATGGGATCAAAATTACTGGCCAGATGCTGTAGGAGAGATTCATATTTCTGAAAGGGTTGAAACCATCAGTAGCAAGCCCAAACCGAATGTTTCTGGGCTCATCCCTAAATGTAGTGTGGTTGGCATCAAAAAATTTCCATGCTGGGGAGTCGGCAGGATGCCTCATGAGTCCATCTCTTGTTCTACCATCATGGTGCCAGCTCATAAGTGGAGCTGTCTTGGAACACATGAACATCCTCCTAATTCTTTGCTTCAATGGAAAATGCCTAATAACCTTCTGCGCAACCCTGCTAATTCTTTTCCCACCAGCTACAGATTTCTCAGTCTTCCATCTAGATGTCTTGCAAACTGGGCAAACAGATGCATTCGAATATTCTCCTCTAAATATGACACAGTCATTGAAGCAGGCATCATAGCAGTCGTAACCTAATCCTACAGACTTGATATACTGTTTTGTTGCATGGAAATTCTTTGGAAGTGTATGACCATCAGGTAGAGTTTCCTTGAACAGTTGTAAAACTTCTTCAAAACAAACATTGGACATTCCCCTGAAGGTCCATGGAATATCCATGTGGTATATCCACGCATAAATCCATCACAGATTAGATGTTCATGAACCACATCTATATTGAACCAGTATCTATTTTTGCAATTTCTACAGGGGCATAGTATTAACTGTTTATTTTCAGAATTAGCAACAGCAAACTGTAAGAAAGCCCTAACACCATCAGAATATTGCTCAGAATGTCTTGCTGCACACAACCAAGTTTTATCCATTTCAGCAACACAACAGTATTTTGCACAAACAGAGCAGATTTAAAACAAAACAGACCCTGCATTTTTTATTGAACCAGCAGTATTGTAAGCACAAGTTCAGAACCTAAATGAAGCACAAGCACAAGTTCAGAACCTAAGTGAGTTACCAGATGATCTCTGTGGTAGCTGGACGCCCTGTGAAGTTGAAGCAGATGGATCCATGGGTGCTTTACGTCGAAGGAATGATGAGGACGGTTGCATAGTCCTCACGTCCGCTCCCAGGTCACCTCCTGATAGTATAATCATTGTCGCCTGCGTGTCAATTCATTGAAACAAACAGTAGCAGTTTCAGTCGTACTGTCAGTAGCAGGTCGCCGAGGCGACTAATTCAATGAATTGACACGGGATAAACTACAATCGTACATAGCACTAGAATCCATAGAACGATTGGTAACATGTCTTAAAGGAGGAAACTACTCTTAAGATATCCAATCAGGAGGAAAATATGACGCAGATACTCTACTAGGTCATAAATTAGCTCACACAGCGGTTGAAAGATGATAAGGCCTGGCAAATGTATGCTTAACTAGTGAAAGGAAGGTTTTATTTCACAGTTTGGATGCCTTTTTTTTCGAAAATGGATGGCTGACATACTACATCTATCCAACTTATAAGATTTTTGGTATACTCCCTTGATTGGCTTCATTTCTTCACATTGTTGACATCACTGACAATGCACGATGCTTTAGATGGCGGGGGTTCTGCGGCCTGCAGTTGGGTAACTGAAATTGACCTTGGTTTCTAGCGTAGTAAGGTTTTAGCTTCCAGATAGTGAGCTGAGTTGAATTGATGCAATGTTTTCATTCATTTGCTCATGAACCAAGAATCTTTAAGAAAAAACTTCGTTCTCTGTGGTGTAGATTACATGCAACTATTTGTACGCATGATCTATTATGGTGCTAACTTACACAAGGTTAAACACTACCAAAAGATGGTTTCAGCTGCATCAATACTAAATGAGTAGATGATGCTGAAACAGCTATACTCTGTCTCTATGTAGTTTGTATAGGCGCAGCTTTTGTCTCAATGTACCTGAAGGTGCATGTGCAAATCAGAAACATTTGATGAGTAGTAGGTTTCAGCCGCATAGATACTAAATGATGCTGAAACAGTCTAACTCTATGTCCCTATATACTCTGTAGACACAAACGTTTTCTTTTTGTGTACCTAAAGGGGCAGATGCAAATCAGAAACTTAACATTTTATAAGTATTTAGTCTGTACTTATATGTTTGGAATGTGCAGGACTATTTGCAAGGAAATCCGATGTGGATGGAGTATTGCAAGGTCCCCCTGGCAACCCTAGGGTTCGAGAACAACTACGACGTCTTCGTGATTTCTCGGGATAAACTACAAATCGTGGCACGGGATCAAGTGAATCAGGGCTAACGTACCAGTAAAATTGGGCGGCGCCGCCGGAGAGATAGGAGAGGGAGCGAGGTAGCGGTCGTCGTCGGCGAGGTAGCGGCGGAGAGGGAGCGGTCGTCGTAGTCCTCGTCCAGGTACCCGAGGTAGCGGCGGCGGCGTAAGCGATTGGGGTCGCCGAGGTAGCGGCTAGAGACGAGGTAGCGGCTAGAGAGGGAGCGGTCGTCGTCCTCGACCAGGTACCAGCGTCGTGATACCTGGTCGCCGGCGGCGGAGTCGCCGGAGAGAGTAGCGGCGGCGGGGGCGGTAGCGGCGGCGGAGTCGCCAGAGAGAGATGAGAATTTTCGAAATGAAATGCGTCGATCGCACGGCAGGGGTTTTTCGAAAACAATACAGAAGTGGAAGGACTATTTTGTGTAACATAAACTTTAGATGGACTATGTTGTAAAATAGCCATTGTAACATAAACTTTAGACGATCTAAGCCGTCGGATGGAAGTGAAACGTCATCCTGGCCGTCCTTCTTGGATCAATCCACTCAACGGATTTTCTGCGGCTGCTGCGGTTGTGGCTAGATGATGAACGGATCTTCTTGTAATATGTTTAGTTCTCGAGTTAGGGTTCCTCATCCTATCCGGCGCCGGCGTTCTTCATCCTCTCCGGCGAACGGGTGGCGACGGCGTTCTTCCACCTCTCCGGCGAACGGCGAACGGCGCCGGCGTTCTTCCTCCTCTCCGGGGAACGGGTGGCACGGCGAACGGGAGGTGCCGGCGTTCTTCCACATCTACGGCGAACGGCGAACCAAGGTAACTTGGGATCACTCGCTCCTGTTGCCCTACTCCCAGTAGATCTTGACTTAGAGTAGCCTGGGATCACTATAGAGCGCCCTCATCTGTAGCAAACGAATTGCTAGTTCTGAATTCAGCCTTCATTAGCCTGAAACAAGACTGAATTGCTAGTTCTGTTAGGTTTCTTCTTTCAGAGTAGAATATTAGCTCATGATTTAAATTCTTTCAGAGTCATGGGAAGCAATGAAAATGATGTTGACGGCATGAGCTTGAATGCTAGCTCTGATGATGATGATTACTACCTCCCAGCGAAGAGAAATACAATTCGAGGTACTTTGTTGATGAAGTACTTGGCCACTGTTCTGTATACTTGGTCAGACGATTTAATTAGGTCACTTGTTGCATAATTTTATGTAGGTCCAGGTTACAAAGGGCATGAGCAATTTGACTCTTGCTGCATCTTTGGAAATGATGTGGAGATGCATTGGAGTCAGACGATGCAGCTCAAGAACTATGCTGAAGAGTTACCCAACCCACCTATTAAACCATATGTATGTAAGATTGAAGAGAGATTCATTGTTCCTGAGAATGGTAAAATGGTTAGTACTTCAGTCTAGTATTGGTGTACATTCACTCTCTTATTGCTGTGGTAGATGCATTTCAGTTTACTCATATTGCAAATAAATTTGATGAGGACTTGTTTTTTCCTTGTTACTTTCAGGAGTTTTCATCAGATTTTACCTCAGCGTTCCTGTTGCAGTTCCTGAAATCACCAATCTGGAAGACTCCAGTTATAGGTGTCATAGTAAACAGTAGTGATAGCAAGTTGGATAGGTACTGCAAGCTGACTCTTGGTACTGGAGGAAAAGCAGCCATTGATTTTGGCTGGCCAAAAGCAGTGAAAGGTTTCAAAATGGAAGAAGGTTCAATTTGGATTTTCAAGTTCATAGATGAAAGAACTGTTGCAAAGGAAAATAGGAATACGTTTGCATGGCTTAGACTGGTGCTCACTAAGCTGGTTCGCCAAGGTTAGCACCATTCCAAATCTAAGTCATTGATTTTTTGTTTACCTGCAAACTTTGTACACAAAACAGTGCAGTAATTGATTTTTTGTTAACCTGTTTCTTGTACACGTTGTAGACAGCAAGAATTTTAATTATGTGACCTTAAGTGATGAAGAAAACATGAGTACAAGTGATGAACAATTGGTAGCTATTAGTGATGAAGAAGAAGATAGCTGTCTCGAGCCTGAGGATGAGTATTTCGGACAGGAAGACTACTATCTCGAGCCTGAAGATAGCTATATTGAGCCTGAGGACAACTACTTTGAAGATGATGATGATGTTGTGAGTGAAATGCAGAAGATCACTATTAGAGGTACATTGAGTGCATGTTTCAATTTAGCTTTTCAAATCCTCATTTTGAGCTTCAAGCATATGTTGAGTGCTACATTGTTCATGTAGGCCCCGGATACCAAGGAAATGAAACATTTGATATGTTTTGCATTTTCGGGAATGAAGTGGAATTGAGCTTCCAACAGGTGGGCCAGCTGTGTAAGTATGTGCAGGACTTACCAATGCCACCCATCAAACTCTATGTGAGCAAATTATTAAAATCACAGACCAAAGGCAAGGACTGTAAGATGGTATGTACTACTTTGATGGTTTTTGTACATTCTGTTGTACAAATTATTAGAATTATTAATGTACTGTCAGTGATACTATGGACATGTTTTTGCAGGACTTCTCAGCAGAGTTTACCAGTCAGTATCTAATGCCATTACTCAAAGCACCAAACAGCCCCGACCCTCTTTCACGTGTGGTTGTGCAGAAGGTAGAAGCAACAGATGTCAAAATTAGGTACTGCAGGATGAAGCTTGAAAGTGGAAAGGCCGTAATAAACGCTGGTTGGATAGCAGTTGTACATGCTTTCAAGTTGAAGGAAGGAGACATATGCATCTTTAGCTTCTAGGACGAGAGGGGTATAGCAATTAGAGATCCAGATCCATTTGGAATAAAAACAAGGCTTCTTGTACTGAAGCTTGAGGAGTGAGTCCTGTGATCAATGATTACATTTGCTTGTTTCTGTATACCCTAACCATTATTCGGTTTGACAGTTTTATAATTTACACTCCAGGGACAGTACTGCTATTAACAACACAAACAATGAAGATGAAGATGATATGCACAAGATAACCATTCGAGGTAAGTGCTTCCATGTCCTGCTTGCTGTTAGGTGATGCAATGCTTGGTTGGTTATCTAGTACTAAATTATCAAACGTGAGTCACCTGATAGTGTTTTTGTGCTTCAGTGCTCGATGTTGCTAGCTTACGTTTTCAGGGTTGCTTCATTACCAGTTTCTTACAATGTTATGTGTTTCTAGTTTCCTTACAATGTTCCATTTCGCAAGATATATGGATGCCACTTGTAGTTACGGAAGTAAAATAGAAAACTCAGTAGTCTAGATGGATGTCACTTTTAATTAATATTCAATGGTATGCTGGTAACTAATAGCGAAATTAAACCATATAGGACCTGGCCTACTAGGAGATAATTCATTCGACAAGGAATGCGTGTTCGGAAACAAAGTAGAGATGAACTACAGTCAGGCAAAGCAGCTTAGGAGATTGGTAGAGGTAATACCAAGACCTACAATAAAGGAGTACGTGTGCCAGATTATGAAAACAAACGTTCTTCCTGATTGTAAGATGGTAAGTTTTTTTTGTAATATACTTCATCAGATTGCTACCACTTGAACACAGCTAGTACATCACTGACTTGATGTGTTTGGATTTTTCCAGGAATTTACAGCTGAATTTACCTGCTACTACTTGACTAAGATCCTTAGGTCACCGTACAACAGTTTGCCGCATGTCAGTGTAGTTGTCAACTGCACCGAAAGCATAGATAACTGTTACTGCAGAATTAAGATTTGTGAATTGGGAAAGGCATCCATCGTAGGTGGATGGAAGAAAGCTGTGGAAACTTTCAAGCTGCAAGAGGGTGAAGTCTGCATGTTCAGTTTCAGAGATGAGAGGGTCTACTCAAAGAAAGGGAGAGATAGTCTAGCTTGGCTGAGGCTGGTAATAACAAAGTTGTATGTCGAGTCCTTTGTGTAATAAGTAGCCTCAATGGTATTGTAATAAGTAACAGAGTTGTATGTGCAGTACTACTGAATCTTTGTGACCTGCTTAAATGTTATGGATATTATTAATTGTTGAATGTGTCTGTGCATATTGTAGCTTGTTATGACTGTGGGAAACATAGACTATTCTGCCTTCAATGTTCTGGACTACATAGTCCAGAACTCTGGCACATAGTCTACATTTTCGGTCAGTTTGTTTTCTGAAATTTTAAGCATTGTTTCTTTAGTTGTAAAAAAAATCAAGTTACTGCTCCCTGAATTTTTCTGCATTGTTTCGTCAGTTGTAAATATATTCAGAAGCTTGTCAGTTTGTAAAAAAAATCAAGTTACTGCTCCCTGATTTTTTCTGCATTGTTTCGTCAGTTGTAAAAAAATTCAGAAGCTTGTCAGTTTGAAAAAAAAATCAAGTATGTTTGATCCGGATGATGGGATGGATGTACCAGAATGTGCTAAAGATTTTTAGTTAAGTTTGGGTGGATGCTTCTATGACAAAAGTAGTTTTGGTCAAATTAAAACTGTGATTTTGGACCCTTTGGATCCTTTGGTAAAAATGAAGGATTTTGCATCCTTCAATTTTTTTTTGTCATTTTGGATCCTTTGATTTTGCACTAAAAAACTTCAATATTTGAATACTATAGTTTTAGGACAACTATAGAAAAAAGGATCAAGGGACAGTTTTAGGAAAACCCTGCATTAGTTTTGAACAATCAAATTTATTAAAAATACCTTATAAAAAGTTACATCAATTTTTACTTAAACAAATTTTGTAAATCACAGCGGTATTAAACTAGGGTGTTTATTGAAAAAATACTGCAGGTGGAGGGATACCATTTTAATATAAATAAAGTTCAAGGAGTAAGATGCAAAATGGGATACGATATAAGCTACCACCGTACACATCACCGAGACACTTGACTCATTTCTAGGGTTTGACCATCCACGTGCTCTCCGCCGCCGTCGACATCCACGTGCGCTCCGCCGTCGCCATCAAGGAGGGAGCAAGGTTAGCAAGATTCCGTACATTCACGTGCGCTCCGCCGTCGCCATCTCGTATTTTTCTTGTAGAATAGGGTTATACAAGATCTAGTCTTTTCTTTGTTCACGTGCTCTCCGCCGCCGTCTACATCCACGTGCGCTCCGCCGTCGCCATCCACGTGCTCTCCGTCGCCGTCAAAATCAAGATCTAGTCCTTTGTTCGATTTGGCGGTTCCTTTGTTCGATTTGGCGGTTCCTTTGTTCGATTTGGTAGTTTCTTTGTTGGATATGTGTGTGGCAACTAGTTTGGGATGAATATGGTTAGGGTTAACAGGAATGATATCTTTTCCTAACTCCCTGATCTTGCTTGATTGGATGAATTGGTTTAAAATCTGTGATATATGATCTAGTGTCATTACATGTTAAAAGTAAATTAGAATCTGTTCATTAAGATTAGGGTTTGATGTCGTATGATGATTAGGGCTTGTACTATTTAGTGGTGATTGAAATCCTGCAATATTTCGGATGCAGAAGTAGGAATCCTGTTTACTGCATTTTTGCTTGCTGTTCCTTAACATGTAAAGTGAATATAGATATTCATGTATTTTAATTTTACTACACAGATGGGAAGCAAGAAGGTGATCATCGATCTCACATGTGATGGGAGCTCTGATGATGAGCCAAAACCAGAAGTGCTTGCAGTGAAGCAGGAGTATTACTCCTCCAGTGATGAAAGCTCTGATGATGAAAGCTCCAGTGATTCATCATCCAGTGAAGAAGAGCTTGTAGTGCAGAAACCAGAAGGTCTGGTTTGGAGAGGTATGAAGAACATCCTACTCCATCTTTTTATTGCAGAAGTGTTTAAGTTAGCATAGATGAAAAGGAGAAGAACAATGTACTTGTACTAACACCTTGGAATGTATTTGTTGCTTGTAGGCCCTTCCTATGGAGGTATTAGGCCATTTGACAAGGTCTGCTTCTTTGGGAACAACATGGGGCTCACCAAGGCCCAATGCAATTGTCTCAACGATCTGATCAAGGGTCATGACGAGACATCAATTAAACCATATGTGTACAAAATGACACCTTCTGCAGTGGATAAAAAAAAAGCTAAGATGGTAAGAATGAACCTTAATCCATGAGAGTAGTAGTATTTGTGAACTGTTTAGCACATTCATGAATTAGCTGTTCTGCTTGGTAGCTGGTACAAGCGTTATTTTGTGTTTGTGTATAACTGTGCTTGCTTGATTTGATTTGATTAAATAGACATGTTGGTTGATGTAAATTGCGTGTATTCTTTTAAACCATACTTGAGATAAACAACACGGTTATATTCTTCTAGTTTTACTGTTGCGTATGTAATGTCCTTTTTGTTAACTGAAACAAATGCAACACTGTAACCTGAAAATTCTCCTTTAGCAAGTTTTGCCTAGTGATTGCAAAAAAGAGATAGATAATGTTGCAATGTTTCTTATTTCGCAGGAGTTTGCTATTGGCTACACAAAAGCCAACCTGAGGAAGCACATCAAGAAACCAAAAGATATCCTTGTTGAGTGTGCAGGAAAGAAGAAGACTTTTCTGGTTACAATGAAGCTGGGACGAGGAACTAACAAGGCTATGCTTTCAGGAGGATGGGCCACAGCTGTTCAAGAATTCAAGCTGAAGACAGGGCGCATCTACATGTTCGACTTCGTCACGTGCCCGCGTTATGGTCTTGACGTCATGATCTGGCCCCTCTGAACAGGTTGTAAGTAACTAGTGTCTCTGGAGTCATGCTAAGGAATGGTATATGTGGATTCCTTTAAAACTCCTATGCTAAGTAAGTTAAGTCAGTAACTAGTGTCCCTGGAGTAAGACTGCTAAGTTTGGTTGTTTAAGACTGCTAAGTAAATGGTCTGTAATATGTGAACTGTGTGGTGCTGCTAAGTATGGTTGTTTAAGACTGCTAAGTATGGTCTGTAATATGTCAACTGTGATGCTTTATTTTGCTATTCTGTGATGCACCTGTTTATTGTTTATCAAACACTATCTAGAGGCACTCTGAAGATGCCTCAAATGGTTAGCATCTGAGGCACTTTTAGTAGTGCCTCAAATTGTTCTGCAGTTGTTTATCCTTTTTCACACACTTGATCTTTTGAGGCACTCGGAAATAATGCCTCTAATGCTATACCATTAGAGGCAGTTTTTATTAATGCCTCAAATTGTTAGAAATAGAGGCATTACATAGAAGTGCCTCAAATGGTTACGTAAACAGGCATCTAATAATGCCTCTAATGCTATACCATTAGAGGCACTTCTGATTAATGCCTCAAATGGTTAGAAATAGAGGCATTATATGAAAGTGCCTCAAATGGTCACGTAAACAGGCATCTAATAATGCCTCTAATGCTATACCATTAGAGGCACTTCTGAATAACGCCTCAAATGGTAAGAAACAGAGGCATTATATGAAAGTGCCTCAAATGGATACTTATCCAGGCATCTAATAGTGCCTCAAAAACTAAAGCATTAGAGGCACTTTAGATTAATGCCTCAAATGGTAAGAAACAGAGGCAGTTTTTAAAAACGCCTCTAACATAGTGCCTCTAATTGTGGGACGTGACATAGTGGAGGAGGAGGAGGTGGAGGACCCCTACTTCGCCTTCAGGCGCCGCCACCGCGGCCATTAGATTAGGTTTTATTTAAATTTCATTCAAAATGTAAATTTTTTTAAAATTTGAATGAAAATCGTCGAAGTTTTAATTTACAAAAAAGGGCGCCGCGAGTGGGGAGCGACGGCGCCCAAATGCGCCAGGTGATCCGGACGGCGTCCAAATGGCCCGTCCGGAAGACCTTTGGGCGGCCATTTGGGCGCCGCCATGGAGATGCTCGGAGAACGTCACCTACCCAAAGCTGGTTTTCGTCGTACAAGTGCGAGTGTTTTCTATGTGGGTTATTTCCGCGTCAGACATGGCATAGCCGTGCGACCCTTTTGCGCCACCCCGTTGCCTCGCCTCATTTGTAGTCACAACTTTGTCCCACTCTGACACACCATCAGCGGTCAGCAGCCACAACTGCAGACCGCGCCGCGCGGCTCGCGCTCCCTGCCAGCCTGGTATTTGTTTCCACGGAAAACAAATAGCAAGCGCCTTGTATTTCCCGGCAAATCACGACTGCTCTGGTTCCAATCCAATGAATAAAAAAAATGCAGATTGGGGGTTAGACAGACTCCAATCAACTTTGATAGCAAGAATTTCGGTGAGTACGCACGAGGGAGCGGGCGCTGGCACTCGAACTCGAGACCTGGTATCAACACCTCCTAGCCATCAGGGCTATGCCTCGGTTCTCAAAAAAAAAAATGCGGATTGGGGGTTAGACAGCAAGAATTTCGGTGAGTACGCACGAGGGAGCGGGCGCTGGCACTCGAACTCGAGACCTCGCGGGCAGGGAGGTATCAACACCTCCTAGCTATGCGGGATATGCCTCGGTTCTCATTGCCAATGAATTAATTTGAACCAATGTTTTCCTCTATTACGCTCTACTTACATCATCACTAACATTTTCTTGCATGTTCCGTTCTGCTTGCCATCTAGTTTTTATTTATTTAGAAAGTGTGCTATGTTAAACTCAAAATGTCGCATCAAGACGATAGAAATAAGGAGTTCACACCCGCTCTCTGCACAACACGGTGCACACAGCCGCAAAGAAATAGAGTTGTAGAAGAGAAATGCAAAACTAAGCAAAAAAAGTCCTATCAAGATGTCTAAAAAATGGTAGGCCGATCCGTAAACTATGCCGCCATCCAAATGTGAAGAAAATATCCATCGCCGCTACTGTAGTGTAGACGTCTGGGAAGATGGAGGGTTGATCCGTAGACTATGCCCCCACCCATTATGGGAAATATCTATCGCCACTTGCTTCGACCACGAGCACACCGCGGTAAAGAGGGCTCGGTGTCCCCGTTTTTAAAGAATAAACCACTCCCGGCACCAGCATGTACTTTGGAAAATAATCTATAAAGGAGAAGAAAGTTTAGCATTAAAAATCATGTCATTTTTACATAGTGAGAGCAACCATAATAAGGCAACCGCTCTCACCCGAATGAGAATTCTATCCTTGTGTTTTATTGCCCGCGACCGCCGTTGAGTCATCAGTCATGACGACATGGCAGAATCTAGCGGAAAGCAGCTTAGCTTTTGTTCGTCGTACCTTTATCAAAGAAGAAACAAGAGGAGAAACGTAGAGTAGAATTCCCTTTGTGAAAGAAGAAACAAAAGAGAGATTCAGGGAGGCCGGAGGCGAGCGTACGCGGTGAGATTGTCACCCTTCCAAAGCTGGTTTTCGTCGTACAAGTGCGAGCGTTTTTTTATGTGGGCGCGTCTGACATGACACATCCCCTTTTCGCGTCGCTCGTCGCAACTTTCGTTTTGCGCACAGCAGCAACCATTCACAGCGCGGCGCCGAGGGCATGCACCAGGATGCGACGTGTCTTGCCTTTCACTTGAAAAGTCATACTGTATCTTTTTTTTTAGAAACACAGTATATGGCTCGCCACAGACGGAAGCAGACGCGCGAGCAAGGATTAATTCCGACATGAAGTCATGAAGACATCCCGCTGCGAATGCATATATGGTGAGAGCTCGCTGGGTTGAAGCCAAGAATAAACGGCGCAGCTATGCGTACAACGATTTGTGTACGATTCCTGTACGATCCTTCCTATGGAGCAGCCAGCTTGCATGACGAGGGGTAACAAGCAGTTTGGGTTGGGTTTGGGTTTGGGCTGGAATTGGACTGCCTCTCTTGTTGACACCTCTCAAACAACATTTATTTTCGGTTTTCTTTTTTTGGCCTTTTTGTAAATGCTTGGACAGTTGGACGTAGTGCTCTACCAGGCTAGCAGCCATTCTACACCGACCTACTTCCTCCGTTCCAAATTATTTTGACACACATTTATCTATATATGGATGTATTTAGACACTAAACAAGTATAGATACATCCGTATTTGGGCAAAACCAAGTCAACTAATTTGAAACAGAGGAAGTATGTAAGAAGATTTCACGAGGCCACCGAGCTCGTGCCCCTCGAAGACCAGGCTGCTCACAGCGTGTCGATGCCGCCACCGCCGGTTTTAGGACACAAGAAAAGTTTTTGGTGTAGCAGACGCTGTAAAACTAGACCTAAAATTTGGAAAGAAATTGGAAACTGTGATCCGATGGTGAGGATAGAGGGATAACTGAGCGCCGAGAGATTATCAACGAGCAGCGGCTTGCCGATGATCGCATGGGGTCGCGATGCCCGCTTATCAGCGTTTGGTGGGTTGCTGCAGTGACCATCTCGGGCGATGACGAGCGGGGAACATCCGGAATCGACAAATTCGTGCAATGGCATCCCGAGATTTAACGGTTGTCTTGGTAGTTTGTGGCAGATGTCGCAGGCAGCGAGAACGAGTGGTGAAGTGCCAGCGAGGCGCTGGGGTGGCCGACGAAATCAGTGATGCTGCAGCCGATCCGCTCTCATGTCCTTGTGGTGGGCGTGACTCTAAATTGGTGTTTTTTTGGAAATAATAATGCCAATACGTTTATTTGACTACACAATGTTGACCGTTGAAGTTACGGCGCGACTCTAAATTGGTGTTTTTTTTTGGAAAAAAATCGAAAGATGCTAGTTTTGTGCACCTATGCTCCAAATTGTGTTGGTTTTTTACAATCTTTCCTTTTTTTTTTGGCGAACAATGGATTGGGCGACTGTAGTTTTGGGTTTGGGCTGGACGTTGTACACGTACGTACGGGTGAAGACAGTGTAACTAGTAAGACTGCACACGGTTAACCGAAAACCGAGAAACCGAACTGAAAAAATCGAAACCGAACCGAAATTCTGTTTATTTTGGTTACCGGTTAAGGTTACGGTTAGTAAAATAGCTGACCATATGCCTTGCGGTTAATACAGTTAATAACCGAAAACCGAATGGTTAACCAAAAAACCGAAATGCCTATTAACTTTTATTAATTTGCTATTTTTATTGACTTTTATTAACTTTACGGGTTACTTGTAGCATGTGATTTGCTACTTGTATAGACTTTTATTAACTTTATGGGTTATTTGGTTACTTTGAATCATATGCCTATTAATTTTATAGTCTATTCCGTTATTTTGTAATATATGGCCACAAAAAGAAATTGTCATTTTAAAATTCGCGTCAACTTAGGTTAATTTGGTTATTACCGAAACCGAACCGAAATTAAATGATTATTACCGAAACCGAACCGTATTCTCGTACAAAACCGTATTTACCGAAGTATTGAAACCGTATAAATAAAAAACCCATATAAACCGAACCGAATTAACCATTTTAACCGAACGTGCAGCCGGAGTAACTAGTACTAGGTGGAGGGAACTATCGTACAGAGATCGTACAGAAAGTGTCGTATGTGAAGCAATTTCGAAGAATAAATACTGCACTCGGGAGTCTGGAGGCGAGATGCCATGTACAGCGCTTTGCCACAGCTTTCTTATTCGGAAAAGGCTAGAGCGCACAGTCCTTTTCTTATTCAGAACTCCAAGCTGAATCTTTTTTTTTTTTGACGTTTAAGCTGAATCTTTGTAGTACGTTCTTCGGTGTTTTGGGATGATCAGCAACACACGAATTGAAACAAGACAGTCAGAGCTAAAGCACACCGAGCTTTTCCAGTGACTACACCACTTGTGTCCAGTGAGCCCGTTTGAGAAAGTGACTGGAGTGAGCGCATGCACCAGCTTAAACAAATGGAGTGAACATCCAGGTCTTTGATTTTTAAATTAAATCGCGAGACGATTTTTTTTTTTTGATCAGGCGAGACGATGTAATCATCCTCTATAAAGCAAAGGCCCTGGTGGCCGTAGTGAAGACTGAAGACAAGAATAGCTTACCATTTTCCTCGTCCCCTTCTCTACCGAGCGACATTCTCCCTGCCCCATCTAAAGAAAATCATTCTTCCTTCCTCTGGTCTTCCCCTCTTCTTCTTCCACCGCCGCCGCCGCCGGCTACTTGTACTGCATCGGCTCTACACCAACCACCAAACCTCAACCGCATTGCTCCAAGACTCTCAGGACCGACCATGGCTGCCGCCTCGGATGTGGCCGTGCTTGCTTTCCATCTCGCCGACAGCTGCCGCAGGATCCTGGAGCCGCTCCTCTGCTTCCTGGGCGGGCCCTCCCCGCGCAGCCCCGCCGTCGATTCGGCGGCCGCCTTCCTCGTCGTCGTCCTTCCGACGGCCTACCTCGCCTTTATCATCGTCGCCCACTACGCCGGCGTCGCCCTGGCCTACTAGAACCTGCATGCCGCGGCGCCGGCGCCTGCCGCGGGCGGGTCCTTCGCTGGCATGGTCTTCATGCTCGTCTTCGCGTGGCTCCTAGTCTTTGCCATGTTGTTGGCCGCCTTCTTCTTCGTCGCAGCGGTAAGCGGGGGACTGGGCCGGGATTGAGCTGCTGGAGCGTGCTCAGCTAAATCCTAGTTCAGTCCACTGTCCACATCACAGCCGGGCATACGGAAAGGGGAAAATAGTTACTAATATGAGTAAAGAAATAAAGTGATACTCCTACTTCTGTAGCGGGCATGAATCTGCCGATTCATTAGCCAATATACTCCATGTGACGCCATGGACTTCAAAATCTGGGGTCCTGGGCCATGGATGATGGTCGGCGGCGCAGCAGCATAGAGTCTTTCTTTGGAGTGCGACACTGCAAAGTGGACCCGTCAAGGCGTCAAGATCCAGGACGAAGTACCCGTCGCTGTCCGTCAAAAGGTTCAGCTCCGACGACGCCGGACCGGATGTGGACAACTGAGCCACGATCGGCGACCTCCATGGCCGATGAATCTTCGGCAGGCCATTTTCCCACTCGGCTTGCTGTAGATGACGAGGTCATCAGTTAGGACTACTAGTTTACTGCTTGATGTAATCCTCCTGATGTAGTCCCGTTTATAGTCAGATATTTGTTCGGAGCAGTGTGTTCTTCTTCTTGGATTTAGGTTTTTTTTAATCTTTGGGGGATAAACATTCTTGCTTTGGTCGATCCAATGATGCTCAGCTTTGGCGAGGAACCAATCCCAATGGGAATGAAACATGCACAGCATAGAAGCCCCTGCTTCGGTACAGAGAATGAAACATTTCTGATTTCTCCCCAGAGAAGCAGGGGCGCAGGGCACCACTGTACTGTCCCAAAGGCGTGCTTTGTTACCAGGACCACCATCAGCAACTCATTTTTTTTAACAAGTACTCAATCTAAGTTGTAGGATCGATGTCAAACGTGCTTAATTATTTACGGGCATGGCCTTTTTTGTTGACACCGTTGCCTTTCACTTGAAAACAATGGCCACTGATGTACTCCCTCCGTTGCATGGGCCGTGTAGCTCGGAAACAAGATACGTATTTATCATGACGCCGCCATCGTCGGTGTCGCGCTTAGTTTGAAAATTTCGCTAATTACCAGAAACACTTGGCTTCAAGGCCCTCAGCGTCGTGTCTACATTGCATGGCACCCTACCAAGGGGTGTCGTACCTACTCGCGCAGGCCGAGCCAGTGTCACCTCCGAAAATAGCACGACTGCACGATGCAGGGCGCCATGTTGTAGAACCATTACCCGAGCGGCGGGCATTGTACAAAAGGGTCAATTCGTGAAATAATTTCTGATACGGTTCATTTTGTGCTGAAATTTTCATGGAGGGTTATTTTGGTCGTTTTCCGCTCTTTCTTCCAAGGATAAAGAATCCAAGGCAGCCATTCTAGGGCATGGCCAAAGCTCCATGGTAGCTCCATGATGAAGAATCCAAAGCTGCCGGTCCAGCTGTTCATGTAGATTCGCAGAAGAAAGGTCATATTGCAGTCTTGCCAAGAAGAATGCTAGTGTCTCTTAACTGTCAAAATCAAGCGAAGGAAAAAGATGGAGGTGGGAGCGGAAAACAAAAGCAAGACCTACGGAGGCTAAAGATGCGACGAATAATAAAGGAATATTTGTAGGTTTATTATTCTATGATGCATGGCAGAATCTAGCGGGAAAGCAGCTTACCTTTTGCTCCATGCATGCTCATCGTATAAACGAGAGAAGAAACGGAGAAACAAAAAGAGAGACCCAAAGCTCGTTTTCGTCGTACGAGTGCTGTTTTTTATGTGGTTTTGTTTCGCCTCTGGCAGACTTGACGCGCGCAGCCCCGCCGCGACCCCTTTTGTTTCGCGCGTCCCAACTTTCGTTTCCGCACAGGCGCTCTGCAGCCACAGCCGCACCCCCCGCTTGGCAGGTGCGGTTCTTCCACGGCCATGCGCAAGAGCAAAACCAATCCACCTCGCGGTCTTGCTTTTGATTCTTGTTTCGCGAACAGATCACCACTGCCCTGATTCCAATCCTATAAAATCGAGCACATGGCGGTTCTGACCGTGACACCCATCCCCTTCCTTCCTACAAACATTTCACCACCACCAGATCTCAACCCCATTGCTTCAGCAGCCCACACATTTAGTCTGTCTGCCGTCCCACGACCATGGCGGATTCCGTCCCGGAGGTGGCCCATCTGGCCATCCACCTCGCCGACGGATGCGCCAAGATCCTGAAGCCGCTCCTCCGCTTCCTCGGCAGGCCCTCCCCGCGCAACCCGCCGTCGATTTGGCCGTTGTCGTCCTCCTCCTCGTCCTACCCATGGCGTACGTCGCCGCCGTCGTCCTCGCCTACTTCGCTACCGTCATTTTCCGCAGCCTCAACCTGGCTGCCCCGGCGTCGGCCACGGCCCTGTACTTAGCGTATTTGGGGCTGTTCGTGGTTCTGCTCTCCATGCTCGTCTCCGCTTGGCTTCTCCTCAGCGCCCTCCCGCTCGCCGCCTTCTTCTCCTTCCTCGGTAAGCCAGGGATTAGCCCGGTGTTCAGCTGGAACATGCTCAGTTAAACCCTGGCTCAATCCCCATCATATCCCAACATATAAAGGCAGCTAATAGATATAAAGTGGTACTCCTACTGTAGCGGTATTGTGTTAGATTCATCCAAAGAAAATAGCATGCACACCATATGGTTGTCAAGATCTGGTGCTTGGCCATTGATAGTGGCCGGCGGCGCAGCAGAAAAGACCATCTGGAGTGGGAGTGGGAGTACTGTGGGACTGCAAGTGCCCCTTCAAGATCCAAGCTATCCGTCAATAGGTTCACCCCGACGGCGGACCGGACGTGGATCACGCACGTCGGTGACGTCCATGGCCGATGAATCTCCGGCAGGCCATTTTCCAACTCGGCTTGCTGTAAACGACGAGAGGCGAGGTCATCAAGAGTAGCAGTACTCCCTAATTACCGCTAAATGTAATCCCCTGTTACTCATAATTAGTCAGACATAAGTTGAATCAATGCAGTGCATTCTCCTTTGATTTTCTACCCGGTCTCAGTACTGTATCAAGTGTTAACGAAACGTTATTTCGCAAACAAAAAAAGTGTTAACGAAACGTCTCTAAAAAAAAGTGTTAACGAAACGATTCATTTTCATGCCTGTTTTTTCCTGGGGGATAGGTGTTATTTTAAGCCTTTTTAGGGGACAACAGTTGTGTTTTGGACTTTGGTCGTTCCAAAGATGCTAGCTCTGGTTTGCCTGGAACTAATACCAAAATGGGAATGGGACGTGCAGGGAAGCCCACCCCTGCTTCGGGACAAGGAACCGACTGTCCTTATAGCATCTCTAGCAGATCTATTATAAGCCCCCGGCCCGGAAATTAATTGTTTTTTTTTCTGGGTCCACGGCGAAACCGCGGCCAGACAACGTAGCCTACTCGGTACCGTATCTCAAAATAATATCCGGGGAGCAGGTTAAACACCTGCCCAAGCGAAACCCGAAGCAGCTCCCCCTACTCGTGGCGGGAACCTCCCCGCGCGGAAGTTTCACCGCGTCCCCTTCCGTCACCGGCGCCGATTCGGCTGCTCGCCGCCGATACCGGCCCCGCCCCTTCGCTACCATGGAGCCGCCGCAGCGTCCGCCGGCCGGATTCGTTCCTCCACCGGCCGTATTCGTTCCGCCGCCGGCCGGAAGAGGGCTGCTGCGACCTCCAACGCATCCGGCTGCCGCACCAATTCCGCCCATCTCCGCCGGCCAGAAACGGAAGAGGCTCGGGATGGGTGGCGCCGGCCATGCTCCGACCGGCTCGCATCCTCGTCGTCGTCCCGTCACCGCGGTGGCCGGAGCGGCTTCCGGGGCACGAGTCACGAGGCCCAAGACGCAGGCCTCCAAGCCGAACAACAAGCCGAAGGCAGCGAAGAAGACAAAGGTGCTGGCGGCTCGTGGCGGTGCCCCTCGTGCTTCCGCCGCCGACACGAGCTCGCATCCCCTCCCGAGGCCACCGACGCGCACAACGTGTTCGACGAAAATCTCGAGAGGTACAAATTTCTTTTCTCAATCGCATGTGTTCAACAATCGCATGTGTCCAACAATCGCCAAGCAATGTTCGAATTGTGTAGCTATCCACCGCATTCGACATACTTGCAAATGTTGGATGAAAACTCGGTTGATCTTTCGACTACTCCATTTGAGTGGGAGACCGAGATTCCCGAGGCCGAAGCGGAGGAGGGAGAAGACGATGGCGATGAAGAGCTTGAAGAAATTGGAGTGGATGTGTTTGAGCAAAGCCCAAAAAGGAAAGAGGGTCGGAAATTATACCGAGTTAGAGGACACCACCTTGATCCGAGCATGCGAGAGGGTGTCCCTTGACAGTGGTGTTGGCAATGATCAAACAAGGCCAAGATATTGGTAACGCATCGAGGATCATTATCACAAACTCATGCCGGAGCCATCAATTCGGTCACTAAGGTCTATCCAAGGCCGGTGGGATCATATCAAGCAAACGTGTAACCGATGGAGTGGGTGCCTTGAGCAAGTGAGGAACGCACCACCATCCGGTATCACAATTGATGACTATGTGAGTTTCTTTTCATATCAAGCAAACTCTTTGGTTTGAGCAAGTGTTTGAGCTCACATTCGTTTGTTTTTGCATTGTAGGATCGCATTGCTCATGAGAGGTTTCGGCAAATGCCGGCATCCAAATGTCGGCCTTTCGTGCTACAACATTGTTGGAATATCCTAGAGCATAGTGAGAAATGGAGATTGAGGGATCAAGAAGCTCCCCCAAAAAGAATGCTCTATCCAAGTAGGTGGATGATGATGATAGTGATGATGCACCGACGGGAGGAAGAAACAATGGAAGGCCGGATGGAAGAAAGAGGGACAAGATGGAGACAAAGAGAGTGGCTGAGGCCGCCACGTTGAAGGACCAAATTGCAACCATGATGAAAGGAAAGGAGGCAATGATGGAGAAACACTTGGAGTTGAAGATCACAATTGCCGCAAAGAAAAATGAGAGCAAAGACAAGAAGTGGCGACAAGATGCACATTTGAAGAGCGCAAGATAGCCATTGAGGAGGAAAAAATGAAGGCGGAGAAGAAGGCCGAGGAGAACCGTTTAATGATGCTTGACCCCTCCACTATGGAACCAATGGAAAGAGAGTTTTGTGAAGTCACAAGGCAAGATATCATGTTTCGAAGGAGACAAGAGCTACATGAGCTTATGATGGGTTATGGTACTCCGGGCAATGAAGGTCATGAAGGTGGTGAGGTGGGTGGTGGTGGTCTTGGAGGTGGTGGTGATGGTGCTTCGGCCAATGGAGGTCATGGTGGTGAAGATGGTGGTCTTGGAGGTGGTGGTGGTGCTACGGCCAATGTTGGTCATGGTGGTGGTGAGGTGAGTGATGGTGCTTTTGGAGGGGTGGTGTTGGTTTCAGAGGTGTTGATGGAGGCATTGCTTCGGAGGCGCTTGATATCGATCCTTGAAGGTGCTTCTTGTTGTTCCTTGATGGTGGCGGTGTTGATATTCACTATCAAGATGATGGATTGCGCATTCTTTTGGACATTTTATTGCTGGCTAGGTTGCACATGATTTTGGTGGTGTAGTAGTATATGTAATAGATTTTATATTCGGTGAGACATGTCAAAACTTTGATTTGATTCGGAGACATGTAAGAATTGGTGAAAATATGATGAAAACTGTTATTCGGTACCGGTATGGCGCGCGGAGCAGAACAGATGCGGTAAAGTCGTACCGGATATGGTTATCCGGGGAACACGAAAATGAATATCGGTACGAGATTATAGTGTATCTGCTAGAGATGCTCTTAGGGCGTGCTTTGTGATCAGCACCAACTCAATAAAGATGGGTAAACAAGTACTCGGTCTAAGAGCATCTCCAACGGCACCGGTCAAATTCATGTCTCGCACCCTAATTATGCCCTCTTTTGAGTGTTGGACATGTGTCCAATATATTGGGGTGTTACCAAGCGTGCTCCGCATGCCAAACGGACAGGAAAATACAAAACACCTCGTGGACACCAAAGTGGTAAAACAGAAATAGAAATTTGATTCAATTTTACACAAATTTAAATCAAAATTTGTTCGTTCTCTAATCTAAATCCTACGGCGTCTAACCCGCGCTTCGGCGCCTCCTCGGTAGCCTGCTCGGTCGCCTCGAGAATAGCTACTGCAGCTTCTGCTCAGGCATCTTCTGCCAGGGCGACTTCATACATGTTTTAAATGGTGGGATCGGGCTCCGACCAAAACCTCGTCGATGTTCTTGTTTGGCCGTGGATGCTCGTTGTTGAAGCGGTTGAGCGTCGCCTCTTGCTCCGCGCTCCCCTAGGGCCTAGCAGCGCGATCAGATTGATCGGTTGTCTGACTCCATAGGATGCCTAAGCCTGGTATCTGGGTTGTTGTGTATTGGGCCTATATGGCTGTATGCAATGGGCCAATGGATTATTGATTAAAAATTAACAATGGTCAAATTAGGTGTATTATCCCTAGTATTACCGCGGTTTGGGGTGGGTGGGGGGGGAGGGGGTTCTGACACCTGCTAGCTCCCTCTCTCTGCCCTGATTCAGGAGTCTAGGACCACCGTCAGCAACTCACCCACCGATGATGGTTAAACAAGTTAGTCAATATAGCGTTTTAAAGAATAAATAAAAATGTACCTTGGATGTGTTCGGAATCTATTTCAGTTAGTGTGAGCGTCTGCTCCTACTGTTTGAAAATACATTTTATAAATGTCAAAAAAATTCGAAAAATATTACGAGTGTACTTACAAACATTTTAAGCTGGCACATAAATTTCAGAAAATTTTTGTTCCCTGCGACATAAAAAAAGTCTTTTCATCGCGAAACTTTTTGCGTGGACTTAAAACGTCAAGATGAACATCCGAATTTGTTCTTGAATTTTGTTGACATTTTAAAATGTTTTTTATTTTTTTCTTAATGGGAGTAGATGGTCCTACAACCCAAACGTGTGTTCATCTTCTGTAGGGCGCTTCTCAGATTGAGGGAACACATGCAGTTTCCGCTCGTGTATGGAGGGCAATATGGGCATAGGCATGAACGTGCACGAAAACTTTCCACCTCTTTTCTGAGTTCTTGCGGTACTCGCCGAGACCTCTTGCGTTTGGGCATGCATCCGTGGAGCTTTTTTCTTGGTACGGCTCTCCAGTTCTCAGCCGGGTTTTAGGCTGGTGCCAGTGCACCGCCCGGCTATAGCCCCGCCACGTCAGCTTTTACCCCCACTCTCACCCCACTCTCACCTCACTCTCACCTCACGGTGCCAGTGCACGGGCTGTAGTGGCAGGCTGTAGCAACGTCAGCTTCTCTCTCCTCCACGTCAGCATTTTCTTTTCACATTTAGTTATTTCACTCGCTTTTGTTTAGACATTCAAAATAATGCAATAGAATTATTTTATTCAACTAAAAATATTACATATAAATAAAAAAATTAAATAATACATAAAAAATGTAAAACCTATACCACTGGACAGATCCTTCCAAGATAGGAATTTACAAATTTGATTCACTCGAATCGGAGCTGTGGTTTGAGAGAAAATGGCGAGCGAAAAATAACTATCCGCCGCTCACCTTTAAAGCTAGCATGTTTGAACGATCAGAACACTGCAGCGTGTTCTTCTTCTTCCTGCACGTACGCGAGCACGCACGGGACGCGGCCCTCTCGCCGCGCTCTCGCCGCCAGTGCGGGCGACAGCGGGGCGGTAGCGCCCGCTACCGCCGGGCGACGGAACCGTCGCCCGCCGCTGCCGTCCCGCCCGCCTCTCGCCTCACTCCCGCCCCTCCCCAGGCGATATCGCCTCCACTCCCGCCCCCACTGGCACCAGCCTTACGAACCGAAGCTATAGGCACGTAGGCACCGTAACAAGCAGAGGTAAACCTCTCCCGGCGAGGTGCAGACAGCGACGGGACACTGTCCGCGCCAGAAATTCTATTCCCTCGCGGTTCCTCGCGCGCGCAGATAGCTCGCCGCCGATGGAACAAGACGCTCGGATTAATTCTAACGGACCGAGATCCAGTGCCTCGCCAAAGGCAAGGCAACGTGTGCCTTGAGGGCCCGTATCCACCATCCATCTCCATCCGACGGTAAGAACTAGTCAAGTCGAAAAACTTGGTCGTCCCTGCCCTCATCCTCACACGTGCAAGGGAAAATCACATCGGGAAGGGAACTCCCGTACGTGCAGAGCTCTGCCGCCGTCGCCGCCGTGGGAAAGGGAGCTCCATCGGCAGCAACTGGATAAACGGCGCCGGCAAGCTCCTCCGCCCCAACGGCCATCTCCTCCCCGCCCCGTTCCGACGAGCTCCTCGTCCCCGGTGGGACGACGCCCTATCGTAGCTCCTACGACCCCATCCGCACCAAAGGCATGAACGTGGATCGGGATGGATGGCGGATATTGGGGCGCGAGGCACAGCGTGCCTTGCCTATGGCGAGGCACCGGATCTCGGTCCAATTCTAACATGAAGACATCCCGCTGCGAATGTATATGGTTCGATAGCTGGGTTGAATGCACACATGGATTCGTGGCTAGGAATAAACAGGCCGGGAGGGACACTGCACTCTGGAGCAGCTGCATGCATGCAAGTGGAGCGGCAGCACGAATGCGAGGCCATGTATCATGTATGGCGCTTTGCCACTATTTCTTCTATTTCCAAAAGGCTAGAAGCGCGCAGAAAAAAGGCTCAGTTGCTTCCGTGTCTCCAAGAAGAATCTTTGTAGCACGTGCTTCAGTGTCATGGGATGATCCTTGTATGGCGCTTTGCCACTGTTCCTTCTATTCTCTTTCGAAAAGGCTAGAAGCGTTTTTTTTGGAAAAAGGCTCAGTAGCTTCCGTGTCTCCAAAGCAGAATCGTGGTAGCACATACTTCAGTGTCTTGCGATGATCAACAACACCGAATTGAAACAAGACCGTGAGAACTAAAGAACACTGAGCACGTGCTTTCTCTTTGCACCACCACCAAGGCCACCATACTGGCACCGAGCAGAGCAATGGCGAGTGAACCTAGCTACGCTACTGCATGCACCAGTGTACTCTCATCCTAGCTACTCTCATGCTAGCTACGCTACTGCATGCACCAGCATAAACAAAGCGAAGTGTGGAGGCTGGAGAGTGACATACATCCAGGTCCTTGAGTTTCAAGCTAAATCGCTAAACGCTCTAATCATCCTCTACTATAAAGCAAAGCCCCTGGGGGCTCTAGTGGAGACAAGAATAGCTTACCATTTTCCTCGTCCCCTTCCCTACCCACCAACATTCTCCCCGCCCATCTGAAGAAAATCATTCTCTTTCCTCTGGTCTTCCCCTCTTCCTATTCTACCACCACTACACATAGCATCTACACAAGGTATACATCTCTATATCAAGCTTTTTGTGCCAGGTAGCTCAAAGATTTAGAAGAAGCTGGATATAATCCTGTATTCTTGTTCATTCTAGTAATAGAAATAATGGTCAAGTAGAGTCAGGTGGACCTTCTAAGAATAAGGAGTTTTCTATTGATCACATCGAGGGATCTGTTATTTCGGGAGCACTATTTTATACAACTTCTGGCCGAGAAACTTGGGGATTCTTTCGCAGGCTTGAGGATGGAGCAACGATGCTTCCTGGGGAAATGTTTTTTCTTCTCTTTTCCTATGAAGAGAGAGTGAATGAGAAAGGAAATTCACGACCAGCTGAAATGGGTCAATGTCTAGGTAGGCTGGTAGCCCTGCAAGCCTAGGAGATGGCAACATGTAGATGTGGGGTTATTAGGGAATCTCGTGGCAAAGATAGACCAAGGTTTGTGCTGTTTTGCATATGCAGATGGTAGCATAGAGAGAGGTTGGCATTTTGGGATGATTTGGGGGTAGTAGCCGCTGTTCCCCCAACCTTGTAGCACACACCTTAACCACAACATTGGAGTACGCACCGTGCACAAACTGAACACAACCTTAGATGCTGCATCTTGTAAGGTTTCACCTCAAAAAAACAGTGTCTTGTAAAGTTACAGCGAGTGCCAGAGCAGTGTGCATGCATACCATAGAGAACATAAGGTTATGCAAAATACTACATCTTAAATGACTTGCATCATAGACAAGGGTCGCTGCTAGACTTGTAAATCGCATTCCCTTTCCACCGTCATTCTCCTCTCTTGAACAATACTTACGGCATGCGGACCCGTTTGGCCTGACGTGGCATGGTCCACGACGTCTTTGACCAGGGGGCAATGCTGTCTAGCATGGCGCCCCATGGCCGGGCGCCATGAAAAAAGGTTAGATCATGAAATTTTTGAAATTTGAGTTTCATTTTGTGTGAAAAGTTTAAGAAATGGTCAAATATGTCAAATTCACTTGACAAGACTACTGAACACAAATGCTTTAGGGCCCGCTTGGATGGTTGTTTCCAGGCCAGAAATGGTCCGAGAAAAATGCAGAGCTCGTATTTGATAGGGTGGGAGGGGTATAGAAATATGGAAGGTGAAAAATCAACTACCTTTCCAAGCGGGCCTTAGCTATTTGACACTAAACCTGGGCATCGGTAGCCCGGCTGAAAAACCTAGCGTCGGGCCAGGCTTGGGCTTCACTTCTGCCTACAAAGCCCGGTCCGAAAGACCAAAAAACCTAGAACTTAGTGTTTCTTGACATTTTAAGAAAAAAATGTGTATTAATATACTCCAAAAACTATATATATTTTTAATACAAAAGCGTCCTTTTCCACAGTTTGGGATGTCCGTCTCGGGCTTGACTTTTGCAGGTCGGGCTTTAACAATCCCGGCCCGATGCCCGGCCCGGCCCGAGGTTTATTTGACACTACTGAAACATATCCCGCCATGTCCACAACACATATATCGCGCCATGTCGAAGCGAGGTATGGTCGCGTGAAAGGCAGCTTCTGAGAACCGCGATATTTCATGGGAAGCAGCCTACGGATCCAAGTGAACCCACATCACAGTATCACACGCGCCTTCTTCTTGTTGGATGGCTGACAGGTACTAGTACGCCGTATGTATGGTCTGAGGCTGCATGTACGCATGGTTTTCAAATTCAGCGAGATTTCGTCGAAATTCACTGAATTTCAGTGATTGCGGTACACCCCGAAATAATTGCCTTTCAGTCAAAATATTTCAGCGCTTTCAGTATTACACAGGAATTAAAAAATCATTTAAAATATTTTGAATATTTAAACGACTTTGAAGAGAAAATTTCGATCATTTGGCCGAAACGAAAACCGAAATCACTGAAATTCCGTGATTTCAGTGGTGGCTGAAATTTTTCTGAAACTAAAATTTGAAACCATGCATGTACGTCCGTACAATATCTCACATCATATATAGTACAGCTTTGCTTGTTCAAAAAGAGGTACTGTTTTACACTTAGCCAGCCTTTATTATTGTTAAAAAAAAAATAGCCACGTCCTGTATTTTGAGGGCGTCTTTTTTTTTCACCCTTGGCTTTTGGTTTCCCTGCATGCATCCCCGGTGTCCGGTATTTTGAGTGCACGTGCCTGTGGGATGCAGGGAGCTACGGATGGATCCTACTGCACGTGGCACGTGCCTGCGGATCCTAGCTGCTAGTTTTGCACAAGGCATTGATGCGGGCCCGAGGCAGTGATGCCTTTTCAGTTTCTTTGCAAGCAACAGGATGAAAAGAGCACGGCGCCATCACATCCTCTCTCCGAAATTCCACTAATGCCGCCCTAGCAACGGTATGGCATGTTTTCAATGACGGCGCCATCACGAATCCCCTCTTCTCTTTCGCAGCGCCATCACAATGGCAAGTCCGAGGACATGACACTGTCATGGACATTTAAGTCGACAAAGAACATACAAGCGGTGAATCTACACTAAGCAGTTAAACAGATCTATCTGAATCCTAGAACAGTACAAACCCTAACAGATCTACAAGCAAGAGGAGATGGAAATACATCCTACACAAGATGAATCGAAATAGGTACAGACTTGTGAGGAAAAACCCCAAATGTGCAGTAACCCTAACCGAAATATAAATCGGCACACAATGTGCAGTCCGATGACCTAGTAAGGAGAGGGGAAAGCACTTACCGTGGCCAGGGAGGGCGTGCGTCCGCCCGCCGGCGTCGAGAAAGAAGGGCGTGTCGCCGATGTCGACGCCGCTCCGGTCCGGTCCTTGCGCGAAGGCTTCGAGGAGGACGCCAGAACCGCCGATGGCGCCGCCGAGGAGGCCATAGCCGGCGATGACGCCGGCGCAGTACCCGATGTGGCCGCCGGAGCTTGGGGACGGCCGCGACACATCGATGATGGTGCCTTCAGCATCTTCACCTAATCGTCCGACGCCTGGGCGACGAGCACGTCCACCCACTTCTGGTGAGCGGAGGCGACGGCCGGGCCGAAAAGGCCACTGCGGTGGGGAGGGGGAGCGGCCGCCATGGAAGCGGTGAGGACGAGGGAGAGAGTGGTGGAGTGGGCGGTGAGGGGAGTGGGCTCTGGGAGTTATTCCTGGATCGTTGATAACCCACAAGTATAGGGGATCGCGTGTAGCCTTTTCGATAAGTAAGAGTGTCGAACCCAACGAGGAGCTAAAGGTAGGATAAGTATTCTCTCAAGTTCTATCAACCACTGATACAACTCTACGCACACTAAACGTTTGCATTATCTAGGAAATAAAACTACGGTAGCAATACGGGTATGAGAGTAGTTTTGCAAGATAATAAATACAAGAAAGTAAATGTTAGTGCTGCAGCAATAAAATACACTAAGTAACCATATACTAACAGTACCATGAGTGTGGAAAAGTGGTGGTAATTGTGGTGGCTTTGTCCAAGATTAATTAGTGAAGGTACTTGGTTCATTGTCTTCGATGCAGTTTTCTATGTGGGAGAGGCTAAATATACATGCACTCCACTACTTGGGATTACAAGTACTATATGATTGGATTGTTAGCAAGCATCCGCAAATACTAACAATGCATTAAGGTTTCCCCAACCATAGCCTTAAGTTCAAGGTCCTCTTACTCCCATACGTGCAACTAATCGGTTCGCGTTCTCAGGTTTCTGTCACTCCGGCAGAACTTCCCCGCTTCGTTACAAATACTACCAACCCTAGGGTGTTTGATCCATGCGCGCACAAATATAATGGACACCAAAGGACAGCACCATATAGACATACAACTCTAATGAACCTCATGCATTCAATTAAGCAATCAAAAGACAAATAAACTACGGAAACATGATGTAAATCATAGGATAAATATTATAGCATCAAACACCATGTTTACATAGGACGGTACAGAGGTTTGTGGGAGGATGAACCACTGAATACAAGGAGGAGATGGTGATGGAGATGGCGGTGAAGACGGCGGAGAGGCAGCGCGGCGGCGCAGGGCGGCGGCGGCGCCGGCGGTGCGGGGAACTCCTTTCCCCGCCGCCGGCAAGCTTGGGGAGCGCCGCCCCTTAGCCTCCCTCCTTCATGGCTTCTTGGGAGCCCTCCCCCATGGAGATGGGATCCATGGGGGAGGCAAAAACGTGGCTTTTGGTGGCTGAAATTCGTGGGTGGAGGAGTCCTCCACGAATTAGGTTTCCTCCCTTTATATATCTTCTCGGATTTCCGTCACCCCTTTTAGGGTTCCACCAAAACGGGCCTACAGGCCGCGTCCGAACTCCGATTGGGCTGATCTCGGGCTTAAAATCTTCGTATGGAAAATTGTGACAACTTTCGTAACAGCCAGGTCTCCATTAACGTCATCTTCGAGGGTCAAACTGGCAATCTTCGTAAAAAGTTCTCAGACAGATTTCAGGAAAGTCCCAATTCGACTCCAACAAGGTTTCCTCTTGTATTCTTGATAATTTCTACACATCAAAGAGTAAAACAAGAACATTGTGCACTTTTGCAACTATTAGTAGGTTAGTCCAAATAAATAATAAACTTAATATAAAACAAGTGCTAAAAGCATAAAAATGGCATGAAACAATCAAAAATTATAGATACGTTTTGGACGTATCAACATCCCCAAGCTTAATTCCTGCTCGTCCTCGAGTAGGTAAATGATAACAAAATAATTTTTGATTGTAAATGCTATGATCAGGTCTTTAACAATTGCATGATGTATGGATAATAAAACTTAGCAATCATGTTTCCTAATGAAAAGTATCAACGAACTAAGAGCTTATAACATGAAATTTATAAACATCAACAAGATTGTAATGACCATAATAAAGCATGATAGAGTGGTATCTCGCTTGCCCTTAATTGTGGAGCAAAACATAAATGCCAAGGCACCTCTGAAGTTCAAGTGAAGACTAGATATAGAGATATCAAAGATAAAAGCATCATGGTTATACCTCAATTAATCGTATTCTGGGACAAGCACATTACACTAAGAACGACAGCTATGCTCTCGAAGAAGTGCTCAAAGAAAGGATGGTGACTCAACATAAAAATAAAAGATTGGCCCTTCGCAGAGGGAAGCAGGGATTAACACGTGCTAGAGCTTTTTTTTTAAAAACAGAGGTAAAAATGTTTTGAGAGGTGTTTGTTAATTGTCAACGAATGGTAGCGGGTGAGAACAGTATTCTACCTGTCAAACGGACTTTTAAGAGCGGCTCCCATGAAGGACGTTATTTCTACCAGCAAGGCAGATCATCCCTCTTTCTCTTTGGTTTACACACATTCAGGTATTTCACTGTTTGTCATTGCTTACTGATGAATCAGGGCAAAAGTGTGAAGAGAATTAATTGGTTAAAGTTGTAATTAATTGGGACTGGGCACCCCGTTGCCAGCTCTTTTTGCAAGTTATTGGATAAGCGGATGTATATGCCACTAGTCCAGGTGTAAAAGTCCATTTGACAAATAGAATAAAGAATAACCACACTAATTCCTCATGAGCTAGTAAACATTGACACAAAAAGAGAAATATTTTGAAGGTTTTAAAGGTAGCACATGCAAATTTACTTGGAATGGCTTGAAATACCATGCATAGGAATTTTTTGGTGGACTCTTTGGGATAACTTGGTTTTAAGGATTTGGATGCACGAGCAGCATTCCCGCTCAGTACAAGTGAAGGCTAGCAATAGACTGGGAAGCGACAACCACGAGAGCGATAACGGTCATAATCATGCTTGCGACAAAATAAAATTAACGGAGGCATAAAAACGATACTAAAACTCTGAGGCAAAATAGATCATCAAGGCTTAATTGACTTTTATTTTTCAGTCATAACATGTGTGAGCATGTGCCAAGTCGATTCAAGTGAATTATTCAGAGGAGGATACCACAATACCATACCATCTTATGAACAGGACAATGCATGTTGATATCAAAATAACATAATATGCACTATTAGCTAGTTGAGACTAACCATAAGAAAACATAAACTACTAAACAGTATTATTCACACATCATTTTTAAGTTTCAACAAGTAATCCATTAACCAAGTAAACATTGAAAACAGAGGATAAATAAAATATGTGACGATCCACTTATTAATGTAACTGGTGTTTGATGCTAAGATAAATAGATAATAAAATACAGCCGCTTCAAGTTTAGTTAAGTTCCTATGTTGCTCAAAAAACAAAGTTTAAAGGTTTGCAAACCGTGGGGTTATTGATGAAGAGGGATGCGGGGACATCCCCAAGCTTATGACTTTGGTAATTCTTCAATATTCCATAGTTTGGTGTTCCTTCATTCTCTGTGAAAAAACTTCAACACAAAAACTTTCCCATTCTTTTCTGCGGTTAGACATTAGTACAATAGATAATATTTCCCAAGTGCTACTATTAAACCAAATAAAATTTTGTTTTTAAGTTACAGAAAGGTTGCTTAAATGGCCAACTTATAAATGAAAGGTAAGAACCATTAAAAATCAAATGAAAACGAAAAGAGGCCACTCTTGCAACAAAAGTCAGAATCTGTCCAGAAAAACAGCAGCTGGAAAACGCAATTTTTAGGTGCACTTAAACATGCCCGAAATTTTAGCCAATTTTTGTACATGCAGAGGATTAGGTGCTACAACATCAGTAATTTTTTCGTGATTTTTAGAGCTTCCAGTAAAATATGAAAAATCGCGCAATAAGCAGTAGATACCGAAAACAGAAAATCACTTTTTACATATGTATCAACTAAGCTAAATGGATAAAACTTGGTACTTTATTTTTGATAAACTAAGAAACCAGAGGCTAAGCAAGACCTAAACATGCTAGCTACAGCAAGGAAAACTCTAAATAAAAATCAAAAGTAAAACCCAAATAAAATTAAAATAAAGAACCAAACAAAGAAGCAAAACAAAAGAAAATATTTTTGTTATTTTGAATTTATAAGTGAAAGTAAAGAAGCAATCGAAACCAAATAAGGAGCCTAATAAAACTAAAGAAGGTAAAACCAAGACATATAAAAGCAATTATAATACAAGTTAAGACAATACATATCATGTGGACGGGTAATATAGAGTATGAACGAGACAACCTCATGTTAGTTGATGAATAGGGGGATGACTCGGGCATCCCCAAGCTTAGATGATTGTATCTTCTTGAATATGTTCTTGGGATGCACCTACACATCCCCAAGCTTGAGCTCTTGCGTCTTCTTATTCATCTCATATCACCATATTGATTAGATCTTATAAGCTACATCCACATAAAACTTCACAAAACTCATTAGTAGGGTTAGTACTCATTAAATAAAATCCACTCATGTTCAAGCATTGACAAGTTTTATAATTTTTACTCAACATTAGCCACTGTATATACTAAGGTGTTCATGATTTCCGTTGTCCGTCGAAAAACTAATGAAACTAACAACACCAAGTACAATATTGAATAAACAAAGAAATCTGTCAAAACTGAACAGTCCGTAAAGATGGCATTCAACGAGATAGTTAAGTAGCTCAAATCGAAAAACTTTAGTCTAATGAAAGAAAGATAATAATCTCAGGTTTATGCACAAAAATTTCAAGTCAAAATACTATTCTGAGATTTATCACGATTTTATTTACAGAGAAGCACAAAATCTGTCTAAACAGAACAGTCAGTAAAGATCGAATTTTTCGACCTATCTACGTACCTTAAATCAAAAAAGTTAGTCTAATGAAAGAAAGCTAATAAGCATCACTTTGCACTCAAGAAATTTCAGATCAAGATCACGTTCTGGTGATTTTAAACATTTAATACGGTGGAGCACAGAAAATCTGTTTCTGGACAGCAAAGTAAAACTATCAACTTTCAATTAACTAAGATTATTATTATCATTTTATTTTTATGTACAGAGGTATATACACAATATTTACAATATTTACATGTTTTTAATGAAAAGCTTCCATGGAAAGATTTGTTTTGGTTTCATAGGCATGAACACAAGTGTTCAAGGTCGACCCCCATTTAACCATTACTCATCTTTCCAATCACTTTTCTTTTTGAAAACGTTTTTAGATAACAACTACACCTAATTTTTTTTGTAATTCGCATTCCCTATCCATAGTAAGATAAAGAACAACTTAATACTGAAAATAAAAACTACTTAGAGATAAAGCAAACAAGTGCACACAAGAACATTAACCTACGCTATGGCTCCCCGGCAACGGCGCCAGAAAAGGTCTTGATAACCCACAAGTATAGGGGATCGCGTGTAGCCTTTTCGATAAGTAAGAGTGTCGAACCCAACGAGGAGCTAAAGGTAGGATAAGTATTCTCTCAAGTTCTATCAACCACTGATACAACTCTACGCACACTAAACGTTTGCATTATCTAGAAATAAAACTACGGTAGCAATACGGGTATGAGAGTAGTTTTGCAAGATAATAAATACAAGAAAGTAAATGTTAGTGCTGCAGCAATAAAATACACTAAGTAACCATATACTAACAGTACCATGAGTGTGGAAAAGTGGTGGTAATTGTGGTGGCTTTGTCCAAGATTAATTAGTGAAGGTACTTGGTTCATTGTCTTCGATGCAGTTTTCTATGTGGGAGAGGCTAAATATACATGCACTCCACTACTTGGGATTACAAGTACTATATGATTGGATTGTTAGAAAGCATCCGCAAATACTAACAATGCATTAAGGTTTCCCCAACCATAGCCTTAAGTTCAAGGTCCTCTTACTCCCATACGTGCAACTAATCGGTTCGCGTTCTCAGGTTTCTGTCACTCCGGCAGAACTTCCCCCGCTTCGTTACAAATACTACCAACCCTAGGGTGTTTGATCCATGCGCGCACAAATATAATGGACACCAAAGGACAGCACCATATAGACATACAACTCTAATGAACCTCATGCATTCAATTAAGCAATCAAAAGACAAATAAACTACGGAAACATGATGTAAATCATAGGATAAATATTATAGCATCAAACACCATGTTTACATAGGACGGTACAGAGGTTTGTGGGAGGATGAACCACTGAATACAAGGAGGAGATGGTGATGGAGATGGCGGTGAAGACGGCGGAGAGGCAGCGCGGCGGCGCAGGGCGGCGGCGGCGCCGGCGGTGCGGGGAACTCCTTTCCCCGCCGCCGGCAAGCTTGGGGAGCGCCGCCCCTTAGCCTCCCTCCTTCATGGCTTCTTGGGAGCCCTCCCCCATGGAGATGGGATCCATGGGGGAGGCAAAAACGTGGCTTTTGGTGGCTGAAATTCGTGGGTGGAGGAGTCCTCCACGAATTAGGTTTCCTCCCTTTATATATCTTCTCGGATTTCCGTCACCCCCTTTTAGGGTTCCACCAAAACGGGCCTACAGGCCGCGTCCGAACTCCGATTGGGCTGATCTCGGGCTTAAAATCTTCGTATGGAAAATTGTGACAACTTTCGTAACAGCCAGGTCTCCATATAACGTCATCTTCGAGGGTCAAACTGGCAATCTTCGTAAAAAGTTCTCAGACAGATTTCAGGAAAGTCCCAATTCGACTCCAACAAGGTTTCCTCTTGTATTCTTGATAATTTCTACACATCAAAGAGTAAAACAAGAACATTGTGCACTTTTGCAACTATTAGTAGGTTAGTCCAAATAAATAATAAACTTAATATAAAACAAGTGCTAAAAGCATAAAAATGGCATGAAACAATCAAAAATTATAGATACGTTTTGGACATGGCTGAGCATTGCTTTAAGTTTTGTGATATTTTTTTTTTCGAAACCGAGGCAAAAGCTTTGCCTCACCATTTATTAAGCAGAAGGTGCCGGTTTTTATGGAAGAAACCGGGCGAAAACCATACAACAACGCAACGCAACACAACCCACGGGGCGAAGCCCCACAACCTCGAAAACCCACGACGCCGCACGACGCGGCCACCCACAGCCCAAGCTGCACCAGGTAAGCCGCTCGCAGACCACGACCGCCAAACCAATATCCGGGGCCGCTGCCCCGGCCTAAAAGACAACCGCTGCTGCCGCTGCCCAAGCAGCCCCGACAGCCTCGCCGCCAGCACCCCCTTCCGGGACCGCCGTCCCGACATAGCACCGCTTGCAACCGAGCCACGACGCCGCACGAACCAGCCACCCGCAGCCCAAGCTGCCCAAGGAGAGCTGCTCGCAGACCACGGACGTCGCACCAACATCCGGGGCCGCCGCCCCGGCCTAAAAGACAGCCGCAGATGCTGCCGCCACACCAGCCTCGACTCCCTCGCCGCCACCTCCCGCAACCACATGTCCCTCCAGCCGGTCACCACTCCAAGAACGATGCCCCCAAGGGGGAGCATGACACAGAGCGCCATCATCGCCCGACCCGGAAGATCTAGGGTTTCCCCCGGAGTGGTCCGGGTGAAAGGCGAGCACCACGTCTCGACGGCATCTTCAAGAAGAGAAACGGCGCCCGAAGGCGTCGTTGCCGCCTGCCCGATGACAGCCGGAGCAGAGCTTTCGCTCGACGTGCATGCACCGCTCACCACGAGACCGACTAGCCCACCAGCATCCACACTCCTCCACGCTCCTCCGCAGTCGGGCAGCCGCCCCGGCATCCTCCCACCCGGCTCCGCAGCAGCCGGGGATGCAGACATCCCCTGCCGCACCATGCCATCCCGACCTCCAGAGTTGGAGGCGAAGAACCATCAATCTTGCGGCCCGAGCTCCGCACCACGCGGAGGCACCGAAAAGAAGATGGACGACTCCTCCGAGCACCACACCGGAAGGAGAACCGACGCCTTCAACTCCGACCGCCGCACCGCCCCATAGCAGCCGCGACGACCGCCGCACACCCGCAGCCCCGGGGCCGCCGCCCCGGCATCCTCCTCTCCGGCCATGCCCCTGCCGAGCCTCACAGCCGCGCCAAGCACGCATCACACCCTCGTCTCCCACACGGCCAGACCCAGGCAGCGCAGCACATCCACCTTCAGCCGAGCACATCGACCCCCTCCAACCCGCAGCAAAGGCCGCCCGCGAAGACGACCGTGCGGCACCACCAGCGCCGCCCGCGCCAGAGATGCAGCGGCAGCGGCCCTAGGGCCCAGATCAAGCCCAGTTGGGCCCGCGGCCAGCGCCAGCCACGCCGCCCGTCGCTGCACCTCCTCCGGGCCACCTGCTCCTCCCCGAGCCCCGCCGCACAGTTCTGTCGTCTCCAATCCGCCGTGGCGCCCAACTCCGCCCGAAGACGGTCGCGCCGCCGCGCGCCCTGCCGGGTCCCCGCCTCTCCGCGCGAAGAAGTGGAGGTGGTGGAGCGCGCTCTTCTCCCTCCGCCTTTGGCGGCAGGGCGCCGCCACCACCGCCGTCGCCGGCGGCAGCAGCGGCCTGCGCGCAAGGATTGGCGGCGCCCGGGCGAGGTCTTGGTGCCCTCCGGAGCCCCCGCGCGAGGGACCCGGGAGGGGAGGGGAAACGGGGAGGGGAGGGGCAGGGAGGGCGGCGGCCGGCGGCGGAGAGAGCTTGTTGGTGGCGGCGCGGTGGAGGAACCCTAGGGGAGGACGGGAGGGAATTCTTGCAGCCCCCTGTCACCAACCGGCCGATATGAAACAACGTAGGTTGAGCCAGGAAACCAAACGTCCATTTTTTGCAACAGCGGGCTTGGCCGAGGGAGGGACACCCGGGAAACCAAACACGTCTCAACCATGCATGTTATCCTTTCAGGAGTACTTGAACATGCACTAGCAATCCTCTCACCCCTTTCTTTTCGGGCCTGACAACTTTTACACTGCAACTCGCGTATGTACGCTTTGGGCGTCGATCCATGGCGGTCGTACATGGTGCCGTTCCTTCCATACCCTGCTCGATGTCGGTCAATATAGAGTAGAGAAGAGGGATGTGTGATGGATGGGAGTGGGACCGTATGATTTGAAGGTGGAGGTACTGTACTGTTTTCTCTCTCGTACACAACACTTTCAAATCTCACGCACAACCTTTTCTGACGCACAGCACATATGCAAAACTTTAGGAGAAGCACTGTACTGTTAATGTACTACTATACTCCCGGGCAAGGTGGAGGGATAGAGCCAACCAAACCTCCCCGAACCACTCCAGTGAGTCACGCCCTACATTTTTAGGGCATGTTTGATTCGTAGGATAGGAAAGATGTAGGGATAGAAAAAGTATAGGATTGCCTGCGCATTTCAATTTTATAGGATTTGGTTTGTACCTGTTTGATTCCACCAAAGGAATTATAAAAAAAGGATGGAGTCGATGTTAGAATTCCTATGAAGTAGTATAAATGATTTCTTAGAAAAAATTCCTATATGATCGAATCCTACAAATCAAACAAGCAAGAAAGGAAAATTTCTTATAGGATTGAATCCTACAAAAATCCTATGCAATTCTTTTAAATCAAACAGGCCCTTAGGGCATCCTCTTCGTCCTACCAGACAAGTGACATGTACTGGTACCTATGAGCACCTCCGAAATACTGAACCGGCGGATCGAGTCTTGAGATTGACGAAGTCACCACGGGCGCATCGCTGTCGACAAGAACGTCACCTCCCACTGAAAGAATATTCCGCCTAAATGCAACACACAGATGTCAAACCTGGAGTTTAAACTCTGGTGGGCTAAGGGTACAACCACCCTACTAACCATCCCACCACAGTTTGGTTTGCGTGAACAACTCTCCTGCTATGTGCCTTTTCTTCACGCGGGTCCGTATGGTCTGTGACCTACTACGGTCTACGGCCCACATACACAAGAGCAGCTGGTTCTGTTAATCTGTTAACATTATTATATTGGAGGCCAGCTGCTAGTTTTGCACAAGGCAGCGATGTCTTTCCTAGGTCCCTGATTCTTTGCAGGCAAAAGAGCACGGCGTCAGCGCCATCGCATTATTCCTCCCAGATTCCACCAACGCCGAGCATATCAGCACACCGCCGAGCAACTATCGACATGGTCATCGGCGCCCTCATCGGCGTCCTCCACATCGACACGGCAGCCGGCGTCCTCCACATGGACATGGTCATCGGCATCCTCCACATCGACACGGCCGTCGGAGTCCTCCTCCACATCGACATGGTCATCGGCACGGTCATCTGCGTCCTCCACATCGACACGGCCATCGGCGTCCTCAACATCGACATGGTCATCGGCACCGTCTCGCTTTTCTTTTATTCGCCTCGTTGTTCCTCCTCACGGTGGCCATGGTCCTCATGGTCGTCCTCTTTCTTGCTATTGTGTAGACGGCGAGGAGTGAAGACATAACACAGCGGCACGGGATCGAAATGGTTACTATTAGGAGTACCTGGTTGTTTACTGCAAGGTCTAAGTATGTACTAGGGGACTGAGCGCGGGCTATGCCGCGTCCGTGGGCTTAAATTTTGAATCGTTCAACCGTAAATTTGTTGTGAATTGAAAGTTTCGAAAACTGTTTAAATTCGGAAATCACTCAGTTTTTTGAATAGTTTGACGCATTTGAATTCCTTTTGATGTATACGGAGAATAAAAATTTGTAAAGCACATGGATATTTGAATTTTGAATTTTGCTCGTGCGTATCTATTTTTATGTGACCCCGTTGACATGTTCGCCAATTTTTCCGGAGAACATGTGTTGAACTGTCAATCTGCATTTCGGGCTATTTTTCGGGGAAAAAGATGTGGGCGTTTGTTAAATTTTAGTTTGCATTATTTAGGGCGTTTGTTAAATTTTAGTTTGCATTATTTAGGGCGTTTGTTAAATTTTAGTTTGCATTATCTGGAATCAATGCAAAATCATATTTAGAATTATGTAGAATTGTTTGGGAAAAAATTGTGGACATTTTTTTTTTTGTTTGGCACCATAATGGGAGGGGAATTTTTTTCCCCCCCAAAGTTTTTCAAACGGTGGTTTAGATTTGTTTGGAATTTGTGGAAATTAGTTTGGATCGATTTGAATTTATATTTGGAAATGTATAGAAGTTTTCGAAAATAGAAAAAGAAAAAGGAGGAACGGGAAAATAATTATTTTGAACTCTGTTGTAATTAGTAAACTGAAAGTTTTTATTTGTGTTTTTTTTAATATATTAATGAGGCCATACGCATTATTTGAATTTGTAAGTTTCGTTTTTTTTGGGAGGTACAAAAGTTTCTGAATTGTTGGTTTCGATTTGTTTGTAATTTGTAGTTTTTTGTATGGATTGATTTAAATTTGTGTTTGCAAAATTATGGAAGTTTTTGCAATTTTAGTTTGAATTATTTAGGGCGTTCGTTAAATTTTAGTTTGCATTACTTAGAATCAATGCAAAATCGTATTTAGAATTATGTAGAATTGTTTGGGGAAAAAATTGTCGACATTTTTGATGTTTTTTTTTGTTTGGCACCATAATGAGAGGGAATTTATATTTTTTTTCCCCCAAAGTTTTTGAAACGGTGGTTTAGATTTGTTTGGAATTTGTGGAAATTAGTTTGAACCGATTTGAATTTGTATTTGGAAATGTACAGAAGTTTTCGAAAATAGAAAAAGAAAAAGAAGGAACGGGAAAATAATTACTTTAAACACTGTTGTAATTAGTAAACCGAAAGGTGCAAAAGTTTCTGCAGTGTTGGTTTCGATTTGTTTGTAGTTTGTAGTTTTTTGTTTGGATTGATTTAAATTTGTGTTTCGAAAAATATGAAAGTTTTTGCAAATTTTAAAAAGAAAAACAGAGAGGACAGGGAAAAAAAAAAGGCCGAGCCAGGCGCGAAACAGGCCGCCCAGCCCAGCAGGAAGACCATGTCGCAGCCCAGGCCCACGGTGACGTCACTGTGGCCGGAGCTGCCGTGGCGGAGGCGAGCACGCTGGCGGCGACTCCGCGCGTTCTGGGACGCGACTGTGAACGCGGCGGTCGCGCTCCGTCGCAGGAGGTGAGAGGTGGCGGCGCCGCCCGTTTTTGGTCACCGGAGCGGCGCCGGCGGCCAGCGGACGCGGCGGAGCAACGCGCGGACGGCGGCGTCGATTCTGGCGGCGGTGAGACGTATCGGCGGCCGATTAGCGGCGAGGCAGTAGATCCGCGGACGGCGCACCTCGCCGTGCCCATGGATTTGGACGGGGAGGGCTGGAGCGGCGGTGACGCCGGCGACCTCCGGTTCGCGCGGGAGGGAGACGAAGCCCGCTGACGATTTTGTAGAAATGACCTCGAGTTTTGGGAAAATCGCGGTTAGGTCCTCCCGCAGCGGGAACCGTCGAATTCGTGCGAATATCATAAAACAGAAGGTTTTTTTTGCAAAACGTCACGGCCACCGGGTGGGCGACCGGCTGCGTCCGGGTGACCGGCTGGGTGACCGGGCGACGTGGCAAGCTGCGATTGGCCAAAAATGGAAATGAATAGTACCGACGGGTAATGAGGACGACGTGGCTTCATCCAGGCCGTCCGTCGCGCGGATCGGACGGCCACGGTTTGCAGGCGACGTGGAGGGCCGGAGAGGCAGCGGTTTCCACCGTCTTTTATATATAGTATGTATGTATGTATTAGTCGCAGCTAGGATGAAGTAGTTGTAAACTTGTAATGGAGACTATGGAGTTTCTCAGTTATCTCTACGTACCGGTGATAACGCTTTGTACTACATGCCTCAAGTTTCCTAGTACTTAATCATATAAATTCAGCACAAAGATTATATTTTTCCTTTAATTTCTTTGTTTCCTGATTCTGCTAGTACCTAGTAGCTTTTTTTTTTGAAAAGGGAAACCCAGCATCTGCATCGTGATGATGCACACGGCTTTTATATCTATACTACTATTAAAAGAGCAAACATGTTGGGATACATTAAATCTGTGCCGTTCAATATCCGATCAACGGTTCAGATCGTCCCAATGTTTGACAACTCAACACAGCCCAATGTTTACCATTTTGCCCTCCCACCAAATCACATAATACTGCTAAATTGCCACCGTACCGGTTCGTTCCTTTATTTCTCCTCTCCTAGACCGAACCTGTTGCCACGGCCTCTTCGCCACGCCCCAGCACTCACTCCATCGTGGCAGGCTATGAGGATGGATCCACTGTCGCACGAGACTCACGCTGCCGACAGGACGAGGAGCGGCTCCTCGACATCAACAGAGTCGTCGGCATCCCCGAGGACGTGACCGAAGCCGACGAGGTCGTCGCCATCGTGTGCGCGAACGAGGCCGCGCGGGGGCAGGGCGTGTGGAAGGAGCTGCTCATCAACCCAATCCGGCCCGTGCCACGCATGCTGGTGGCCGGCCTCTGTCTCACGTTCATCCAGCAGGCCACGGGCGTGGACTGCGTGGTGATGTACAGCCTGCGGGTGTTCTCGACTGCTGGCATCAAGTCTCGCCGTCAAGTTCCTGGACGGGGGCCGCGAGGCATGCGCGTCCAGGAGGTCAAGTCTGGCTGCTTAGCCATCCATGTTTTTCCTACTGATCTATGCTGCACATCTCACATTGGTCTCAGAAGTTTTGTGCGCTAGAAAGACTGATTGTCCAAGCTTAATGACGATGAGGTTGCCGAGTGGATGAAGGACTGCTGCACGCTGAAGAGGACTTGCACTTGCAGCCATGGACCTGGTAACGGGCGGAGATGTAGTGACGCGACAACGCATGCCAACGAGGAAGGTCATGCCTACGCTTGAGTCCTGACGGGCGCACCGACGACGACTCGACGAGTGACGCCCAGCGTATGTGGACAAGCACGCTGGTGAGGCGACGCTCGTCTGCGAGCGTGGACGTTGAGAGGGGCAGGAGCGTGCCCAGAACAGCAGCGGCCAACGGGTTAGATGGGATGTACAGAGTCTGTACTACAGACACAATCCAATTCAAAGTCATCAACAACACTGATGTCACAGCTGCTAATATGTCTTGTTAGTCAATACATGCCGCCAATACTCTCTCTTTCTGATATGTAGATTATGTCATAAATTGTGTATCAGAACTTGTACTAACTTGTCTTCTTACGGTCAGTATTGGCAAAATCTCCCAAGTAGTAGGATGTGCTGCATAGCACCTACTAGCTATTAATATGAGCGTTTTCAAATTAACCTAGCAATGCATCTTCTCCCACATTGCGTGGGTGCATATAAGTCTTGGTATTTTTCTTGCCATGCCTGATCTCAAAGGACACATTTGGAAATCATCGGCTGGTTCTGGATTTTGGATATTTGAATGTTTCTTTTAGTAGAATTTTTTTAACATGGTCCAGTATATTGTGGGAATTTTGTTTTATCCAAAAGTATGTGGGATTTTTGTTTTATCAAAAATTATTTACATTTTCATTTTGTTGAGTTGTGAGATGACAGAGCACCCATTGGAATTGATATGTTGCTAGAGCACGGAGGAGATCCACGCAACCATGACAGCGAGTGAGCTGTGAAGCTTCTTCGGCGGATACCACGATGGCTAGGGTGGGGATGTTGTCGTCGCTGACAATAAGTCGATGAGGAACCTGGTGCCGAGCAGGCCAATTTCCACACAGGCTTCCACTCGGAGATATTCTTAAGAAGCCCAATGAGAGGAGGGATGATATTGAAGTGATCGATGGACCCCAAGTAATTTTGCCTACTATCGATATTATAACACTAGCAGCCATGTAAGTCAGACCCCTACACCGGGTTTGTAACAAATGTTGTTTTTATTTATTTATAGAAGAAGTTATTCCTTTAGTTGTAATGTAGAGTAGTGTGGTGTAGCCACATTCGTGTATCAACATATTATATATATTTTTCTTCTAGAAGTCGTCTTCACATTGCGATGCTTCATTTTAGTCAACATGTGCGTGCATTTGAATTTTAAGACTTGTATATAACTCATTAAAAAGAGAAATGTGATTCAAAAAGAACGTATGTTGTGTTACAATTTGGAGACGTGCGTTGCACGTGCCAAGCAACTAGTTAAAATAAAAGTAGCAAAGTAGTATCATCCAATTATTACAACTCAAGGATCGGCCATAGTAGCCTCAAATATCAACCAACGAAAAACAGCCAAACAAGAAAGACTACACATGTTGAAGTCTTCTAGAATGCTGCCACCCCCCACGACTGAAGATAGCTCGGACAACCGCCATAAGGCGAGAACATCCAGCCTCCATGGGAGCCCGCAGCTGTAGCGGCAGAAGAAAGAACCACAACTGGATCCAATATGTAGCACGGTGGACGACCTGCAAAAAATGAGCATCTCTTGTTTTGTTAAACACAACATCATTCCGACAGTTCCAAACTGACCATAAAAAGGCGCATACACCAATGCGAATACGTGCCTTCGTGTCTTTATCTACCCCGTCTAACCAATGGCCAAACATATTAGCTATGCTAGTGGGAGGAGATATGTTAAAAGTGAAGTGAAGAAGCCGCCATATGTCTTTGACAAAAGGGCAAGATATGAAAAGGTGTTCAACGGACTCATCCGTCGAACAAAAGACACACTTTTTACATCCGACCCAGTTCCTTTTGATTAAATTGTCTTTCGTAAGAATAACCTTTCTTTGGAGGAACCACATAAAAATCTTAATTTTTAAGGGCACCTTGATCTTCCATAGATATTTTCGCAAAAAAGGAGTGTGTCCATGCATGTAATCTAAATACATTGATTTAACGGTGAAAGTCCATTGTTGTCAAAGCCCACCGAAATGTATCATCTTCATTTGATAAAGTAACCGTCATTAGTCTCTCTACCAAATTCAGCCAACGTTCCCATCTAACCCCAATTAAGGTTCTCCTAAACTCAATATTTAGTGGACTGTTTGATAACACATCTGCTACCAGGACATTTTTATTTCGAGTATTTAGTACCTAGTAGCTAGGCGTGCATTTTCAGAATAGTTAAGGTAAGACACAGTACTCAAATCGAATGAATAACAAGATGAAAAATGCCAGCTCTAATATAAGTGGAATAAATAAAAAAACATAACATTGATGCATGCAAAATCCATTGGGTAAGCAAGAGATGAAAAATGCTAGCTCTAATATAAGAGGAGTGAAGCAGCCATTATCGGCCGGCAAGGTGCTGGGAAGAAACAGCGAGCAAGCAGATCACTCAGGAGGAAGAGCTCAGTGTGAGAGATTAGTGGTGAGACGAAGTCTTTTAATAGGCGAGAGAGGGACAGGGGGCGGGCGAGGGGATGATGTGTGGACTCCTTTTCCTTCTCCGTTGCAACCATCGGTCCACCCTCTTTTCCGTCTCCTTTTGCGTCCCCTCTCTCCCCCACAGATGTGCAACCAGGGGTGTCAGACAGGGTGTGCACAAGCACAAATGTTGGTTTGCAGAGGGGCGTGGCCGCGTGGGGAGGGATGAAGACATGAAGTGGAGTGAGAGAGGAGGGATGACATGAAGTGCTGAGACTGAGAGAGGAGAAGACATGAAGTGGGGTTCTTTTCCTTCTCCGTTGCCAACCCCGAGCCCACCCTCTTTTCCTTCACCGTTGCCAACCCCGGGCCCACGCTCTTTTCCTTCTCCTTTTGCCTACCACGGGCCCACCCACCCCTCCCTCAGAGATGTGCAGACAGGGGATGTGTCACCCTTGCCCCCACTGTGCACAAGCACAAATGGAGGTATATACACTTTTAGTCCCACAACTTGCGGCTCCCATGCATTTTAGTCCCACAACTTGTAAAACGTGTGTTGATAGTCCCACAACTTGTTTAGCCCAAACTAATTAGTCCCAAATTGCTGTGATGTTCACACGTGTGATGCCGCGGTGGCTGATTGCACGCGCCGTCTCGTGGTTTCTTCGCGTAAAACACCTATAATCTTTTAATATTGTAGATATGTCCCTGAGCAGTTAAAAGGAAATTTCGGAATCAATTCTCCAATCCCTAACCCTAGCTAGCTCTCACGGCGTCGACGGTGACCGTCGAGGCCGTCGAACGGAAGGAGGAGAGCGTGAGGTGGGGGCGATTCGTAGGAGGGAACGAAAGGAGGAGTGCATCGCCACCGGGTTTGGCGAGAAACGACCGCGCCGTCGCCGTGCCTCCACAGAGCTCGAGTTGTTCTGTTCTTCGACCTCGCCGTTGAAAAAAGTAAGGAAAGAAAGGGAATAAAAGGAAAGAAAAGAATCCCCAGATTTTACGGACTAAAGTGCAAAATTCCATCCAATCCTAACAGCCGTTTTGCAAGTTATTTCGTTTTCCAGTGATGCATGTTCGGTCACCCTTGGGGCTCCGCTTCTTTTGTCAGTCTAGTGACTTGCTGCTCTAGCGATAAATTTGTAATACGTACTTATTTGGCTAACTCGATGGATTTGCGATTCATCTATAGGATTAAGTACTAGTAGTAGGAAACTTGAGCAACTCCATGCTCTGATGCTCAATAGGAAGTACTAGTATTAGATAGTATTACGACTGAGGTGCAGGTACGTAGATAACTGAAGAAACTGCATTACGATTACTTCATCGTAGATGCAACTAATATTAGTTTCTTCGAAACCGAGTAAAGTCGTCCCACAAGAGCTATCAACCCAATTAATCGCTCTCTTTTGCTATTACAACGACCATAGATTGCTACTAGCTGCTTTATAATTAATCGCTCTCTTTTGTTGTCTCTAGCAACCAATATGAGTGTTATCCGCGGTTCAACTTATTTGTTTCAAGATGTCTTCTTTGCTGTGCACGCTTCTTAAGTTAAAGACCGTGTGTTATAGCAGAGTTCATGTATCTGGTAGCTTGGCAAGGCTAGTTTTCAAGTATGTCCATGATTTTGGACATATCACATTTCGTACAAGCAATTATTGTTGTACAATCTCTTTAATATCTCGATATTACAAATTTAGCTTCGTTCTTTATCGAAAAAACAAATTTAGCTTGGTTATGCCCTCTTGTTTTTTATCCACAAAGTAATTTTGATGCAGTCTTTTGTCACCACAGTGTACAAACCATTGGGCCTTTGGACCCGGGGCAAGCTGAAAGCTGAATAATTATATGGTTAATCTTCGGAAAGTAATCGTTGGTTTAGGAATGATGCTATCCACTAGAGACTATAACTTCTTTTTTGATGTGTTGACTGATCAATCCAGCAAACAAGTTGATTTCATAGCTACCAGTTAGATGTTATATATATTTTTTCAGTCCCTGATACAATTCTTCTTTTAGGCACTCTTATTTTGGTGATGCAACAAAGTAATCCCTTGTGTATATATATTCAGGTGTGCATAAGATGTTTAATATCCACTACACCACACTATACAAGCCATCATCTTAGGCCTTGCGCCTGGTATACCCTACCGATATGCATCTATTTTATAATGTACTCCCTCCGTTTACAAAAGGATGTCTCAATTAACTTCAAATTTAGATGTATCTACACACTAAATTATGTCTAGATACATCCAAATTTGGAGTTGGTTGAGACATCTTTTTGTGAACGGAGGGAGTAATATATAGATTGAGTAATCCATCTGGAGAACAACTAAGAGGCTCCTTGTACTTCTTTAAAGAACTAATAAATTACCTTACATAAATTGTTAACTGCTGTTTTTTTTGTGACATTTAAATGCATTAATGTCTGATTGGCTGTTAGTGGGTTAAGCATGGACTTCACATTAATTCATGCAGACATCTCTTTTTTTTAGGAAAAAATGGAGAAATTTCTCAAAAATATTGTACAGAACAACATCATACAGTGGTCTAAAAAGAATAGACCAGGTGAAAACGCAGTAGATAAGCCATCTAAAGGAGCACGTGGTCGGCGATCATAGAGAGAATGCGGCGGGGCCAAATATGCCCCTTTAAACAACATGAGCTTGCCTTGTTGTGCATCTTAGCGTGCGGCGTGGGAATGTTAGCAGCGATCCTATCTACTCCCTCCGTTCTAAATTAATTGACTTCCATTTGTCCACATGTAGATGTATCTAGACATGTTACACGTATAGATACATCCACATGTGGACAAATGGAAGTCAATTAATTTGGAACGGAGGGAGTAGAAGCATGAGGCACACCTCACGTCCTCAATACAGCCCCCCTGGCCCCCTCCACCCACACACCCACACACCCGAATACGGGGCACCACATGAAGATGTGTGTGAGGTTCTTGCTTCTCTCGGGACAGAATGGGCAATCCGTAGAGGCGAGACGATGAGCTGATAGGATGGAGGCTGGCGCACGTCATGGTTTTCTGGTGTAGCACGATCTAGAAGAGGACTCTCACCTTGAGGGTGCGAAGCATACCCAGTTTAGTTCTTGAAACGACATCACATACTCTGAGATACGAAGAACACAATACACGTCACCCATAAAGAAGACGAACAACACCCCAAGCAAGACTAACTGTCGGTCCACACGAGGGTAAATGGCGGGCCCACAAATGCTGGAGTGCACAAAGGCGAGCTCAACCGAGGGGTGAGTAGAGATGCAAGGAACCACAGCTCATCAAAACATCTTTCATGAATGAAAAAAAAAGGGCGCGGCAACAGGCGTTCTTTCCTTTTAGTATTTTTTAATCGCGTGAGAAATATCGCACACGTTTCAATAAAAAAAAAATGTATGTGAATATTTGGCCTGCGAACCCACCATTAACACACTGGTTTATTTTTTAGGATATACGACAGGGTATAACACATATGATAAGGCCCATTCGTGTGGGATTTGAGAATTTAAATTGCCCTATCGTGTGTGTACTAGTGACTCCAGATGGTAACATAGATGCGTTGAGTCATTTGCCATAGCCCGTTGGAAGCTGGGCCCGACGCGAGGGCGTCGACCGATCAGTAGCAGCTAGTACGTGCCTATCGAAGAGATAACGTATAGGAGTCCGCTAGGACTGGCCGTTGTGCATTCGAGTCAAGCGTGCACAAAAACCATTGGAGTTCATGATAGGTGCATTTGGACTGTTGAGATCCCGGAGTAGAGTAATTAAGTGCATGCAGGCTAGTTTCAAATTTCAAATTAATCAATAATTGCATGCAGGCTCGTGAATCGATTAGCCAGCATTTCTATGCATGCTCGCATCCTCATCCATTCCTCGATCGTGTATATATTTGTTGGCATGGATCGATCCGCTCTCCGTGTTAATTAGTTGGTTTGATTTGGATATACTAGCTAGGTGCCATGGCACAGAGTGCACCTCCTGGCAATGACGATTGCCTCAGCGCCCTCACTGACGACACTCTCCTTGAGGTCTTAGCCCGCCTTGGCTGCACCAGCGCCGCCGCGCGCACCAGCGTCCTCACTCGCCGGTGGGACGGCCTCTGGACCCAACTTCCCGACGTCACCATCCGCGGCGTCCACCACTCCATTCTGCAAGCGCTCGACGCTCGCGCCTCTTGCCCACGCGCAGTGTCCGTGTCCCGCCTGGACATTGGCATACACGTGCAGATGGGATCTTCCTTTGGACCAAGGGCGGCTCGCGTCACCTCGTTGCTCCGAGCCGCCGCGAAGCTCTCGCCCAAGGAGCTCGTCTTCCATGTCGGGTCCGACGTATGGGACAACACGTACACAGACGTCGACCTCCCGTGCTTCCACCACGCCGTGTCGATCGAGCTGAGATCCCAGAGCTTCATCCGCCTCGGGCTCCCAAAGAAGAAGAGAACACACACCAAGGCGAAGACACCGCCGTCGGTCCAGTTCCCTGCGCTTGAAAGCCTGACCCTCTCGGGCTGCAGTGTCAACCTCGCCGTCTTGCTCCAGCGTTGCCCACGCCTGCGCGTGCTGCGCTTGGACGTAAGTCCATTTCTTGCCAGCAGCGTCACCGTGATGAGGGTCCACTCCTTGTCGCTGGAGACGCTTGATGTGCATGCCTCCAGCTCTCTGCTTCCTGGATGGAAGATTGATTTCGACATCGTGGCCCCCGCGCTGGCGTGGAACAACTTAAGTGCATTCGAGGCTGGCAATGGCGCCACCATGAAGAAGCCCAAGCTCTCCAAGAGGGCACGGAAGCCCAATCCAAGCTACTTCGGCGAAGACTGGGTGAATTAGACAATCAGGTGTACGTGCAACCGACGCCTTGTCGGAGAGGGTAAAATGCATTCCCTGAAATATTGTATTCAGCAGCTATATGCACCAATATGCTTATATGCTTTATTGCTACTATGTCTTATATAATTATAACCATGATTATGTATTTGTGATTGTGGATCAATATGTTATTCGATCAATCATTATATACTTTGATGCTATTTCGTTTAAGTATTATCTATACATACATGTGTTCTTAATGCTAGAATTGACCAGCTTATGTGGATGAAACAATAGTGCAATGCAAATACTGTGTGAGGTCTAGTAAATCAAGGGGCGTGATTAGCCAACTAAGAAAAAAAGGCAAAGCACACTTTCGTGTTGGTATGTTCTTCGCGATCACATCACTAAGCATACACTGTGTCAATCAATGCATTATATTTAGGAGAGCAATTAAATCCGGAACGTATCATATGGAAATGCAACAGATTCTGCACATCTGAAAATCATGACTGACACCGTTAGATCATGTACCAACCGTTAGATTTTGCACCCTATCCCACCTTCGTCTGTTTTGCAAAAGGCCCCTTAAATCACGTCACCTTCTCACTCTCCTGTCCTCCCGTAGCAGCCTACAGTTTTCTTTTTCAAGGATACACCATGGAAAGTTGCATCGATTTCATAGAAGAAGTGGCCGACGGCCCGTACAACGCCAAAAGGCACGCGATACAAACACGGCGCCACACGGATTACAACACAACCCACACTGGCTGAGACACGACTCGTCTTGTACCTTCTCCAGCCAAATGGCGAGGAAGAGATACATCGAGCTTCTAGTCCGCATCACTAGCGAAACCGGAGACATGAGACCGACTCCAACACCAAGATGGCACAAGCCCAGGCACCGCCCGCCCATAAGCGCCTAAGAGAGAGTCGGCAAGTGGATGGTGGGGCTAAACCATACCGGCGGAGGTGTCGACCAAGAAGCACCGGCAACGATGTACATAGCGCCCTGGAAGCCCACGCTCTGAGCGGCGGCCAACAACGACTCCGACTGGCGAACCGAGGACTCCACGAACCACCTAGGCGACGCCTCCAGCAAGGGAACGATGCAGTCGCGTCGCCGCCGCCTGAACCAAAAACTGGCTCTAGTATTCGAGGAGGGGAAGCATGTACTGTGCCATGACGACGCCTCCAAGGAGGTGAAGGCGCCCGCGGGCGTTGCCGTTGTCAGCTTCATGCAGGGATTTCGCCCTGGCCCTGTCGTCAACCCCATCGCCCATTTGACATGTACAGCAAGGAGCCGACTTTGACCACCGCCGCCGAGAGGCAAAGCCGAACATTGTCAGTGGACCAGGAGGCGTCGCACCGTGTTTCACCACTACCGAACGGGGACTGGACGGTGAGGATCCAGCCCGCTGCCGCCTGGCCGGCAGCCGACACCACCACGGTGCCCAGCCACCAGTGCCATCAGGCTCGACGCGCACACCTCCAGCCACGCCAAGAGCCTCCGGCCCGCCCAAGCCCATCTAGGCCCGCGCGAGACCAGACCACCCGGCCGAGGCTAGAGGGGCGCCTCCGCTGCCGTCGACGAACCGCGCCCGTCGCCGGGATCCCGCCGCTCCTCGCTGCCGAATCGCCGTCGAGCCACGCTCCGCCGCCGCCATGGAAAGATGCCACCACCGCGCGAGGGAAAGGCCCCACCCGGATCCGTTGTACGCAGCTACCCGGGTTGTTAAACGAGATCTGTTTTTCTTGCTGGTTTTTTCCGACTTGGATCTGAACGAACAAAGCTATTCTTGTTCGTGTGCCTATAGGGAATATCATCTTCTTTTTCTATTTATGGAATTCAATTAATTTTTATGATCCGTTCCAGATGGTAAAGTTCTTGATTTGTTTCAATTTTCAAGAAGACACAACTTTACCTTATGTAGATATTTTTTTGTGATGCAAATCTAAGTTTCAGAAGCTAATAAGAACATTGCTAAAAACTTTACATCAAAATAGCTTGTTCGTGCGATTGTCGAGTTCTATGCACGAATGTATGCCATGTGAAATGTGAAAATACCATATTTTAGGGGACCCTTTCTAGAGAAAGTACTGGAGTGTTGGTAGTGGAATGACAGACTTCAATTTGTCCATTGGTAGGTGATCTAAGGGCTACGGATAGAAATTTGCAGATTTTCAGAACTTGTACCATTTGCACCTGATACGTCAATTAAATCCAACAACCTATCAAATTACAATGCAACTAGAAGCTTCTATTTGTTTAAAAGAAAATAGAGAGCACACCAACATGCCGTAAGGCTCTTCACTTTTTACGCATCCCCAATCCAAACTAGATCAATCTCAACACAATGCCTGTCGTCGCAAGAGCTATCCATCCATTGTGATCGATAATGGTGAGAATGCATGCTCATTGCAGCAATCCTTCGATTTCTTCTCCCTCTTATATCTTGTGGGCTCGAAAAATAGATTGGTTTACAACGATCTATATGTTGAAATATATGAGATTGACTTGTCGATCATGTTGCCACAGAGTAAAGTTGGCTCAAATGTAGATTGGTTAATCCAATCACGTTGCCCGAAAAGCTTGATTTATCGATCAATTGTTGTCTTTCAAAACATGGTTCACCAATCTATATAGTTTGTATGTGGTGAGTTGATGATGCTCAAGAGAAAAATATAAAGCCTATGGAAATAGGAAGAAATGCACTGACAAGTGCATGAGTGTGCAATAGGTTTGAGGTCAACAACAAATCAATGATTGAAAGAGTAGTCCGTGCTATGAATTAGTTTTTAGCTGAAATTATGAAGAAATAGGTCGTAACCCCGCTATATAAATATAGCAACCACCCGATACAACCAACGACAAGAACGAACGAAACGCTAGGGCAGCAGCAAACACACACACACCCAAAGAAAAGAAAAGAAAAGAAAAGAAAAGAAAAGAAAAGAAAAGAAGAAACAAAAAGGAGACATAAGCGGATTGACTAAACGACGGTGACCCGCAACCGCTGCGCCCTCTCCGAAAAAGTACCACCACGCTCCTGCTGAATCGTAAGGTACCAAGCAACACCTTCAAGAAGGGAAGTGCACGCTGCTGCCCGGACCAGCGACTAGTCCTAGGGTTTCCCCCGGCACACAGAGGGAAGCGGACGAAGCGCCGCCGTTCAGGAAGGGATGATGCTACCCAGAGGCAGCACCGCGTCGGTGTCGACCAAGCCGACAAGGATTTCTCCTAAAAAATCCCATCCACAAATCCCGGACGATCCGTAGCACAGGAGCCCCGCAAGAACAAAGCCTCGATACCACCAGACTAGCCACCCACCAACATGCGCCACCACGGTCACGAAGCCACCAAAGCCGTCTCACCGAAGCAACCGTCAAGAGGTCTACAAGACGGAGGCCTGGAGTAGCTTGTACCGGGGACAGCATTACCGCAGCCGAGAGGGAGGGAACTGCCTCCATCACCGAGGGCGGTAGTCGACCGGACGCGGCGGCAGCGCACACCTGTCCCCATTAGGTCCGGTCGGGCCCAGCGGGCCCGTAAATCCCGCATAGAGTCACACCAGTCCTAATAGGATCCGGCCAGGTCCAGATCGGACCCGTAAAGCCCGCTGTCACGCTGCAACAGGCCGGCCGCCGTCGACGCTGCCCCCTGCACCAACTACCTCGCCGCCATCTGCAGAGCGTACGTCAGGGTAGTCTAGCCCGCCCCGACCCAAATGAGGCCCGTAGGGCCCGGATCTGGGCCGCTGGGCTCAGCCAGCGCCGCCCCCTGCACCTGCCCTGCAAGAACAAAGCCTCGACACAACCAGACTAGCCACCCACCAATTAAATCCAACAACCTATCAAACAGGGTAGGACAGTCCCAACATCGCCGCCCCCTGCACCTGCCCTGCAGAACCAAGCCAGCGTTGTCGAACCACCGCCACCCAGCCAGGGCCGGGCCGCCGCCTCCTAGAGAGCACCGCCGTCGGAGAAGCGCCGCCCCGCATGGCCTCCTCCGAGCGCGGGTTGGGAAAAACCGCCGCCGCCGGCACCGCCCGAGCCACCCTCGGTGGCTCGCGCCGACGACGGCGGTAGGGGAGAGGAGATGAGGAGGGGACGGGGAAGGAACGGGGAGAGGCCATGTCGGCCGCCGCGGGGGTGGCGCGGACGCGGGGAGGGAAGGGTCGGGTCTCGAATATCACCAACTCAAAATTGTTTGTCAGAGACCCACATGGAGTTTTGAGCCCATATTGTTATAGGTTGTAATAGACAAGCGGTACAGGCTGTGTAAAAATTTCAGCTCATTCGGTGTAGGGAATGGGAGATAAAAATTCGTGCAATCAAACCGTTTGTTCAAATTTTCCGCACCGACAGCGGTGCAGTCCGAAATTACTTCCTGACGATCCATATCCATATGAAATTATAACCTGACCATTTTTCAGCATGCGTTAAACATGCAAATACAGGTTCTATAAAATTTTCAGGTCATTTCGTTTGTGGGAAGGTCAAATTGGTGCAACATCATGATGTGCCTTAGAAATTCATGGCAAAATATGAATGAGTTTAGGTCTTAAATTTTCTGTGGTTGAGTAGATACGCCCAGAGATGTTCAGTAACTTTCTAAGATGTTTGTGCTCCGTAGTTGACGCAAGTTAGTATGGACATATGTGTGAAGTATACAAGCACACATGATTCATGGTTATGTGTAGATTGACTCAGTGTATATCACAGCACCAATATTTTTATGAGAAATACTAGACATATAGACTCTTAAAGTAATTTTGGAGTAGACGTGCTTCTCTATTACCCCTGGCAATTTTACCAGATAGAAGTCATGATCAGTCTTGCCAGTATGTGCACTGTGGTTACATAATTTTTCACGTAAAACATGTGTGACCATCAAGAGTGCCCAAGGGCGCGTTTAGTAGCCTGCAAGCCTCCAGACCAGGCCCGCCAGCTGCAAAATCCTGGTGTTTGGATGTCCGCAGGAGCTCCTGGGCCAGGCCAGCGCGCTCAACAAAGCAGCGTCGGGCCAGGCCCGAGAGGCACGCTCAAATCGAGTGTGCCCAGCGAGCCAGGTCTGGCGGAGCACAAGGGCGGGACGCGAGCGAGTGCGCGGGAGACGCCGCGTCCCTTCGGGAACACGTGTCATTTATTCCCCTCACCACTCACTCTCTCTTCATTTCCCCTCACCGCTCTCTCCTCTCCTCTTCTCTCTCTCCCTCGGCGACAGCTCCGACGGCGGTTCCTTTTCCGGCGGCACATCTACAGCACCGCCGCGACCACATTCGATAGGAGACGCACGCACCTCGGCAACAACCGTCGGAGGAGCTTCATCGGCTCCTCGGCAGCACCGCGTCATCTTTTCCTCCTCAAGGACTTCGACAATGGCGGTAAGATCATCCGTAGCCCTCTCATGCCTCTAATGCGTTATAGATGTGTAGATCAATTAGTGTTTATCAGCTTACAATGACATGCACGGCAGATCTAGGGTTTGATCTGCGTCAAAGCTTCGATCTATTAGATCTGGAGTAGGGTTTTCTAGTACGGGTTTCGTTCGTCTGAAATCATCTTTTTGTACTACCATATTTGTCTGATTAGGTAACAAACGGGCAGATATCATATTAGATCTGTCGCTTTGGTGTTCTATCTCTCTATTTTGTGTTCGATCTGCCGATTTCGTGTTCGATCTATCGGTTTTTACCTGTGGCCAGTGATGAACACTTCTCGTAGGCCTTGGGCAACTATACCGAGGTTGTAAACGGCTTTTCCCGCAGCTCTCACATCGGTATAGTTGCTCCAGGTTTAACATGTGCTTAATCTGAGGCAAGTTCGTGGTTAATCCAGGTCCTCTGATTCAAAGGGTGTCTCTTAGTATCATCCATTGTGCACTTACGATATTGTATGTGCATGATTGCTGGTACTAAGAGATCATCCATTGAATCTAGTTTGATGTGTTTGATTTATTTGGCCAATGATGAATCTGTGGCTACCAAACGCGCCATTTACCATCTGTCAAATCCAAGTCTGAGGCCTAAATTTTGACTTTGTTGATTCGTTTGTTTGATTTGGCCAATGATTAAACTAGGCCATGCTACTTGCAAGAAGATTGTCTACAGAACCAAGGGTAAATGCACCGACAATGCTTTTATTTTTGCTTCGTTCTTATAGGCACTCTTTTTGCTCACTCATGGCTTTGACGTATGAGGCTTGATTTGTGAAATTTTGGCCAATGATGAAGAGTTATAGATGTGGCGGTGTTACCACAAGGCAGCCACCAAAATTAAGTACGGTGCACAACTTAACTCGTGTCTAGTACTTGATTTTGTTGGTTGTCATGTGGTGCAAACCTTAACTGCTATACTTTTGAGGCAGTACTGGCACCACTAGACAGCCATCAAACTTAAGAAGCAGGCACAACTAATTGTGCCTTCAACTTAATTTTGGTGGCTTGTCTTGTGGTGCAAACCTTAACTGAGGCAGTTGATTGTACATTGTGCATTCTGGCCGATGATTTTTGTGTTCTAGTTTCATTTTGAACTTTTCACCAAGCCGATGATTAAAATGTGTCATGACATATGTGCACGGAGGTGACTTTTATAGGGGCCAAGAAGTGTGCAGAGTCATCTCCCTGTGAAATTATGCACAGCTCTCGGTCCCTGTACAGAGTCATCTCCCTGTGATCTTGTTTATGAGGCTGATTTGTTGTTCTAGTTTCTTCTGCCTATGATGATCTATGTGTTCAAACATTGATGCATGTCTATGTGTTCTAGATACTATGCGGCATGTCTATGTGTTCATGCCGATGATTAAAAAGTGCTACCACTTCTATGCAAGGAGTGATTCCTTACTACCTTTTGCAATGTGCAAGGTAGTACCTTGTGCGTAACTCATGGTAGTGTGGAAACACTTCTTGGATAAACTTGTGTCCTACCTACTATGAGGCATGTCTATGTGTTCAAACATTGATGTGGAACTCTTTGATCAGCAAGATTTAATTTGAGTTGATTCTCGTAGGCTGAGAACTCCAGTGTTGGAGGAACACCCACCAAGATCAGGACCAACGTTGGATGGATGGAGGAAGAGGTGTCCCCTAACCACTTCTGCAAGGTGATTGTCGCCCCTGGTTTAGGGGTGCTTCCTGTCCCTGAAGCCTTCAGGCCATACTTGTGTGAGGTGCCTACGGAGATCACCGTCAGGACGAACACTGGATGCATCTGGTCAATCACCCTGGCTGATATGAATGGTAAAGCATGCCTTGATCGTGGGTGGGCAGCATTTACCATTGCTCATGAGCTCAAGATTGGTTACCTTCTCCTGTTCAAGAAGATAGATGCCAAGGAGTACAAGGTGATCATCTTCAACAAAACTGGCTGTGAGGTGGTGAAGCAATGTCGTGACCACCAGAGAACTTGAGGAAGAAGAAGAAGGAGGTCAAGTAGAATTGTCAAATGAGAGTCCGTGTGATCATGGTGTTGTCATCGTGCCAACTAGTTTAAGCACTGTTGTCGTACTGTTTATGCACTGGATTATAAGTCTATGTAGCACTATGTCCTATAACTACTGTTGTTAATCGTCGTCATGTCAAATAGTTTGCACTTGTGCTTCCATGCAACGGTTGGTAAGCTCACCTCAATAGAGAAGATGTTACCATAGTGGCAATTCTGCACCTAACCAAACAAACGGTAGGTCGCATTAGCTCATGCAAAGCATGTAGCCAAACAGCTGATTCCATGTTTTCAGCTGGGTCAGAAAAATCCCTTGCGACCTACCAAATGAACTGCACAACCGAGGCTGGTTTCTCCAGACCAGGCCCTGGCCGGCCTAGTCCCACAGGGCGCAAAAGGGTCTGTTGGCCACCAAACGCGCCCCAAGTGTTTCGCCCCAACAATACTAGAGACTAACTGAGGAGGAACAACGAGACGAAAGACAGAACACAGCACTCTCTACTCCTGGACGTCCGGGCGCGGTCGAGGACGACGGTCGCGAGGGCGGCGACCGCGCAGGAGGCAAATAACACCTGGAGGACGCCGATGACCATGTCGATGTGTAGGCAGTGGCGGAGCTTCATGGGGGCGAAAAGGGCCGTCACCCCCCCCCCCCCCCCCCCCCCCCCAGCCCATTCGCCCCACCAGGAATTTGGCCCAAGCTCCGCCACTGTGTGTAGGACAAGGACGTCGATGACCATGTCGATGTGGAGAACGCTGATGACCGAGTCGGTGAGGACGCCGATGACCTTGCCGATGAGGACGCCTACGACAGTGTCAACAAGTACGCCGTTGAGCGCGGGCGCGGCATAGGAGCCGTGAAGGGAGAAGGCGGGAACTTCCGTGCGAGCCAAACTCACGTTCCGGCTCGCACAGAAGTTCCAGCGGGCATGTGTGTATCACTATCAGTATATAGCTCGAACGCAAGCATATTGACCGTGCCGGCCGTGCAGCTATGGTCGATCCAAGTGGCTCAAGAAAAACAAAAGCGTGCACCGACCTGTCAGCTGAGACGTCTCACGTGAACATGCATCTACATATTCGAGATTTTTCTCCAAATTCCATATGCTAGATGCCTTTGAAGGACGAAAATGCGCTGCACTAGCCAAAAAGTTCGATGTCAGGCCAAACTTTTTGTCATGGCCCGAAACTGGAACAGAATATACTAAGGTTAGAAGAAGCTGTAGAGAAGGGGTTCTCACACAAAAGACGACAGTATTAAGGTGAAACCATGTACCCAGAGGGGTGAAAAAACAGTAATTGAACAGCGCCTAGTTTTACAAGAGCATCAAGGTGTATCAATAGTCAGTCAGTTGTGCGAAACCAGTCAGAGAAGTTTTCAACAAGTACAACAAGATGGCGGGGCTAGAAGATCAGAGAAGTCTCACAAACTTTACCTACATGCTACAGATGAACATCAGAGAGTATCTACCCATTGTTGGCTATCTCCTAAATAATCTCTTATGTACCGTGGACAACGCAATTTGCCAAATGGTCAATGCCAAGTACTAAGCATCTTCTCCTACAGTGATGTCAATGGTACACTACATACATACACCCTTCGCCGAACAAGGAGCCCAAAAGATATGAACAAATTCAGTAAACTAGAAAAACTCCTAGGTGCTACTACTGGTAGCATTAGCATTATTGTATCTGTTATTGCTCTCAACAATAAGAGAAGTCAGCTCATTTTCTTGTTGACTTCTCAATCTTGACAAAGTAGGAAGGGTCCTTTTGATTCTCTCCGGTAGAAACCTGGAAATTTTTGGAAGCAAATCCTTTATGACTACAAACTACAACGAGAATTGGTTGCGGAAAGTTGGGTCTACAGAAGACAACTTACATGTCAATTCTTTCTGCGATTGCTCTGCGCACTGAAGAGTTGAGACCATAAGCAATCGAGTTAAAAAGGCCCTAAAAGTGTCGGGGTAATTAGTCCAGTCTTGAAAAATGATGAAAAGTAAGAAGAATATGCAAGGATAATAACAGAAAATTTTTGGTACATAGTATTGGCATGAATGAACAGTATGATTCCAGCAAATAGAACTACAAAAGAGTCATAACTCACAAATGCACGAAGGCTGGTTTTGATGATAGACTTTAGCCTAATCCATAAGACTAATTTCGTTTTATAATGAAGACTAGCAAATACAAGTCATTTGGGGTGCAACTATTAATAGAACTGAAAAAACAATGTGTGGATGGATTGGTTCAGTATCTCCAGGAAGTAGGAACTCCGAGTTTACAGCTTTGCATCATATGAATTCAGAAGTATCTAGTCTAGAATGATAGACAAAAGCATCCCAAACTCACCATAAGTCCAGCAAACCCAATATCAAGAATGGATAGCCAGAATATTTTGTGCCCAGGATTGGCAAAGTCATACAGACGATTGATTGTCGCGAAAGACCATGAACCAATTAAAATCAGAGGATAATAACCCCACCGATTAAATGCCTGCGGAAGGTACCGTATAATGGTAAGAAGCTGATTAAGGACAGGCCAAGGTAGCATGATAAATAAGCGGATAACACATAATAACATGTTCCTCACAATAAGAGCAGTTGTAAATTTTTATCAGTTATAGCCAAGAAGTAGGAAAACACAGAAAGAGCTTATGAACTAACAATGTTGAACAGTCTTTTTGTCAAAATATGTTGATCAGCCTGTATGTAACACATATACCTTTTTGTCCGCCCTCATGTCAGACTGAATTGGTCGATCACTTATGCCAACAGCCATCTACAAATTAACATTAACTTTTAGAAGATACAAGCAGAAAGAGCAGAACCTGACAAGGGCTACAATACAAGCCTCGGTCACCCTACCCTCAATAGTCAATATACAAGAGAAAAAAGTTAACAAAATGTGTGCTGTGTACATACCCGAGTCGCATTGTTCAACATCCTGTTTACTTGATAGTATGTAAACCCATTGTAGAGAATGGCACCCCAAAGTGGAAGGTAAAAGGTAATCAAGTGTAAGATCTGCAAGTAAAGGCATTTTAGTTAAGGAATCGCTAAGAAGCTGATACAGTGACAAGGTTTACATCCCAGAGATTAAAGAGTGAAGACTATACAAATGACTTGTCAATATATTCTAAAGTCTTTTAAAATCTGAAGGTAGTCTAAGCAAGATATGTCAGCAATACATAAAAATGGTGATTATTTGTGCGCAGCAGTTTGAACCATTTGATAACAGCTATTGATGGAGTTCAAATGCTAAATGGGAACAGTAGATCATTTCAGGAACATAATTCTAACTATTTGGGCGGGTCTTGGAATCACCAATAAGCAAAATAGGATCAAATGTATCCTAGTTTAAGCAACAAGAGTGCCTATAACCAAAATGACAAGCTCACGATAAAAGAGAAAGATGTACCTTTCCCGTGCTTCCCTGCTGGATCCAACACCAGGTGCCTGGCCTTCCATAATCACTTCCTATCGAACGTAATACAGTGGTAGCTAGTGAAGTTCCTGAGGAAACAAAACACGAATTACAAAACCTTGCCAACTGAACTAGGACCTTCCGTAATAAAAATATTGTTGTAGAGGTCTACTGTTAAAATGGATATCTGCAAGGTACTACTCATCTATGTTTAAAACAAACCATGTACACATAATGTGAACTAGGACGAAAATCTACTGAAGAGAAATGGATTTTTGATTTTTGAGCACAGTGATCATCTGCACGAAATAACTACGGTGGTAAACTCAGATAGTACACAAACAAAATCTGCAGAACAAGTTACTAAACATAGTTGGAGAACCAACCAGTGCTCGGTTGGCTAGAGCGCACAGATGTGCGCTCGTGCTCCCGCATTCGAGCGCAGCTTCCGCAGGGTGTCTCACTTCTTAGAAAAACACCCTAGGTGCTAGTGCTCATATGTCGAGTTTTTTTCTAAGTTTCTAAACATGGTTGGTTACAGCTATAGGAGATCAGAAAATGCAATCAATCGTACTCATTATGGAGAAATAACAGAAACTGGTGCTGTCATAAAGGATATGCATGGTTCAAATCAACACAAAAAAGGGGTACATACGTGCACCATATATAAATGTTGCCATGAGATATAGCAACCTAATAAATATAAAGGCTGACAAATCATGATGCATCACAGGTACAGTGGCGGAGCTAGAATGATTCATGGGTATACGTTGCATACCCATGATTTTTTCCCCAAAAAAATGGCGCATATGCGCTTCCTGGCTCATCGCTCTTTTCACTCTCTTAGACTGTTGGCACTGGAACACCAGATCAAAAAAGATTCATGTTATTTAAACAATCAAATCAACATGCTCAGTTGTGTTTTCCGTCTTCCTCATTGGTGTCTGTTGATACTTTCCTTATGATTTATTTTACACCAAGGCCTCGATTGTACAACCACCGTTTGTGCCCATAATCCCAGTATTTGAATGCAATATAGGCGTGTGGCATTCAAATCCTTTTGACATTGCTCGACATAGTCCTTAGTATGACAGAATCTCTTCTAGTGCAGTGTCGCAGTGCCAATGACCATATAGAGTGAAAGATGTATGGACCAGGAATCTGGTGGGCCTTCAATCACAACCACAGAATCTCTTCTAGTGCAGTGTCGCAGTGCCAATGACCATATAGAGTGAAAGATGTATGGACCAGGAATCTGGTGGGCCTTCAATCACAACCACAGATATACATATGTATATAGGCAAATGTACCCTTTTTTGGATAAAAAACGTGGATCGTTCTAGTTCAGACCTTGCACAGCAATGTGGTCTGAAATATTCCATTTTGCTGTGCAAGGTGGAAAGAAATCAAGTGAGCATGTTCAATTACTTGCTGAAGTAACGTAAATCTCTTCTAGTGCAGTGTCGCAGTGCCAATGACCATATAGAGTGAAAGATGTATGGACCAGGAATCTGGTGGGCCTTCAATCACAACCACAGATATACATATGTATATAGGCAAATGTACCCTTTTTTGGATAAAAAACGTGGATCGTTCTAGTTCAGACCTTGCACAGCAATGTGGTCTGAAATATTCCATTTTCAGAAGCAAATTAACTACACTCAGATGATACAGCTATGGAATTATGAAGTTTTCAACATCCAATCTCTTCAAAGAATGCATTTTAACTGGCTGCCTGGTTGGACAAGTCGCTGCAAGTAATTTGGAAACATGATTTATAAGAAACGCAGGGAAATGGTGAACAACTTACATACCCCACACATACAAGTGGAAAATGAATCCAAAATCCTCAACATCAGTTTTATGCTTGACAACTGTGCGGTGAAGAGTGAATGCTATAGTGGTTGTCCACAGAAAAGAAGCCACACAGAAGAAGTGTGCACTGTAGTCATGCGCAAAGCAATAAAATGCATTTGCTGGTCCCCTACAACATCAAAGAAAACAAACTCACTAAATTAATCTGCCACAAGCATATAACATAAACTCACTAACTCAGCGATCAATGCGTATGGCAAATAGCAGATGTAAAATACGGAAGAGAAGAAAGAACATTCAGTTTTGTTTTACCAGAAAAAATGCTATACATCCATTTACATTCCTCATATTGTTATTTGTAGGAAAATATTAGGCTGGTAAGAATACCGATGATAAATTCTTTATGTGGCTTATTAGCAAATATATGTATATAATCAGAAAGACAGGAAGCAACTATGTTCAGCAAAGAGTATAATCAAATTATACAGACATCAACGTACCCCATTATAGTGAATAAACTGCAAAGCATATCCTGCAATTCAAGTAAACGTTGTCAGAAAAACTGAAACATACAGTAGCTAAAACAATGACGGGAATGAAGAAACTTTGCTTCATCAAATGCTTTCACTAGCTGGACTGGACATATAGCTATCATTTTCTAAGAATGAATTCTGCATTCTATTGGTGAAATAAGGATAGTTGTTGCTCACCATCCCATCAGTTGCAAGTTTAAATAAAAAATTAAGGCCAGGGGCTGTCAGTTGTTTCAGGCTTACTCTCATCAGGAGAGGATGGCACAAGGTAAGTTGGGGCAATTTTCGTTGGTTTTCTTACTCGAATGTCATACCAGCTCCTAGGGCTGGGGATACATACTTATAGGCTGCTAGCCAGTCGAATATGCTAGTCTAAGATGCTAACTGCAATCCTAACAGCCAGTCCTTTGATGCCTATCCTAACTGACTGTCCTAGATACTTGACTGTCCTAGATGCTTGCCTGTCCTAGATGCTCTCTAACTGCTGGTCCTACACAAGGACCTTATCCTGCAGTTTTACACCGACCAAAGACCAAGACTACAGTACAAGACTTATTCAACAGGGGCAATGTGATCTCTTGCAAATGAACAAGGTAAGGAATATATTGGATGCCCGTTTTCTCCACATTCAAGTATATATGTCGAAAAAAATCCTACTGCTACCTTCAATAAAATGGAGCACACCATGTGGGGATCGCAACAAGTCATATGATCTCGATCATCTCGTGAAACAAGGGTTAACTTGACTAATAATTCAAACTACTCATCACAATGTAAGACATGTGCAGCTTCGTGCCACGGCTACAAAACTATCAGGAAAAATGAATCTCTCATGGCCCCAACTGGTAGAAATGAGCATCATGGGTCAAAATTCTATGCATAGTTCTGACGATCCCAGTCCAGTCTTTACTACTTCCTGCACCAAATTCTCTACGTCTACTTCAACTCGTACGTGCAAAATATAGCTAAAGTAACGAAACGAGGCATAAAAATCACGCAATTACAGGCCAAAATACTGCTCACTGCTCGCAGATCGCGCCACAAGCCCCAAATTCCGAACCCCGCACCAACGCCAGATCACGCAACCAGCATCTCAAACTCATAAACTAGAAAACTAGAGCTCTCAGGTCCGAGCGCCTCACCGCGACGGCGAGGAAGTAGACGAGCTTGAAGGAGAACTTGCGGAGCTCGCGGAAGAGGAGGTAGCAGAGCACGATGAAGGAGGAGCCAGCGAGCGAGAGCGCCGCCGCGGTGGTCCCCACGGTGTCTAGGATCTCGCGGTTCCTCAGGGACTGGCTCGCCGCCGCCGACGCCGCCAGGGCCGACGCGGCCATCTCCGCGCCGTCGTCGCCGGCGATCTCACTCTGCGGTGGTGGGCGGAGGGGGTGGAGGGAATGGCGTACTGGGACGGCTGGTGGAAGTCGTTGGCTGTTGGGTTGGGTTAGGGCCGACTGCCTTCGCCGCGAAGTTTGTTGTTGATGTGGGCCTTCTGATGAGTATTCTTGCAGCTGGGTATACTTTTAGGCCTCGTGATGAATAGGCCGGTGACACAGAGTCACAGAGTGAGATTTACAACCGGTCCATTAAAACAACCCTTAGTGGATATAAATAAACTCAGCGAGAACTAAAAAAAATCTAAAACAACCCTCGGTTGACAAATTGTTCACTTTCGACAAATCGATTTAAAGTTTGACGAAGTATTACCGAGTTGTTCTTATTTACGAGGTAAACATGCCATTGGTCTACTAAATTGTATGAGATGAGTGGCTTGGTCATTGAACTCTTAAAGTGTGAAAATCCGACTCTTAACTCCCGTTTTATGAGTGGTCTGGTCATACATTATCCATGGAGGGTTTTTTTATCCATGTGTCGAGTTGACTCGACCCAGGGGATAACCTGTTACATGTTAATGTCTGATATGTTTTCTTACAGAAAAACCATGCCATGGCTTAAATTCTACTCATCCAATGTATTCTTTATCGCTCCAATTATCATATCTCTCACTTTCATACAAGTTTGCAGGTTAAGCTATTCTATAGGCCCACTATTTTGTTCATTAATTTCTACACATAATCGTTTATTATAAACCATTTTACCAAATATTGGCACATTTGTGCTATTTCGTCGAGAACTCAAATACAGAACGACAAACAACATGCTTGCTAGCATCACCTAACAACATGTGTATTCATCTCCCGTGGATTTGATAAGTTATGCCACTCTAGGAAAAATAGGCCCTACACGATCTGGTACGCTGACCGGCCCGGACATCACCAAACCAAACATGCCTTCTGTTTTGGTAACTTGTCAATCTAATTCATTTAGGTTCACAAACTTTCAGGGTGCAATGTTACCTCCCTAAGATTTTGAATGGTTCACTGGAAAAATAATAATGTGCTCACTTCTTTGCTTGTGGCAAAGACAAATGTTTGTTGAGTGACTAGTTGTGTTGTTCGCTAACCATACTCATATGTCATATGGCATTACAGCGAAAGATGGAGAAATGCGACACACCAATCAAGAAGTGGTACAATCTTGAGGCGATTTTAGAGAAAGAAGATAATTTTCAGCAGCAAATCTTGTTTTAAATTATATTTGAGTTATTTGATTTTCTAAAAGTCTTAGTGATTTTCTTTTTCTTTTTTTGAGAAAGTCTTAGTGATGCTACCACAAGAGTTTTTCTGATACTAGTATTATTTGGTTGGCCGGCTACACCTTAGCTGTTCTTCCTAGAATATCTTTTCTAATGAATTTTGTCAACTCCATTTAACTCTTAATCTGAAGGGATCACAACTTCACCAGTTCCTTCCGAAACTTGGAAATTTCAATTACTCGGTAGGCTCTCAGCCCATTGACCGGGTGCTAGCAGCTGGCATATACTCGATTAGTTTGCCCATGATTGAGCTCTAATCCTAGTTTAGCTCAGGCGGACGGTCGTATAGCTAAGATTTGTTTATTCTGACGCATTTTCGAGGTTATCTTGCAACAAACAGTCAAGAGCTCTTCACAGTATAAAAAAATAGTCGAGTTCTTTTTCCGGATAGCTTAATCTATGTACCTAATTTTGCCTGTAACTGCATCGTTTGGTTCCTATGGTTTCGTGAATTTCTGTACACTCGCTCTACATTCAAGGAACGCTGCTTTTCTGGTACAATTTTTTCTACGACTACTTTTTTAGGGGGACTTTTATTTTATTTAGATTCATCAGTATATATCTGCACTTAAATACACGGACCCAGGCCTGGTGATATAGGGCCGGAGCACCAATCCGGCCTAATAGTTCACCGGAGTAGGAATTTCGGCCCGGAAAAGCCCAACGCCCAGTCTCTGACCAGTCCAGTCCAGTCCCGACTTCCCCAGCGAGCGCCTCCAGGCTCCAGTCGCTCCCGAATCACTCCGCCTGCGACGCGCCGTTCCCGGCGGTGTTGGTCGCGGCCGCCTCCACCTACGGCCGGCCTACGCCGATCTTTGACCTCGCCCTCCGCCGCCACCACAGTCGACCTCTTATTTGCTTAAGCTCCTACCAAATCGTCTCTCAGGTGAGTAGATCGTGGACTCTGTCTGTTGCTGCTGTAGTGCTGTGGTCGAGGAAATCTGTGCGAATGAAGTTACTACACGAAGAACTGGACTGTTCTTGGATTTTTTTTATCTGTAGCCTCCGTGATTATAAAGAATCATACTGTAGTTATGCCAAGACTAGTGGCTGCTCGTCCCTCACAAAAGTTGAAGACTAGTGGCTTTTCTGATGCAGTTTTCAGACAAAATGCTAAATTATATGTTGATATGCTTCATGGTTTGTGAAACTGTAAGTTACATTTTAGGAAAGCAATTCCGTGTGTGATTTGGCACACAAGGTAGGAATAGTTGTTGATGAGGAACAAAAATGGTTCGACCTACATGAGCCAAAGGGTTACCAGGTCAGAGAAGGAACCGAAGTGGGTTGAACAAATACTCTGGTTCTTCCTTCCACAGACCCTTAGCTAACCATACCCACCATATATGTACCTTTGCTATGATGTACGATTGCAATCTCGGGAGACTTCTAAGCCTCTAAGGCCATGTACAATGCAAGATGCTTAGTGAGGTGCTTACTTCCCTGGAGAGGTGCCTACTTAAGCATACTCACCGTATATAAACCAAGCATTTTCAGAAGCACCAATGCTTATTTCTATAGGAGAGGTGCCTACTTAAGCATTTCTCTTGTCTAAATAAGCACTATTGCTTAGCCAAAAACCGGTTTATTTTCCTAAGGACCTCTATAAGAACCTTACAATTGTATATGCCCTAATATGTCATAAGTTAGCACTTAGCGCCTGAACTTTCTACACAGCCCAATGTAACTATATAAGTAACAATGTTCGTACATAAGCATACTCCAATGCATCTGAAATATTACCAAATAAAATTAGAGCTTTTGATTTTCTGCAATTTTAGGAGTTATATATAAATCTTTATTGATTATTGGACCTGTTTTAACTTAGAAGTAACCAATTAGCAAGTACATTTGGATCAAGAGTAGAACATTATTTTATTTTGGTAAACAAATGCACAAGTTAACACCAACTACCTGTTTTACTTGAATTCATTAGATTTTCTGCTCTTTTCCATATTATGTCCTTCCCTGGATCTGGTGGATACCACAGTGCCCGAACCAAATTTGTATCCAAGATGAAGTATCCGGATTGAGTCCAAGATCTGGCCCAATCCCAGTCCCAATCTGGTCCGGTGGGCAATATCCATTCTGTTTCAATCCTACATGTGACCATGCAAGGACTCGCAATATGGTGTGATGACCTATGTGGTAATGTGCCACGATCATCGTGTTGTGCAATAACAAACACAACAACTTTGATAGCCTTTGTTAGATTTGCTAGTTTCTAGTGACCAGAATTCTTCTTTTTCAGTTTTAGACACTTGAATAACACTAACCATCTTGAATGGTTTCATGCCCTGTGCCTCTGACAGCCATCAAGGTTCAAGATTACCAAACACAGTCAGATAGTGCAAATTTTAGAAAAGAAAAAAGTGCTGAGTATGGCAACTATCATACGCACCCAAATGCCAATAGAAAAATTGTAGAAAGGACACAACAAGTCCCATCCACAGGTTGTTCTCATGTGTGTGAAAACAACCGGGAAAATGACAAATCCAGCCCCTCTCCTTATCCTCTCTTCGTCCCTCCTTCTAAAATCCCATCACCTTGAGGTATTCTTCTCTAGGAATCCCTAGCTTGCTTTGATTGGTGTAGAAATTTCATGTCATCATTTCCATCCCAGTGCACATATTACATCCACGCTTAGCATTACCATTCTGCAATTACCTGGACTGACGCACTATACAAGTCCTTATTTGTACATGAGCTACTGGAGTAGCCGAAAGATGACACCGCTGGATTTATATAGCGATAACATCCTAACATACAATCTGAGAAATTAAACAATTATCATACTGGAACTTGTGAATGCATGTACACCTTTAGTCTTCAGATACATAATGTGTGATATTTATAGGATCCGATGGTCTTGTCAGCGTCTTAGACATATTTATTTTCTCAGTCACCAGATTATTAGTTTGATTAACTCGTCTTGCTTTACCATTCCAGTGCCTACTCCTCTTAAACTGTACATTCGACCCTATCTGAAGATGTAAAAGATAAATTTGACTGTATCTGAGGATGTAAACGATTAATTTGAGTCGTTAGTTATGTTATCTGAGGATTTCAACGTGCTGCATCATGCAGTGTAACCAAACTGCACCTCAATCAGACTGACAAGTACTTGATTTTTGTGTTGATGATAACAGAGTGCCTTAGGCAAATATACTATTCTCTGAGGGGTACCAGATAAATTTCAGGGCTGCTTGCATTATGGCACAACATAAAATAATTTGTCCTTCTTTGAAATGAGTTTTTTCTTGATTTTCTCTAATTTCATTTCAGAGTGTGCACTGTGGATAATTTTTTAGTTAAAGGTGCACTGTGGATCATATTCTTCTATGCTAGCGTAAATCCTCTGAAATCTTGTAATTCTATTGCAGTTGAGCAGTTCAAACAAATCAGATGGCTACATCAGAACCAGTACAGGACAGCTTGATGCTGGAACCCAGCAAGCCTCGGGTCCTCCTTGCAGCTTCAGGAAGTGTAGCTGCTATAAAATTCGAGAGCCTCTGCCGTATCTTCTCCGAGTGGGCGGAAGTCCGGGCAGTGGCCACCAAGTCATCCTTGCACTTTGTTGATAGATCATCGCTGCCCAGCGACGTCATTCTGTACACCGACGATGATGAATGGTCTAGCTGGAAGAAGATCGGGGACGAGGTTCTACACATAGAGCTGCGGAAGTGGGCAGATATCATGGTGATTGCCCCATTATCAGCAAATACCCTGGCCAAGGTCTGTCTTCTCTTCTGCATGAGCCATCCTCTGAATCAGTCGAGAGACAACAGCAAGCTCCTTTCATTGCACAGGGCACAGCACAAACTGACATTCTATTAGTTTCGCAGATTGCTGGTGGGTTGTGTGACAACCTCCTGACATGCATAGTGCGAGCATGGGACTTCAAGAAACCGCTCTTCGTCGCGCCAGCCATGAACACCTTCATGTGGAGCAACCCGTTCACGGGGCGCCACATCGAGATCATCAACCAGCTCGGGATATCTCTGGTCCCGCCCATCACGAAGAGGCTGGCCTGTGGGGATTATGGGAACGGCGCGATGGCTGAACCTTCGCAGATCCATACGGCCGTGAGGCTTGCGTGCAAGGCACAGACGTTTGGCACAGGCAGTAGCCCACCTGTGGTTCCTTCCAGCGGCAACCCTGTCTAGCTGTTGTGGTGATCGGTATGTCCAAGTGTGTTAAGCTTAGTACTTCCCCACATCCGAGTGTAAGAAGCGAAGAGTATCAGGTTTTTACTAGCCGTGTATGTCTGTATTAATGAACATGTATCAATCAGCATAGTGGTGAGATGTTAGGTGATAGAGATCGAGGGAGTGTTGTTCATGATTTTATTTATTTACTGATGTTAGTGCTGTTGAATCTACTTGATTGTAGTTCTGAATTTTACTGTGGTGATTTGAAAATAACTCACAGCTGGGTCTCATCAACAAATTCCCCTTCTCCAGCTCGTGGCAGACATTTGCGAATCAGGGACAAGAGTGAGAATGACGTGGCGCAGGGAAGGGGGCTGGGAATCTGGACGAGAATGACGTGGCTAAGCAACAAGATAAGATGATGCCAAGTCCAGATAAGCATCGGGGTAGGGGACGGCAACTCTTCAGTCATCGTCCCGGCCGTATCAAGGAGAGCTTGGTTTTGTGAGCCACGAATGGTTGCTGGGTGCTGTGTTGACTCGCTCGTCTGGATAGATAAACGGATAACCGTAGTGCCAACGTCAGAAACCCTTCATATGTGTACCACCGGTAACAAAACTTTGAAGAAAACAGAAAGACTTGCCTGATAAGTTCTCTAAAAGGTAATCGTCACATTTTCGTCTTTACACGGCGAACGCGCATTACGTGGGCACCTTCACTGCCTCAGATTAGCTTAGTTGGAGGCTAGCTGGTGCAAACAACTCTTGCTGAAAAGGTGTGGACGCAGATCTTCTTCTTCTTCTTCTTCTTCTTCTTTGTTGTTGGTGAAACATGTCGCCATTCCTCTCTCACGTGCAGCTAAAACGACATGATTCCGTGTGTGTGTGCTCCGTTTGACTATTTCATCATGAAAGAATAATATTTTTTGCGGGAAGCTGATGATAATCATAGTCATCAGCGACAAGATAATTAATAGGCAATTAATGGACGATGAGACGGATAGAATCGGAGCAGAGACGATAAGAGTCAGTGTGGAAGTTGACAAGAACCCCGCGACGCGGACTTGCACGGCGCAGCGTAGTCGGCGGCGGCCGGTAAACAGCGCCCGCTTTCTGATCGGCCATTTATTCTCGATCGTCGTTGCAAGGTCCTGTCGCTCGACGTATGTACGGGTCACGTTGGTAAATTCATGGCGGTGGGCGCATCACATCGCATCGATCGTTCTCTCGCTGCTCGTCGCACTCGCGGCGTGCCAATGTTTCTCGCCAGCAATCCGCCCGGACTGGACAGGACAGACAGACAGACAGGTACAGTACGGCAGGTCGCTCTCGCCTGTGATTAAAACCAGACGCCACTTGATCTATCTCCACCAACCAACCTAGCGCTCGGCAAAACTGATACCGCAACCTCGATCGATCGGCCGATGAATGAGATGATCGATCATGTGAACCCCGCCTGTCCTCTTGCTCGCGGTAGCTTCCAAAGCTCAGCTCATGCGTCCTAGCTATGAAACCTCGACGGCGACGTGTCAGGCGGATGAAAACGGAAGGCCGGTCCAGCGACAGCGACGGCCCATCCGAACCCGCACCAAATCCACCCGACCCACGGTGAGCAGCTCGCGTTGTCCGCCTAGGCCTAGCACTCCGGCCCTCCCCCTCGCCAGCTGTCACAGCCCCCCGACGTGGACCTCCCTTGTCACGGTCACACCTTCCAACCAGCACATGAGCCACCACCGACACGTGGGACCCACCTAATAGCGAGGCAGGACGTCGCCCACATGCGCAGCTCCACTGCATTGGTGCATAAATACCACCTGGATGCCACCGCTGTCTCGGTGCAGAGAGTGCAGGGAGCGGTGCGCGGCGAGCTGAGTCTGACGAGAGGGGGAGCACGAGAGGGAGAGACGTCGCCTGACTGCGATGACACCAGGCGCCGACGCCGTCATCGTCATCGTCGCAGCAGCTAGCCCGACTAGGAGGAGCCAGCGAGCAGCGGAGGCGCCGTCCGTCCCGTCGTCCTACGTCGTCTGGGAGAAGGAGCGGTAATCCATACATATAATCGATCGAGAGCGGCCGGCAAGGCGATCGATGGAGGTGGAGGCCGCGAGGTGCGAGTGCTGCGGCTTCACGGAGGAGTGCACGCCGGAGTACATCGCGGCGGTGCGGGCGCAGTACCTGGGCCGATGGGTCTGCGGCCTCTGCGCGGAGGCGGTGGGCGACGAGGTTCGCCGCGCGGGCTCCGGCGCCATCACCACGGCCGAGGCGCTCGACCGGCACGGCGCGTTCGCGCGCGAGGCGCCGCGGGCGCCAGGGAGCAAGGCGGCCGAGGAACTCGTGGCCGCCGTGTCGCGCCTGCTCCGGCGCTGCCTCGACTCGCCCCCGCCGTCGCCGCAGGGGGCGCGGAAGGTGGCCGCTGGGCCTCGCTGCTCGGACGGCGAGGATGCTTGATTGCCCGGCCGGCTGGCCGGCTGGAGCAGGCGAAGGTGCTAGAAGGCTAGCTAGTTGGTGGTTTGCGTCCTGCTGATTGGGCAAGGCGCTAAGAATAATAAACTTCGGGGGCACGTGTCCGCTGCACATTGGCTTCCTGAGGATTAGTTTGTGTTCAAACTGATGATTGCTCGAGAGAGAGTAGTTAAGCTCCGTATGATCGAGCATGAAGTTGTTACTAGCTCGCAGCATCATGTAATGTACGCAGTATCCGATTGTGATGAGAGTACTGTTTCATCAGTTCATGCTTCGGCTTAGCTTGCACATTTGTTGTAGTCCCTCTGTGCAAAAAGCATTGTATTACTATGATTTATTGTAAGATTTTAGACGGATGGATATGTAAAGTAGTGTTGCCTTAATTATCTACTGTATGTAGTATGTATGTATGTATTATCTTTGCCTATTTATGCTTGCGGTTCCCTTTCTTTGTTGATTTACTCCACGGAATGCATGTAGATTTACGCTTGTTTTGGAACATAGTTGGAAAAAAGGGCAACACGTGAACTTAATAGGAAAGTAGGTAACCCTCATGTGTTTCCGACGACCACGCTGCAAGCCTAGCTATATGCTCCTATGTCGTCGTAGTTGTACCATCATTTCATTTCAAGTAGCAAGATTTTGTTGTTGTTGTTGAACACAACTCTCCGTTCTTCATGTGTCCTCCATTGTCAAGAGGGATGCATGTTTGCTCACGGTAAAGTGTAACTATTTTTGTGAAATCTCATCTTCCAAACTAGTAGCGAGTAGACTAAATTGTTGTGAGAAATGGATGCATTGCCCTTTTTTTCCTCGTATTGATTACCACATTGCAAATGCTTATCTTTTCACCCGGTTATATGTATTCTTATGCTAGCTACTCCAGTCTGTTTTAAATTAATCCGCACAATAGCTTTGGTCAAATAAAACCACGGAGTGGCGCTCTCTTCCCACGGACGAAGAGGCGCTGATCTCCATCGTATGCTAGGGCTTTGGTGTCGCACACCTGATCCGCTGCCTCAATCTGCGGGCCAAATATCTGCTTACACTCGCATTTACTGAATGATAAAAACTGATTTCAGGACTAAATATATCGTAATTCTATTGAAAATCAATGATACGAAAACGAGAGGTGCAAAAATATGTTCACAAAAAATGCTAGATTACATTTAGCGGCGATATTATGTAACTCTGAGATTTGAATCATAGTTGCAGCTAAACTACACGATGAGCATCACAAGTATGCTTACAACACCTCAACCAGCCCAATCCACCCGACCAATGGAGTTGTACCACTAATCATTTCAAACAAATGTATCTAAACTAAACATTTTCAAAGGATTACTGACAGAGAGGAGCGTTAATTTTTTGTAGAAAACATTTTCAGATGCAATCAACCATGACACAAACAGTGGCGAGCTTGATAGAGATTGTGGGGGGCGAAAGGTGAAATATCAATGACTGTCGAGGAGGTGGGATGGGGCGAAATACATTTTTATTTAAACCCTCCAAAAAATCTTCAAGTTTTTCTGCAAACCTAGGGAGTGCCTTAAAGGACAAGGATGTCGCCTAGAGAGGGGGGGGGGTGAATAGCCGATTAAAACTTTTCCGGTTTAGGCTTGATAAATGCGGAATAAAACTAGGTGTTTTAATTTAACAAGCATACAACCTAAATATACTAGGCTCACATATGTGCACCAACAACTTATGCTAAGTAAGACAAGCAACAAGGTGATAGCAAGATAAAGGACTTCAAGCACGAAGGCTATCACAATGTAAAGTGCATAGGTAAAGAGCTCGGATATAGAAATAACCGAGGCACGGGGAGACGATGATGTATTCCCGAGTTTCTCCTTTTTAGGGGAGTACGTCTCGTTGGAGGGGTGTGAGTTTCAAACTCAAACGCCACAAATGACCTTTACAACAATCTTGAGGCACAACCCACAAAAGGATTAGGAGCTATCAAGTCACCAACAACCGTCTAGGGTCCAACGACCCAAGAGTAACAAGCTCACAATTTTCACTTCCACGAATTCTCGTGGAGAGAGCAAACCGATGCACAAAAGCAAAGGCAAGAACACAAGAAGTGCTCGAGTCCTTCACTCCCAAATCTCACCAAAAGCAACTAATGCTTGTGGGGGGAGAAAAGAGGAAGAACAAAGAAGAACTCAACAAATGGAACTCCAAGATCTAGATCCAAAGGGTTCCCCTCACTTAGAGGAGAGATGGATTGGTGGAAATGTGGATCTAGATCTCCTCTCTCTTTTCCCTCTAATTTGAGGCAAGAATCATGGAGGAATAGAGAGAAATCAAAGCTTCAAGAGGTCAACAATGCGGGGCAATTTCGTGCTTAGAAGCTCTAACTGGCTGGAGGTAGGTGGAGGGGTATTTATACCCCTCCCAGAAATCTGCCCGTTGGAGAGTCAGGGGACCGGATATTCTGGTCCAATTTAGGACCGGATAATCCGATAAACTTCAGGAATTTCCGGTTGGAAATATCTGGCTCCCTCCACGACAATTCGCGTTCTGGTCCTTAGCAGTTTTCAGCTCGAGCAAACTTGGGGGCCGGATATTCCGGTCCAAAACAAACCCGAAATAACCGGTTTTCTGAAAACTGACAGAAACAACAAAACGAAAACTGCAATAACTTTTTCATCCGGACTCCGATTTCGATGATCTTGGGCTCGTTGGAATTGCAACGAAAAGCCTTTCAAGATTATGCAGATAAACATCATAGTCCATCATGTGAAGAGGAAACCAAAGTTAGAGAGTGCTACCTCTCTTAGAAAAGACAAACAAGTAAAATCTCCCACATAAAAAACGCAACAAGATATTCATATGAAATCCGTTTTTTGATGAACTAGAGCTTGGCATGGAGATGAACCAAGCTCTAAATCTTCACATGGATAAAAGCCAAATAAGAACCAAGAAAGATGATATGTCAAGTATGCAAAGGTTTGAACTCTCCACAAAGATGCGATCAAGTTACTCACTTGAGAGCCCCTCTTGATAGTACGCCGTCTATCCTATAACCCGGTCTCCAACTAACACCATGAGACCGGTAAAATAGAAACCCTGTCAAGATCATACCTTTGCCTTGAACATTCCACTTGAGCTAGATGATGACGATCTTGACTCCCTCAAGTTGGAATACCTTTCTTGATTGTGCTTGCTAGCACATGCTTGATGAAGACTTCTCCAAATACTCCCCCATACTCCATGATGGGAGAGCGTTGCTAAGCTCCGTCTTCATGAATCCACTTGCACTTCATCTTCTTATCTCGATATATATGATGGCTTGGAGATAACATGAATGTTCACTCAATCTTCTTTTCCAAGCCATGCTTGCAATAAGCTCAACTCTACACATGACCATTCTTCATATAAACCCTTGGATAGAACCTTGGTCATCATATGAGCTTCTAGAGTCCAACACATGAACTCCAATCTTTTCCCATGGACAAGATCTATAAGGATATCTCAATGCAAACATTAGTCCATAGGGATTGTCATTAATTACCAAAACCACACATGGGGCAACACATGTACTTTCAGTGCCCCCCAAACTACACGAAGTTCCACCTCTGAACACAAACATATATCTAGAAGGGGGATCGACCAAGACCAAACGCCCATCAACCCCCTTATTTGACTGATCAATCACCACACATACGTCATGCTATAAAAAACATAATCCCAATAGACCCAGCGAACGGTAGTTTATTCTTGTGCTTTCGCCACGCGGAGGCGCGGTGGATGTCATTCTTAATACGGGCGACAATTGTTGTCTCGTCGCTAAAGAGCGAAATGAGGACGATCTCCACCCACCTATTGTTTCCCTTGTTCGGCGAGGATGAAGATGAGGAGGAGGAGACAGGAACTGCAATCGCGACCTTGGCTGGAGGCGGAGGTGGAGGGGCACAATAGTCGATGCAGTATCACATAAATGTGTACTCACCCACATATCGGAAGACCTGAGTTTTGCTTTTTTTATATATATTAACAGTCTGGAGATTAAAGAGGTAGCATTGCTAGCATGCACCCTTGGAGCCAAATTAAATTATATTACCTATGGTGTTTGTCGAACCGAGAACATTCAGTACATCATGGATTCACAACAAGATTTCAAGGGTCCAATGAGCTTTCTAAGAAACATCTACAATGTCATACAACTATTCAACAATTACACTAATATTACTGTCAACTACTGCCTACAGATGATACTATACAGACTATATTGCAAAGTCTGAATAGAGTGTATGACTCTGTTGGTAAGAAAAGTTAACCATAACAAAAATTAATTTAAAGAATGCATAGCAGTGTTACTAAACTAAATGATAGGGAAAAGGCAAAAAAAAACACAAATTAACCATTTGCACATAGAGTGTGACATGATTAAACTATCTAAGTTGTGACTAGAGAAGCTACAAAATTGACACAATGCTATCTTAAGTGAACATATCATCGGCATAAAAAGGATCAACTTATCTGCATTTCAAAAGTGGCATAACTGAGTTTATGCATGTACAATAAACAAAAATGCAAAACACGAGGTGCAAAAATGTACAAAAGATTGTTACATTACATCCAGGCAGCTAACTACTCGAAGATGTCCATCATACTAGCAGCTAAACTACATGAGGAGCATCCGAAAAATTGTTTACGGTGACTCGGAGCGCTTCTAGTCATCGAAACCTATGAACAAGAAATGCATGACACTTTGGCCCAAAATCTAACTCTACTTCAGCCGAACCAACAGATTCGAATTATTTGTTGTTGTGATGGCGAAGCGCGCAATGCCCTGATTCTAATGAGGGACGCAAGTGAGATCACACTTCTATCCCACTTTTTTTCCAAGCGGGGTTCAACCCCTTTCCATTACTAGGACGGAAATAAAATTATATCCCACTTTTAATTTCGTAATTTGACACCCTTTATGATTCTAAGACTAGTCACAATGGGAGTAACTTAGCTAGTAACATCACACATCTCAAGACCATTTTGCTTATGTGGCATGTAATTAATGAGGAGAGAGGTGTTTAGAGTAACTTAGCTAGTTACCGTAACATCACACTTATCAAGACAAAATGAGTCTATAGTGCAATAAATAAGATCTTATATGACACCACAATGATGTTACTCCCCACTGTGAAGGTGGTAACATAGACTAGTAACATCACTATGTTAGGATGACTCCAACGGGGCGACGCATCGAGTCCGCGCGCATCCGTTCGTGTCCGCGAGGGCCAAAAACACGGCCCAACGGGGCGACGCACACGGACCGCGGTCCGTTTTTTGGTCCGCCGCGACGCATCCCTGGCCCAAATTTGGGCCACCGATGCGTCGGCCCCGGACGCGAAACGGAGCTCTTTTGTGTCCTCCCCTGGTCCGCTTTTGGAGGCAAAATCCACAGTCCAGACCTACCCCATGGCCGCCGCCGCCTCCAGGATCGCCAAGGCCGCCGCCAAGACCGCAGCCGCCGCCGCCGCCGAGAGCCTAGAGCTGGCCGACGACGCCGCCGAGCTTGCTCCCCGGCTGAAGAAAGTGAAGAAGGAGCTCACGGAGGAGCAGAGGGCCAAGGAGACGGCCAAGCGGGGCCAACGGAGGAGGAGGCTGAAGCAGGACAGGCTCGCCGCCGCCGCCAGGGCCGCCGCCGAGGAAAAGGGCGACGACGACAACGCCGACCTCGTGACCAAGACCGCGACAGCTGCCCTCCTCCTCATTGGACTTACCCCGTCCGCGGCGGCGGTTGGGGTAGCGACTGCGGCGGCGGTCGGGGTTTCCTCTACCGCGGCCAGCTCCAACGCTTCCACGGCCCGACCTCCAAGGTCGAAGCCGCTCGCGACCGCGCCATCTCCAAGGTTAGAGTGTTCAATCTCTAAGAGGTGGAACCACATTCAAGAGCAAATGAGCAAGTTTTGCGGCGCCGTTGAGCACATCGAAAGCCGGCCGCCGCAAAGTGGCTATGGAATCAAGGAGCAAATGTTGCAAGCTTTGGATCTCTTCAAGGCTCAATATGGCAAGGTCTTCACCTTGACCCATTGCTACCGGGAGCTCAAGGACCAGGAGAAGTGGAAGGAGCTATACGCCTCCCTCAAGAAGGCGGGACAAGCGGGACATCTTGGTGTTGACAAGGGAGAGGGCACAACGGAGAAGGAGAAGGACGGGAGGCCAAGGGGGAAGAACAACTCCAAGGCCGAGCAGAAGCGCGATGCAACGACCCTTGCGTTGCAAGAGACTTTGAGCGGGTTCCTATCCCAAAAGGATAAGACCTGTGACAAGAGAGAAGAGAGGAGAGAAAAGGAACGCCTCGAGAGAGAGGCGGCTTCGAAGCTCTACTTCGAATTGCAAAAGAAGAGGCTTGACATAGAGGAGGAGAACGCTCGGACCCGGGCGGCGGAGGTCGAGATCAGGGGCAAGTAGGCCGAGGCAAGGACCAAGGAGGCCGACGTGAAGGCCAGGGAGGTGGAGCTCAAGGCCAAAGACCTTGAACTCGCCCTACGCGCCGAGGAGGCCAGGATCATGGACATGGACATCTCCACCTTCACCCCTAGGAAGAAGGCCTACTACGAGAAGAAGCAAAGGTAGTACATGGATCAGGTTTGATCTATTCTCGGTCCCTTCTACATATTTGTGTTGAACTATGGCCAACATGGCCAGAAAAACATGTCCGGTGGCCGAAATTTGTAATATTTTGGGCACACCTGGGGACATGGCCGATGGCCGCAACTTGTAATGTTTTGGGGGCGTGGAAACTATGGCCACCATGCCCAAAAATGATCAAAATGATCAAAAACCCTGGCCGGGCGGACTCAATGCGTCGGCCCGTTGGGGGCAGTGGCCGGAAAGGGGCGGACGTGGGCCGGACATGGGTCCTTTTGGTGACGCAAACGGACCAAACGCGGACCAAACGCGCGTCCGTTTGCGTCGCCCCGTTGGAGTCATCCTTACTAATCTATGTTACTCCCCATTATGACTAGTCTAAACGAGAAGTGGCATATAAATTTGCAGTCACCGACTCACCGGACTGGCTTCTCTCCGGCGACCGGAGGAGGACAAGATCGACAAGGCAAAGAGACAACCAGTGAGGCACGGTCGAATCACCGGGCCGCATATTCGCGTTGCACCCACGGCCCTGATCCCGTCACCGATCCCAAGGCCAGCACCCACCCGCTCCGCTCACGGCGCACCCCATCCTGGCCCCACCACCCGCCGCGTCGGGTCAAACTCCACCATCCCTCGCCTATCCTCCCTACCCATCCGTCCCAGCTACGGCACCTCCCCTTCCCACGGCCGCCTCTCCTCCTCCGTCCCGGCCAAGCCACAAATCCCGGCCACTCCGTCTCCGTCCCGGCCTCCGCTTCCTCCCCCATCTCCCGCGCGCCCTTACCGACTCCGTCTCGTGGGCGGTAAACCGAAGGCTGCCCCGCCGCGGTGGAGGGCGGCCGAGTCCTTTTTCCCTTCGCGCCCCCCTATGGGCCGGTCGCCAGCTATATACCACTACCAGCTCGTCGACCGGCGGAAAGGCATCGGCTCGCGTTGGCGGGAGCTCTCCGGATCTGGCGCGCAGGCTCGCCGGTAGATCTGGTCCGGATCTCGCGCGGCCGTCCTGCTTTTGTCTAGCTTCTTCTCTTCTCTCCCAGCGTCTCCCTCTCTGTTCGTACGTAGCGCGTGCTGGTGGCCCGGAGAGCTAGCGAGGCAGGTGCACTGTTTGCTCAATCTCCTTTTGTTACTCTTTTGCGTTGTTCCCTCCCGCGGATGTGTCTCGCAAGTTTATGTTAGAGCTGGAGCTGCTCACAATTGACCTAATTCTCCTAAGCTTTTTTCGTTCTTCAGTTTTCTTCTATCTCACTGCTCGTTTGACGCTGTGAATTTAACGTAAAAGAGCCAATGCATACGAACAGAAAGATACCAATTTTAACTTCTTAGCTGATGAATTTGATGAATACAAACCGGTAAAACTAGATGCCGATTTTGTGACGTCGGGTAGTTGTAGTGAGGTAGGCAGTTATATGAGCTAAGAAAGGGCACGCCATTTCGTGTGCATACGGGTGACACGCGCCTTTTTTTTGGAAAGATGCCTACCGGCTTTTCGGTCTGTGTAAATCTGGAAACCTCTATTTCAAGTAACGGTGATACTAATGTTGCCATCTATGCCTATAGTAACAAATCTAAAGGAACTGCCTTGTTTGGCCCTTCTAGAAGTAAGAACTTTCCTGACTGAGTAGATGCTCATTTATTCATCCATATATCATGTAAATCAGTAAATGGCTTACCTAGTTTACAGTTCACTTGGCTTGCCCTAAATAGTACGGAGTAGTACTACAATAATGTATTTTTTTTGTGCCATAATAGGAAAGCATGAATATTTGACTTGAAGACAATCTCATTTTTTAGTAACTGGCATAATTTATTATCTCTAGTTACCTCACAGAAAATCATGGAAGTAGCTAAGTAATTTGCAGATTAGCAAATAGTTTCTTAATGTTACGGTAGCGATGCCTTTTCTATTTCAGTTTTCATAAAGGATATATTTCTTGTATATGTGTTGAACCATGCTAATACTTCTTGTAAATGTGCTTAACCATGCTAATACCAACCCTTGTTTTTGTTACCTTTTCAGGGCTTGGGTAAATCTTAGTAGAAGATTTTTTTTCTTGTACATGTAATTTCTGTTAAAAGATGACTTCACTGAGTAAAGTTGCTCCAAATAATGGAGATGCAAGGTCAATGTTACCAAATAAAGTCACTGCATTGAATCCCAATGCAGCAGAATTTGTCCCTTCATGTGTTATTAGACCATCCTTTGGTGGTAGCGCAGATTCAGATGTAACCAAGTCGGAATTTAAGGGGTCATCTGGTAAAACAATCCTAGATAGGTCCGAGTCATCCAAGTCTAATAACTCGGATGATGAGGCGCATCAGTTCTGGCGTAAGCAGCTTCCAGATGATATTATTCCAGACTTTACTTCTTTTGAGAAAATTGAACATGAACCTGAAGAGCTGCCCCTTGCTGGATTATCGTTGAATGCACCTCCGTTCTACGGGACAAAAGCTAGCCGCTTGTCAAGAGAACACCAACAGTTGTCTTCTTCAGCTAGCAACATCCTGGACCTGGGGCATACCGATTTACTTTATGAGGATAATTCACAGCCAAATTTTCAAATGTTGGTTCAAGCAACTGGGATCAAAATTATGTGGGTGACCTCCACTTTGCTAATGAAAATCAGGACCTTCATTATGATCCTGAAAGTTTTGCTAGTGAGTACGTTGCCGCATCAGATGGCCTTTTTGACCCCCTTGAGTATTTGGCGTCCCAGTTTCCTGGATTTTCAGCAGAGAGTCTTGCAGAGCTGTACTACGCAAATGGATGTGACTTCAATCATACTATTGAAATCCTCACCCAGCTAGAGGTAATCTCTTTCTGCCTGTAATATTCCTACTAATAACTCTTCCAGACATCCACCTAGAGCATTGCGTAAAATACCATCTCCTTCAGTAAACATATATATGGCAGCAGGTTTTGCTGTGCATTTCCTTTGATGGTTAAGGCACCACTAAATGTATCATGTCTCCTTTGGATAATATTATTATAATATGTTTCCTGTTTGGTTGACAATGTAGCTGTGTTACAATTGCAATATTCAGCAACATCTCAAGTTTTTTCTTTTGATTTTCAGATGCAAGTGGAGCCTACCCCCAACCAGACTATGAATTTTACCCCCACTTCACCAAACTTTAGCACGGGGGACTTCCCTGCTCTGCCAACAGTAGAAGATCAAAACGGTTTCTCCAAGGGAAATTTGGACATCCTTGGCATCTTCAATGGACGCAATTCATCCACCATATCTAGTGGTACTGGTGATTTTGTTTCAGCTGTTCGGAAACTTGCATCGCAGAGCTCTGGCCATGGGAAGTTCAAGAAAGGTCCTGATTATGGCAATGGTGTTTCAAACGTTTCTGTACCCAAGCAGTACAGTTACGGCACTAAAGCATCTTCTGGGAACAAGTATCAAAGTTTTAGCAGTGCGCGTGCAGCTCCATGGCTTGATACTGGTGATGCAGTCGGTAATACTCATCTGAATATTATAAGTCATTTCTGGTGCAGATTGCACAATTTCTTCCTGTGTATTTGATGGTTTTTGCATATTGAATTGTCATTATCTTATAATATAGGCAAGTTAGCATTTGTACCTACTGCTTTACAATGTATGCATTAATGTTTTTGAACTAGAACTATGTGGATCCTGGTTAGACCTCAGGAGACAGTCATAGTTGGATGTGCTTACCTGGAAGTGTATTAATAATTTTTTTGAACTGTGACTGGTAAATTACGAAAATTCAAAAGGAAGTATTCGTGCATTTTCATATTATTCTTCTAGATAGGTGCAAGTACATACTGATGAATTTACCTTTTTACGTGGCCGAACAGCAAACATGTATTCAGAATCAAGGGAGGAAGCTCGTGATTTTGCTCGTGTCCGAAATGCATGTTTTGAGCAGGTAAGCATCTTAATCGTGGTCTCAGATGCTAGGTTCTATATATATGTACCTACGCTTTTATAATTATACCAACGTGCATACTGTGTGTTCACATTTGCATGCCTGGTGTAGATATCTGTTCAAAAGGAATATTGTAAACCACTTAGAGAACCATGGTAGGAACTTGTTGAGGACTTCACCTACGTATTGAATTTGACATTCGTTAATTGGTTTATGTTGAATTTGACATGTTTTTAGTTCGTTTTAGTGTATTTATTGTTGATGTGTACCATTGTCATGCTATTAGCTTTAACTGTACATCATCCTGTCTTCCATTCAACCTCGACTGAAAATTGATCTTCCTTTGAACAATCAATGGCATAATACTATTTTTTCCTTCTTTAATAAAAGGGCAGAAACTATTCATGTTTTTTCTATATCTTGCCACTACTCTTTTTTGTAAGTTCACAATCCATACAAAATGGTGGTTTTGTGCCACCTATTTTGAGAAAGGAGAAATCTGGCCCGATATCTACTACCACATAAATTTCATCCAGAATGTCACCAGTTGCTCCGTTACTGCATATTTACTCGTTAGTTTTGCTAGAGGTTGAAATATTCATGAAAGATGTACTTGACAGGCTAGACAAGCTTACCTAGTGGGCAACAAAGCTCTGGCCAAGGAACTAAGCATCAAAGGACAGTCCTACAACTCACAGATGAAAGCAGCTCATGAGAAAGCCAGAGAAACTATTTATCGACAGAGGTTCTTGATCTACTTTCTCCCCTTCATATCTAATATCTGCTCCGGACATATATGTATTTACAAGCACATGTACTTCATGCCGTGTTTTGTTTCATTGTTCAGGAACCCTGGTGCTTTGCAACGAGGGAGTGACCGTTTGATCGATTTACATGGCCTCCATGTAAGCGAAGCAATCCACATTCTGAAGGTTGAGCTCGGTTCCCTGAGGAGCGCGGCGAGGGCTGCAGGCGAGAGGATGCAAGTCATGATATGCGTCGGAACAGGCCACCACACCAAGGGTTCTCGCACCGCGAGGTTGCCTATCGCTGTGGAGCAGTTCCTTCTGGATGAAGGCCTCCATTACACGCAACCACAGCCCGGTCTGCTTCGTGTTGCTGTGTACTAACATCTCTTAGGTAAGCACCACCGTGAAAAGCAGTCCAAAAAAAAGGAGAAGGAGATGCAAGAGAAGATAGAAAACTAAAAAAGCGCTGTTGGAGCACTGTAAGTTCTTGGTAGTTGTATATTAAAGGAGCCAGCAGGAGAATAGCCTGACACAGAATACAGTGTAAAATTATACATAGATCCATTCAATTCACATCCCATTTCATTCTGCCGTGACTATTCACGATGTTCGCTGGAGTGCGTGTGAGATTGGCGGCATACATGACGGATTACATACATAGGTCACAGGTGCCTATTCAATCGGCATTCTGGTGTCCAGAATGTGAGATGCTGCGGACCATATGAAATCTGAGACAAACATGTGATACTTTAACCAGTTCGTTGATGGCAAATTTTGACTGAATTCATGAAAAATGAACTAAGGATGCTTACAGTTCACAAGTACTCGCATCCTTATTAAAAGTGACGGAATGCTAAATTTCAGCCAAGTGATAATTAACTGAGCGCTAAGTTAATTATAACAATTTTCTCCGTTGCAACTTAGCGCCTGCTAGCTAAAGTTCACAAGTACTCTCTGAGGCGACACGGGAAACCTAGGTTTCCAGCGCTGCCCCCTTCCTCCTCCCATCCCCCTCGCCTTCGTCGGAGGATGCCGCCGGCGCGCGAAGCCGTGTTGTCGACGGCAGAGGCGGGGGCTCTCGCGGCGCTTCGTTCCTGTCACGGGAGCCGGTCGACAGGGGCAGCGGCGCGTGCCAGCGACGTAACATTTCAAAATTCAGACAGATTTGGGATGTGACACACCTAGCGTGTGCAACGTTCTCAATAATGAATACCATTACATATAATAAAACTTGTGGGATGTTTAATGCTTTGCAAACGGGTTTGCAATGGAAACCATGGGCGAAGCCCTCAGACCTTGCACACTTTCACATATTACTAAGCGCGTGAGATGATAACATCTTGTGCGATGACACCCCCATCAACAACCAACACATGGGGACGGTTCGGTTAACCGTGTGCGAAAAGCAATTTTAATCGTGTGCGGTTGTGTGATCTGTACCATTTGTATGACGAGGTTCAATGATAGCCAGTTATATAGCTAAAAAATATCCCGCGACCCTCGCGTCGCCCGCTGCGGGCGACTCGGGGGATCCTTATCCCGCGCCGCCGCCGGCCCCTCCGGCGCCGCCTCTCCTCCGCCGCTGCCGCTGGCCTCGCCGCGGTGGCGGCGGCTCCCGCTGCCGTTGGTGGTTGGGGGCGACCCGCGGTGGACGCATCGGCGGCCGGCGCCCCGCTTCTCTCCGGTGTCGTGGCGGCCATGGCGGAGCTCCGTCGGGCGTCGGGCGACGGGTTGCAGCGGTGGCGGCTGGTGTGGTGCGGCTCGGCATCGGCGGCCGCTCCGCTTGCCGCCGGCAGCAGCAGCGCAGCCAGGGCCCGTTCTGGGCCCAGATGGGCCGGGCGGGCTGGGCTGCGCGCGGCTCCTCCCTCGCGCTGCGCCGTCTGGTGCGAGGTGGAGGTGGCCGGCTGCGTGCGGCTGGGCGTGCGGGGGCTGCAGCGCGGTCGGCGGGAGATGGAGGCCTCCCGTCCGGCTTCCCTTTGGCCGGCACATCGCGTCGGCTTCGGGAGCGGCACCGCGTGAGCGTGGCTGGGCGTGAAGATATCCTGCAGCATCTGGACGCCGGGGCGGCGGCCCCGGACTTGGTGGTGGCGGCGCGGTGAGCTAGGAGGTGGCTCAGCGTGAGGCGGACCTAGGCCCCGGCGCCTAGCTCTGTTTGGTGGCCGTGGACCGTCGTGCGCGCGGGGCTGACGGTGTCTGCGTGCGGGTCTGTGTTGGTGGGCTGGTCGGTCCCCCTGTGGGCGGGCGGGCGGTTTGTGTTTCTCCGTCGGGTGAAAACCTTGCCCTGATCGTCGGTCAGGACAGGCGACGGTGTCGCCCTCGGGCGTCATTTCCTTCTTGAAGGCGTTGTCGTGGCGGTGCTCGCACTCCTCCGTCCGGGAGCTTCCGGGGAAACCCCAGATCCTTCGTGGATCGGGCGAGGGTGGCGCTTGGGCGTCGTATTCCCCTTGGGGCCTCGTCTTGGATGCTCGCCGGCCAGAGGGACCCGTGGGGATGTTTTGGTGGTCAGAGGCGACGATCTTCTCGTCTTCGGCTAGGTGGTGCGCGGCCCTGGGGCCGGCGTGGATGTCGGAGCGGCGGCTCCGATCACGCCTCCGCTTCGTCGCGTTGAGGTGCGAGGGTGTCGGCCTTTCCTGCTTGGGCGGTTTCGTCGTCGACCTGTGTGGTGCGTGGCCCGTGGCCAGCGTGGATGTCGGAGCAGCGGCTCCGGATTTCGCCTCCGCTTTTGCGTTGAGGGGTGAGGTGTCGGCCTTGGCTGCTTGGGTGGTTAGGTCGTCGACTTGTGTGGTGCGTGGCCTCGGGGCCGGCGTGGTGTGTTGCGTTTGTTGTATCCGGTTTTCGGCCAGTTTTCCTTATAAACTGGCCAATTCACTTCTTCTATATCAATGAAAAGGCAAGCCTCCTGTCCGGTTTCAAAAAAAAAAAAAAAAAGATAGCCAGTTATGTGCACGACCGAGACCCACGACGAGGTTTTTTGATAGTCGGTTATCCGCGAGTATTCGCATACAAAAACCATTTTTGGGAGAGCACAGCTCCACCTGACGGTACCACCTGGTGTGGGAAGCTAGCCTCCCACAAATGCCTTGCATCCTCTCACCAGCGTCAGATCTAACCCGAGGTCCCGGATAGCGTCGTAGCCTCGAAGGCCAAAGGTCAGTGATGCTATGTTGACCTGGCGCTCGTGGGCGTGGCGTTAGGCTGGCTCGTGGGGAATCTGGCGACTCAGCAGGAGGTGGGACCTGTCTTGTGGGGACATAGTGAAACTGTACTAATGATTCCAAATACGTCGAAACGTTTTGTTCATGTCATTTAACAGATTTCCATAATAAGTGAGGATTTTTTTGGTTCTAAACCTAGCACACTCGCCGTGTTGAATGTATCGCATGATAGAGACCTATCTGTGGTAGGATGGTTAGGAGGGTGGTTGTACCCCAGCACACCAGAGTTCAAACCCCAGGTTTGACGCTGGTGTTTCTCATTTAGGCGGAATATTCTTCAGTGGGAGGCGACGTTCCCGTCGATAGCGAGGCGTCCGTGGTGACTTCGTCAATCTTAAGACCTGATCCGCCGGCTCAGTCTCTCGGATGTGCTCATAGGGATAGGGTGTGCGTGTGTGCGTTCATAGGGGTGAGTGTATATATGCGCGTGTATGTAAGCGTCTGCGTTGTACTGTGTTTCGGAAAAAAAAAAATCGCATGATACACATTATGGAATTTGGGATGATATGCTGTCAACGGTGGCCGCAGTTATTTCTTACTAAACATAGCGTATTTTCATTAACTACTAATTAATGATAATATACTGAAGTTACTCGTGAATAAACGGGAAAAGTTAAGTTGTCTGCCTGGACTTAATTATTTCCTGCTAAACATAGCGTGTTTTTAACTAATGGCTAGTTAATGATAATATCCTGAAATTATCTCTTGTGAACGAATATACTATATAGGAAGGTGCAGTCAGTTGTGGAAAATACACGGAAGAATTCTAAAAAGGAAGAGGTCGTCTCGACAGGAAGTAAAGACGTCCAGGTAAATGGCCAAGCTTATCGCGGTAGAAAGAAGGGCGCTCTTCCTTGCGATCGATGCTTATTCTGGCATGCATCGCACATCTTTCACAGTGTAAGTAAACAACTAATCAACCTCTGTGATCGCGTTTCGTACAATCACATCCGGAAAAACTAATACTCCCTCCAATCATTAAAAAATGTCGTGATATGTGCTAGCGATTTGTACCAATTTAGTTATATTCCCACGACACATAATATGGATCGGAGGGAGTACCATACGTATTCGTCAAAACACAATTACTGTATGATGCTCCCCGTACATGACTTTAACATCATGTTTACATGCAGCTCAAATGACTCCCGAGAAGGGTAGTAACAAGCTCGAGCTCTGCATATGCCCGCAGTTAGATGCACCCTGCAACAAAAATGGGTGCTATTGTTGTTCACATACGGAGGGAGAGCCTTGCTTTCAGACTAGGGCACAATGCCACATTGGTTGTGGCTGCGGCTCTTATCCTGCCATCCTCCCATAGACATGAACTGTGTTGTTTATCATTTACGTTTAAGTTAATAAAGTGTCGCGATCGGTAATAAAATTATTCTGGTATCAACAATGCTTTATGAGTAGGGAACGGGTGAAATTCAACGGCCGACGCGACGTCGTAGTCGGCTGTAGCGCATGATGGAGGGCGATGGTGGCCTGCGGTCGCACTTGACGTCTGGACTGCCTAGATGTGCCTGAGCGGGTCGTAGCTCCGGAGCGCGATGGCGGCGTGGGGGGCTTTGGCTCCTGCGTGCCGTATGGGCGCCGTGGCACTGGTGCTCGACCAACATAGGTCGTGTTGCCGGTGGTGACACTAGTACAGAAGGACACGCTAACGGGACAAAACCCTCATCAGAAACGGAGAAGTGGTCCATGTCCCCGCCTCCGTGGCTGATGTGAAAGACCTCATCGAGAACGGAGTCCAAATCGTATCCGATGAGGCTACGTTTTGGCAATAGTTCTACACATATCTACGTTTCCTCAGCGTTGAGCTCATCAATAACGGAGTGTGTAAATTTACTCGTTTACATTGAGGATTCTTCATAATCATATAGCACGAATACAGATGTCACTGGGCATTTAAAATCTCACAGCATAAGCACAAGAATGATAGATCAGATTCATACGGTAGTAGCTCAGATTCATAAGGTAGCTCTACATTATAGTGATACATCTTTATAACCTGCTAGCTATTGACAAATGTTTTTGATAACAGTGACAACATGCTTTATAACCTCCTGCCACTCTTCTTCCTGCCAGAGTTTTCAAAGCTGGATAATCATTGATACTCCACAGAAGAGCATCAGTCTTGGTAAGCACATCATTAGTAAGGACACATCTTCTGTCTATCTGATGAGGATATAGATGCATGGTCAGTATAGATCTACATATTGTAGACATGTAGGTGTATAATATTGAGTGCAAACCAATTAATGGTTACATATTTGAGAGAACAGATCGATCTACTTACAGTGTCCAATTAGAACAAACAGGTCGAGCGCATGCATAATTATCTATGGCTAGATCTACATATTGGAGACATGTAGGTGTATAATATTGAGTGCAAACCAATTAATGGTTACATATTTGAGAGAACAGATCGATCTACTTACAGTGTCCAATTAGAACAAACAGATCGAGCGCATGCATAATTATCTATGGCTAGGCATTCCAGCAACAAACTGTAGCAACTACACATAGCGTTATCCGACTTGTCCAGTGCATGGATGAGCTTACCGGCGGTGGCATCGCTACTCGGGGAAGATCCGACGCGCCGCTGGGGAAGATGCGCGGCGGCTGGCCGACGCATCGTTGGGGAAGATGCGCGGATCGCCGACGCGTGGCTAGTTCTGCTACAATAGTATAATTGTTTTGCTAAACGGTCTCCGGCGATATCTCTGGCGAAGTCGTTTTTGTTACAACATCACAATTTACTTTTGCTACAACGGTTTGGTAGTTTTGCTAACAACGTGTCCACGGCTCGCGACATTGCTACCGATGGCACATGGCATTGCTACCGACGAGCCGACGATGCTACGGCGTGCGGTGTTGCTACCGACGGCACGTGGCGATGCTATCGATGACGCGTGTCGTTGCTACTGACGAGCCGACGATGCTACCAACGGTATCCGGCAAAGCTATGAGAAGACGCTAACGACGTCTCGCACCGTTGCTACGAGCTGACGATGGTACCGACGGTATCCGGCAAAGCTACGATCGGATGCTACAGACGTCTCGCGGCGTTGCTACTGACGAGCCGACGATACTACCGACGGCGCATGGCATTTCTACCGACGAGCCGGCGATGCTACCGGGGTGCGCGACGTGCTACCGATGTCACGCAACGATGTTACCCCGACCTTGGCGACGCCGCGTCGGGGTGTTCTCCAATGTTGCCAGCGAGGTCTCGTCGAATTTGCTACAATAGCAAAAAATTGCTACAAATAGAACTTTTTTCTCCATAAGGTCTCATTGGATTTGCTACGATAGCAAAAAAATTGCTGCAAATAGAACTTTTTTCTCCATAGAAGCATTTGTTACGAGCAGAAAAAAAATTGCTACGAAAGAAACTTTTTTGCTACAATAGTACAAAATTCTTATTACAAACAACCGTTTTTTTCTTCATAGAAGCATTTGCGGAATTTTGATGGAAATTAGACTTTTTGCTACAATAGACAAAATTCTTATTACGCGCGAACCCTTTTTTTGCTTCATAGAAACAAAAAAAGCGGGATTGGGGAGGGCGGGATCCGACGGCTCTCAAATCATCCGATCCGGTGGCGACCCGGGGACGCCTAGTCCTGTCCTTTTTCGAGTGCGGTGCGAAATATCTTTTCTCCATTGCCCGCTCAAACTCCCAGCGTTATCGCGTCCGGTTCTACAGCCTTGTGTAGTGGGCGTTCCACTCTCGTCCGCCATTGGCGCGCTTGATCTCCATATCGCACCCGATGCCGCTCATGGCCGTCTCTTCCCCACCCTTCTCTTTCCCCTCCACCTCCACTTCCTCCACGCGCAGTCTCCGCCGCGCAACCACCACCGTCGCAGCGTCCTCTGCCAGCGACGACTTCGACTACCCCCTCGCCGACCCCTCCGTCCGCTGGCCACACCTCCGCTTCCCGCACCTCCCCGCCCCCGCTTCCCCGCCGCCGACACCGCTCCTCCTCCCGCCCCGTCGCGGCCATCGCGGGAGCGGGAGCCCGCGGATGACTCTTCCGCGCCCTCCGCTTCCGGTCCCGCGTCGTCGCCATCGAGCCGCTGGACGCACGCGCGCACCGCGCGAGGGTGAAGAAGCTGAGCAAGCTGGCGCTACGCCGCGCGAAGGACTGGCGGGAGCGCGTCTCCGAGCTGTCCGACCGCCTCCTGGCGCTGCCCCCCGGCACGCCCGTCGCGGGGGTGCTCGACGAGGCGTGGGTCTCCCCCGACGAGCTCGCCTACGTCGTGCGCGCCGTGGGCGCGGCCTCCTGGCGCCGCGCGCTCGACGCCTTCGAGTGGCTCGTGGCGAGCGGCGCCGCCGGCCCGGGCCCCGCGTCGTCGCCGTCGTGCTCGGGGTCCTCGGCCGCGCCCGCCAGGACGAGCTCGCGGAGGGGGTCTTCCTCCGCTTCCTAGGCGAGGGCGCCACCGTGCAGGTGTTCAACGCCATGATGGGCGTCTACGCCCGCTCTGGACGCTTCGACGACGTCCGACAGCTGCTTGACGCAATGCGTGGCCAGGGGATCGAGCCGGACCTCGTCAGCTTCAACACTCTGATTAATGCCAGGGCCAAGTCTGGGAGCTTAGCCCCTGGCGCCGCCTTTGATCTCCTGCTCCAGGTACGGCAGGCTGGGCTCAGGCCGGACGTTATCACGTACAACACCCTCATCAGTGCTTGCTCGCAAGGTTCCATTCTGGACGATGCGGTGGCGGTGTTTGAACAGATGATTGATTCAGAGTGTCGGCCGGATTTGTGGACGTACAATGCCATGGTGACGGTTCATGGCCGGTGTGGGAGGGCACAGGAGGCTGAGCAGATGTTTATGGAGCTGGTGGCGAAGGGTTTTAAGCCGGATGCAGTCACTTATAATTCTCTCCTTTTTGCTTTTGCAAAGGAAGGGGATGCCGACGCAGTGGAGCGTGTGTGTGAGGAATTGGTTAAGGCTGGGTTCAGGAAGGATGGAATAACTTACAACACGATGATTCATATGTATGGAAAGATGGGCAGACTGGACTTGGCGCTTGGTCTGTATGATGAGATGAGGGCTATAGGCTGCACTCCAGATGCTGTGACTTATACTGTATTGATCGATTCCCTGGGGAAGATGGATAGGATTTCTGATGCAGGGAAGGTGCTGGAGGAGATGGCAGATGCAGGATTGAAGCCAACTCTGGTAACTTTTAGTGCTTTGATATGTGCGTATGCAAAAGGTGGGAGGCGGGACGAGGCCGAGCGCACATTTGATCGTATGGTTGCGTCAGGTGTCAAACCTGATCGCTTAGCCTATTTGGTTATGCTGGACATTATCGCAAGGTCCGGTGAGACGAAAAAGCTGATGGTTCTGTATCGGACAATGATGAAGGATGGTTATAGACCAGATGCCACCTTGTATCAGGTCATGCTTGCTGCACTTGCAAAAGGAAATGAATGTGAGGAGATTGAAGGAGTTGTGCAAGACATGGAGATAGTTTGTCAAATGAATCCGCAGCTGGTATATAGCATACTCATCAAGGCAGAGTGCATTTCTCAGGGTGCTAAGCTGTTAAAGAAGGCATGCCTGCAAGGACATGAACCTGACAGTAAGAGTTTATTGTCCATTTTGGATGCATATGAAACAATGGGAAAGCATGAAGAAGGCCTCTCTTTGCTTCAATGCATCAGGGATCATGTCCCCAGCTCCCATAACTTGATATCTGAATGTTCCATCATGCTTCTGTGCAAAAACCAGAAGATTGCTGCTGCCATTCAAGAGTACAGCAGTATGCAGGCATTAAAATGTGGATCATTTGGCCGAGACTGTAGCTTGTATGAGTACTTGATTACATGCCTTGAGGAGGCTGAATTCTTTCCTGAAGCTTCTCAGGTGTTCTGCGATATGCAGTTTATTGCATAGAGCCTACCCAGAAGATATACGAGAGTATGATCTCTACATACTGTAAATTGGGCTTCCCAGAAACAGCTCACCAATTGATGGATGAAGCTGTACAGTCTGGTATTTGGCTAAATACTGTTTCATCTAGAGTAACTATAATTGACGCGTATGGGAAGACAAAACTCTGGCAGCATGCAGAAAATTTCGTGAAAGGACTGAAACAAGAGTCAGGTATTGACAGACGGATTTGGAATGCGTTGATACATGCCTATGCCGAGAGTGGCCTTTATGAGCACGCAAGGGCAGTCTTTGACATCATGATTAAAAAAGGCCCTCTACCAACTGTTGATTCAGTTAATGGAATGATGAGAGCATTGATTATTGACGGCAGGCTGGATGAGTTGTATGTGATTGTTCAGGAGCTTCAAGATATGGGTTTCAAGATCAGCAAAAGCACAGTAATCCTTATGCTTGAAGCTTTTGCAAAAGCTGGGCATGTATTCGAGGTAATGAAAATATATAATGGAATGAAGGAAGCAGGATACCTGCCAAATATGCACATCTACAGAAGTATGATTTCCTTGCTCTGCCGTAATAAACGATTTAGGGATGTTGAATTGATGGTTGCGGAGATGGAGGGAGCAGGATTGAAGCCAGACCTAGTCGTACTTAATACCCTTCTTTCGATGTATACTGGGAATGGAAACTTTGACAAGACAGTAGAAGTATACCATAGTATTCTGGAAGCTGGCTTAGAGCCTGATGACGATACATATAATACATTGATAGTCATGTACAGTAGAAACTTGAGGCCCGAAGAAGGATTTACTCTCTTGAATGAGATGGGTAAACGAGGCTTGACACCCAGGTTAGAATCCTATAAAAGCTTGCTTGTGGCATCTGGAAAAGCAAAACTCTGGGAGCAAGGCGAACAACTTTTTGAGGAAATAAGATCTAAGGGTTACCGATTAAATCGATCTTTATATCACATGATGATGAAAATGTACAGGGATGCCTGCAACCATACCAAAGCCGAACAACTACTAGCAGCAATGAAAGAGGACGGCATCGAACCAACAGTTTCCACTATGCATATCCTCATGACTTGTTACGGGACTGCGGGGCACCCAGCTGAAGCTGAGGAGTACTCAACAGCCTGAAGTCGTCCAGTTTGGAAGTCACCGCTTTACCATACAGTACTGTTTTTGATGCTTACTTAAAAAATGGTGACTACAATCTTGCCATCACAAAATTGCTGGAAATGAAAACAGATGGTATAAAACCAGACCATCAAGTTTGGACATGTTTCATCAGGGCCGCTAGTTTGTGCGAGCGAACTGATGATGCCATTCTTCTCCTGAAATCTTTACAGGATTGTGGATTTGACTTTCCCATTAGGTTGAAACCATACTTGACTATGTTCACAATGACGGGCCATACTTCACATGCAAAATTTGGCTATAACTTCTGACTTCTTTTGCAGGCTCCTGACTGAGAGGACTTCATCTCTGTTAACTGAGATTGACAGTTTTCTGGAAGAACTCGAGGACTAGAAGATTCCGCTGCTCTGAATTTTGTAAATGCACTAGAAGATCTCTTGTGGGCATTTGAATGTCGAGCAACTGCTTCATACATTTTCCAGTTGGCAGTAAACAGAAGAATTTACCGTCATAATGTCTTTCGGTATTTGCTGCAATCTTTAACTCTGATTATTTTCGTCAGAAGCTGTACTTACCTTTATGTCCTCACATCTGCATTTCATGTGCATTCTTTTTTAACCAAATAAGTGGGTCACACACTGATAGCTCTCGTCCAGACATACACAACAAAGAAAAAGAAAGAAATGATAGAAGGAAATTACATATAGCAACTTTTTTGACAGCAAAACAAAAGCTGTTGCAGAAAAGGCACAATCCAGTCTCGTAATGTTTTAGATCTTTCATCTGAAGTTCTGAACATTGAAGATGTGGTTTAAGATATGTGTGAACAGACAATTAATGTTGTTGTTATGCTTGGGCATGCTGCCCCCAGAGACTAACTAGGCTTTATCTTTATCTCAAAGAGCCAGTCTGCTAAGATACCCTATATTTGTGCGCTCAATGCTAAAAAGTTGAGACATTTGAACAATAAGGTTTGGTCTAAGTTTTTTTTTCCGTTTCATCTGTTTCCGAATTTCTTTTATGACAGTAGGTCTTATCATGTCGATGTTTTTTACTACTCCCAGTGTTTTGTTTATGTGTAGAAATGAAGTAGAAAATTTTGGCTGGCAGGATCTTATTGTATGCTTACAACAATGGGAAAACTACAAATTAGTATTATATATTTTTTTCTGCTATATTAATTAATTTAATTTTTTCGCCTGGATGATTCAGGGTGATTGAAAAAGACTGGGGAGCTGACGTCCGAATGTTGTCTGCTGGGGCTGCACTTATCGCTCTAACATTATGGCTTGATCACATGCAAGTAGGTGCTCTTAATAGTTTTTTTTTTTTTGTGCTCTAATAGTATTATTTGCAGTCTTTCTTGCATTAAGTTAATAAATAGAAAAAGACAGCAATGTACAGAAACGTGCTTGCAGATAATAGTAAACTTTTCTCATCGGCTTTGGTTGTTTTGTGTTACCCTTACCATAACTATGGACAGTAATGTATATGGACTGGCTGACAGATTCACTAAATTAGCACGTGTCTACTTTATGCCCTAATTCTGGTGTTCTTCATATCCCCCTTAGAGGTGGTCATACGATTATAAATTAATTATAACGTAGTGAACATAAATAAGAAATATGCACTAGCTGCTATTACTGATGATTTCTATTTATAAGTTCATTCACATTCTATACAAATTTTCATGTTGCGTGTCATTACAGCAACATTATGAAGCACATTTTCCTTTCTTTTTTGCAGCTGCCCTCTGCACATTTTTTTATTACTGATTGAGGGCACACATTTAATTGAAAGCTACCAAAAGAAATTCAGAGTATTCTCCTACAGTTGCAATGCCCCAATATAATTTACGCTGATTCGGTTTGTAATGCAGGATGCTTCACTGCAGGGTTCGCCAGAATCCCCCAAATCTATTGTACTGGTCACAGGGGAGGGGGAATATAACATGGTATCCTTGCGTAAAACCATCCGTGTTTACCTTTTGGAAATGGGATCTCCTTTCTTGCCATGTAAAAGTCGATCTGGTCGCTTTGTGGCGAAGTCTTACTCTCTTAAGATGTGGCTGAAAGATTCTCCTTTCTGCATGGATCTTGAGTTGAAAGACGCCCCAACTCTTCCTAAAATGAACTCGATGAAGCTCACTGACGGGCACTTCATGAGATCTGGTCTTGTATCTACATTTAAAGATATACACGAGCAACTTGGAGGGGAAGTATGGCCAAAGAAATTCTCCAGATTAGCTCTGTTGTCAGAAGAAAGCAGGGCCGAAGTTATTAAGGCTGATATACAAGGAAGGAAAGAAAAACTGGAGAGAATGAAAAAACAGGGTCTTGTCGTGTCAAGAAAACCTAAAAAAGGAAAACGGAGAGCAAAATTTGTTAGAGAACAAAGAACACAGATGGTTCTGAAGTAGTGTTTATTTTGCCTCATCACTGCATTTTCTCAAGCGACGTTGTGGAATTTACATTAATATTTCTTAATGGAAGAAAAAGGAAAAGGAATCGTGATATTACTGCGATTATTTTCGACGGAAACTACAGAGCAAGCTACCATGAGTCGTGAAATCCTATCAAGTTCACCAAGTCCGTCTGTCGATTTTGACATCAGTGGAGGTACTCTCAATAGCTCTCCGAACCTGCACATGCTTCTATAATTTTGCTGCAACTATGTGAGGCACCGAACTAATCGTCCATTTCACCTGTTGTCTCATGCGTATTACACTAACTTCTCGGGGAATAAAATCTATCCAGAGTTGTGTGTGAGAACTGACATAAAATGCTTGGAATGTTGTAGGTAGCAAATAGCCAAGATAAGAAGAGCGCGCCTGGGAAAGCATATGCAGTTACTGTGCTTCTAAGGTTCAGGCAATCAGAACAGGAGGCCATCAAGTGCATGAGAGGATTGGTGAGTATATTGGTTGCTTCAGTTGCTTCTGATAAGGACTTTGTGAAGGAGCTTGCTCAAATGGCATCCAAGCTTAAGTCACTCGATGAGCGCCCAGAAGAAGACATGCCACAGATCACCGTCGTATTCGGTATGTCCAATATTTCGCATCATAGACGCAAGGAGATGGTCAGGTTCCCGTAACTTCATATTTCTCACTCCTTGCCCTTGTTGTCTCAGAGAAGCTAGGACTGAATGGTGGCATCAAATTAGATGCTAATCCAGTGGTGCCACCAACACCAGCACCGCGGTCAGTCCGGGCTGCTATCGCCAGGAGAAGAGTTAGACGTGCGCTATCATCTAGCGACGTCAGCGAAGCAGAAGCCAAAGCTGAAGGGGAGTGCTTGGGTGTAAGTGTGTAACATGGGTGAGTACGGTTCCAGGTTCCTGCCACTCCCAGCATGACCGCGGCGTGTTCTCAGAGAGTAAGCAAGAACGCGGCACTCAGCAAGTTTGCTGCTGCTGCTTCTTCGACAGCGAACAAGGCGAGCAGAGTGACCTGCTGGCGTTCATGAACGGAAGAACCTAGTAATTGCTACTTAATATATGCTGATGACTGATTAGATTTCCGTCCTACACTTGTACATGATATGTATTGTTTCGTTTGAACCAGTTGCCGTTCGGCTCACGAAGTTGGAAAGTGTATACTGTGATCAGCGTAAGTGAATTATGTTCATGGATCAATGAAATTGCTTACAGAGATCAATCTGAAATAATATTTTCACTGAACATAATATTTTGACAGATGGACAAGTGCGTCATGCATGTTGAATAGAATAGAAGATTCTAGCCCAAAACATAGCAAATATAGCGCAAGTGAAAACAAGGTTCAGAAGATCGATCACAGGAGCAAGAACTACAACCATTCTATTTGGACAGAAGCAATTGAGCAGGAGAATTACATCATTGACGATCGTACAAGGAAGAATTAATCAGTACAGTTTGATAAGAATTCCATGGAGATTGGATTTAGTTGACAGCTGCAAACGAGAACTGGTTGTGGTGTCCCTGAAGATCGGCATTGTGATTGCAGTTCTTCGTCTGGAGCTCTGCTTCTTCCTCGTCAAGAGCCATAAGGCCTTTCAGTAACTGGTCGAGGTATTGATCAGCTTCCACCGGGAGAGTTTGCTGTTCCTCCCCGAAAAGTTCTTCCCATGTGCAGCTTCCCGTGTCGTCGTCGGCTTCAGGCACCTCCGTGGACGCAGCCGGCAATGTGGTGGAAACGGGCGCAGCGGCAGGCCACACCGGACAATCCTCGTACTCCACCTCAGGTTCCGGGAGAGGGACGGGGGCGGCGATCCGCATCTTCTTGCAGGTTGAAAGATCGCGGCGGCGACCGGCGCTGGCCTCTTCTGTGCGTGCGCGCTCGCGGCCACGGGCTCAGCTGGTTGCGGCGCGGGTGCCTGCTCTGCCGGTTCTTGGCGACGAAGCTTGTACGCGTCCGATTCTTGGCGGGGGCGGCGGGCGCGTTCTGAGCCAGATGGATCCTGCAGAGCACCATCTCCCCTTGGGCGACGACGGCCTGCGGCAGCAGGCACCGGTACTCCTCCATGACCCAGCCGGTGGATACCTTGTCCTTGCCCTTTCCCTTCTTGAACGACAGGGTCCTGGACTCGCCGATCTTGACGCCCACGTCGTCGTAGACGTCCTCGGTCTTCTGCACCTCCCAGGTGCCGGCGCCGGCGCCGCGCGCGCACCGCCCGTTCTTGGCGTTGCGCTTGCAGGTGGTGAAGAAGAAGCGGTCGCCGGAGGTCACGGCCGTGGGCACGGGGGCGAACCGCTTGGCGAGGTCCTTGGGCTCCTCGGAGGCGTAGACCTGGGCGTCGTGGCGGATGAGTTTCTCGGCGCCGTGCATCGTCTCGCCGCGGAGGAGGCACGACAGGAAGTAGCCCACGGCCTCCTCGGGGGTAGGCAGGAAGCGCTGGAGCTTGTAGACCTCGTCGAGCCCTTCCATCTCCATGGATCCGCTGCTGCTCTGCTCCGCTCTGCTTCTAGGTCGACGAGAAGATTGGCGGCGAGATGAGATTGCGGGAGGATGGAGATGGTGTGGAGCCGAGAGTGGAGGGGGGTTCAGTTATTTATGAACGATGGCGGGTTTCCATATTTCGAGTCCGAGATGGCACTCCTCTTGCCGGTCCCGTTTCCATCTCAGCTTGGTACGGAGAAATTTCGAGTTTCCAAAACTTGCCGGACCCGTTTCCATCTTTGTTTGATGTTGGGTTTCCATAATTTGAATCCGAGATGGTACGGTTTTCTATATTTTGAATCCGAGAATTCCCAAATCTTTCTCCGCGTTAACAGCTGAATGCTGTCCGACCCGCGCTGTGCTTTGTATGGGAGGCCAAACGCTGGCGAGAGGCGCCCGCTCCCGCCCGCCGCCGCGCGCCTCCCCGGTTGCATGCGACCACCACCTCCTCGTGGCCGCCGCGCGCGTTCTAAGGCTCGAGCCCTCCTCCTCCGCTTCCTTCCTATGGAACAGGCTGCTTGGCCTCTTCTCCCTTGGTGGGGCGCACGCTCTCGCCCACAGGCTGTTCGACGCAATGCCCTAGCGGGATAACGTCTCCTACAACACCCTCATCGCACGCTTGTCCCGGTCGGACGCCGACCGCGCACGCGCCTACTCGCGGATGCTACGCGAGGACGCCGGTGGCGGCATGAGGCCCGACGGGACCACCCTCTCGGCGCTCCTCGCGCTGCCGTGCGCTGGGGCGAGTCCTGGCTTCTTCCAGCAAGTGCACTCACACGCGGTGCGGCTTGGGCTCTGCTCGAACGCGTTCGTCGGGACTGCTCTGGTGCGCGCGTACGAGCTGTGTGGGGACACGGACACCATTGCTCGCGTGTTTGAGGAGATTGCCGAGCCGGACGTCGTGTGCTGGAATGTCATGATCGACACGTGCACACGTCGTGGGAGCCTGCGGCGTGCCATGGACACGCTAGCAAGGATGTGCAGGGATGGGGGCATTGTTGACGAGTTCACGCTGGCGAGTATCTTGAAGGCATGCTCGCGTGATACGATCTGGGCCTTGGTGTGCAGCTCCATGCCTATGCGTACAAGGCTAGCTTTGACACAGAGACTGTCATCTGCAATGCTCTTATCACCATGTACTTGAAATGCCACGGAGGGATGAGATCAGCTGTCAAAGTCTTCGATGTGATGTCAGAGCCGAACATAATTACTTGGACGGCAGTGATTGCTGGGTTGGTTCAGAATGACCTAGCTTTGAAAGCAGTGAGATTCTACAAAGAAATGGTGAGGGCTGGGGAAAGGGAGAACGACTACTGCTTCACTAGTGTGCTCTCTGCATTTGGCGCCCTTGCAAGCCTTGAGCATGGAAACATAGTGCATTCTCGTGTCATGAAGTCGGGTTTCTGCTCGAATACAGTTGTTCGGAACGCGCTCCTTGACATGTACTTCAAGTGTGGCAGTGCATTGGATGCTTGGTTTGTGTTTCACATCATGCAGGTGCGTGATGTGGTGTCGTGGACTGCTATGATCGTCGGCTATGGGCGTCATGGCCAGTCCAGAAAGGCTGTTATGTGCTTCAGAGAAATGGTGCATAATGGGTTTAGGCCGGACAGCATCACATTCCTCGCAGTGCTTTCTGCGTGTAGCCAAGGGAATCTCGTGGACGAAGGGCTTGGGATTTTCCGCTCCATGGTCAAGGATCACCATGTTAAGCCACAAAGAGAGCATTGTGCATGCTTGGTTGCTCTACTAGGACACATCGGAAGACTGAAAGAAGCAGAGACATTGATTAGAGCAATGGGATTGGAAATGGATTCCTTGGCCTGGGAGTCACTCCTAGGTGCTTGCGGTTTACATGGAGAAGTCGAGCTGGGGAAGAAGTCAGCTGGGAAGGTCATGGAGTTACAGCCATGGAAGTATGGGCCTCATGTTTTGCTGTCCAACATGCATGCTGAACAATGCCAATGGCGTGAAAAGGAGGTGTTGAGAGAGAGACTTGACGGAAGCAATGTCAGGAAGGGTGCCGGTCACAGCTGGTTTACAGTTTCAGAAGGGAGCTGAACACTTCATGTGATTTTGGTGTGGTTTCTCGGAAAACAATTTGCTGAAAAGTCGTGGATGCAGTGCAGAGGGGATGATGAGCTCCATGAATTTACTGAATGCACTCAAACCTTAAAGCATCAGGAATCAATGGATCATGCAACTGAGCTTACGACTTCCTAAATTTAAGGGCATACACACTTACTGAGCGACAAGGGCTACAAGTAAATCTGGAATTGGATCAATATAGTCCATTGGGATTTGGACTTAATTTTGTTGGATACAATTGGCCTGGGCCTCACTGGAAATGGATATTATTTCCAATAATGTTGGACGAACTTTGGACCTAAAGATTGGATAGTTCGATATCCACTGGACACATGCTTTGTGCATCCACAACCCACGCATAGGTCGCAGTCACCGGCGTCCACCGCAGCACGCGGCTGCCAGAGGCTCCCATCCCGTATTCGCCTGTACGTGCGTCAGCTACCAGCTCTTCATCCCGCGTTCATCGTCGCGCGTTCATCGTCGCACGCCCCGGCTGCCGGCTTCCCGTTACCTCATGCACCCGATGGGGAGCCTTTCCAATATTAAGCCTATGGTGAGGCTTCTTTTTTAGATCTTTATACGGGTAGTTGGTTTCCAGCTCCTCTTGTTCAGTTGTTTTTCTTCTTATTTTCTTCCAAAATTGATGTACAGAGGGCTGCTTTATGATCCCTCAAAAAAAAAAGATGCCTCTGTCTTTTTGACATGTGACAGAATAAACCAGGTACAGAGCTGGTGAAGCAATTGCGTTTGTCATTCATCAATGCACCTGACCTGGTTAGTGCCATGTCATCCAAGGCCTTGATTTGACCTTTGTGACTTGGCATGGTCCACAAGTATTAGATCAAGTCATTGGCATTGAACTGAACAAGATGCTAACTGCGAGAAGACTCAGTTTGCTCCTGTGGACATCTCTGATTTGAATGATGATGATCTAAACTTTGGAGTTCTTAATATTCTAGTTTCTGGATTTCATAAAGATGACTGGGAATTAAGTCTAGAGGTAGATAATCATGATAATGTCCCAACCATTCTTGGTGAAGGTTTTGCAAAATTCTTGCGAGTGAGAACTATGCAAGTATATTTGCAGACTTGCATCCTGTTATCCTAGCCCAACTTGTAAGATTATATTTCTTGGAGGGAACTAAACACTCGGAAGGTCAATTACTCATTTTGCACCCTAACTATTTTAGTTCTTTCTCACAGCACTCTTGACATTTGTTTGTGTATGCAGTCCAAGCTGCTCGTTTTATGGTTCAGATGGTACAAACTCCATTGTTTTCGTTGGAAACTCCAGAGCAAGCTACTATGTGTCCTGAAAGCCTACCGAGTTCACCAAGACCGTCCGTCGATTTGGACATCAGTGAGGAATGGCTTGCCATCCATATTGCAGTGAAGGTACTCTCAATAGCTCTACGAATCTGCACAAGCTTCTATAATTCTATTGCAATGTCAGGAAGGGTGCTGATCACAGCTGGCTCTCAGTTTCAGAAGCGAGCTGAGCACTTCATGTGATTCTGCCATTCTGCTGTGGTTTCTGAGAAAGCAATTTGCTGAAGGTGTGGATGGAATGCAGAGGGGATGATGAACTGAATTTACTGAATGCACCCACAGCTAAAAGCATAAGGAATCAATGGATCATGCGACTGAGCTTACGAATTCGCAAATTTTTGAAGGGCATATACATGCTTACCGAGCGACAAGGGCTACAAGTCAGGTACCAATCCTATCCTGGTCTTCCGTAAACGATGTGATAGACGCATCATGAAGATGTCATCTATCAAGGCCAAGCAACGTTTATGTAAACAAATTAAGGACCTTACATTACCATCCTACACATGGAGTTAGATTACAACCATCCATACATGTACAATTACAGACATGTACAGTTAAGATTAAGGGAACGGTTAGAACTGCTGGGTCCTAGGGAATTTTCCCTTTGTCTGGAATGCCTCATTGTTCTCCTCATTATGCACAATGCATCCCCTTCCTACCTTTCTTTGTGCTTTCTGCATTGATATATTATCTGTATGTTCTATTTTAGCCACAGAACCACCGCCCCTCTACAAGACAGAAAGAAGGCATGTCAAGTCGAATGGAGATTTTTGGCTCCCGAGCTCCGGTGCTCCCTCCTATTTAAAAAAATTCGAAAATCATATTTATAATTTTTCAAAAAATTCTGGAAAAAAATCCATAGGTAGCCGATAATATATCCCATGAACGTGCAAAATATCAACTTCAAATACGTTGTATTTTGAGCTATGCAAAAATAACAAGTGTGGATCTAAAGTATGCATATTTTCAAATCTATAAGTTTTATCAGATTTTTTTTGTGTCGCCCAAAATATAAAGTAGTTTAAATTGAAAATTTGCACTTCATTGGATATATCATTGTCTACATGCATATTGTTTTCAGAATTTTTTAAAACTCACAAATATGATTTTCGATTTTGTTAAATAGGAGGGAGCACTGAAACCCGAGAGCCAAAAACACTTTCCGTGTCAAGTTAGGCAAGGCAAAATTAGCAAGATGTACATTTTTAGTGGTTACAAACGTGAACTGTAGCATTAAGTTTTTGTCAATGCATCTTTTCTGCCATTATTTTGTGAACAAAGTTAGCAAGATAAGTTTGAGTGGTCAACAATGAGAATAGATGTTTTGGCAGGAATTGATCAACTAACTGAAACATTTGTTCAATGTACATGAGCTACATTTACAGAATAAATGTCCACTTGTTCTATAGTTTGATTGTTCATTTCTGGAGCTACATTTACATGTACAGTTAGATGACTACTAGGGAAATACAGAAAAGTGTGTCGGTAAGATGGACCAGTGCCATCGACTTCGACTCCGGCCAGCTCGCTGCCCTGTCACAGGCTCACAAGATACCGTAAGCTTCCTGGCCGCGACTACCGCTCGTCGACGCTCGTGACCCGTTGCATGGACTCGTCTCTCACGAACGCGGCCTGCGAGCTTCTGCTGGCCGCGTCGTCCTCGCCGGCGCCGGCTTCCTGTCTCTGCCTCACTGTGGCCTGCGCCGTGGCCACCGCCTGCTCCACCCTGGCCGCGGCCTGCTTCATGTTTGGCCGCCTCTCGAGGTCCGCCTGGATGCACTCCACCGCGACCTCCATCAGCCGCTTCATGTCGGGCAGCGCGAACTTGGACGCGGTGACGATGGCCGGGTCGAACAGGTCTTGCTCGTAGCCGTCCGCGAGCGCCGTGGTCGCCCACATGACGAGGTCCGTGCCGCCCTTGGCGTTGTGGAGATACTGCGACGGGAACTTGCCGGTGAGGAGCTCGAGGAGGACGATGCCGAGGCAGTACACGTCGGCCTTGGCCGTCACGGGGTGCCCCGCCACGCACTCCGGCGCACGGCGCGCGAACATGCACGTCGTCGTCGTGGACGACTCCTGCGTGTAGTTGACGAGGCCCGAGTATCCGAAGTCCATGAGCAGGGGCTCGAAGTCCGGCGCCAAGAGGACGTTGGCAGACTTGAGGTTCCCGTGCGGTGCCTCGTGTCCGGCGAGCTCTGCGTGGAGGAAGGCGGCCCCGCGCGCAATCCCGGCGGCCACCTTGAGGCGCATCGGCCAGTCGAGCGCGGCGTAGTCCATGCCCCGGTCGCCGTGGAGCACGTAGAGGAGGCTGCCCTTGGGTATGTACTCGTAGACCAGCAGCTTCTCGTCCCTGCGGTAGTGGTACGCCAGCGGGGAAGCAGGTTGGCGTGGCGCATGGCGCCGAGGCGCCTCATTTCGGCCTCGAAGGCGTCCCTGGTGCCCCGGTTCATGTCGCGCGCGCGCTTCACCACCACGGCCACGCCGCTCGCCATCACCGCCTTGTAGGACGACCCGAGTCCGCCTCCGCCTCCACCGCCGCCCCCGATCACCTGGGCCGCTGCCTTCATCAGGTCCGTCAGCCCGAACTCGCCCTTGCAGTAGTTCACGATGACAAGGTCGCTGCTGCCGCCGGTGCTTCCGTCGTCCACCTTCGCCGCCGATGACGAGCGCCGATGCCGCCCGCCCGAAGACCCCGACCTCCTCCCCAGCCACGACGTACTCCGCCTCTGTGTCGTCGACGATCCCTGCTTCACCATGTACACTGGCGGCGTGTCCTCCGTGTCGCCCTTGTTGGCGGGGTCATAGTCGCCGCCGCCGCAGCACGCGCAGAGGGCGACGGCCAACACGACGCATGAGACGAGCACCGCGATGATCCCCATGGTCGCTCCGTGGACGGACGACGTCTCGGGCGGCGGCGTGACCTCTGGGCGCTTGCACGGCTGGCCGGTGGTCGGTGCGTAGCAGAGGTACTGGTTCTTGCGGAACGCGCCGACGTCGAACCGCCGGAACGCCTCCGGGACGACGCCGTCGAGATCGTTATCGGAGGCATCGAACGACTTGAGCGCGGGCGGCGGCGCGGGAGGGAGCTCGCCGGAGAAGGCGTTGCGCTCGAGGTGGAGCTCGATGAGCGCCTCGGCCTGGACGATGGATGCCGGGATGGGGCCGGATAGCTCGTTCCCGTCGAGCCAGAGCTTCTTGAGGTGGTTGAGGTTGGGAAAGAACTGCTCGTGGATGGGGCCGGAGAACTTATTGTCGGAGAGGTACATAGACTTGAGCGCGGTGAGGCGGTGGAAGCTGGGGAGCGGGCCGATGAAGTTGTTGCTTGCGAAGGAGACGGAGCGGAGGTCGGGGAAGCTGGATAGCGCGTCGACGTCGATGGTGCCGCCGAGCTGGAGCCCGCTGAGGCGGAGCCCCGTGACCTTGCCGCGGCTGCACACCACGCCGTGCCACTCGTGCGACCCGGGCGCGCAGGGGACTTGCCGCCGTCGTTGTCGGTGATGAGCCACGAGGAGACCGAGGAGGAGTTGGAGAAGGACTTCTTGAGGTGGATCAGCGCCTCAGCCTCGGTCATGCCATCGCCGGCGGCCGCCAACGGGAGGACCACCGCGACGAGAAGGAGGAGGAGGTGGTCGGGAGAAAGGCCCATGGTAGCGGGGAGGCCGGCGTGTGGGACGCGCGTGCCTGAGGCTGGGAGGATGGTTCCCGGGGTAATTTTGATTTCTTGGGGCTCTGCTTCGTCGACGGGAATAGCAAGGCGGCCGAGAATGGCGCCAAGGCGCATGCGCGCGCGTGAGGCAAGGATTTCACTAGCTCAAATAAAGGAGACCGTTGCACGTTTGTAAACCCGCTTCAATTACCGCTGCTAGCCTGCTAAATGCCAGGATTGTGGTTCGACAACCTACCGAAGAAATTCTATATCCAACGCACCATTCGGGTTTAAACACAACAATTGCGGAGTGACCTCTATCGAAATGAGATTCAAGTTAGTTTTTCGGTGACATCATCGAATTTCAGTTTCAACTCATGACTAACACGAATTAGGAAGCAAATCTTTGCAACTCCACTCCTAAATGAAAAAATCTCCTTCAACTCATAGGTGCACAAATCACAATACAAATCCATAGTGCAAGACTTGGCTGAACAGTAAGTTAATTATTGGCCAGCTGGAAATTAGCAAAACCAAAAAAATAAAAAAATAACGGTCTTGCGAGATAGTATCAGCATATTGGACTTTGGGGATAAGGGAAAGGACCCGAAGTTTTAACCTAGAAACATCAATTCTCCCCATCACAAAGTCGTTCAGAATGTGCCTTGGCGCAATTCTCGGCCGCCAAAAGTGTGTACTCATATCCGCACATACTTGTCATTTTTGTATTATTTTTTTTGGAAAAGAGAGTCTCCTCTCCAATTTCTATTAAGAGAAACCAGGGTCACGTCTGATTGTTACAGCAAGAAAGTAAGAAGAAAAATGTTTTACAAGCAGAGATGCCTAACCACCCACAGCAGGGATGGAAAGGTGTGGGAAACTGCTCAGCCAGTATCCATCTAAACTTTCTACAGCAAAGCAAAGAAAGGTAGTTTGCAGTCACAGAGCTTGTTTCCCTCGAAGCGGCAACATTCTTTGAGTCACAACATCAGCAAGAAACTTCATCCAGTGATTCTTGGTATCCCAGGTCGCCATCCTCTCGAAGCATGAAACACCTTATTTGCCACCTGCTCTATTAGTCTTGTTCCCCAGGTCAGCACCTCTTTGTTTACCAGTTTTGTCTGTAAGAACGCGACCAAGAGTTAATCCAGTGTGCCACCGAATGAACTAGAGCAAAAGGATCTAGGACTTTTTTCCTCTCAAAACAAACCGCGTTTCTGGCATACCATATCGACCAGAAGACGGCTGCTATCCCAGCCAATACCATCTTCCTCTTTTCTTTATCAAAGCTATGTAGACACGGACCAAATATCCCTTGAATTGTACCAGGTATATTACCAAAATTGAAAGCACAACGGAGAATGCTCCAAATTAATTGAGCCACCGAGCAGGACAAAAACAAGTGTTCAACAGATTCAGGTTGTCCACAAAAAATACATTGTGGACTCCCAGTGCAGCCCCTTTTCAGAAGATAGTTAGAATGTTGTTTCTTAGGACAAGCCAAAGGAAAATTCTAATATTCTATGGGATCTTGGCCTTCCCCATGAATGTGTGTGGGTACCCAATGTCATTCATGCTTAATTATCTATATAAAGACTTAACCGAGAAAATCCCATCTTTTGTCAACGACAACTTCACCTGGTCATTCCCCTGCCCAAGGATCACCTCGTGACAAGATTGTTTGATATTTTCCCATAAGCGCAACGTATCACCCAAGAGAGCTCTTCTGAACTAGAGACATTTCCATCCGCTTTTCATAACAAAGGCCACTGTAACATCTTTTCTCGATAGAGGCTATAAATTCAAGCACATCTTAATTTTAGGGTCTTATCGTCTACCCACCAGTCTTCGCAGAATCTGGCGTTTTCTCCATTTCCAATGTTTTTTTTGCAGTATTTATAAAAGATATCTTTCACACCTAACACGCTAGACCAAAACTGGGAATCTCTAGGTTTGCGTCTAACTCCAGAAATGCATATATTCTAAATATATTTGTTTTTAATGATTGTTTGCCAAAGACCATTTTCTGTTTCTAATTTCCACTGCCACTTTGCCAACAAGGCCTGACTCATGATATCAATATTAAGAATGCCCAGTCCTCCTTGATCCTTTGGTTGACACACAACACCACACCAAACACTTCCTTTTATCTTTTTCTTCCTGCCACACTAATCTAGCCTTGAAGTATTTCATGGGCAAAGATCCATTAGGGCATGTGAAGACCTTTTTATATTGTTCACATCTATTTTGAGCTTCTCCAAAAAGGAAAAGCTCGCTTTTATGGGAATTAATTTTTAATCCCGACATTTGTTCAAACGCACAAAGGATAAATTTTAGATTTTTCGCGCTATCAATGTCATCCGGTAGAAAAAATAAGGTATCATTCACATATTCACCCCACCATTGCTCTCTTCATTAAGTATCCCTCTTATCAATCCATTATTTGTTGCATTATCCAAAACAATGGCCAAAGCATAAGCCGCTAAGTAAGACAACAAGGGAGATAATGCATCCCCCTGTCGTAAACCTTTATGGGCGATGAAATATTTCCCTGTGGAGTCATTGACCCTAATTGCCACATGTCCCCCTCTCATAGTTTTCATAATCCAGTTGATCCATAAATCTGAATAACCTTTCAATTTCAGCATCTTGCAAACAAAAGGCCATTTTATTTTGTCATACGCCTTTTCGAAATCGACCTTAAACAACACATCACTTTGTTTGCTAGTATGTATGCTATTAAGTGATTCATGCAAAATAAGCACCCCTTCCATGATAAATCTCCCTTTGATAAAAGCCGTTTGAATCAGCGAGATAATTTTGTCACTTGTACTTTCAAGCCGTTTCATGAGAATTTTTGTAATTTTTTTAAAGCTCATGTTTAAAAAAAAATGGGCCATTTTTTTTGAATTTGTTTAGTATATTTGCACTTGGGCACAATAGTGATGATGCCATAATTTAGTCCGGCCAAATTAAGTTGGCCTTTATGGAAATCATCAAGCAATGCTTTCAGGTCCGATTTGATCAAGTCCCAAAAATGTTTGTAAAATTCAGCATTAAAGCCGTCTGATCCGGGGGCTTTATTATGTTCCCTGTAGAAGACAAATTTTTTAATCTCCTCCATAGTAAAAGGCTCTATAACTCCGCCTTTGTTGTCTCAACATAGCCGGTCCCAAGCTCGAATAAAGGAGGAGGGTTGTGATAGGCTTGGCAAGCCAACGGAAAAAACCCAGCCACTCTTATGGAGATGAAACCCAAAAGAACCTCGTTGGGGCGTAACCCTCTTAGCGACGCGCCATATCGGAACCCGGGTGTGGTGTCAAATGGGCAAGGGCCGGGCCGCCACCCCCTTGGTGGCGCGCCGTATCTTGATCTGGATACGGTGATAAGTGAGCAAGGATCGGGTCGTCGCATCCTTAGTGGCGCGCTGCATCGACGCCCGGGTGTAGTGAAAAATGAGCAAGGGTCTTCGCATTTGACTCGACGAGTGCGGAGGGTAAGGAAGTTAGCCGAGCCTAGGAGGATCCGCTTAGGTAGCTGGAACGTAGGGTCCCTGACGGGCAAGTTACGGGAGTTAGTTGATACGGCGATAAGGAGGCGTGTTGATGTCCTATGCGTCCAAGAGACCAAATGGAAGGGACAGAAGGCGAAGGAGGTGGAGGATACCGGCTTTAAGCTGTGGTACACGGGGACAACCTCAAACAAAAATGGGGTAGGCATCTTGATCAACAAGAGCCTCAAGGATGGAGTAGTGGACGTCAAGAGGCAAGGAGACCGGATTATCCTAGTCAAGCTGGTTGTTGGGGACTTAGTTCTCAATGTTATCAGCGCGTATGCCCCGCAAGTAGGCCACAACGAGAGCACCAAGAGAGAGTTCTGGGAAGGTCTCGAGGACTTGGTTAGGAGAGTACCTACTGGTGAGAAGCTCTTCATAGGAGGAGACCTCAATGGCCATGTGGGTACATCTAACACAGGTTTTGAAGGGGTGCATGGGGGCTTTGGCTATGGCATCAGGAACCAAGAAGGGGAGGATGTCTTAAGCTTCGCCCTAGCCTACGACATGGTCGTAGCTAACACCCTCTTTAGAAAGAGAGAATCCCACCTAGTGACTTTCAGTAGTGGCCAACACTCTAGCCAGATTGATTTTGTCCTCTCTCGAAGAGAAGATAGACGCGCTTGCCTTGATTGTAAGGCGATACCTGGAGAGAGTGTTGTCCATCAACATAAGCTGGTGGTGGCTGACTTCCGTTTTTGGATTCGTGTCCAGCGGGATAAGCGCCCAAAAGTTGCTAGAACAAAGTGGTGGAAGTTAAAGGGAGAGGCAGCTCAAGCTTTTAAGGAGAGGGTTTTTAAGGAGGGCCCTTGGGAGGAAGGAGGCGATGCAAACAGTATGTGGATGAGGATGGCGACTTGCATTCGGAAGATTGCATCAGAGGAGTTTGGGGTGACCAGGGAAGTAGAAGGGATGCTAAGGATACCTGGTGGTGGAACGTTGAGGTCCAGAAGGCTATTAAGGAGAAGAAGGACTGTTTCAGACGCCTATACCTGGACAGGAGCGCAACCAACATGGAGATATACAAGGGGGCAAAGAAGGCCGCAAAGCGAGCGGTGAGCGAGGCAAGGGGTCGGGCGTATGAGGACCTCTACCAGCGTCTAAACACGAAGGAAGGCGAAAGAGACATCTATAAGATGGCGAAGACGAGAGAAAGGAAGACGAGGGATGTCAACCAAGTCAAATGCATAAAGGACGGAGCGGATCAACTCCTCGTGAAGGACGAAGAGATCAAGCGTAGATGGCGAGAGTACTTCGACGACCTGTTCAATGGAGAGAATGAGAGCTCTACCATTGAGCTAGACGATTCCTCCGATGATACCAGCCGACGCTTTGTGCGGCGTATCCAGGAGGCTGAGGTTAGGGAGACTTTGAAGAGGATGAAAGGAGGCAAGGCAATGGGCCCTGATGGTATCCCCATCGAGGTTGGAGACATAGCGATAGTATGGCTAACTAAACTTTTCAACCTCATTTTTCGGTCAAACAAGATGCCCGAAGAATGGAGGCGGAGTACATTAGTGCCAATCTTCAAGAACAAGGGGGATGTTCAAAGTTGCACTAATTACCGTGGAATCAAGTTGATGAGCCATACAATGAAGCTATGGGAGAGAGTCATTGAGCACCGTTTAAGAAGATTGACAAGCGTGACCAAAAATCAATTTGGTTTCATGCCTGGGAGGTCTACCATGGAAGCCATCTTCTTGGTACGACAACTTATGGAGAGATACAGGGAGAAAAGAAGGATCTTCATATGGTGTTCATTGACTTGGAGAAGGCGTATGATAAGATACCACGGAATGTCATGTGGTGGGCCTTGGAGAAACACAAAGTCCCAACAAAGTACATTACCCTCATTAAGGATATGTATGATAATGTTGTGACAAGTGTTCGAACAAGTGATGGCGACACCGATGACTTTCCAATTAAAATAGGACTGCACCAGGGGTCAGCTTTGAGCCCTTATCTCTTTACTTTGGTGATGGATGAGGTCACAGGGGATATACAAGGAGATATCCCATGGTGTATGCTCTTTGCGGATGATGTGGTGCTAATTGACGATAGTCGGGCGGGGGTTAATAGAAAGTTAGAGCTGTGGAGGCGGACTCTAGAATCGAAAGGTTTTAGGCTTAGTAGAACCAAAACTGAGTACATGAGGTGCAGTTTCAGTACTACTAGGCACGAGGAGGAAGAGGTTAGGCTTGATGGACAGGTGGTACCTGAGAAAGACACCTTCCGATATTTGGGGTCTATGCTCCAGAAGGATGGTGATATCGATGAAGATGTGAGTCATCGAATCAAAGCTGGTTGGATGAAGTGGCGCCAAGCTTCTGGCGTCCTCTGTGATAGGAAAGTGCCACAAAAGCTAAAAGGCAAGTTCTATAGGACGGCGATTCGACCTGCGATGTTGTATGGCGCAGAATGTTGGCCGACCAAGAGACGACATATCCAACAGTTAGGTGTAGCGGAGATGCGCATGTTGAGATGGATATGTGGCCACACAAGAAAGGACCGGGTTAGGAATGATGATATACGTGAGAGAGTTGGGGTAGCACCAATTGAAGAGAAGGTTGTCCAACACCGTCTAAGATGGTTTGGTCATATAGAACGTAGGCCTCCGGAAGCGCCATTGCATACCGGACGGATAAAGCGGGATGAGAATGTTAAGAGGGGTCGTGGTAGGCCAAACTTGACATGGGAGGAGTCTGTTAAGAGAGATCTGAAGGATTGGAATATCACCAAAAACTAGCCATGGATAGGGCTGCGTGGAAGTTAGCTATCCATGTGCCAGAACCATGACTGGTTTCGAGATCTATGGGTTTCAACTCTAGCCTACCCCAACTTGTTTGGGAATAAAAGGCTTTGTTGTTGTTGTTGTATAGTAAAAGGCTCTATCTTGCCTGCTTTTCAGCGTCACTAATCTCGTTACCTTGCTTTCAATATTAATATTAATACTAGAGACATTAGGCTGCCCAAAAAGTTTTTATAGAAGATAGTAATATATAATTTCAGCTCATTCTTTCTCTCAATTAGCCCTCATCTTGTTCAAGAAAAAGGATACGATTTTCCTATGTCTCCCATTGGCTTTTGCATGAAAATATCTCGTATTAATATCCCCTTCTTTTATTTCCATATCTTTGCATCTTTGTTTCCACTTTAATTCTTCCGGTCGTAGCAAAAAGTCCAGCTGGGTTCCCATTTGTTTTTGGTCCTGCCTCATGGCAGCCTTCATACCAATATTTTCACTCAGTTTATCTATCTCATCCAACTTCTGCAGAATAGCAATTTTCGATTTTTATACTCAGCATCTAAGTTTCTATTCAATCCCTTTAAGAATTTCCTAAGGGACCGAAACCTAAACTGCCATCTATCTAAATTACTGCCTGAGATGGTAGGGTCATTCCAAATTCTTTCAACATTTTCCTTGAGGTCGTTTCACTCAAAGCAAGCATTTTCAAATCCGAATGGGAGGATTATTATTGGGATTCGCACTATCAATAATCATGGGAGTATTTTCAGGTATCTCTCGTTCCAAGGTTGAGAGAATTGTTAGTGGGTATTTATCTTCCGAGTCAGGGAAAATTAGCAACCCGTCCAATCTCTCAAAGTCGGGTTCAAATGGTTATTCCCCCAGGTGTGTTTCCTTCCATTCAAAGGGGGTCAATTAGGCAAGCATTTTCAACAATGACATTGAAAACAAAGCTCCGATGCGAGACATTACCATTATCATCTGGTTTGCGAATTAAGTTGAAATCTCCTCCAAGAAGACATGGATAAGAATTGTCATGGAAGACCCTAACTAATTCACCTAGGAATGCTGCGTTACCAGATGGTTGAGCATCACCATAAATAATAACAAGATTCCACTTAAATCGCCTTTTTTATCATAAAAAACCAAAATCCTGACAAAGCATGCTCCAATTTCATGTTCCACATAATCAAGTGGATCCCGATTAATCCCAACCAGGATGCCTCCAGATCTTCTCCTAGCCGCAGCCCATTTCCAAAGAAAATTTCTACCTCCACATAAAGTGTGCAATTCATTTTTGAAACTTTGTTTGATGATTTCCTGCAATCCCAGGAAATCCACCCTTTTCTCAATCACAGTTTCCCTAACAATTCTTTTTTCCTATCATCTCCAGCCCCTCTCAAGTTCCAAATAAAGCCAAACATTATTTTGACTTCTTATTTGAAAATCCAGGTTTCTTTTTTCCTTTTCTGGCCGAGGCCAAGCCTGCAACTTTATCCCTACGCATCTAGCCATGCTTGCTAGGGAAATATTAGAGCAATTAAAAACATCAAGATCATCGTGTTTACCATACTTATCCTTAGCAGCAGCTCGTTCTTTCGCCAAGTCCTCGACCCTTACATACTCATTATTCTTGAACCTGTCAGGCTGTCACTTCTCCTGAGGATTTCTTTTGCATCTTTTTCACTTGTCTTCTATGCGATATCCAGTTATCTTCTCCATCTTGGTCCTGAAGGATTGTACTGACTCTTGGCTGTTTGTGTAATCGACAATTTCCTCTTCTTCTTTGTCGTCCTCCTCATCCAGACCAGCTTCTATCGCACCCCCATTTTCGCCATTTGTTTTCTGAGCCAATTTTTTCTTAGCTTGTTTTAGCAGCTCGCTTTGTGGAGCTATTTCTTTTTCCAGTTTCCCCTTGATATTCTCAGCCTCTTGCCACTTCTTTTCTTCAATTGCCATCGTTACAGCTTGTCTAGCAAATTCTTCCTCCATTTGCTTGAGTCGTTTTCGGATCCCTTCAGTGTTACTATCTGAATTTATTTTTTCTTGAGTTGGTGCTGTACCTGCATCTTTAAGCAGCAGCGATTCAACAGTTACAGCGGAGGGTTTGTCCTTGTGCAAAGCTTCAAATTGGGCCAGTGACATACTGCCTAGAGAGATTTTGCCCTGTTGCGTTTCTTCAGTCCTGGCTTTTTTGTTTTTCTTTTCCTGCTCGGCTACCATCAGCTTCCCATTATCTGCCCCAACAGTCCCCTGCGTCTTGTAGTATTTCAAACTGAAATTGTGTATGTTTGTGGATATATGATTAACAACATGCAGGATTTTTTTTTTCAGTATTCTAAAACTTATAAGCATGATTTTGATTATTTTTATGTGAAGGGAGCACTGCAGCACTGCAACCGGTCATGCATGGCATGGTTCAATAAGAGCAGGTACAATAGAGGTGACTCAGCAGGCTATAAGCCATTTTATATTAAGAGAATCCTACGTGGAAGAGAGGAGGGATGAGAGAGAAGGGAGCGAGCGCTTCACATATCGGCTAGCTATAGCACAGGAAACGAGACTGTACAGCCCGCATGCAGCCTGCAGCGAACTATAGGGCCAGCGCTCTCCATTCTCTGAGTCTTGCATGCGAACACTTTAGATGAAATACCCAGCAATCATTAAGTGTTTAAATATTCAGTAGAGCTCATCTAACAGCCAGCTTATTGTACAGATGTTTATTTTGGATGACATGACATGGGTATATAGCCAGCAGCCGGCTACTCTATTATCCTTACTCTAATGGAGTAGTCTCCAGAGTCCAGTCGTCCGGGCTGGGAAACCATAAAGTGTGTTGTCGTCTCCTACTGCACAGTACAATCACGCGTGAAATGAGAAGTGGCTGGCAAACCGACATTACCTGCGTCAATCCGTCGGCCCCGCGCGAGTAGACCTTAGGTCAATGCCCTCCACGTTCCCAGCCTTACTTAAGATGAGAAATGGGCGGCGCTATTCGATCAACACTTGCTCGACTGCCTTTGCTTTGCGGGTTCGTAGACGACGTACCGGAGACGGAGGCGGAAGGCTCAGTAGTCGCCATCAACGGGCTCATTGAGGTACAGTGTCTTCTCCGGATGGCATCCGCCGGGTTCGGGTGCGGGTTTGGCACCCCCATACCCGCCGCCGGGTCTCATTCTCCACCATACCCGCGACCCGCCGGGTTTGCGAGACCCGTCGGGTACCCGGTGGCGGCAGAGCTTGAGGAGCCGGAGAAGAGGGACGAGGGGATCTCGGCAGGCGGCCGCGGTAGAGCTCGAGAAGCCGGAGCAGTGGGACGAGGGGATCTCGGGCGGCGGCGGCGGCAGAGCTCAAGCAGCCGGAGCAGGGGACGAGGGATAGCTCGACGAGCTCGAGGCGGCGCCGGCAGAGCTCGAGGCGGCCGCGGCAGATGAGATCGAGCAGAGCAGGTGTGTGGCATTGGACTGCAGGAGAGAGCAGAGCAGGTGTGCGGCGGCGGCGGCGAATGAGATCGAGATGAAAAGGAGAGCAGAGCACGTGCGGCGTGCGGCGTGCGTGGTGTGTGTTGTGTTATGTGCGTGGACGCGTGCGTGGTGCGTGCGTGCCTGCGTGGTGTGCTGTGGTGCGTGCGTGGATGGTGTGGTGTGGTCTTTGGTGTGGCAGTGTGTGCTGTGTGCGTGGAGTAGTAGATTAGGTGAGGGTGTGAGGATGACATGTGGGGTTCACATGTTTTTGTCGGGTCTGCGGGTTGGCGGGTGCGGGTTTGGCACCCCCATACCCGCCTCCGCTAGACCCGCCGGGTCTAGATCTTTACCGCTAAGCACACCCGCGGGTGTAAATCGTCACCAAACCCTCCCCATTTAGTGCGGGTACCCGTCGGGTTAGCGGGTATCGGGTACCCATTGCCATCCGTAGTGTCTTCTTTTCTTTTCGATCGACGATAATGAGGCAAATCAGAAAATTCTTAGGTCTATATGTTGTGTTAAAACTAGGTGTTATGTTTGTGTCGAATATTATGTACGAGTTGGGTTACGGTACGACTTGGAGTTGTATTACGTGTGGATAGGATACGAGTAGTGTTAGAGTCGAACTCTTGTACCCTGGGTCTCCCATATAATGTGGGGGCACCACACGATGTAACCCATGACGACTTGATAGCAATTGACACGTAGGGGGAGCCGGCGGCTTGTGCCGACGCCTAGGGCGGCCATTGCAGTATCTTGGGGAGGAGCGCCCGTAGTCATGCTGCGCAGATGTAGGCATTGAGCGACATCGTGCCTCGGTGTCGTCTATGATTTTGCATAGCGTAACTATCGTAACAAGTGGTATCAGAGCCTGGTCAAGCCTATGCGGAAGATCATCTGGAGGTACGAGGATCATGCTCGATGGGCGCCTGAAAATGTCCGATAGGTGCAAGGTGGAGCATGGTGGCGATCGCGGATGCGGTTGGTGGCGTCGGACACTTCGGGCAGGAGGCCCGGACCGTCCGATGGGCTGCAATCGGTGGGGATTGGCTAGACGTGACAATCAGACCGACATAGTGGCTGTTGAAAACGTCGTGGAGACGACGCTTCGGCTCGCGATTAGATCGGCGACCAGACGTGGAGGACGACCGAATAGATCGGAGTGTGAGGGCATCAAGATGGTGCGCTCGGTGTTGCACACGGGCGGCGTCGTGGCACTGCGGACGAGTTGTGTCGACGATGCGGGTGGCCATGGTGCAGACAACTCGTGCACGGATGATGCGCGAGGTGGCGACTGTTGCGACAGGGTCGGCGTGGCAAGACGCACGGCAAGGCAGGCGACGAGATCGCTGGCGAGAATCAAGAAGCGGAAGAGCTGGCTTTCGGTATCAGCGGCGAATTATTTCTGAGGTGCGCGGAATCGAGGAAAAACGTGTGGCAGTAGGTCTCTGCAGGCCGTGTGTAGCAAGCAGTCGTGCTGCTGGAGGAGTTGTTTGAATTGGTATGCGTGCATGTTCGATTTGGTGTCTTTGATGCCATGTGCGTGCATGTTGGGTTCAAGTCAGGCTGATTGTTTTTGGCCTATTGGATTCGTGTTCGGACGCTCGTGCAACCTAGAGCTGGAGACGAGGTGTACTCGGTTTCCGCGCGAGACAAGGAAAAGAAAAGCTGGGCGACCCAGGCAGCAGACGTGCAGAAAATCGTTTCGCAAGTTCAGGAAAAGGTGGAGCGGGACCAAGGTGTTACGGTAAGAAGTTCCACGGTTTCTGAAGGGCAGACGGTGCGAGTGTGAGGTTTCTTGACATATCGTGGCAAAAAAATTCGGCGGAAATATCGCATAGTGATATAGTGGCTGTTCATCAGAAAGGCGTTGACGATCAAGGCGAGCCAAGGCATCGAAGGTTGAGCAGAAGATATTCTTCACCGGTCAGCTGTCATGGCACCGACTACCAAGTTTGAAGTGCAAAAGTTCGAAGGGACTGGAAACTTCGCGCTATGGCAAACAAGGGTGAAGTATTTGTTGACACAACAGGGATGCTTGAAGGCGTTGTGGGATGTCAAGCCAGCTAAGATGGACAGTGATGACTGGAGGAGTTGCAGATGCAAGCATCCGGGACCATACGGTTGTGTCTTTCGGACCAAGTCATGTATCATGTGATGGATGAGAATATGCCGAAGGAGATTTGGGAGAAGCTGGAGAGTCAGTTTATGTCCAAGACTGCGACGACCAAGGTGTATTTGAAGCAAAAGTTATATAAGCTGTCAATGCAGGAGGGGTCGGATCTTGTGGAGCACATGAATGCCTTTAATTAGATTGTCACTGATCTAGCACGTCTGAGTGTGAAGGTTGACGATGAGGATAGGGCGATTCTTCTTCTTTGTTCGTTGCCACCGTCCTATGAGCATTTGATCACTACTTTGACGTATGGACAGGAGACTGTCGAGTTTGAGGATATCACTGCGGCCTTATTATCCTATGATATGAGGAAGAAGAAGATCACAGAGGAAGTCGCTCATGGTGATGGTTTGCTGGTCAAGGGTGAGCTAGGCAGGAAAGGACATGCAGCAGGGAAGAAAAAGAAGAAGGTGCAATGTTAAAAGTGTAAGCAGTGGGGACATTATAAAAGGGACTGTCCTGTTCTCAATGGTGGCTCAAGTGCTAATATAGCAACTCATAGTGATGACTTGGACAATAACGTTCTCTTAGTTGCAGGTGGAGTCACGAAGGATGAAGTTGCGGGAGTAGCTGCTGTGTTCCACGGAGGCGGCGAGTTTGAGGAAGACTCGTCGGTTAGCGTTTTGTAAGCTATAAAGAAGACAACTCAAGTCCGGAGTATATGGAGTTCGACGCTTGGCAAAATTCAAGGTGGTGGAGAATATTCACCAAGGTGGAGTTTATTATGTTTGTGTCGAATATTATGTACGAGTTGGGTTACGGTAGGATTTGGAGTTGTATTACATGTGGATAGGATACGAGTAGTGTTAGAGTTGAATTCTTGTACCCTGGTTCTCCCATATAATGTGGGGGCACCACACGATGTAACTCATGACGACTTGATAGCAATTGGCACGCAGGGGGAGCCGGCGGCTTGTGCCGACGTCTAGGGCGGCCGTTGCGGTATCTTGAGGAGGAGCGTCCGTAGTCATGCCCCGCAGATGTAGTCGTTGAGCGCTGAACTTCGTGCCTCGGTGTCGTCTATAATTTTGCATGGCGTAACTATCGTAACACTAGGCTAGTATGAGCGCACACGGCGACGACGTCGGGGACGCCGGAGTGGTCATTAAGCTGAGCACCGCCGCCGTACCTGTCCGGCAGGGCTGGCAGATCGGCCTTTTCGACTGCGAAGACGACGGATGTGAATCCTGTACGTACGTAGCTACAGGATTTCATGGCTGATGCAGTTTGTTGGAGCGCCTGGTTCCCCTGCGTCGCCTTCGCCTCCATCGCCGACATCGTCGACCAAGGTTCAGAAGACGAGTGCCTGTACTGCACCTTCTACCTGGTGACCGCCTACTTCGGGGGGTGGTGGTTGTACGCGGGGTGGTACCGGCGCAAGCTGAGGGAACAGTACGGGCTGCCGGAGGCGCCCATGGCGGACTGGCTTACCCACCTGCTCTGCCACTGGTGCGCCCTCGCTCAGGAGTACAGGGAGCTCGCCAAACGGGGCTTCGACGTCGACCAGGGTACACGCCTAAGAGTAGTGACAGTGCTTGAAGTTGATCGTTTCATCAGGCCTTTGCTAACTTGGTTTTGCGTGCAGGCTGGGACGGTCGACCGCGGCCGGCGCTCGCACCAGCGGCGACCACCACCGTGCCCCCGGTCCAGGTGCCGATGAGGCGTTGACCAAGACCTGATCTGAAGTAGCTACCATGTCGCCGGTACGTGCGCATGCATGCAGCGTGCAACCGTCCAACGAGCTAGTACTACTACAGTAGCTGCTAAATGCCTGAATCAATTCCGTTTCTACTTAAGTTGTTCCTGAAATCAATAAGACAGCGTGGCCGTATGTAAGCTAAGGTAATTAAGCATGTAAGCATGGAATGGAAGATGTGTGGACGACGGAGAGCATGCATGGCTATAGCTTCCTCTGCTGTGTGTAGGGATGAAAACGGAACGGAAACTTTCCGACTTTTCCGCGAAGAAACGGAAACATAATATAAATACGGAAACAAAAGCGAAATTGTGCGAAACGGAAACGAAAACTTTTATGCGGAGACGGAAACGGAACAACGTATTCCGGCGGAACGATCACAGAAACGGAAATTCCGTTTCTAGTAATACGGAACTTTCCGTTTTTCCTACAGAAATTTAGGGAGAACCCAAGATCTGAATAAAAAAGAAAAAACTCTAAAGCGACCATGTTGAGTCCCTATGTATTCACGTATCATCTCCCTCTTGACTCATGATATTTTCTTATATTTTATTTCATCTTAAAAATTTGACGAGTTTGTTGATTTATTTGAATTTTTCTGCATTAGTTAAGGGCCTTTTTGTTCCGGTAAACAACCGTTAACTGTTCCGTGTCCGCACCGTATGCGGTATGTATCAGTTTCTAACAATATTTGTTTCGTATTTGTTTCCAGAGTTTCTGTATTCGTTTTCGCTTCCGCAAAAAAATATGAAAACAAATGTGGCACCACTCAGTTCCATTCGTATCTGCTCCGTTTTCATCCCTAATAGTTGTGTGTGTACTAGCAGGCGCAGCTTAAGTCGTTTATGTCTTTATGAGCTGTATCAGTGTCACTTCATTATGTTTTGTTAAGGTATGGTGTACCAGTGTACTCATGATGAGAATCCATATTCCCTGCTTCCTTACATATTACCTCCTGCCACCGCCCGAGGATGCTGGAGGGAAGAGCCCCGCGCGGCGGACGGCGGTCGGCAGGTCCTCGTCTCCTCATCTCTTCTCGAGCGACGAGAGGCCCTCGATAGCCACGATCTTCTTGTTGCGACGTCAACAGATGGCGGCATAGGAGTTTAGCAATATGGGCGGCGGCCCTGGTTCTTCGACGTCAGGGTCCTCTGTGGTCATGTCAACGACGTAACAACTGGGTCTCGAGATGGTGATGACTTTCTAATGCTGACGGTGGGACACCCCCTGCACCGACATATCGGATTTAATCCGGCTTATCAGGTGCATAGTTTTGAATAGCTAGCTATATCCCCGCTCTAACTCTGCTATAGCTGTTTGAGCATCTTGCCGTAAGTGAATCCATGTATAATTTTTTTGCGATAGTACGATTTAGCTCCGCTTTAACCCCATTATAGTTGTTTTGGAGGGTTGTCCCTATTTGCGTTAGCCTGCTATTTAATACATTGATCAAATGACACATGCGTTTATTCCGGAGGCGTCAAGATATTCCTGTCGCCGAGAGGTGCTACACTAATGTCATATAAGAAGAAGTCAAGTCATTCCTATTGCAGGCAGGTGCTACACACGATGACTTTGGCGGAGGTGTCATGCCATGCTAGTTGCTACTGGATCAAAAGTGGTGCAACAATGACTTGAAGCGAGGCGACGCGGTACATTGGACATCTCCGTCTACCGGTATATATCTCCTCCAGCGGTATTCGGAATTCCGGATAGCGAGGCGTTGGTAGCCAGGCAAGTGAGGATGAGACTGGTTAACGACGAGCATGCACACTTTGGTGCAAACACTGTCGACGCGCTCCTGCGTCATGCCGATTTTGAAAGTGGTGGCTCAAAACTTGATTTTGAGGATGAAAATCCTGAGATCGGCTTGTGATTGAACTCACCATTGTTGGCGGACGTGCGTCGATTCTTTCTTGAAGCTTTAACCAAAGAGTTGTGTAATTTTAGTTTGTTCGGTCTTTTACCATAAAATTAGTGGTTGTCTAGCGGAGAGTTACTGTTGCGAGACAGAACCTTGAATTTTCTTTTTGGGATCAAATTTGTTGGGATAATATGTAACTATGTGCATCAAAGAAGCCACGGGTTATGCTCCCGTTCCAAAAAAAAAAAAGTTGGCAAAAATATAAGTCTATGATAGGAGGGACATGCTGCTAAAACAGTGGCCTAACAAGACTCATGCGACAACGTCTGGCAAGAGGTGGCTAAAGAACCAAATATGCCTTAATCTATGGTTCAAATCCCGTTCAGCTATTTGGTGTTGGTAGTCGTACATTTTATATGTTCCCTGTTCTTGGGAACTTTGTGTCCAGACATGTCACCACAAGTGGGAAAGCATTTGGATAATCCCGTCGAGGTACCGTTGACCCACGGTCGGGGCGGAGACGGCATGACCCTCCGTGGGCCCTGAGCCCGTAGACCTCAGGTCAACGCCTTCACTGTCACTCCCGGCCTCTACTTAAGATGAGAAATGGGCAGCGCTGATCGATCAACAGTAGCTCGGCTGCCTTTGCTTTGCCGGCTCGGAGACGCGCGTCGTAGCGGAGAGAGACGGAGGCTCACCGCCGACGGGCTCCGTGAGGTATTTCTTCGATCGGCAGTGAGTATATTCAGAAAATATCAGGTTTATATTGTCGGTTCTACGAAGAAGAACCAAAAACTAGGTCTATGATCCGTCATATGCACCACTTACCTACTGCTACGAACGTTCAGGCTAGTACCGGCGGTGGACAGGACTACTATGAGCGCAGAAGGCGACGACGTCGTGGACACCAGCGTGGCCATTGAGGTTGAGATTGAGCTGAGCAGCGAAGCTGTAGCTGTCCGGCAGGACTGGCAGACCGGGCTGCTGGACCTCGACGACGACGACTATGAAGCATGTACGTAGCGCAACCCAGTTTCATGGATGCTCTAATATATACACCTGAATATATATACATACTAATGTTTCGATGCCCGTAAGTACATGCAGTTTGTTGGAGCGCCTGGCTGCCATGCATCACCTTCGCCTCCATCGCCGACATCGTCGACCAGGGTTCAGAAGACGAGTGCCTGTACTGTACCTGTTATCTGGTGACCGCCTACTTCGGGGGGTGGTGGTTGTACGCGGGGTGGTACCGGCGCAAGCTGAGGGAGCAGTACGGGCTGCCGGAGACACCCATGCCGGACGTCCTCGCCCACCTGCTCTGCCACTGGTGCGCCCTCGCCCAGGAGTACAGGGAGCTTGCCAAGCGCGGCTTCGACGTCGACCAGGGTACACCACGCTGAACAAAACATTAGAGTAGGGCAAAAGTTGATCGTTCCATCAGGCCTTTGTTAACTTGGTTTTGGGAGTGCAGGCTGGGAGGGTCGGCCGCGGCCGGCGCTTGCACCACCGGCGACCACCGTGCCCCGGTGCAGGTGCCGATGACCAAGTCCTGATCAGGAGTAGCTAGCCAGCGTGGAATGGAAGACATGTGGCTATAGCTTGCTCTGCTGTGTGTGCTGTTCCCTCCGTTGCATAATTCTTGTCATCGTTTGAGTTCAAATTTGAACTAAAATCACGGCAAAAATTATGTAAAAGAGGTAGTAGTAACTAGGGTCATGTATGTGTCATTTGGTAATATTGTGATTCGCTTGTATGAGTTGTATCAGTGTCACTGTCACTTCATTACATGTGCTATATAGATGGCGTGCCTCCCGTGCTCTCTATATTTAAAATCCATCGTTTTCTCTCTGGTGCAGATTACCGAGCCTTTTTTTGGTGAACCAATCTTCAGAGAACCAATACATGAAAAAATAGCATGATTGATCAATCAATTGGTCTCAAATAGTGTCCCTTTAATGATTTTTTTGTCCACTACCCTGTAATTTGTACTCTAAGTTTTGGCGATACATGTTTTTCCTTCGCTGACATCTTTCAGGTTGTAATATGTACTCTAACCTTTGGTGGTCTGGGGGCGAGCTGAATCCCTTGAGTGAGGAGAGATAGGAGGCAGAAATCAAGGATCATCTGATTTACTAAGTTCCCACAATTTGGCCAAAAAACAAGAATACGGGTAACTATGAACAAAGACAACAAATGATGTACTAATTTCCCACAATTCCAGAACAAAGCTCAAACAAAAGCAAACATCTTGTCTCCGTTATTCCTAAGAAGAATTAGATTGCCAGTCTATTCGTCGAATCAAATCAATGGAAGAGAATTACAATGCTAGAAATTTAAGGTTGGAGAAAGTTTTCAGGAAGAAACAGAAAGGACCTACTTCCACCACAATCACTGAATCTAAAACACATCAAACACCTCCATAGGTATCAGTTGGCCAGGTACAAGCATTTTACAGAAGAAGCAATTGTGCTCCAGAAGTACAAAAGGTCATACAAAGATGTGTCAGAGAAGAAAAAAACTCAAAGCAGCTATAATTCACCGACAGGATATACTAATGCAGAAATATGGGGCCAAGCTTTTGTGACAGTAATTTGCTGACACGAGAGGTCAAAAATAGCCATGGGACAATTCCAACCTGCACCAGCAGAATGAGGGTATTAGTTAACACTGAACAGTGTAACTTTCATACTACTGGAAACATATCACCAGTGCTTAGCTAGGAAACTTAGATAAGCTTTTCCAAATATGAAAATTCAAGATATTTGGGGCGCAACAATGAACGGGGTATAAGATACGACATCCTCAAACCATATTTTGCAAATCCTGCAAGTTTATGTACAATAGGGGATTATCCCCAAAAAAAATTGCGTTCATGTTTTGAAGGGGAATATGTTTAGCAGTGTGATTAAACGGAGCCTGTTCTATACAAAGGAAGACCTTAAAACTAATCTTTGATTATGCTTACCACAACACGTCCTGTAGCAGCATCGACACCTCTCCAAGAGAACATTCTCCCTGTAAATAATTCAAAAAACATTAAATTTAAAATAAATTTTCGGCAGTGACTTCTTCATGATTGTTGTAATGTGCCAATGAAACAAAAAAGGTACAATGAAGCAATTGTACTCCCAGAAGGTAAAGCAAGAAATAACATCCTAATTGTTGCCGTCAAAAAACTGAAAGCATGTCAACATTGAATAATCTAGAAGTCAAGTATGTTGTACACCAAAATAATGCAACTCCAATAGCCTTATACAACGATTTATATTGATGATCTGAAAATGGATGGAATTATATGGTACACTTTGCCAGTTTGTCTAATTCTTTCGATTGGAACTGGAGGGAGCATATGGTTGATGAATAGTTGAAGACTTACTTTTGATCAATACGTTTTTGGATTTCACTACAATATTACTTCGGTGCCAATGAATGATTGTCACATTTAGATATCAACACTCTATCTCCTTATACACCTCTGAATACTACTTCTTCAATCACTGCGATGGCAGTATTTGAATATGTCACTATAAATACTTCTGTTTATATCATCTCTTGTTGTTCTAAATTGTTGATTTTACGCATTATAAAACGATATATACAAATATAACATGACGGGTGGGGTAAGTTAAAGCACGATGAGCCAACATTATGGAGCTAATAAGGCTTTGGAACGAGAAGACAGAGTGATAAGTGACATAAACATACCAAAAGGCTGTAGAAGATGCTTGGGGACGGTAGTTACAGGTGCACTCCAGAACCACAGAACAAGCACACCATACATTAGGACCTATCAACAGATGAATTTATGAGACACTTCTGAGATAATAAATGTCAGACGTAATAAGGAACAAAAACTACAAAAATGAAGCACCTTGGTACCCAACAAAACTTTTCCATATTTTTCATGTAAAGACTGCTTCCCCTTAATGTCCAGCTGTTGCACTGTAAATGAAAGAAAGGAAGATAATTTGACGGTTGCAGATTGTAAATGCACAGCTTATTAATCCACTGCATGCTAATGGATGGGAATTGCTCTGATATCAACATCGGCTGGAATCAGTGACGTTGTTTTGTACCAAACACATATAATATTGATAATTAATTAGGTAATCAGCTAATATGGAGGAAAGGACACATCTCATGATGCTACAACAAGGCAAACCGACATGACAACAGTAAGAGTTCAACTCTTACACTTTAAAAGTTCCTTCTCTTTAGCGACAGCCAGCCGCTTCAGCTTCGCGCACTGGGCAAACGTCGAGGGCCTGTAACAATGAACGGGGAAATAATCGGTGACATGGGACAACATAAAGTGGTTCAAAGAACAGCTCTATCAGAACTTCAGAAGCACAAATAAGAGGGAGATGAGTGGGATGCAGTAAAGAAATCGCCTACGTTGACAGTAGGCTGGCCTCTTTGTTAATCTCCGTGATTTCCACCCGCAATTTGAGCTGCGCATCGCTTATTGATCCCCTCTGGAAAAGAAACCGGTCAGAACAACATTACTTGAGCATAACCTACAGTCGAAATTGCATAATGTAGATCCATGGCGCTGACCTTCAAAAAATTAACATAGCATCCAAAAATTCAAAAAAAATAATGTAGATCCAATAATCCTAGGAACCAGTATATTTTCTAGATAGAACGAATCACATCCTCCGCAATTAACATAGCATCGATTGTTTTCTTCCATAAAAAGTAAAATCTCCGGGGCGAATCGGTGCCAAATTCATTGGGGAAAAAGAAGGAAAAGTAAAGAGAAGAACTTCCATGGCGCTGACCTTCTTGGCGAGATCGAGCATGCTGTCGAGCACATGTAGCGCGGCGACGAGGAGGAACACAAATATGGCCGCCAGGCCCATGGTCGCCGGTGCCGAGCGGGGCGCTGCCGCCGCGTCCGCGGTCTGGATGGTGGTGGTGGGTTCGTCGTGGTTGGGTCTGGCTTGTGGTTCGAGCTCCCGACCGAGGCACGGAGTAGGTCGCCTTTTACTCGGCCGGAGCAAATCGAGCCGTTGCTTGCTGGGCCATCAACCGCAATCGACGGCCCAGATTGTCTCTAGAGGCCAGATAGGAGCCGGAAGCACCAGGAAGGGAAAGCACCGACCGGAGAGTGAGGCAAAGCGAAATCCATGGCGCTGCCGAGCGCGGAGAAGAAGACGGCCGCGGAGGTGGTCGCGGCGCTGGATCTGCACCGCCACCCCCACGGAGGCTATTACCTGGAGACCTTCCGCGACCCCTCCCTCGCGCTCCCCATGTCCGCCCTCCCGCCCCGATGTAAGCTCACCTCGGATCCTTCTCTTGATCTCGCGTTCTCTTCGATTAAACCGCTCTGAGTAGAGTTTGATGACTGTAGAAGCACCAGGTTCAGTGGTTCTTCTGTCCTTGCAAGTAGCTGCAATCCATTTTGTGAACTGGGGTTCGGATTAAAAGCTGGTAATTAGTTTGATTTAGATCATCAGGAAATAACGCCAGTGTTTGTGAGTGATGCATGATTATTTGGTTTATGGGGGATCTGGTGATGTGTTGCTAGCACATTGGTATCCTTCTTGTGAGGTGTATGTCAGGACCGCGGGTGGCCTGAACGTGGAGGAGAAGAAAGAAGCTGGGGCTCGAGCCCAGGGTACAGGAAGGTAAAGGAAAACAAGAACAGCAAGGGAAAACTGATAAAATAGATTTAGGGTTTTAATAGCTTGATCCTCCCAACCTCCCCACCTACCCTTTATATCGAAAGGTAGGCTCAAGCTTAGTAGCGATTACAATAAAGGTGCAGCTAAAGCTGATTAACAAAGGCTAAACTGAATTACAGTGTTAACTGAAGCCATTAGCTGACAGCCGTCAGATCCTTGATGAAGCGTTATCATTGCATCTGAGCCGTTGAACTGTTGCTTGAAGGTGAGCAGTATCTGAAGATAGGAAAGGGTCCTGACATTGCCACCCCCTTAACTCAAGACCTCAGGGCTTGAAATCTCTGAAAGTTGCTTGGATGAACGAAGCGTCCTCCCAAGTGGCTTCCTCTGGAGACATATTCTCCCAGTGAATCAACCATTGCGGTATAGCCACATTGTAAGAGCCTGCAGAACGGGGAACCTGACGTCGTTGCAGAACTGACAGAGGTGCAGTTTTTACCTTGCCATCTGCAGTAAGAAGAGGAAGCTTGGCATTTGGAACAGCAGATGGATCGAGATGTTTCTTGAGCTGGTTTACATGGAAAACATCATGGAGGAGCGTTCCTTCTGGAAGTTGGAGCTTGTATGCGACACGCCCAACTCGTTTGAGAACCCTGAAAGGGCCGTACCACTTGGATGTCAGCTTGAGTGCATTTCGCAGTCCCAATGCTGTTTCTCGGTACGGTTGCATCTTGAGGTACACCATGTCTCCTTCGGCGAATCCCTCTCTGTGCGATGCGCATCCGCATACTTTTTCATGCGTTGCTGAGCTTGCGCCAGATTCTGTTGCAAGGTTTTCACCATGTGATCCTTTTCTGCCAAAGAAACTTGAGCTTCTGGTGATGCATCACAGGGAATTGCAATTTCTTGGATCAGTGGTGGAGGGTACTCGTAGAGGGCTTCGAAAGGGGACATTTTGATGGCGGTGTGGTATGAGCAATTGTACCACAGCTCTGCTGCTGGCAGCCACTGACACCATTTTTTTGGTTCCTGAAACGCCATACAGCGGAGGTACTGCTCAACACACTGGTTCACTCGCTCTGTCTGACCGTCAGACTCCGGATGATATGCAGAAGTGAAATTCAGTTTAACTTGCAGTGCACTGAAAATTTCCTTCCAAAGTCCACTTGTGAAAATTCTGTCTCTATCACTTACAATTGCTGATGGCGAACCATGTAATTTGACAATGTTGTCAATGAATATGTCAGCTACTGACTTGGTGGTGTATGGATGGGACAGAGGAATAAAGTGGGCGTATTTCGTCAGGCGATCAACCACTACAAGGATTACATCCTTTCCTTTTGATTTAGGTAATCCTTCTATAAAGTCCATGCTAATCTCAGACCACTTCATTTTCGGAATTGGTAAGGGACTGAGTAAGCCAGGGTACTGAACCTTTTCGGACTTGGAGATTTGGCAGACTGGGCACTCTGCAATTTGTTGAGCAATATAGGATTTAAACTTTGGCCAGTAGAAGAGTTTCTTCAACCTATGATAGGTCACTCTGTTGCCTGAATGTCCACCGAAGACAGAAGAGTGGAATGCGTGGAAGATTTTCTTCTTGATATCTGTGTTGTTGCCAATATAAATCCTGTTTTTGTATCTCAGAACTCCTGCTGCCAGAGTGTAATCCGTGTTGGTGTTGTTGTTTATTGCCAGTTCTTGCAGTAGCTTGTTGCAGTGTGAATCTCCTTCATAAGATGTCAGAACATCTTCAACCCAAGCTGGAACTGCTTGTGAAAGAGCAGTACACACATCTGGTTCAGTGTCTTGGTACTGCCGAGAAAGAGCATCTGCTGCTACATTTTCAACACCTTTCTTGTATTCTATGCCATAGTCAAATTCCAACAGTTTCATCATTAACTTGTGTTGGATTCCCTCAAGTAAACGTTGGCTGCCCAGATACTTCAAGCTCTGCTGGTCTGTTTTGATCAGCACTCTGTTACCCAAGAAATAGTGGCGCCACTTTTTTAGTGCTTGAAATATTGCTAGAGCTTCTTTTTCATAGATGGAAGCCGAGCTGTTCTTTGGGCCGAGGCACTTGCTAAAGTAAGCCAGTGGTTTCTTGTGTTGCATGAGAACTGCCCCAATACCAGTTGCACATGCATCAGTTTCAAGGATGAATGGTGATGAAAAATCTGGTAATCCCAAGAGAGGAGGATTTGTCATTGCTTGTTTCAACTCACTGAATGCTTTGTCCTGTTCAGGACCCCACTGGAAACAATTCTTCTTGAGAGCTTTATATAGTGGCTGACATATGAGTGCATAGTCTTTTATGAATCTGCGGTAGTACCCCGTAAAGCCAAGTATTTCCCTCAATTTCCTAATATTTGCAGGGATCTTCCAACCCACAATTGTTTGGATCTTAGCTGGATCAGTCGACACACCTTGGGCTGAGATAATATGACCCATATATTCAACCTGTGGTTGTCCAAAGGTGCATTTACTCAGTTTGGCCTTGAGTTGATGTTCTTGACGTACTTGAAGGACTTGCTGCAAGTGTTGCTTATGCTCTGCCATGGATTTGCTGTAGACCAGGATGTCGTCGAAAAAGACTAACACGAATTTCCTCAGGAATTTTGCAAACACAGAGTTCATCAAGTGTTGGAAAGTAGCAGGAGCATTACTGAGGCCAAAAGGCATTACTTGGTACTCATAATGTCCCATGTGTGTCGAGAAAGCTGTCTTGGGAATATCAGCTTCATGCATTCGGATTTGATGGTATCCCGAGTGCAAATCAAGCTTGGAAAAAACCGTAGCCCCATACAGTTCATCCAGCAGATCTTCTATCACTGGAATGGGAAACTTGTTCTTTATTGTCAGGTCATTCAGAGCACGGTAGTCAATGCAGAGGCGCCATGACTTATCCTTTTTCTTAACCAGAATTGCAGGTGAAGAGAAAGGGCTGCAACTGAGGCGGATTTCAGCATTCTTGAGCATTTGTGTCACCAACTGTTCGACAATTGTTTTCTGACTATGTGACATGCGGTATGGGCGAATATTCGGTAGTTTTGCTCCTGGTAGCAGGTGTATTTTGTGATCAGCATCTCTGTGAGGTGGCAGTCCTTCTGGAGCAGTGAATAAATCTTGGAATTCTTGCAATAACTCTCCCAGAGTTTCATGCACTGGAACAGATCCATCTGCAGCCTGTGTTGTCGTACTTCCTTGAGGGCTGAGAAGTACATAACCAGCAGCTCCTTGTTCAATGAGTTTGTGACATTCTTCACTCGAAATAAGGAGGTTATCTGCTGGAAGGAGATGTTCATGAAATGTTATTGATTTGTCTTGGTGCTGGATTGACAGAGTTCTTTCCTCGAAGTCAAACGTGACTGGATTGTACTTCTTGAACCAATTGACGCCCAAGATTATATCAGAACCATTGAGTTCTAGAATTCTAAAGTCAGAAGTGAACTTGTGGCCATTTATCTTGAATGTGCAATTCATAGCCACTGCCTGCGACTGGAGTGTGCTGGTGTCATGGGGATGTTATGCTGTACAGCAAAGTTGTAATCCATGAATGTATTGGTGCTTCCAGTATCAGCAAGTGCCACTGCACCAAATCCCTTGAATGTGAGCCAAAGTGAAATGGTTTCTCCACTTGGTGTACCGGTGTAAGCTGAGGTAGAAATGTGATAAGCTTGGTCTGCCGGAGCTGCTTCTTCCGGAACATCTCTCTGTTGTTGATCAGCTTGTACTGCTGCTGGAGCTTCCTGTTCATCATCTGAATCTTCCCTCATTTCAATTGCATGGATTGCTCTCTGCATTCCAGGACAGCGATGACCGACAACCCAATTCTCAGTGCAGTACCAGCATTTTTTTGGGAGTCGTGGTCTGGCTGGGCCATTGCCTTCTCTTGGCTGCACATTTCTTGCTGGGAAGTTGCCTTGTACCTGAGCTGGTGGGCATCTATTGTTGGACAGGTAAGACTTTTCATACTTTCTAGCATACCAGTAGGTGGACAGGAGACTAGTAGGTTTCTGGATCTGGACTGTATGCTTTATGTTGTCTTTGAGACCAGCAATGAATCTGTCAACAAAGAAGTCTGCAGGAAGATATGGTTTTTCTCTTTTCATGGCCGTCATCCAGGCTTCATAAGCATCGATGTATGCATCGACGGTGGTCATTTGCTTGAGAGATTGCAGCTGATCCATCGGTTCCAGAGCTTGGAGGTCAGGAAAACGTGCAATGATGGCTTGACAGAAAGATGACCAAGTAATTGTCTGCAAATTCAGACCTGCACCATTTATCCATGTTTTTGCTTGACCACGGACATGTGCCAGAGCCCATTTGACCTTTTGATCCAGAGGTATGCCAACCAGAGCGAAAATGTCGTCACATTCTAGGATCCAAGCTCGAGGACTGTCTCCTGTGAATATCGGCAACTCCACATGTGCTGTTCGGAGATGTGGTTCGGTGGAATTGTGAGAATTGTGATGTTCATTTTGGTGCTGCTGGGGAGGTGGTGAAAAACGAGATGTGCTGGGTTGTGTGAATTGTTGAGGTTGTTGTTGGTAAGATTGTTGTTGTGGGAAAGACTGTTGGTAAGGTTGGAGTTGTTGTGGTGGTGGATATGGACTGGGTGTTGCGGCAACCTGCTTCGTCGGAGTTTTGGGAGGAGAGGGTGGGAAGCTACGCGAGTTCGTCACCGCTCTGATACCAAAGATGTCAGGACCGCGGGTGACCTGAACGTGGAGGAGAAGAAAGAAGCTGGGGCTCGAGCCCAGGGTACAGGAAGGTAAAGGAAAACAAGAACAGCAAGGGAAAACTGATAAAATAAATTTAGGGTTTTGATAGCTTGATCCTCCCAACCTCCCCACCTACCCTTTATATCGAAAGGTAGGCTCAAGCTTAGTAGCGATTACAATAAAGGTGCAGCTAAAGCTGATTAACAAAGGCTAAACTGAATTACAGTGTTAACTGAAGCCATTAGCTGACAGCCGTCAGATCCTTGATGAAGCGTTATCATTGCATCTGAGCCGTTGAACTGTTGCTTGAAGGTGAGCAGTATCTGAAGATAGGAAAGGGTCCTGACAGTGTATGTCTATAATCCACTGAAATAACAAAGATAAAATCGCTGCCAGTTCTCAAATTGGAGCCGTCGGGAATTCTAACTCAAAGTCTCCATCCAATTGTTGTGGACAACGACTAAACTGTCCTCTAATCACTTCTAATCTTCTATTCTTATTGCCTCTTACTACTCCCCTGTTTCGACTGCATGGTTGGACAAATTTATTGTTACGCATGCTTTAAAAAATTGTTGCTCATTTGCTATTTTCTAATTCAGAAAAGTATGCATGTCATCATTTCTATGCATGCACATTGAAGATATTTTCAAACAATGATCAAAGTGTAGACTTATAAATTTCTTGTGCTTCTAACTCCATGGATTTTGATGTCTTCTTGCATCTAAAAATATTCAAGGTGATAATACTTGTACAAATAAGAAAGTATGTATCTCTAAATGTCAAGATAGCTATTTTTCATGTTTGGTATATGCTAGTCGAGCATAGCTAGTATTAGAAAGTGAGGTAGTTAATATTGATTTCATACACTCGGGGACACAGGATTATCCAAATTGTTTGGGATGTGCAAACCCCCTATTAATAAACCGGGACTACTTGCTAGATCAAATACAAGCAGACTTATTATTTATATTTAGTGATACAGTGTTTTAATATAGTTGTAGAACACAGTAGGGGCTACCCCTACGGGAACGCAGTAAAAAATATATAATTGTATTTGTATAAATAACATGAGCATGGCCCAGACATGCCATGTATCATTTACGACTTACCTCTTATGGGATTACCTAATCCTCAATAGGCTTGTGGAATGAAAACCTTCTCTAAAATCCCAACAAATAATTTATCCAATAATTCTGTTGAAAAGATCCATCAAGTAGTGCTAGTTCTGAACCTCGGGGTGGATCCGCTGATTTATGTCATAACCAAGCCAAAATGTTGGCCATCTCTGACGTATACCATCAAAATATGTGACTTTGTGACATCAGCTTAGCACATTACATTGTTTTTTGTATTGTTTTCTATTGTAATATGACTTTACTCAGCCGATGTTGTGCTGTGAGCTGTGATTAAACATTCAAATGATTCAGCATCTTTGTGCATATGAGCACTCCTTTCATAACAACGAGACACTGAGTTATCTCTCTTAGCTCACATGAGCCGTCACAATCTTAACTTTCAGATATTACAACAAACAGATAATCAAACAACCTGAATAGCTTAGAAACTCATGCCTAAGTAGTAAGCCTTATCTTTGTGTGTATCCATAAATACTTCTCAAGCACCATGCACTCAAAATTTTCATATATTTGGTTAATATAAGAGCAGTTTCTTGTCATTCTTATATATGTAAGTTCCTAGACTTCGTAACAAGGAAACTTATATATTGACACTTGGTTGCGCTCAGGTTTCTCTTCTGTTATGCAACAGTTCGTTCCTAATTTATTACTTGTGTTTAATTCTTGTAGATAAGGTGGACCGTGCTGTGAGTAGTGCAATCTATTTCCTGCTACCTGCTGGGGAGATTGTTCGACTACACCGCATCCCTTGCGCTGAGACATGGCACTACTACATGGGGGAGCCTCTCACAGTCTGCAAACTCAACCCAGAACAAAATCGCTGATCATTTCTAAGCATACTGCCCATCTGACCAATAATCTGTATCAGGTATTTGAGGTGCATGATGATGGGCAAGTCAAGATGACAGTCGTCGGTCCCGACCTGCGGGAAGGGCAGAGACCGCAGTACACGGTCCCTCCGAACGTGTGGTTCGGTGCCTTCCTGACCCACGACATAGAGTCCTTCACCGAAGACGGTAGTGTTTTCGTCAAGACACCTGGAAGGGATCCTGACCTGCACTATTCTTTTGTCGGAGTCACCTGCGCTCCGGCGTACCAGTTCGAGGACGATGAATTTGCCACACGCGACGGCATGAAAACTTTGGCTCCTAAGGCGGAAGCTTTCATCAATTACCTTATTCCATCTTAGTGCAAGGCTACCGCAAGTAGCTTGTTCTTTGCTATGAACATCATCTATCTAATAGTTATTGAAAATTAGTGTGTATGAGACAGTTATTTGACTTTAGAGAGATTATGATGGAAGCTGACGTTCATGTTATAATGTTGCTGTAGTTTAGTATGGATTGCGCTGGTCTCATCTGAGCAAATACCATCTGTTGATTAGAGAAATGTTTAGTATGGTTTAGTTCATGTTTAGTGGTGTTGCTCTTAACTACAAACAGAACTGCATGAAGTCATGAACTACATAAGCTTAATTGGAATCTTTAAAGTGACACACATTAGAATTTTATTTATTTTTGCTCCGAGTGTTGGTAAGTTGATTGGCAATGTAGGTTTTACTTTGGTCGCGTTCTAATTTTTATGACGAAATGTTAGCAGTTAGCTTAATTTCTCATGAATTTTGTAATAGTAAATTGTGTGTTAGCTGCATCATCTTGATGTAGAGGTTGGATGACTAATAAAATTATTCCTTCAAAAAAGGCCAAGGAAATTCATTGTTTCTTTAAAAGATTGACAAAGTTCTCATAGCGAATGACCCACGAGCGGACAAAACTAATAACCAAAAGATTATTTTTCTATTTACCTAAGGGCCATTGATTTTACTTGGATCGAGTTTTATTTTTTATGACGGGACGTTAGCAGTTAGGCTTTATTTCTCATGAATTTTGTAATAGTAAATTGTGTGTGAGCTGCATCATCTTGATGTAGAGGTTAGATGGCTAATAAAATTATTCCTTCAAAAAAGGCTAGGGATATTCATTTTTTTTGTCAAAAGATCGACAAAGTTCTTATAGCGAATGACCTACGAGAGGACAAAGCTAATAACCAAAAGGTTCTTTAGCTATTTACCTAAGGAAGGGCCAATGACTTCATGACACTGCCTACGACACACACATAATTTTATATAAGGAGCAAGGCTTCACAAAAGATGAATAACTCTTTTCTCATTTTACATCATCACAGAACCCATTCCCTGCATTACTTGTTTACCTGCCACACACTATTTTATAAGGAGCGAGCCTTCCATGAAGACAAGATAAATAGGATTAGGCTCACCTTTCATTTTACTTCCATCATACAGCCCAATTTAGTCCATTACTTGTGTTGTGTCATCTAACGTGCACTAGGGACTATAATTTGATAGATATAGGCATGGAAGACACTGGGAATTATAAATGGAACAGTGGAGTTGTTACATGCACTTCTCTGATTTCCAGTTCTGCGTCCCCCCGCCGTTCAACTCTGCCGGCTAAATTATGCTTGGTGCACCTCATGCTTCCACTAAAGATGAGACCAACACGCTCCAGCTGTCATGTTCACCCATGTCTCATGCCATCTCAAGGAACCAGCATTCTGGTTGTTTCTCTCTTCTGTGGGAATAGACAGAGATGTTTGGTCGCTCGATGGTTCGGGACAAGCAACACTGGGCGCTTCAGGACATACAATACGATAGCCAATTGACCCTGTAAGGCCTTGCTCCTTGGATCGTTTTTAAATCTCTGATTGGACTTTTAACTTGTCCGACTAGATCGCTCCGAGTAAAAGCTTACATTATGGTAGAAACACTACTTGTAGTGGATGTTTAGTTTTTGTTAACAGGTGCAGTCCATTTTTCCGAAACGAGGTTCGGATTAAGTGATGATAATCACTAATTAGTTATATCTAGATCAGGAAGATCGCCATGTTTGTGAGTAATGTGTGATTGCTTGGTTTAAGGGGGTGCCGTGAAGTGTTGCTAGCACATCTACTCCCTCAGTTCCAATTTAATTGACTTGCTATCCACCTGACTAGATGACCATCCACATAAATGTGGATAGCAAGTCAATTAAATTGGAACGGAGGGAGTAGATCCTTCCTGTGAGTGTACATGTATAATCCACTGAAGATAACAAAGTCACTGTTTTCTTTGGCTGTAAAATTGTTGCTCGTTCTGAAACATGAGTAATCACTCTCTTACTTATTGCCTATTAATCACTCCTGATTTCGGTTGGTAGCATGAATTAAGTAATTAATTGTTACTCAAGCTTAAAAAAATGGTTATTCATGTACTTTTTATTTCTTGAATTTATTCATGTCACTGTTTTATGGATAAGGCACATTGCAAGATTTTGGAAAATGATCCATATATAAACTTATTGATTTCTTGTGCTAGTAAACCGATGGCCTTTCTAGTCTTCTTACACTTCAAAAAAATATTCAAGGCAAGAATACATGTACGGATAAGAAACTATACTTCTAAAAGATAAGGGAAAAATATTTCATGTTTAATTATGTCCGTCGGCGTGCACCATAGCCAGCCTTAGAAAGTGAGGTAGTTAATATTATTTTCATGTAATAGTTGAATCAAGGTTATTCATAGTCCATATTGTTTGAGATGTGGAAACCCATGTATAACTAAAGTCTGACTTCTTACTAGGGCAAATGCAAGTAGACTTGATTTTATATTTGGTTGTGCATTCCATGGTTTACAAAATATTGTTTTATATAATACTAGAGGTCGCGTATGAACTCCATGGGGTTGTATTGCCTTGATTTGACGTTCGAGTCAATAAATTTCTATTTATCGAATAAAAACTCTTCTTCCATTATAGTGTGATGCTGCAATGCTAGTTACTAAAATTAGTGTGTATGATTTTTTTGAATTAAGGAGAAATTAGTGTGTATGATATGACGTACAATTTTTTTTGACAAGAAATCCCCTACTGTGTCAAATTTTCCATTTTATAAATCAGGGGGAGTATTTACATGGTATATGTCATGAACACAGAAGTTCATAAAGTGTCTAATCAGGATTGCACCCCTTCTTTAAGGCTAGGTTTAGCTCTAAGCATGCTTATTGATAGGAAGAATTTAAATCTGACTATACATCTATCTACAGATGGGTCAGGTCCTTTGAATATGGCATCATTTATCTGTTCCCATAAGCTCCAGAATGCAGTGATCATAATTTCCATGAGGAAGTTAAATGAGTATCTCGATTTTGATTCCTGGATCATATAGTGCAGGTCATAGTCTGAATTCCATTCAATTCCCAAAGCCCACCAGAAGCTTTGGCTGAAACTACACTCAAAGAAAAGATGTAGCAGTGTTTCCTCTGGGCATGTATCACATAAGACGCAGTCCGAAAATTCAACATAGAAGTTCTTCCTCTTCATTAGATCATTCGTATTTAGTCTGCCATATAGAAGGAGCCAAGCGAACAATTTGTGTCTTGGTATGCTACAGGTTTTCCAAATGTCCAGGATGGGCTGTGGAGTTTGATGCTCTCCCAAGATAGATCTATATTTTTTTATGGTTGGATATTTAGTCTCTGAGCTTGTTACAAGCCATTTGTCATGTTCCTGATTCAGCTAGATGGTCATTAATTGCTCCCTGAGCTCTAGCAGTTGTTCATGTGCAATGGCCGTCAGGGGTAATTGGAACATATTATAAATGTTGTCATTCAAATAATTCCAGGCATCTTCCAGAGAGATTTTTTCATTCGAAGCAAATGAGAAGAGCTGTGGGTATTTTTCCTCTTTAATTGTATTTCCCCATTTGTCCTTCCATAAGATGATAGATTTACCATTATTTGGAGTACAGGAAGCTAGATCCTTGAATTGGTCGAACAGAGCCATGCAGTCTTTCCACCAAAAAGAACCCTTAGCTTTAGAGGCATCGGGAATTTTATTATTGCTGTCATGGGCATGCCAAATGAGCTTAACCCATGGGATATCCATATTATTATAAAACTTGTGTAGATTCTTCATCAGCAATGCCTTATTCTGTAATCTCATGTTTAGTACTCCTAGTCCACCTTGATCTTTCGGTCTGCAAACTAATTCCTAATTGGCGAGGCATTTTCCATGTTTTTCAATTTCTTTTCCTGCCCACAAGAACTGTCTGCCATTTTTCTCAAAGTGAATAAAAAATGTGATTGGGATCTTGAGAGAACACATAGCAAACATGGGCATTGATTGGATCAAAGAGTTTAACAATGTAAGTCTGCCAGTTTATGTCATTAGAGAGTTTATTCCTGATAATCTCTTATCTAGTCTCGATACCATGGGCATAAGATCAGCAACAGTAGGTCTAGTGGTTCCCAATGGTAGTCCAAGGTAGGTAAATGGGAGACTTTGTACCTTGCATCCAAAGATATTTGCAAGATTATTTGCCTCTGGATTATCAATATTGATGGGGACCAATGAAGTCTTTTGGTAATTAACTTGAAGACCAGTAGAGGCACTAAAGGCAGCCAGTAATTCCTTAAGATGAAGAAGCTGATTCGGATCTGCAGGCATGATCATAATAGTATCATCAGCGTATTGTGCAATAGGATATTTTTTTCCCATAATCATTTGTGCTTGGCAGGCTCAGATCACCCCTTTGCCAAGAGTCATTAATCACACTTTGTAGTAAATCTGCAGTGTTTACAAATAGAATTGGAGATAGAGGGTCCCCTTGGAGACGTACAATTATTTGACGTGAGAGCGTACTTTAGTATGAAAGTTAATTTTCATGTTGTTGTTGTGCTTGCTCTAGTTCAATGCAGAATTCCAATATAGTTTGCTCATGTCATCAAAGCAAAATCATTTGTTCGGAAATAACTTCCTGTCATAATGTGCTACCCAATTTTTCTTATAAAGAGCAAGGCTTCTATATAAAGGATGAATAGCTCACTTCTCATTTTACTTGTTTGTCTTAGAAGTATTTAATCGCGTTTGTGCATTGTTTGTCATGTTGCCATACACTAGGATTTGGATTCGATAGGTATAGGTATAGGCATAGAAGACATCAGGAATTGCAAGGAGAATGCTGGAAATCTTGATTGGCACTTCAAGGGTTGAGCTATCGATATGCCCGCCATCTAACTCTGCCTTTTTGGCTGGACTACCGCTATGCTTCCCTCTTGCTCTGCCACATTAGCTAATCTCCTTCCTTTAACCATCGTGACCGCTAGTCAAATCCACATCAGCAGTGATATTTTATTGCTTTGCTGGGATGGAACGACGATCGTTCGATACTGGTTTGTGTTACCGATAACAAGGGATATGGAACCAGCATGGTCGCTTGCTGGCCTAGGCGGCACAGTCGGTCCACATTCCACAACTCCGAAGGAGTGTTTTCAGAGGTAGCAACACGGCTCCAACAGGTACACAGAGGTGGCAAATTGCCAACGGGTAAAGATAGGCCCGAATCACATGTCAGCTCTTCATGGTGTTGGCCAAATCAATGAGTCCGATGGAAAACGAGCAAGGCTTCATAATCCTGCTGTTGCTGAATGTATTCACGGAACTTTTTCCATCTGGCTTATGCAAGAAGTACCCCTTCACAAAAACAACATGACACCATGACAAAACATCGTCATATGGCCACAGTAATCAGCTAAGCACTAACCGACTTTTGATGAATGTAGAAGGCGGGGAAACATGTATTTGTCCCAGAAACTTCCTTTGTAAAAAAATTGAGTGAATGTTTTAAACCCAGAACCAGGGGTTTGCTCATATATAATTCTATAATCAGCGGAAATAGCATCACCGCAGATTGGTGATCACCAATGTTTGAAATAGCAGGCTATATCAAATAAAGGCAACCCTATAAAAGAGCTATAGCGGGCCTAACTCTGCAGGCTTTGCCGTACGTCCAATGAATCCGGCCTGCACCTCTTCTTGCTCTGCCCGTTCTCCCGACAAGTTTGGGACCTGGTGCAGGCTAAACTTCAGATAACTCTAAACCCCAAGACCGAAGACGCTGTGGAGCTCAGCCGATGGTGGTTTGATCAAGTTGCTGGGAAGCCGAAGAACACTGCTCGATCGCTTAACGCAGTGTTGAACCTGGTGTGCTGGTCCATCTGGAAAGAGCGGAACAGCAGAACCTTCAACAATCTCTCCGCAACACCGTTTGAAGTTTTCTGTAAACTAGTTGATGAAGCAGCTGTCTGGCACCACGCCGGTAGATCTTAGCTTGGCGTCCTGACGCATAGACCTCGTGAACCTGATTAGTTTTCGTTAGTTTTTTTCTTTCGCTAGCTTTGCTAGCTGTAATTAGGTCCTTGTAACCTTTGTACTTTGTTCGCCTTCTTCTAATCATAAAAGAACGCAGCGCTGTCTGCTTTCGTCAAAAATATAGTGGAAAATTGTACATACGTTCATTTAGCAGCAATATGCTAAAAAAAGCTATAGCTGTAGCGGGGCTATAATGGACTGTTTAAAACTATGGTGATCACCACATAGCAATCTTGCCACTCATGTTGGCGCCTATTGTGAGCTCTAAGCTGAAGTAAACCGCACATTTAAGAGAGCTCAGCAATCACGTCTCGTGCTTTCAACACTGTGTAGTTTGTGCCGTCGGTGCCCTTGAACTCGCCGCATGCGTACTTGGAGTACATCACGGTGCTGTCCGCTGACACCGAAAGTGGCTGCCTCTTGCCTTCTCGTCGAGAGAACACGGACCAACAGCTACGATCTGAATTTGCACGAGAATTTCCTTGACCACCTGCTAGTTTTAGATAAAAGGCATAAATGCTCAGCTTTGAATTAACAAAGCTCAGGGTTTTACATCGGCAATTACAGGTGAGACAAGGTGTTGAGGAGAACCTCCAACAAGGCAGAAGAAGGACAAGCTAAAAGAAAGGAGGCTACACTACGCCGAGCACCAAATCCCTGCGTAAAACGGCCAGCCCAGAGGCAGGATCGGACCACCAGCGAAGACGCCACCGCAACTAGCGTAGAGCTTGACATCGGAGAGTTAAGCAGGAGACGAAAGACCAGAGCCTTCAGCAGACGGCGAGTACGAAGGAGAGGATGCCGAGCATCACAGCGCTGAACGGAGAGCACAACCTCGACAGCGGCGAACACCAAACCCTTGCGTAGAACAGCCAGCACCAGAGTGGCGGGATCGGACAACTCCAAGGCGAGCACCAAACCCTTGCGTAAGACGGCCAGCCACCAAAGGAGCGGGATCGGACCACCGTGCCCGCAGGTTCTGCCTCCACCAAGGCACAGGAGCAAGACAGCTTCACTTCAGATCAACGACTGCGAAAAGACTCCAACTTTACACTCAGGCCGCCACGGTGCAGCGAGGGGACCTCTGCTCCAAGACGATGCCTCCAAGGAGGTCACGACGCAGAAGCGCCGCCACCGTCAGGTCAAAAGACCAGGGTTTTCACCCGGAGCATACACGAGGGCAGTGGGGTGGAGCCACAGCGTCGCCCCCAAGATGGAAAACGGCGCCCACGGGCGTCGTCGACACCGGCGTCAACCGACTTGAGCTTTCGCTCAGCTTAACACCCACCAACGCATCGTCAAGGGTCACCCACTCGAACCCCCACCGCGAAGGGCAGGGGACACCATGGCTGCAACAGAGCCTCCAGATCTGCAACTGGGCGAGGAGCGACACCCGCGCCGGACCTCGCCAGGAACTCCCATCGGCGCCCTCCTTGCCGCCCACACGGACCAAGAGAACGCCCAACACCGCGCAACGTGGAGCCTGCCGAGAAGCACCACCGCGCCCACCACTCAGGGCCGCCGCCCCGACGTACCAAGGATGGCAACCTCACCCGCCGTGGAAGACGACGGGCCACCTCCACGAAGCCGGCCACCCCAGCCACCGCGAGAGGCACTCCTCCAAATTCCCCAGACAGCAACATCCGCGCGCAGCCGAGCAACCTCCGAAGACCATGGCCATCAACGTGCACCACCTCGAGAAAAAATGAAACCAGAGGAGACCACCAGAGACGCGAAGCAGAGCCGCGCCGGTACAGGCCAGCCGCCAGCGGGCGGACTGCCCTCCCCACACCCGAGCAGGGAGGAGCCAGGACGGAAGATCTGGCCACCCCTGCAGCCAGATCCGCCGTCGCGCGTCGACCTAGATGCACCGGAGCGCGGCACCGCCGCTGACGAGGTGTGGACTCGGCCAATCCCTGGGTTGTGTACCCCGGGTTGATTGAAGGGGAGAGAGATGAGCGCTGGTGATCACGACGGCTGACAAGCAAGGCGTTTACCCAGGTTCAGGCTCCCGGAGGATAACACCCTACTTCCTGCTTGTCTGGTTATTGATGGTGAGTTGTGGCTACAATGGCGAGATGGCAATCTCGCTAGGGTTTGTGTGGCGGCTATGAGCGTACCCTAGACGAAGGACCCTCCTAGCCTTTATATGATAGGCTAGGTCTCAGGTGAACGGTGCCGATGGCGCTTACAAGCATGGCGGGGTCGCATGACCTAGCGTCGACTATCTTGGGCCGCACGTTGTCCTCCTTGGGCCTTCCTTGGGCCCTCGTCATAAGGCTGATGGGCTTGGCGTGACCCAGGTATCCCCACCGTGGGGGTAGTCGAAGAGTGACCCCACGACAGGAGCCCCCGAGTGCTTAGTCGAATCGTAGAGTCGGGTAAAGGACTCCTTCCTCCTGGGCACGCCGTCTCCTTAGTCGAACTGTCACTTCCAGGGTAAAATACCGTGAGTACAGCCTTAGTCGGTGATTTTCGACTGCTATTGTTCTGAGTCACTCGGGAGCGCGAACAGCGCTCCCGATGGGAGTAGCCCCGAGATTAAGCTGAATTGCTTGCAATTGAGGTTAAACTCAATTTTTCTTCAGTCGAAAAGCCCGCTCCCGATGGGAGTAAAGAAGGGACTGGACATGTTGGAGTCGCGACTGGCTTTGCGTGACTTACTGTGTATTCGGCCTGTTTAGCTTACTGCACAAGTTTCTTCAGCTCTTGGAGCTTACTGAATCTTCTTGCACTCGAATGAGCTGTTCGAGTTTATTCGGCTCTTAGAGCTTACTGAATATTTTGCACTCGAATGAGCTGTTCGAGTTCTCGATCAGCCCATTGGCGTACTTGCTACGCCTGCGTAGTTGACGTCAGTGCTGACGTTTTTGGCTCACTCTGTGTCCGACGGGACGTGACAGTGCGGGCCCACTGTCAGTATTGACTGGAGACAGCGGTTGCCGCTTTTTTCTGACCGTTGGGCGCGAAAATTTCGCGGTGTGATGATGGCGCCTTGATTCCCGCGCGTAGTGGGCGGCGTGGCCGTCGACGGTTGCTATCTCCGCGCGACACGTGGACGGCCAGATGATGTTGCGGAGAGCGGTTTCAGCAGGGATGGCCAGGATTGACTGACCGCGCGGTATATAATTTTCACCGCGGCGGTGAACAGTTCATCCATCCCCATTCCTTCATCGTCTCCACTGCTTCTGTTCCGCCATTGTTGCGCTGCGTGCTCTCTGTCAGCTTCTAGTCTTCACCCTCCATGAGCAAGGCCGCGATGAAGAGGGGGAAGGCTGCTGCTGGCGCCGTCGCCGCCGCCGAGGCGAGCGTGATGAAGAAGCCCGACGGCGACTGGGTCAAATCGTCGGTGAAGAAGGCCGACCTCGAGGCCCTCCGCGCGCAGGGACTGCTGCCGCCGGCGGATAAGGCGACGGTGCGCGCTCCGGGAAAGAGGTATTCCCCGCTCCTCGCGAGGGGGAACGCGTTTGCTTCGTGGATTTCCTTCCGCGGGGTTTCGGGTTCCCCCTCCACGATTTCGTCCGTGGTCTCTTGTATGCTTATGGGATTCAGATCCACGATCTGACTCCCAATAGCGTCTTGAGCATCGCGAGCTATTTCGTGCTCTGCGAGTGCTTCCTGGGAATCGCGCCCAACTGGCTGCTGTGGAAGTCGCTATTCCTCGTGAGGAGGAACGTGGGGAAGAGCAAGCAGGTGTACCCAGTCGGCGGCTTCGGTGCGTGGCGACACCTCCTACTTCCAGATGAAGAAGTCCGACTCCGTCCAGGGCTGGCGGAAGAAGTGGTTCTACATCAGGTGCGACCAAGCAGGGCTTCCGAATTCGCGCTGATCGCGAGTTGCGGAAGACGAACGCGTGGGCGCACCCGCTGTCGAAGGAGGACAGGGAGGCGACTCAGCCCTTGTTGACGCTACTTCGTGGCCTTCTGAAGAGTCTCGGGCGCGAGACGGGTGGAATTCACCTCATCGCCACCTTCTTCAGGCTTCGGGTGCAGCCGCTGCGCAGTCGCGTCCACCCGATGTGGGCGCGTGAGGATGCTGGCAATGAGCTTGATGATGACGCAGTCGAGTCGAAGGTGAGGAGCATCACTAGTCTCCGAGCCGCTGACCCGTGCAACGTCAAGTGCCCAGTCGAGCCATATGGGCCTAATAATCCTGTGCCTGAGGTGAGCTTCGTTTGCTTTGTCTTGTATCTTCTTCTGTCGAATCCTTTTGCTTACTCGAACGCTTCATTTTGCTGACAGGGTCGTTCGAGCTACGTCAGTCTTCCTCCGTTGATGGAGAATGGACCTCATGAAGAGGCAGAGTTCCCTGAGGACGAGGTTGATGACGATGAAGTTCCCTCCGCCACCTCTCCGAGTGAAGAGTTGGAGGAGGATGATGAAGATGAGGAGCCGCTGCGGAAGCGGCAGAGGCGAAAGGTGGCGACTCTGGTTCTGCCTCGTCGCCTGTGAAGGAGGCGGGTGTGAACGAGGAAGAGACGAGCGAGTCCTCTTCGGGTGCTAGGCACCCGAGTGACCTGGCTGAACCTTTGGTCGTGCCTCCACTCGGCTCTGCACCGCCGACCGAGTTCGCGAGGATGGCCTCCGTCTCCCTGGGAAGTGAAGATGATGTCGTCAGGTTAGTCGCATAACCATTGCTTTGTTTTTGTCGAGTGTGCTTTTTCACTTGCGGGTCCTTGAATTGAGTTTTCTTGTCACAGCGACCGTACTGGCGCTGCTGTTTCTTCCCCTCGTGAGATGGAGCACACTTCTGCTCCCATGATCGAGCAGACTGCGAGGACGACCGGAGAGGAGGCTCTGGCGGGTGACGTTTTGGCCTTGAAGGCTTCGACCTCCGCCATGCCAGAGAGGTCTGCTGATGCGACTCCGGTTGACGCTGGGCTGCTTGAGCATGTAAGTGTTCTTCGACTCCTTCTGCAAGATCTGTATCGGGTGCGCGTACAGCGCTCCCGATGGGAGTAGCCCCCGAAGATGCGCGTGACTAGAATAGTCGGGCGTAGATTAATGTCTTGTGTTTCCTGCAGCCATTTTATCGCCAGCAGATGGAGGGAGCCGCAGCCTTCGTTCGCATGGAGCAGGAGAGGGATCAGCTCCGCACTGCTCTGGAGCAAGCGAATAGTAAGTGTGAACCCTTGTGTTCGAGGGGTGCTTCGACTGCCTTTATTGCTAACTTTGCTCCGTTGATCCGTAGGCGAGAAGGAGAGCATGAAGACGCGGGTCGCGGAGCTGGAGAAGTCGCTGGGTGAAGCCCAAGAGCGGGAACAAGCTCGGGATGCTCTGGAGAAGACCCAGGTCGACCGCTTGCTCGCACTCGCAGATGTTGTTGGAAGTAAGTTTTTCGGCTCAGTGCCTACTTTGCCTTTCTTCGACTTCTGACGTCTTACGGGTGTGGATTTCTTTTGAACAGAGACTTGCGGAGGTGCTCCTCCAGAAGGGACTTCCAGCGAGAGTGTCGGCTTGGCGGAGGCTGTTGGCTTCGTCGACCGCGTCTGCGCGTATGCATCGGCAGCGCTGCAGCAGTCGACGGCGGCACTGCAGAAGTCGACGGAGGCCTTAGCGACTGTGCACCGGAGTATCTTTCCCAGCAAGCCGCCACCAGCTGCTGTTGACGCACTCGCGGCTCCATTCGAAGGCAATTCGAATGTCCTGGCGGACTTCACGCGCGCGCAGACGGTACGCGGCTCCGAGCTCACTTTCCAGCTACTTCTTGGTCACCAAGTCGTAGGTGATTTTGAGAAGGTTGTCAGCGACTTCCCTCGGAAGCCTGATGGCAGGACCGCGTCCCTTAGCGGTGTGAAGGTGCAGGCGAGCCAGCTAGCTGCGAAGTTGGTCGCCACCTTCGAGAGAGGATTGCCAAAGCTGCAGAGTTGGCTGCTAGGAAGAGCCGTTCCCAGTCGGAGTCTGTAGTGTAGACTTTTTCCTTTTAGGACTATGCTTCTGCTTTTGGGCTTGAGTCTGTAATGCACTTTATATTGTGCGAGTGAACATGCTGATGATGAAATGTGAATTCGCTCCCTCGGGGGTGCAGTCGCCGAGTCTTTTTTGATGTCTGGCTTGGATGAATTATGTTGATTCTTTTCCTGGCTTGACGCTGTCAATTCTTGGCAGTCTGATATGGGCGAAGCTCCTGACGTTGCTGGAACTACTGGCGCGGACGATGAGGAGGACACCACTTCGGCTGCGCCTACTCGTCGCCGCCGTCAAGCTCCTCCAGCTCCTGTGCGAAGCGTAAATGACCAGAGAGTGATCACCTTCATGAGGAACAAGGTGGTTGAGCTCGAGTCGAAGCTGAAGAGTGCTGAGTTGGAGCTGGAGCGATTGAGGTCGCGGCCCGTTGCGCCGTTCTCCCAGCGTGAGAGTTTCTGCTTGGCGAGATGGACTTGATCAGTCGACAGCTGCAAGGTTGGCCTTCTAGCGTTTTTGCTTCGGCTTCTGTGTCTTCCTGCTATGCTTAATGCTTGGCCTTGATGCAGATGTGAACTCTGACTTGAAGGCTGAGCAGCTTCGAGTGGACGAGCGAGTAGAGAAAGAGGCCGCCGGTGACTCACCCGAAGCGCGCCAGTTTTGGTCGAACAAATCCAGAGGTAGTGTACTGGCACGAATGCTGGATCGCACCTGGCGGGCTGCTGTGCTCTTGGAAGGTTGCAGAAAAACCCTCTGGCAGATCAACAAGGTGTACTTTCCTCACAACGAGCAGCCGAATGGACTGACTGCGCTTCTGGAGAGGTTCCGTGAAGGCGGTGCGTTGAAGGAAGTCGTGCACGCTCAACTTGTTGCCGGGGCGAACGTGGCGTTGGCATACGTTCGACTGCACCGGCCTAATCTTCCATTGCACAAGGTGCTTGACGGCTTGCCTGGAGAGGGTGACTATGCCGATACTCTTGCGGCTGCGCGCCAGATGATTCAGCAGGTCCAGAACTTTAGCGAGCACCTTGTAGGGCCACTTGATGCGCCAAAGGGCGAGCCTGTAGAATAAGAGCAGTAGAGTGCTGTTGCATAGCGTTAGCTTGTAAAAGAAATTTTTCCAAGTGGAAATATGAGTGTATGTATGTCGAGGTGGGGGTAGCCCCCGAGTTAGTAAATTGTATCTTGTAGACGTCTGTAAACCTGTATGGCGCAGCCCCCGAGCGGATCGAGTGCGGCCTAGGATTTTGAATTAGACCTGTGCGGCGCAGCCCCCGAGTGCTTCGAGTGCGCCGAGGTGTATCGAGTCAGACCTGTGCGGCGCAGCCCCCGAGTGCTCGGGTGCGGCCAGGTTTTGCGAGTGACCTGTATGGCGCAGCCCCCGAGTGCTTCGGGTGGCGACCTAGGTTTTCGAGTTGGACCTGTATGGCGCAGCCCCCGAGTGTGTCGGGTGGGCCTAGGTTTGACTTAGACCTGTGCGGCGCAGCCCCCGAGTGCTTCGGGTGACGGCCAAAGGTTTTGCGAGTGACCTGTATGGCGCAGCCCCCGAGTGCTTCGGGTGACGACCTAGGTTTTCGAGTTGGACCTGTATGGCGCAGCCCCCGAGTGCGTCGGGTGCGGCCTAGGTTTGACTTAGACCTGTGCGGCGCAGCCCCGAGTGCTTCGGGTGACGGCCAAGGATTTTGCGAGTGACCTGTATGGCGCAGCCCCCGAGTGCGTCGGGTGGCGACCTAGGTTTTCGAGTTGACCTGTATGGCGCAGCCCCCGAGTGCGTCGGGTGCGGCCTAGGTTTGACTTAGACCTGTGCGGCGCAGCCCCCGAGTGCGTCGGGTGCGGCCTAGGTTTGACTTAGACCTGTGCGGCGCAGCCCCCGAGTGCTTCGGGTGACGGCCAAGGATTTTGCGAGTTGAACCTGTATGGCGCAGCCCCCGAGTGCGTCGGGTGACGGCCTAGGTTTATGTTGCTTTTTGACTAAAAAAGTAAAGGGGAGAGCTTGTTCCATAAATCACTTCATTGATTTTTGCGAGCATGCCGCCTCATTAAAACCCTTCCAGTCCCCTCAGGTACCCTGGTAAGGGGAAGAGTGCGTCTGGAACCTGCCGCTTCTTGAGAGTACACTTTGTTACAAGGGGGAGTCGATTAGGCGTAGAAGCGGCGCAGTTGCGCCACGTTCCACGGGTTGCTGCAGACTGTCCCTGTCTTCGAGTCCTTCAGGCGGTAGGCTCCGCCGCCAATTGCCTCTGTCACGATGTATGGACCTTCCCACGGGGAGGCTAGTTTGTGCACCTTCTTCTGTTTGAGGCGGAGGACAAGGTCTCCGGGGACGAACGCTCTGGGCCGCAGTCGCCGTCCGTGATAGTTGCGTAAGTCTTGCTGATACACGGTGATACGTCTCCAACGTATCTATAATTTCTGATGTTCCATGCTTATATTATACCAATTGCTACATGTTTTATATACACTTCATATCACTTTTATGCATTTTCTGGGACTAACCTATTAACAAGATGCCACAGTGCCAGTTCCCTGTTTTCTGCTGTTTTTGGTTTCAGAAAGTTACTTCTGCGAATATTCTCGGAATTGCACGAAACAAAAGGCCACGTCCCTATTTTTCCAGCACCATCACGGAGTCCGAAGGAGAGACGAAGGAGGGCGCCGAGGTGGCCAAACCACACCTCGGCGCGGCGGGCCCCCCTGCCGCGCCACCAGGTGGTGTGGGCCCCTCGAGCCTCCACCGACGTTGCCCCTTCGCCTATTTATTCCCTCAGACGTGAAAACCCTAGAACACCAAGCCAATTTCCACGAAGAGTTCCGCAGCGCCGCCGCCATCGACGACAGGTTTCGGGGGACAGAATCTCTGTTCCGGCACCCTGCCGGGACGGGGAATTGCCCCCGGAGTCATCTCCATCGACACCACCGCCATCTTCACCGCCGCTGCTGACTCCCATGATGAGGTGGGAGTAGTTCTCCCCCGAGGTTGAGGGCTCTACCGGTAGCTATGTGGTTCATCTCTCTCTCCCATGGTGTGATCTTTATGTGATCATGTGTATTGCTAGTATCGCTGAATACATTAATAATGTTTATGCTACTCAAGTGATTTTGTCTAGTTTCTGGAGTCATTGTGACAACACGGTATCAAGGTGACAGTGTGGGTACTTGTGTGACTCTATGAATAATTTAGACATTTATCATGGCTTATTCTTGGGAATTGTGGTGTTTGTTTACTCAGACTTTGATGACTGCTTTTGCAGCCCTACGCATAGTACTCTTGCTTCATCAAGAAGGAGAATAATCCCGAGTAGTATTTACTTGTGTTCAGTTGTGCTAATCTAGTTGAATATGTAGATGTTACTCTTTATCTATTATGCACTCTAGAGGTTACTTTAATATAAACTCCGGTACTCTCCACGGTGTAAAGGTGACAGTGTGTGCACCGTGTGTGATTCCTTTATGACGTTGTGGCGCTTGTTTACTCCGGGTTGAGGTGTGCTTTTGTAGCCCTACACAATGAATGGTGTTTGTTATCCAACAAGAGAGTGTTTAAGAGTAGCTTTTACTTATTCAGTTATGAGATCATTGTTGAGAGTGTCCACTAGTGAAAGTATGATCCCTAGGCCTTGTTTCTAAGCATTGAAACACCGTTTACAACAAGTTCTGCTACATGTTTGCTTGCTGCCATCTTTATTTCAGATTGCAGTTACTACTTATAATCATCCATATCACTTGTATTTCACTATCTCTTCGCCGAACTAGTGCACCTATACATCTGACAAGTGTATTGGGTGTGTTGGGGACACAAGAGACTTCTTGTATCTTAATTGCAGGGTTGCTTGAGAGGGATATCTTTGACCTCTACCTCCCTGAGTTCGATAAACCTTGGGTGATTCACTTAAGGGAAACTTGCTGCTGTTCTACAAACCTCTGCTCTTGGAGGCCCAACACTGTCTATAAGAATAGAAGCACACGTAGACATCACACGGCTGTGCGGGTAAGGGCGATGTCGCGTGCTTCGTCCAGGGTATCCATGTCATCCTCGAGTGCTTCTTCTGCCTCGGACTCGTCGTAGGCCACCACTCGGGATGCATCGAACTTGATGTCGCATGGCATGACTGCTTCTGCGCCGTAGACCATGAAGAATGGTGTGTACTGAGTGGATCTGTTTGGCGTAGTGCGCAGGCTCCACAGCACAGACGGCAGCTCCTCAACCCAGGCGCCTGCGGCGCGCTTCAATGGTACTCGCAGGCGCTTCTTGATGACCTTGCAGACTAAACCATTGGACTTTTCGACTTGCCCATTGGATTGCGGGTGTGAGACTGATGCGTAGTTGAGCTTGATGCCTTGTTCGGAGCAGAAGTCCTTGAATTCTTCGGCTGTGAAGTTCGTGCCGTTGTCGGTGATGATGCTGTTCGGCACCCCGAACCTGAAGATGATGGACCTGATGAAGTTAACTGCCGAAGACACACTTGTCTGGGTTCAGCTTGATTTGATACTCGTCGAGGGCGGCGAAGACCTTGCGGAGGTCGGCGATGAGGGTGTCCTCCTTGCGGGTGGTGACGACGATGTCGTCGACGTAGACTTGGACGATCTGCCCGATGAGCCCTTTGAGGCATGCTTGCATTGTGCGCTGGTACGTGGCACCAGCGTTCTTCAACCCGAAGGCATCGTCTGGTAGCAGAAAACGCCGTCGGGTGTGATGAATGCTGTCTTCTCCTCATCGTCGACGTTCAGTCTGATCTGCTGGTAACCTGAGTAGGCGTCCAGGAAGGACAGGCGTTCGCAGCCTGCAGTCGAGTCGATGATCTGATCTATCCGCGGGAGCGGGAAATGGTCCTTGGGGCAGCATTTGTTGAGGGCGGTGAAGTCGACGCACATGCGGAGTTTCTTCGTCTTCTTCTTCTCCACTAGGACTGGGTTGGCGACCCAGTCCGAGTCCTTGATCTCTCGATGAACTTGGCATTCAGCAGTCGATCGATTTCTCTGCTGATTTCGTCTCGCTTGGGCCCGGAAAAGCGTCGCATGGCCTGTTTGACGGGTCTGGCGTCCTTGTGGACCTTTAAGGAGTGCTCGGCGAGGTTCCTGGGTATTCCTGGCATGTCAGAGGGTTGCCATGCGAAGATTCTCCAGTTCTCACGTAGAAACTCGACGAGCGCGCCTTCCTATGCGGGAGTCAGACTCGACGATACTTTGACCGTCTTGCTGGCGTCAGTCGGGTGGACCTGATGGGTCGTTGTGTCGTCAGCCGCGTTGAAGGCAGCGTCCTTGGCTGGTTTCTTGCGGGCTGGGAAGATGGTCTTGTCGTTGTCGACTGCCATTGCCTCGAAGTGCTCTTCGACTCCGAAGAATTCGGAGATCTTGCTGAACTCGCGGTCGCAGCTGTTGGAGCGGTCGAAGTCGCCGTGCACCGTGATGACGCCCTTGGGTCCAGGCATCTTGAGCATGAGGTAGGCGTAGTGAGGTACCGCCATGAATCTGGCGAAGGTTGGGCGCCCGAGTATCGCGTGGTACTGCGACTTCCAGTCGACTACCTCGAAGTCGATCGACTCCCTCTTGAAGTTTTCGGGTGTGCCGAAGATGACGTCGAGTGTGATCGTTCCCATGGGCGTGACTGCTTGCCCTGGTACTATGCCATGGAAGGTGGTCTCTGATGCCGCCAAGTCCGTCGTTGGCTGTTTATCCTTCTGAGGGTGTCGGCAAAGATGATGTTAATGCCACTGCCTCCATCCATGAACACCTTTTTCAGGGTGTAATCTCCGATCAGAGCTTCGACTACCAGAGCGGCGTGCCCGGGTCGTGGTACTGCAGGCGGGTGATCTGCTCTGGAGAAGTGATTGGTGTCTCTGACCCTCTCAGGTAGTCGGGTACTGCAGGTGGACAGGTGATGGCTTGGAAAACTTGGCGAGTGATGATCTTCTGGGTCCTGTTTGAGGGGCGCCCCTTCTGTATCATGTTGAGTTGTCCGCGTGCCGCTGGATATGCGTCCTGGATCACCGGTGGGGCATCTTGCTGCGGCTGCTGCTGCTGCAGAAAGGCTCCCGCCGCCTGTGCTGGATTGGCGACTGCGGGTGCTGCCTGGATGGCCAGCTGCGCGGCTGGCTGCGCTGCGGGTGCTGGAGTGACTATCTTCTGCATGGCTTCGTATATTTTGCGTGCCTTTCGACAGTCCTTCAACAGGTGGTTGGATCCCCACTTGCCCGTTTCCGGGTTCCTGAACATGTGGTGCCTGCAGGGTTGTTCCAGCTCTTCCGCTGGGCTTAGTGTGCGTTTCTGCCACTCGCGTTTATGGCCTCCGTCGCTGCGGTAGCTGCTGCCGCCGCTTCGGTTGTACTGCCCCTGGCTGTATTGGCGACTCTGGTCACCGCCGCTTCGACTGTACTGTGCATGGCTGTATTGGCGACTGCTGTCGCGCGCTTCATCCTCACGGGGGGTTTGGAATCCCGCCGCTACTAGCTCGATTGAGTCGTTGCCGTTGTAACGCGGCTTCTTCTTGTGGCGTCCTTCTCGCCAGTTGCTTGGTCCGGCTTCGTCCTTCGGGGAGTAGTGTGAACTATTGCGGACCGAGTCCTCTCCGTCTGCCCACTGGTTTGCTATCTTCATGACCTCGATCATGTTTTTCGGCCGGAGCCTACCAAACTCCTCGCGGAGGTCGCGGCGGGAGACGCCGTGCATGAAGGCATCCATCACTCGGTCCTCCGAGGCGGTCTCCATGGTGTTGCGGAGCAGGTCCAACGCTGGATGTATGACCGGAGCGGCTCGTCTCGTCCTTGCTTGCATGCTTGTAGTCGACGAACGTCGTCGGTCTCGAGTACGTCCCCAGGAAGGATTTAACGAAGGCCTCCGCGAACTCGTCCCACGTCCTGAAGGCGTTCTTGGGTTGAGTGTTGAGCCACCCGCGTGCAGAGCCCGTGAGCATCAGCTGGATGTACTGCATGGCCGTAGTCGAAGTACCGCCCTGGCAGCTGCAGGCTATGAGGTAGTCTTCTAGCCAGAGTCTCGGGTCCTGCTTCCCGTCGTACTTGACTGCTTCTGCCGTGAGCTTGAAGCCCTTGGGCATTCTTGTGTCGCGTATGTTGAAGCTGAAGCATGCGGCGCCGCACGGCTCGTAGTCGCCGTCGTTGCGGTCGTAGTCGAGTTGGACGTGCTGACGGCCGTGGATGCGGCTGCGGTCTACCGTCCTTTGTGTGATGACGTTGCGGAGGTCTTCACCTGGCTGCGGTTGTCGCAGTTGTCTTGTCGCCGGGGCTGCGAGTGCTGCGGGCTCGTGGTCGCGGCGATCTCGATCTTCTCGCGCTTTTTCTGTCGGCGCCTTGTTTACCAGTGCGTCTTCGAGTGCCTTGATAGACATGATCTGCTGCTTGTGGAGGAGAGCGCGCGAGTCGCCCTCAGGCGGCTGTGTCAGCCGCAGGTATGTTTCGACTGCCATGAGTGCGGCTCCGGGTGTCTTGGGGACGGGTATCCGTCTGCGTCTTCTATGTATGATGACTCGAGGTTGCGGGTGACTCTAGCGCGGTCGGCCTCCGTCATCAGGGGCACGCGGGCTCTGTGGCGCCTTGCTCCTTGTGAGACCTCTGTTGAGGCAGTGAACGAGTAAGCGGCCCTCCTGGCGCTCGACGCGTCAGCCTCCTCCTTGCGTCGGAGGAGCTCGGCCTTCTCTGCGCGGAGTCGTTCGCCTTCCTTCCGCAGCAGGTACTGGACCGCCATAAGGTCCTCCCGGGGTGCATCCGGTGGGGGGTATGTGCCGTCCTCGACGTGCTTCAGGGCTTTGATTGCCATGTCGCGGGTGATGGTGAGTCGCGTCACCTGGTCCGGCATGACCACCTCCAGTGGGTATGCGGGTTCGTCGTCGTTGCCCTGCGGCCTCTGGCCGATCATGAAGACTTGCGCGGGGTAGATCTGGGCAGTGGGACGGGTGCTGCCACTGCTGCTTCCTTCGTCCGAGCCGTGCTCGGAGCTGAAAATGGGTGCGACGTGGTGGACACCACAGTCGCCGCCGAGGCTCCTTCCCTGGAGTTTCGCGATCTTCGCCGCGGTCGTGAGGAGTGATGTCGCTGTTGTCGACGTGGGCGCGATTGGCTTGTTGACGATCTTGTAAGTCGATGGAGACGCGAGTGGCGCGGTATAGAACGACGCGACCTCGTTGCGCGCGAAGGTGTGGTCGACGTAGTCGAAGTTGACGTAGATCTTGGCCTTGCCAGCGACGCGATCGAGGTAGTCGAAGTAGACTCGATCCGCGCGGTGGTCGACGAGGTGGTCGACGTAGTCGTAGCAGATGCGATCTCCGTGGTAGCCGGAGACGCTGATGGCGCGGCCGCGTTGGGCGCGATCTCTGCCGCAGCGGAGGCGGTCGGAGTAGTCGAGGCGGACGCGATCTTCTCAGCAGTCGAAGATGCTGCCGCCGCAGTCGCAGCAGATGCGATCTCCGCAGCAGGTGGGGGCGTGGTTGGGCAGTCGCGGCAGATGCGGGTGCCACCACCGCGGGCGGTGCGATCGCCGTGGATCTGAGTACTCCACAGCTGTCTACGAAGTAGTGCATGGTACCGAAGGTGAGGCACATACCTACATGCAGATCGGCGTACACCGAGCGGTGGGCCGGCGGTGGAAGGTGTACTCGAAGGAGCCGAAGCAGATTGGCTCCTTGGTGATGCAGACGTCGGTCTTCAAAGTTGATGGAGCCGGTGCGACCATGGTTCCAGCGCTCGTTCTTTCCCACAGACGGCGCCAATTGACGAGGTGTGGACTCGGCAAATCCCTGGGTTGTGTACCCCGGGTTGATTGAGGGGAGAGAGATGAGCGCTGGTGATCACGACGGCTGACAAGCAAGGCGTTTACCCAGGTTCAGGCTCCCGGAGGATAACACCCTACTTCCTGCTTGTCTGGTTATTGATGGTGAGTTGTGGCTACAATGGCGAGATGGCAATCTCGCTAGGGTTTGTGTGGCGGCTATGAGCGTACCCTAGACGAAGGACCCTCCTAGCCTTTATATGGTAGGCTAGGTCTCAGGTGAACGGTGCCGATGGCGCTTACAAGCATGGCGGGGTCGCATGACCTAGCGTCGACTATCTTGGGCCGCACGTCGTCCTCCTTGGGCCTTCCTTGGGCCCTCGTCATAAGGCTGATGGGCTTGGCGTGACCCAGGTATCCCCACCGTGGGGTAGTCGAAGAGTGACCCCACGACAGCCGCCATGAGGAACGCCTCGCCGCCGGAAACGCCGGCACAGGCCAGCCGCCCGCGGGCTGCCTGCCCTCCCCACACCCGAGCAGGGAGGAACGAGCACGGAAGACCTGACCACCCCTGCAGTCAGATCCGCCGTCGCGCGACGCCCCAGATGCAGCCGGTGCGCGTCGCCGCCGTCACGAGGTACACCTCGCCGCCGGAATCGCAGGGACGCCGGAAAGCTCGAGGGGAGTGCAGCAGCGCCATGGAGAAGGAGACCAGCTGGGGGATGGCGCAGCACCGGGGAACCACACGGATGAGGAGGAAGAGCCGCTCCGCCGCCGCCGCAGGCCGGCCGGCGGCCGCCGGCGGCGGCGGCGAGGGAGGAGGAGGGCGGGGTCGGAGCTAGAGGCGGCTAGGGTTTGGGTCCTCCGGTGTCGCCCCGAGCGGGAGCGACACGGGAGGAAGGGGGGGGGCAAAATTTCGTCACCACCTGCTAGTTCAGCCCACAAATTCTACCAGCGGTAACAACTTACTATTCCAATGGATGCCTTCTCATTGGTGGTTTCGATGATGATAAGGCCACCTTCAGTCTTATCTGAAGCCTCGCAACCTAGCACAAATGCAAGACCCGGCTCATAAGAACTGTTAACCAATACACACATACGACCAAGTGTGACTCCAAATTCTTCAAATGCATTTTAATGACAATTATAAATTACTACTTTTTTGAGTGTTGATGCGATTGTTGCATGATAAGTTGCTAAGTGATGTTGGTTCTACTTGGCTTAAATTTTCTCTGTTGTTTTATGATGATCCAAATTCTATACTGATGAAGGCCAACTTGTGACGAAGGAGGGTCGGACTGCAGCCGACCTAGGGTTTTATGCCACCATATATTCCTCTTGTAAGCCGCCGGTTGGGGTAAGCCACACATTGTAAACCCACGGCGTTTGTAACCTCACCCGATTATAGTGAAGTATTGCTGGCTGGCGCCCGTGGTTTTTTCTCCTCCATTGTTGGAGGGGTTTTCCACGTTAAAATCTCGTGTCCCCATTGGTTTGATCGTTCCGCACTTCGTCGTTTCTTTGCTATCGTTTATAACATTCTCTTTGACGGAGGAATGTTAGCAGTTGGGCTTTGTTTCCCATGAATATTGTAGTAATAAATTTCCTGTTTGCTAGGTGTGTGATCATGATGTAAATAGGTTAGGGGATTAGTATAAAAAATCCATTTAAAAAAGAAAAGGCTAAAGGAAATTCATGTTTGTCTAGAAGATCGATAAAACTCAAGTTTTCATAGCGGATGACCTACCCTGGGGACAAAGCTCATAACCAAGGGATTCTTAGCTATTTACCTATGGGAGGACCAATGACTTCGTGACACTACGTACCATGCACACTATTTTATAAGGAGCAATGTTTCCGAAAAGATTTCTCGCTTTACATCCACCATAGAGCCCATTTCATACATTATTGGTTGGTTTGCCACACACTATTTTATAAGGAGTGAGGCTTCCACGAGGAAAAAGATAAATACGACTAGTTCACCTTTCATTTAACTATGTCATTAAATCCAATTTCGTCCATTATTTGTGGCATCTTTTGTGCACTATAGTTTTGAATTTGATATATAGGCATAGAAGACACCAGGAATTATCGATGGATAAGTAGAATTTCTACATGCACTCTCGGGTTCACAGTTCCGAGATGCCTCGCCCTCTTACTCTGCCCACTCAAGTATTCACGCTCCGCCTTATCCTCCCACTACACAGCTGACCAGCTTACACGAGCTTTCATATGAACCAGTGTCTCATGCCATCTTGAACAACCAACATGCTCTGTGTTTCTTGCTTGTGTGGGATGTAGTGTTGATTGCCGGAAATTGACTCGCATTAGTAAGATGTGGAAAAAACGTATGAGAAAAATAACGATGTTTGTTCGGGAGAAGCAACACTAATCGCTTCAAGACATACAACAGGATGGCCAATTGGCGATCAGTCGAGTATGTACAAATCATCTTGAGCTCGTGGTTGGTGCAGAGTGCAGACTAGAGGGCGCCGAGATTTGCTTGCTTTTTAGTCTGGCTCGCAAGAAAGAGATGCGTGTAAGCATATATCCAACTATAGAAATCCGTTCACAACAGCAAAATTCAAACCACATGACCCAGCTATTGCAAATCATTATCATATTGCCACAATAATGCCCCACCTTGATGCAAACTACCTTCCTCATTGGATCGTTTCTTGATCCTGGATTAGACTTGTAACTTCTCCAACTAGACGACTAGACCGCTCCGAGTAGAGCTTAGAGAATGGTAGAAGCACCAGTTGTAGTGGATTTTTGTAACTTCTCCGGCTAGACGACTAGACCGCTCCGAGTAGAGCTTAGAGACTAGACCACTAGGTTTTACTAGTTGCATTCCATTTTTCTGAAATATGATAATGGCCATGTTGTTATGATTGCTCTAGTTTGGTGTGGAAGTCCAACATAGTTTGCTCATGGATTTTATTATCGAAATCATATGTTCGGTAATATCCACATTCTGTACACTATGACTATGTTATGTGACCGCCGCATGAAAATTTACCCTGTGATGTTTGTACTAGTTTGCTCTCTTTTTTCGAGGTCAAATGTTGGACGTGGACTTCTTTTCATATAGTTCTTAATATTAAACTGTGTGTTGGGTAGGTGCATAATATTTTTGGTGTAAAGATCGGATATGTAATGTTTATTTATTTTTCATAAATAATGGATAAAAAATCTATCACTGGTTTAATGAAAATAAAACTCTAGTGGCCCTGATCTGTGCCAGCACCTAGCGCACCAAATGGTTCGATCTACCAAAGGTCCAATGACATCATGTCATAGTGTAACACCCAAGTTTTCTTATAAAGAGCAAGGCTTCCCTATACAGAGGATGAATGGCTCGTTCCTCATTTTACTTCTTTGTATTAGAATTATGTAATGACATTTGTGCATTATTTTTCAAGTTGCCATACACTAGGATTTGGATTTGATAGGTATAGGCATAGAAGGCACGGGAATTACAAGGAGAATGCTGAAATTATAACCCTCACTTCATGGGTTGACATATCCACGTGCCCTCCCTTCGACGCTTCCACACTAGTTGGACTGTCGTTGTGCCCTCCCTCTTGCTCTGCCACACAGGCTGATCTCACTCCTTCGAACATCCTTCCCGCTAGCCCATGGAACAATGGTCGCGATCACTCACTCTTACGACCATCTTTGATCATCACTGGATCTGGATGTTGCTCTGTGTTGGCGATTACATGGAACAGAGAAAGTGCATGACGATCCTGGCCCAATCATAGTGGCTCTATGACTCGGGTGGACTGGTTCAGGACTAGCAACACGGCTCCGGGAGGTACACCAAGGTGGCAAATTGGCAACGGATCTGATAGGCTCAATCACATGTCAGCTCATGATGGTGCTGATTGACTCAGTGAGTCGGATGGAAGAAAAGCAAGGCTCCCTGATCCTACTGTTGCTGTATTCTAGGAACGTTTTCCATCTGCCTTATTAAGGACCCCTTCACAAAAACATGGCCCCATGCAAAATCATCATCATATAGCCACAACAATTAGCTCAGTACCAACTGACATGCATGAAATTTAAAAGGCAGGGAAAACAGGTATTCATCCCTGAAACTTTCTTTGTAAACAAATTCAATGAATGTTTTAAAACCAGAACAAGTGGTTTGCTCATATATAATTCTATAATAATCAGCCGAAATAGCATCACCACAGATTGGTGATTACCACGTAACAACCTTGCCGCTCATGTTGGCGTCTACTGTGAGCTCAAAACTGAAGTAAACCGCACACTTAAGAGAGCTCAGCAATCACATCTGATGCTTTTAACACGATGTAGTTTGTGCCGTCGACGCCCTTGTACTCGCCACCTGCGTACTTGGAGTACAGCACCGTGCTGCCCGCTGACACCGAAAGTGGCTGCCTCTTGCCCTCCTCGTCAAGAGCACCGGGACCAACAGCTACGACCTACATTTACAGTTAAGTTTTCTTAAACAATTCCTACTTTGCTAGCTCAGCCCACACATTTCAACCTAATGGTAATAAACTTACTGTTCCAATGGATGGCTTCTCCTTGGTGGTCTCAGTGAGGATAAGGCCACCTTCAGTCTTATCTGAAGCCTCGGCAACCTAGCACAAATACAAGACCAATAAGAATTGTTAACCAATATACACATACGACCAAGGTCTGACTCAAAATTCTTTGAATATACTATTGTCTAATGACAAATATAAATACCTTGATGAGAACACGGTTGCTGAGAGGCTTCATGTCTTTGACGTCATCAGACTCAAGAATACCGATGATGTCATCCTCTTTCATAATGAGATGCTTGCAGTTGTTGTATTCGACCTCGGTTCCAGCATACTTTGAATATACAACTTGAGATCCAGTCTACATCAAAAAATACATATCAGTATATATACCTACTTTCTTCCCAACGACAGGAAACAGCATGCTTGCATTGATAATGATCATCAGCACCTTCATCAGACTGAACCCCAAAATAACAAGCAGCAGAATTCATAAAAACTAACTTACTAGCTTTCAATATTTCAGATACTACAACGAGCTGTAATCCTAGTATCCTACATCAAACTTAGAATCTGCCGATGACAGGTTTTTTTTCTTACTTGAGTGAGCTAGATTATCTCTAGGTTCAAACCAAATTGGAATTTGGAACACAAGCTACAATTCAGCAACCATATACAAGACTAGAAAATCAATCAGCAAACAACCAAATATCCTCATGCAGAACTTCAAGTTGAGTCGAAACCAGTGATACAACTGATAGAAAAAAACATGCTCAATATCACCAATCTGGCCTTCCATTACACACATTCCAAGCAGAGTAGATGATGGGAGACAACAAAATGCCACAACTCAGGAATGCACATTACAAGACTTTTATCGCCCATCAATCTAAACAAATACTAGTGTTCTCCGGATCTCGCCCAGTTTACAAGACTATATATGTACAGACATGGCACAAGGTTCCACAGTCCAGACATAATCATCATATACAGCAATATTACTTTAAACAGCACCAGCATTACAACTGCAATCGCTTACTCACCATGCAATATGAACTTGACTTTTTTTTGATAATCATTGTTCACGAGTTTTTTAGTACCCTTGAATTTTTGGATAAACCAGAGCTGGTTATTCAACTGAACAGGTACCGTATGGTATCAAAGCCAAAGGTCCTGAACTCTTGATAATAAGACCTGGTTGACACAGCTTTTGGGCCAAAGACTTGCAGCCCAGTTTTTGACCATTCATAGGCCTGATGTAACCTGGAAGTAGGGGGTGCATACTGTTCACCTCTAACTGCTTGGTTTTCCATCTGGCCGGTTATTGCCAGTTTTTTAAACCTTGTCAACACCTATTGACTAAACTAACACATTTCTCCACCTAGTCACCATGAAGTGGCTGCATCTTAAGTATGGTCTAAAAATGCAGAACCATGAAGTCAGCTCTCCTGTTTCCTTTCAGGACATTTAGTGTGACTATAAACTCCTTGCGCAGATTCAGATTTTCAGTTCAACCAAATCCGAAACCCACTACCCAATATCTGGTTCTGTTGAAGACATAGAAAAGGGAACATCTCTGACTTTCACACGAGTTGTGTGAATGATAGTATTAGCTTCAACTAAAAACACATCAATAACATGGTCTTCCTAGTCATGCAATATACCTTGCTTCTAACTTAGTGGGTTACAAGCCCGTGACCTCTATCTCACCATATCCACTTCTAATAACAACAAACAACAGAGTATAAAATTTACCAAGACTACAAATAATTGCACCCTCCAAAGCAAGAAGAAGATTTACCGGTATGCTGACTTCCACCTTCTTATCCCCAATGGTTCTACCCCTCCAACAGCAACAACTTCGCCTCCCTGAGGCTTGGACTGCGCAGACGATGGAAGCAAGATCCCACCCATGGTCTTCTCCTCAGCTACACCAAGCTTTACAAGCACTCTGTCTCCCAGAGGCTTGAGTGAGGTATACTGCAGTTATGGCAACAAACTGTAACTAATTTTTGCCCTGCGTAAACAAGCGCTCCTGAACATAATGCATTGCGTTGCCATAGTTGTATACCTTTGGGGTGACGACCGTGGCCGCCTTGACGACAAGGCTGCGAGACAAGTGCCTCGACGAGCCCACTCTGAGCACCGATGTCTGAGACAGGCGCAGGCTGTTGTTGTTGAACGCCACCGCGGCAACCCCAGCACCAGAGAGCTGCACCGCCGACATTCTCGATTGCTTGCTAATGAACAACCTGTGAATTGATACAGAATGATAAATCTATTCAAATTCTTGACAGGCAGGCACATCCAACTGAATTAAATCAATCCTGTTCCGGTCTATTCAAATCTGAACAGAAACACACAAGAACAAAAACCATGGATGCTGGACACTGTAGGCACATTCAGAGTGGTAAAAGGGGGCAGGTCAACCACTCCACCCCCAAATGTCGGTAGAACCAAGGTTAGACTTCACTGTGTTTCCGCACCGCCACAATCCCTAAACTAAGAGCGGAAAGAGTACTGAATCCCACCCAAATCCTAGTAGCCCCTAAACAAGCCAAAGCATAAACCAAATCGGAGAAACAAGTTAACCAGATTACCCCTAAATTACTCAAAACTTCCCGCGCGACCTAATCCTACGTCTAGCAGGCGAGAATCAAGTGCTACCAAGCAGTGACTACCTTCTCTTCAAGCTCCGGTCGGTCAGGTACGGAATCCGGCTGCCGTGCGAGAGAGGGGAAGAGGAAGAGATAAACCCTATGAAAGCGGAGAGCAGCGGCGAAAGTGCTAGAGCTACAGCCAAAGCCCACACCTCTTTATCCCACAGCCCAGGCCCTTATCTTGCCTCAGTTTTACGAAAAAGACCCACGGTTTGGGGGATTTATTGATGCAATCCTGATGGATTTGGTTGGTAATGGTGGCCCTGAGGCGTAGGGCATATCCGGCTGGAGCCGGGCGAAATTTTGACAAAAGAGACCACCTCGCAAAGTGAATTGTTAAAAAGGACCACCTCCGAAAATTATTGTCAAAAAAGACCACCTACACCGTGGCGGCAGGTGTGCCAGGCGACACGTGTCGCCTGCCGCCATGGGCCACGGCGGCACGTCTGCGTGCATGCATGTACACGTACGAATCACTCAGCGTATGAACACTAGCCGTTTTGAAATTTTTTTAAACATCTCGAAAGCCAGCATGCATGCACGCGATGAAAGCCAGTACTGTTCATGCGCGGGAAGCCAGCATGCATGCACGCAGACGTGCCGCCGTGGCCCGTGGCGGCAGGCCCTGCCGCCTCCGGCGGTGGCGGCAGGCGACACGTGTCGTCTGGCACGCCTGCCGCCACGGTGCAGGTGATCCTTTTTGACAATAATTTTTGGAGGTGGTCCTTTTTGACAATTCACTTTGCGAGGTGGTCTCTTTTGTCAAAATTTCGAGCCGGGCAAGATCGTTCTGGAACGTTGCAGGGGCCGGCTGTCTAGCAGAAAGAAATTAGAGACCACAATAAGTGCAAATTTTGTTTGAGATGTTCTATTTTGGGAGATGGTACGGTGAAAAACGATAAAATTAACCTCTAACGAACAGTACTTTTCGAACCCTACATGTGTCATCACGTGTGCATCGCATAAAACATGGATATAAAATATGAAACCCCATGAAAAGCAAGCAAGAAAAATTAGCAAAGCAAACATTGTCAACTGTGAGTTACTGCAAGCTCGTGTACACTGTTAAAAGATCAAAACACCAATGGAGTATTTTTCCTTTAGCACTGGAACAAGTTTCTGTTGCCAATACAGCTTTTTACTTCAGTACTGGAACTATTACATTGGGACGTGCAGAAAAGGCACATATATCTCTAACTATATCAAAGACGGACACTTTCGCGACCGGAGAGCGCTCCATGCACTGTACAACTACAGTAAAGAACAGTGATGAATAGTGCTGCGATCCACACCGTCGATCGGCGATCCAACGGTCCACCAGACATGTCCGTGACGTTTTTGCTAAAACACCCCTCACTGATTCACAAATCAACCCCGCGGTCCACACTTCCCCACAGATAGGGACCTGAGCGGAAATTCGGAAAACTCCGAGGGCCTCCGTGTAAAAACGACCGCAGATCGATCCCTCCCTTCTCTCTCCCGCACGCGGCCGCACGCCGCCGCCGCCGCCGCGCGTCCTCGCCGCTCCTGCCCTCCCCGTCCACATCCACGCGCACGGCGGGCTTCGCCGTCGCCGCCTACCCCTCCTCGCCGCAGCTCGCGTCCCGGGGCGCCTCGCCGTCGCGGGAATCGCCGCGGACGCGCTCGCGGCCCGCCGCCGCTTCCGCACCTCGCCGGCGCCGCTCCGGCGACCTACAGGGGGCGGCGCCGCCACCTACGCCCCCCCCCCGTCTCGGCGCGCATCCGTGCCAACCACGGACGCGTCCTGGAGAGCGCTGTCGCGCCGCCGGCGACCTCCACGCCGCCCGCGCCGCCGCGGCAGAGCGTCCGCCAGTGACGTCACGCTGACGTCACCGCGGGCTTGGGCTGCGCAGCTGGGCCGCACAGCTGGGCTGGCCTGCTGTGCAGCTGGACCGGGCAATTTTTTTTTCTTTCATTCTTTCTCTTTTTTTCAAAACTTTCAGGACTTTTCAAATACAATTCAAAAAAGAATTCAAACCAATTCCTAGCAATCCATGAAATACAAAAAAAAACATTCCAAATTCTTTGGGACCTTTTCTAAATCATTGTAAACTTCCAAAAATTTGAAACAACTCAATTCAACTAAACTTCACAGGAAATTTTTAAAAATTTCAAACACACACACACTCTGCATAGTTGCAACAGAAAATACAAAGAAAAAACATAAACATTCCCAACCATCGTTTCAAAACTAAAACAAAAAATGGAAACATTTCCACAATTGACCATCCACAGAAATATTGGAAAACATTAAAATCACTAGGAGAAAACAGAATAATTACGACAACGAAGGAAGAATTTCAAATGTTCCTATTTTTATATTTACATGAATTTGTTAGCAAGATGATTAGAAAAAAAACAACTATTTCTGCCATAACGCAAACACAATCGAAAATTTTAATTTGTCCGAGATGTTTAGAAAAAAAAACTATTTCTGCCATAACGCAAACATAATCAAAAATTTAATTTGTCCGTCTAAGAATATCCACAAAATGAATGATATAATCTATCCACAAAAAAAAAAAGAGAGAACAAAAAATATCACAACGATCACAAGACAAAAAATGCACCTACTTTCCGCATAGTGCAAACATATCTGAAAATTTAAATTTGGTGAATATGTGCAAAGCCTGCATAGTTTTTTTGTCTTCTCAAAGTCCACTTCTTCGTAATAAATTTGGGAATAAATCTGAATCGAACTAATAGAACATGCTTTAGATAATTTAAAACGCTTCATAGGTATTGTTCTATGGTGTTTGAACATTTTTCAAAAATATATTAAATGCTGCAGAATCAGTAACTTTAAATATATCCACCGATATATCAGAGTGATCATAAAATTAAATGCTAATTATTTACGACATACGACGAAATTCCAAATTTGGATACTTTAAATTTTTAAATGTCTTCCAAATCTGATCATTTTACGGATGTAAAAAAAAAACGCAAACTTTTACATTTTGAACAAACTTCGAAATCTGAGCCATTTTCAAGCGTGCGTTTTTTTTAAATTGCAACAATTTCCAACACTAAAAATATTCTTGGATACGTCCATTTCCAAATTTAAATTACTGCTCACATTGGTTAACATTTCTACATAACCATAATATACTTCGTCTCAATATGGTGCCAAATAATAAAATTACAGCAAAATTAGACCATATTTAAACATATTAAAATCCGAAAACCTTCTGAATGTTCACATCTCCAAATTTCAATTATTTACACCACGATACTCACAAATATGGCTTCCTCTGAATATGGTGCTAAATAAAAAAATTATGGCAAAATTAAACCATATTTGAACATATTAAAGTCTGAAAACCTTCCGAATATCCACACCTCCAAATTTCAATTATTTACACCGCGTTATTCACAAGTATGGGGAAAAAACCTGCCTTCCAAACCTTAGCATTTAAAAACCGTAAAGAAGAAATCGCGTACGAATGTTTTCTCACTATTAACAATGTAAAAAATTCAGATACTTACAAATGTAATTTTTTTAAAAATAATTCAATACATTCAATTCTGAACCACTTTTTGCTGCGGCCATTTCCAAATTTAACTTTTTGCCACGACAGTATTTACAAGTATGACAAATATATGAACATGCACATAAAAAAAATGCTCACTGCTTATGCCATCAATTTGCTAGATATTTGCAGCTCACACTTTTACGACATTTCAAAAATATGTATTTCACAAATTCTTCTATAGTCAAATAAAATCAACAGAAATAACATCAGTAATATCATTCAATATGATAGACCGAATAATTTTTTTTGGTACAAACCATCCTACTTAAATATAGTTTACTAAATCATTTAAATACAAGCACCCATCTATACCATGAGCTTAAATATATCAAAATAAAAATACCACAATTGTAAATATCGACAAATAGATGTTTTACAATTATTTCCCAAGCCACTATATTTCGAAACCAAGTTCTAAAATATAACATGATTTACATAATTTAAAACACTTTATACATATTGTTTTACGATATTTGAACCATTTTGCGAAACTACTAAATGCCGCGAAATCAGTAGCTTCGACTATAACCGCCAGAAAAAATTGAAAAAATTCATCAAAAACGATCACCAATAAAAAAATCAAAATACAAATACCCATTTATATCATGTGTTCAAAATATTAACATAAAAGTACCACAAATGTAAATATTAGGAAACAACTGTTAAAAAAATCCCAAACCAATATATTGAAACTACAAATCAAATTCTAAATAGAACATGCTTAACAGAGTTTATAACACTTTAGACGTATTGTTTTACGGTATTTAGATAATTCTGCAACACTACTAAGTGCTGAATTGACTACTTATTGAATGTGACCAAATTACAAAAAAGAGTGTTGAAAACATTCAAATGCCTTCAAAATCCATCAAGAAAAACAAATATATTAATTCAGCAAGAATTTTCTGTTCAAATATACTCATCCAAAAAAAATATGAAAACATAGCAACATAACTACACGCACAAAATGCTAACATTACATGCCAGATTGCAGAAATTCAAATTCCAAAATTCCAAGCAAAAATGCCTTCCAAAAAGTGGCATCAAGGGCGCGGCTCAGAAAAAAATGCTAAAATGTATGGACAAGACAAATATGTTTTAATATTTCCAACTGGTGAATAGTTGGATAAAATCTAATTGCCCTTCCTCTAATTACGTGGAGTTACATATATTAAATGCCCACATAATGCACTTCCTCTAACTGTGATCTCAAATTAAACATTTCAATTTGATAAATATTTGGCAGTAATATGCACTCCCTCTAATTATATGAAATTCAATTGAATAAATGTGCGTTTCCCACATATGGAATTCAACTAACTACTAATAAAAAAATAGAAACATTTTCCAACCATTTCAATTTTAGATGTACCAACATGCTCACAAAAAAAAAGTGAACTATTTAAGTCAACATACCAGCATTTTCAGACATTTCCAATTGCTTAATATTCCGATGTTCCCCAAAATATAACACAATACTCGAAAAAAAAAAATACTCATAGCAAATTACAAAAATATTTCAATATTTAATTTTGGCCAATATTTCGCCACCATACAAACTAACTTTCCGCAAATGTAGAATCAAATTCAAATGAATTTTCCTGATTTCACTTAAATATTGACGTCGAAATGCAAACATGTCTGACCATTTCGATCCACTGAATATTTGAACATTATATACAATATATCCGAAATGCACACAAAATATGCTACCTATTCATGACAAAATAAAAACATGTTCCAACATACCAATTTAGCCAACATTTTAGTTAAAAAAATATATATACTGCACAAAAAAAAACACCGCCAAATTCAACTAGTACAGTCAGATAGCTCAACAACTTGTCGCCTTACAATTGCTGGGAACCCCTGGTAAACAGGGGTGGCCTGTAATATTAATCTGATCATTGTTGATAAGTCAGCCAATTTTCGTATGCCAAAAAATATTAATCTGATCATTGTTGATAAGTCATCCAATTTTAGTGGGAACGTTTCGCTGGACATCATCGTGGTCAATTTTGTCAATGGGTTGGCTCTAGAGTCTAACCTTACAATAACACTAGCTGTATTAGATCCTTAAATAAATCTCTCTGTATCCTTTAAACAATGGTAAGATCGAAGCACATTCATTTATATTCACATCATTAGCCTCTCCATGCATTTGCATCATCAGAAGCACTACAGGCTTGCGATGAAGGGATGCCACCAAGGTCACCATCCAAACTCATTTGTTGTACCTCAACAGATGATAATATTTTGATGCTCTTCACACAGCTCACAAACTCCCTGTAGACAAAATTTTCCGAATTATGAGGATTGAGGGAATGGGACAGGTTAATAATAGAAACAGTTGCAGCCAATACTGAATTAGATAATGGAAGGGAACAACTTACTCCCATGGGTCATCACCAACAAGGAGGATGTCATTCTCATGATCAACATAGACTAGCTTCCAGTCCATTCGATAGGGATCTTCAAGCTGCCCTTGAATACCAAACATGCATGCAAGGTCGTGCCGAAGTTCATCATAATTTGTATACCGTGTGATATCAATCGATCTCCCCACAGATCCACGCTTTTGAACCTTCAAAATAAGATAGTTTGGCACATAACAAAATTAGTGCTGCTTGTATACAGAACTAAGAATATGTTGGGGGTAAATAATGATCCATTATACTTGGATTTGTTAGGTTCCGAGATTGATACTCCTAGCAAAACATGAATAACACATGACCAAAATAGACATCTATATGAAAAAATTAAGCAACCCTACTTTTCCGATAAAGAAAGCAAACCCTACTTGGATGGAACACTTCAAATTTGCATTATCAGTCTACTAAACATTGTCAACAGTTGACTAGTGGCGTCTTTTGCCCATATGCTTATATGATACCTCTCTTGGTACTATTCAAAGAACCTTTCTTTTATACAATACACCAACGCGGAAAGAAATTATTCCAGAATTTATAAAGCATTTGCAAATGGGTTGACAAAACACAATAGTATATCCAAATTACGAATTACTAAAAACAAAAAAAATCGAATATTTCTACCATAATCCTCTATGTGGAATCAAGTAAAACTTCTTCAAGTTAGTGAGGCGTGTAAGATCAATTGTGGTGTGTGAAGGGTGCACATAATATATTTCTCAAAGTAAACAGTACCAACCTTAGTGAAAGTTCTCATCCTCTGTGTTTGATTATTCCACAATCCTTGGCTTGGTATTCCACCATCATTAACAGCGATGTCACCTGAACATCCAGGCTTGAAGGACATGTCAGGCACACCAAAAGACTGAGAACTGAATGCAGCAGAGGATAGCTCATTCTCAACCTCCCTGTGATCCCTTTGTCCAGAAGGCAAACTGCAAATACCTTTTCCTGAACCCATCCCTCTTGACAATAGGGCATCTGGCATCAACGAGTCCTCATTTTCCGCAATAAGAAAGTTATCTCTTGGATCAACTTGAGCATTGCTATCCAAACAAACTGGGGGAAAGGAAAAGCCTTCTCGTGGGCTCTCATCTAAACAAAAGGAGGTGGCAGATGATGCATCGAGTTGATCTGAAACTGGGTATCGATTGGGTGCAGGGGTTGTTTCTTTGCTACCCTGCATATCATTCTTGTTTCGATTGTCTGACTTGCTTTGAATTTCCTGAAGTAAGTTCTCAATATGTGGTGATGTTGTCATGTCAGTTAAATTATTTCTGCTCCCTTGGTGTGCTCTGCTCAACGAATTCATGGAGAAATACGGCTGGCAGAGGGAGCAGTTGAGCTTGATGGATCCTCGCTCTCAGCAAGTGCCGAGTGAGACCTTACAAGCTGCTGCGGCGTCAGAGATCCTGTGATGTGGTTTGAAGGTGTTTGTTGTGATTGTTTGAACTGACCCATAGCATCAGAGCCACTTAACTGATGTTGCAAAATTTGTTGCTGGAGAAATTCCTGGTTTTTCTGGGACAACTGTTGAATCAACTGGGACTGCTGTTGTGGATTCAGCTGAGATAACATATTCTGCTGCTGCATCTTTTGAAGCAGCTGAAGCTGCATTTCTGGTTGTGACAGTTGCTGTAATTGCTGTTGCTGACTCTGTAGGAGGGCCTGCTGATATTCTGCTGCTTGCTGGACCTGTGGTGTCTGGGAAAGAGCTGGCTGCTGCAAAGAACCCGGAGTTGATAAACCTGGAAATCCTGAGCGCTGGTTAGGTGACCTGGGTAACCCCAACTGTTGCAGCTGAGACGAAGATGGTTGGAAAATCTGGCTCAACAATTGTGCTTGCGAAACAGCCTGTCCGCCTTGGAGCTGCTGTTCTCTCAGCTTATGTTGCTCCATTGACTGCATACTTGCAGCAGTATTCAACTGTGCAGCAGTATTCAACTGCTGCTGTGGCTGTGACAGTTGTCGTTGGAGATGCTCTTGCTGCTGCTGCTGCGGCAGCGGCTGAGATTGCTGTCGTTGGAGATGTTCTTGCTGCTGCTGGAGGTGAATAGCGTTCTGCTGCATCAACTGGGCTTGCTGTTGCTGAACCACAGAACTTTGCTGTGATGGCTGGACCTGCTGCTGTGATAGCTGGTGAGACTGCTGTTGATGTTGAGCCATTACAGGGTGATCCATTTTTGAACCAACCTGCAAGTTAGGCAAACCAATATTTTGGCCTTGTATATTAAATCTTCTTGTTGGGTCTTCATTGCCAGTGCCCATCCCATCCTGCATGGCCATTCCACTGGAGGTCAAGTACGGCGATTGCATAGCTGAAGCACCAGCCGGTAGCATCTGAGGATTCTGCTGCATAGCCATCCATTGGACTAGGCTCAGGCCTGGAAATAATTGACTTTGGACATCTTTTAGTGCGAAGTCATCAGCAAGCCATGGCATGGCTCTTTTGAAAGCACTTTCAACCTCGCCTTCGTCATCTGCAAGTTTTAATAGGTTGATAAGTTATACAATGACTAGAGAAATCTTCATGGGCTATATACATCTAGCGATGGCTTGTTTCAAAATATACATGTATCGATGCAGAGGCCTGGGGTAATGAAAGCCTCCATTAACAAAAAATCTTCAGAAAATGCTTGAAACAAGCCAGTACCTCATAGTTTTTACTGATTACATCTTTATATACAAGTAAGGGGCAACCACATTTTAAAAGTAGATAGTTATTCAGCTTATATTACAATCCAAAGTAATCCACGGTTCTTGCTGCCAATTCATAAGTCAAGTTCATAGACATGCAAGAAGCAGCCATATTATATGTTTATGAAACTTAAATTTGCAATGTCCACAATGCGAGTTTAATGAAGCAAGAAAAAATGACAAACTGGATTAAAGGCCGAAATGCCCAAAGCTTGAGACTGCCCACTGACTGCACTATTTCTTAAACCATGCCACACCATACATATAGAATTCAATAAGCAAATCTATCTGTACCTGGCATTCCTGGCTGCTTAGGAAGTTTTGGCCTAAAAAACGGTGGTGGACAAATATAAAAAGGTGTGGCAACTGGTTCGATCTCCCATATTGAAACACGGGTGCGCCTCTCCGATGCAGTTGATTCATCCCAGCCAACCTATCTTGGAAGAAGGAGATCAAGTCAGGCGAAAAAGCCATCTAATGTCTGCAATACAATCTTACAAATATCATTTACATTTGGTATCAGATTGATCTTATCTATAATATGTTTTTAGTGTCCGAGTTGACTTATGTAAATGCATGCTAACTAACTGATGGAGATTTTTTCTTACTAAACACAGCTGAATTAAATGGATGTGACACCACTGCAGAATCACAAAATGAACCAATGTCGCACCTGAAGGTTTCGCCAATGAGAATTCTTCCACCGAACTTGATCCAAGTCACCAATACCTGTGATTGTGCCCATATACCTTCGGACTCCTGAATCCTCAGTCTCAAACAGCATTCTGAACCGCATCCCAAGAGAAACTTGCGTATACAGAGCCTTGTTATACTTTGCTAAAGGAATGACAAATTCCGATGGGCTCGCCCTATTCAAAAGAGAATGTGAGTTTTTTGCACTGAATCACAGAGAGTGCATGGGAATATCAAGTAACAATTACACTACCTTGGATTGTAGAAAATAGTAAAAGGACTACTGTTTGCGGCGGCGTGGGCTGCTGCAGCAAGAATGCCAATGTGCATACTGTCGCTCGATAAAACTGATGATGATAGAGCTGGTTGGGGTCTGATAGAACGACGTATGCCTAAGAGAAGCTGAGATTTCTCGTCCCTGTAAAAGAATTTAGGACCATGTTTCGTGTAATTACTTACAGAAATCCAGGATCTTTAATTTCTAAATTTGATGATGCTACCTTATAAACAGAACTGAATCACCAGCTGAAAGCCTTTTTGTACTGACAAAGACACTCCAGCCAGTTGTCAAAAGATGCCTCTTTGGTTGACCTGCATGTGCAGGAAAGTAGAAGGATAAGTGCACTATACTGTTGATTGGTCAGTCACCATGTCCCAGTACGACTTCCTTAAGAGTTCCAAGAAAAAATAACGAATGCTAACATGGCGTATCTGGCGAAAATGTAAATTAATGAGAAAAATACCATGAAAATCAACTACGAAGTTTTAAAATAAAAACTACACTAGGATATGAAGTAGAGAGCATGTGTTTCTCTAGAAAATAAGATCAGATTTTATCGCACTTGCATGACAAAAAGACAAATACTTGACACCATTTCAGCGAATATTTGTCCTATTCAGATTCAGGAAGTGCAATTAAGTTTGATCATGAAATGTTTGGAGGTATACAAAAATTCCACTACAGGGCTAAACATAAATAATGGATCCAAAGAAAAATTGTGGCAGTCAACCATTCCTGCATATCATTTTGTATTCCAATATAACACTAAGTACATCGAAAGATAATCTCTGAGTAATTTGGCATACCTCGAAAAATATGTCGAAATTTCCATGAAATGTCATGAAGATCCTTGGCCATGATCTCTTGGGCTGGTGGTTGCATCGTAAAGTCCTATCGAACATGTTACCCTGGTAAGGCAGGTATTTACTGAATCTGATAAATTCATAATTTCATCTAAATCATTTCACGGTCATGGAAGAACTCTACTTACTAGCGGTGGAAATATCTTTTCCGCTGCACGACGTGGCACCGAGAATCCACCATGAGTGCTTGTGTCGCTCGCCGTCAGCGTCTTGCAAAAGAATTCCACTGGCTGCTTGTTTTGCTTCAGACCCAGCTCTGATGCCAGCATTGCGTCCCGATCATACTGAAGTTGCATGCAGAGATGTTATTTATTTTTCAAAAGAAAGATATATATATAGCACCGAAATAACAGATGTTCGCTTACATACTTTGCTAACAGGTTGAAGCGTCATTTGAGCATAAACTTCATCAGTTTCAGAATCTGCCTGCGGAAAAAGAATATTTTACCAATCAGTAAACAGGGAGAAGAGAAAGAACACAAAAAGTTTACAACTACAGTACAGAAGGGAAAACCAAAAATCCACATACATGTAAGGTGAGACTCAGAAGCTTGCAGATGAGCTTGGACGGAAGAGACGGGTAATTGGGAATGATGTCCACCTCCTTGTGCATCGAAGCGGCAACCTGCCCAAGAAGCACCAGAAAAGGGAAAACATTCACAAACCACTCATGATTCGGCAAATCTCCTACAGTTAACAGATAATGCACCTGTTCACTGTGGCCCTGTGGAAAGTACACCACGAGGCTGCCCACCGGCGGCATCGCCACCAGAGGCCCGGCACAAGCATGCCACAGCTCCGAGTTGATCGCTTTCTTCTCCCCTGCATTGCAGATGCACGCCCAGTTATCACGGTGCATCCATCAGATGCTACAGACTACAGATCATGCCATAGATGCAGACTATGATAGGAACGCCATGTACAACAGCAGTACAGGATTCCGCTACAGTTAGTGGCAACCAACCGCCACAGCTAACTTACTCCGAATGCACGCTACAGCAATGGAGATGGGCCATGAATGAACTGAGAAAATGGTTAGGCTGATTAAGCTGAATCCATGGGCAATTTTAGAAGGAAGCTCACCCTCGGGCGGGCCGGGCGAGACGCCGGCCGATCCATGGTCCTTCATCCCGGCGAGATCCCGATCCGAATCTCACCTCCGGATGCGCGAATATCCACCTCCCGTTCACCCTCCTCCGCCTTTTTATCCACTAGCCAGTAGCTCGGAAGGCGCCCCAGCCTTTCCAGCTAAAGTGGGCGGCACGAGGCGGCGGCGGGGAGTATAATAAAACTCGCGATCAGGGGAGCTTGCCCGCGAAGCCGAGCGAGGCGGCGCGAATCCTCCTCTTTGCCCGCCTCGCCGTCGCCGTGCCGACGCGCGCGACAACAGCCCGCCCACGGACGGCGCCTCGGCCAAGCCAACACGGGCCCCGAGCCAGCTGGACGCCGCTAGCTTAGCTCCCCACGAGCACCCGCGACAACGGGAGCAACGGGCCGGCGGAGCGGTCCGAACACCGGCAAAAGCGCGGAGGTGGGGTTGCGGACGACGCTTGCTTCGGGACGGGACCGTTGGGGGAGGAGAGGGGGGAAGGGAAGGTGGTGAGATGAGGGGGAGGGAGAGGGAGACAAGGGGGTTTAAAAAATGGGAGGCGGCGTGGTGGGGCGGGCGCTGGCGCTGGCGCCGCGGCAGCGGCCGCGAGCCGCGGTGAGAGAGAGCTGGTAAAAAAATAGTTGCCACGAGGTCGCGGGAGGGGCAGGAGGCAGGCACGGGCGGGGCGGGCGGCGACGGCGACGCGGTTTGCTTGCTGCGCTGTGCCGGTAACGGCGGCGGACGGCGACGGGTGGGGTTTCGTCTGTTGTCGGTTTGCCGGTTCGGCTAGTGTGCGGGTTTTCCGGGCTGGCGCGAGGGCGACGCTGCCCGTGCGTTATGGGAGGTCGCCCGCCGCCGCGTCGGTGACGCGAAGGCGATGACGGTCGGTCGAGCGGCGGGTGGGCAGGCGCTGCAAGCTATGCGGCTGCGCACGACAGAAGCGTGAGGGGCGGAATGCGTGGCGGTGCACGGAACGGACACCGGAGATGAGTGCTGTGGTGGCCTGGTGGGTGTCTTGACTCGAGTCTGTTTCCGTCAGTGGTGTGGGGCCAGGAAACGGCCGTACTAGTACTACCGGTGTGTCGAAAAAAAAAAGGGCAGGAGCGAAAGAGATCTCTGGCATCTGGCCATCTGGGTGTGCGCCCGCGAGATCCGGCCCGGGAAATGGACGCCGTGCAGGCGCAGGCACCGTGCTCCTGGCTCAGATAGACCACTACGCGCCGAAGCGCCCAGGTCAACGGCGCCCGGCCCGCGATCCACCCGCCAGCTCGTGCATGCGCGCCGGAACAGCGCGGTGCGGGCACGCAAAACCGGTGGCGGCTCTCGTCCGCCGGCCCGGGCGGGCGCGCGCGCGGTTAGTGCGGCGGAAGCGACGCGACGGCGAGGATTGGGAGCTGGCGTGCAGCGGCAACGGAGCGCGCGCTTCGGCCTCACGGGCACGGAGTGCGGTACTCCTCGTGCACAGGTGGGGATGCGCGCCGAATGCTTCGGCGGCCAAGTACATACTCCCTCCGTTTCATAATAGTCTACATTCTAGACTAGTATTTTGTTCCATATTAGTCTACATTCTGGGTTCTGAACTTTAATTGTCTCCTCGGTAATAAGCAACAACAGAAAACTAAGCAGTCTCTCTCTTTTTCTATTGGGTGTCATTAATGCTAATCTGACTTGGATTGGCTGTTTGCATACTTGAGTAGTATTATTAAAGAGATTGCTAATTTGTCTTAAACTTTCTTTCTCGTTAAGAGCATTTCCATGGGGTCTCTAAATCGGTGTTCAGCACCCCCAATTGAGGCCAAATTGGGGATGTCAGACACATTTCCGGCCAATCGGGGGGCTGCCCACAGCGGCGCACCCCAAACAAGCATGCCAATTTTTTTTTTCATACATTCGTTCATTAAACAATTTCGGTGAAATTTAAACGAGATTTAACAAACTTACAATTTGAAATCTAAACGAGATTTAACAAACTAAACATAAACTATGCCGTTATCGGCTACACGCTACAGCGTCTAGCCAACCACTGCAGGCGCCGGCGTCGATGAAGATGTTGTTTCCACAGCGTAGCGCCGGCGAAGAAGATGCGAACCAGCGCCGAAATCATCAACAGACTTGCATGTCTCGATGATCCGGCGTCGGAAGTTTCATCCGCTATTGCCGTCGGCTACGGCCTTTAGAAACGTAGCCTCGACCGTGGCTGAGTCTTCTGATTTCGCGGCTGGGGCATGGTGGGATTTGATCTACCTGCAGCGCGCCTGATGGGAAGCCTCACCGGGTTCAGCTGGCGCCCCCTTCTGCGGTGTCGGCGACGCTGCTGGCCAAGATGCGCCTGCCGTTTCTAAGGGTAGATCGGGCAGCTCGGGGTCGTCAGCGGCGGCGACGGCGTCGGCGTCGGCGTCGGCGTCATCGTCGTCCGATGCAGACAACTCCGGCGTTGGCTCCCGCGCGCCGGTTGGGAGGAAGTCGCTGGCACGGTGCGCCTCGTACTCCGCGTCCACCACGGTGTGCCAGTAGGGCGCAGATGGAGTACTTGGAGTCGAGCTTCTGCTCGTACGGCATCTCCTGCCACTTCCGCATGATAAAAGTCGACGCGCTCTTCCCGCTGAGCCGCGGCGTCACCGGCACGTTGACGGCGTTTCTCGTCCACCCTTCGGGTAGGGTGGCGTCGTCCTCCACCGGCACGTTGTGGCGGCTGCACAGCTGCGCGGTCTCCAGCGACACCACGTAAGGAGGCGCGTTGGCTGCGTCCTCGCGCCACCGCTTGCGTTGATACGCCTTGGCCATCTCCGCCTCCTCGTTGCAGCGGCGACGGCGGCGGCGTTCCTCCATTTGCTCGCGGCGTTGCTGGCCGCGGCGCTCGTTGCAGCGGCGAGCACGTTCCGCCGAGAGGAAGTCGCGATGACGCCGAAGCGCGCGCTCCTCCGGCGTCTCGCGGCTGCCCGCCATGCTTGGAGCCCGATCTGCTTGTGGCAAGTTGTGAGAGAGGGGAGAAGGAGTGGTGTGGGAAGAGGAGGGCCGCGACGCGCCGGGTTTTAAAGGCGGCCGGAGGAGCGGGGTTGGGTGGCCTGCATTAACGCCTAGCCACCGGTTCACTTGGCCACGCATTGACGCCGACGACGCGTGTGCAGGGCGCCGCCGCTGGCAGCCGCAGCGACGTCAACGCGTGGACGGCGCTCGAGGCGTCCCTTCCGTCTGCGCCATGGGAACGGGCGCGGCGTTATTGCGACGCGTCGCTTCGCTCTGCGCCCCCCAGGGGAACGGGCGTGGCGTTATTGCGACGCGTGCTGACAGGTGTGCCGCCGTCTCGTCGCCTCGCCATTAATCGGGCGGAACGGCCTCTTCACATCCCTAATTAGCACGGGCACCGGCTGTGTGTATGACGGGCGGGCCACCCCTGTCGGAGGCCATGTCCGCCCCATGTCCGGCACCCCCGAGTTTGGAGGCCCTTTCGGGGTGCCTGCCACGATTTCGCTCGGCCCGACCCTTTGGGGTGCCGCTAGTGGACGATTTTGCCGTCCGGACCACATTGAGCTTTTGGGGGTCATTTGGAGGCCGCTGGTGGAGATGCTCTAATCACAGTACCTGCTTACTTGGAGTATTCTACGGTCACCGTGTAGCTCACATTTTCCTATAACTAACTGGATCAATTCATCAATCAACTGCAAACGGAGTTGCACGAGCACCCGTATGTGCGTACGCGCCAAGGATCACGTTAGGAATCTGTGGTGACGAAACTAATTTATACTACTATTAAAAGAGCAAACATGTTACGGATACATTAAATTTGAGTCGTCCAATATCAGATTAAAGGACCAGATCGGTCCAACAATGTTGAACAACTCAACACAAACCAAGCGAACCGGTACGGAGTTTATTTCTCTCATCTCCTACGGAACCTCTTCAGCCGTCTCCAGCCCCGCCGCCTCCAGCCCCGCCGCCTCCAGATATCGATGCTCCGGCCCCGACCTCCACCCCCCCCCCCCTACTCCACCGCCGGCGCTTGCCCACCCCATCGCCGCTGGATCTCACAGCTCGGCTTCCGGATCCCGCTGCTCCGGTCCGCCCCAAAGGTCGCTCCGCCTTGTGACCAGCAGCTCAATCTGTACGTAAGGATGAGCCAGGCCACCGTCGCTCCTTCCAAGACCCCCTCGCACGTCTGGAGGCCGCCCCCTGAGCCTTGCCGACCAAGTGGGAATAGCCGAATAGCCCAGCCTCGAGCGCCTCGAGCGCGGGGGCGTTTCGGTGTCCTTACGCACTGTCGTCGCCCCGACGCCTCCCGGGCAATCATAGCCGTCGGCGCTCGGGTCGAGGGTCGGCAAAATTGACCAGGGTGCCGCCCGGCGCATACGTTGCAGAGGTCCGTTCTAGATGCTGAAGCTAGGGAGTATGGGATCGTGCTTCGCCGAATTGAGGTCGCCATCGGATCATCTGGATGTTCCCGCGGCCGATTCAAGGAATCCTGCCTCCGAATCACGACCAGTCGCTGTCTCCTCCGATTCAATTTGCTCTGCCGCCAGGACCTTGGTCCGCTGCCAGGATATTTCACCCACGACCTTGCGCCGTTGCCAGGAGTTCCGCACGGTCTGTATCGTCCTCCACGGTGAGCAGTTCCTCCGCTCCAGGCCTTCCCCGTACCCCAACGGCTGTTACTATTTTTTTCCACGGTTTCGGTGATGACTACTGATGCTTGTATGTGCTGCTCCTGTGCTTGGTTGTTCTATTAGAATTTTCACTGGTCGTTGTTGTGTGGCTAAATGACATTGACATTTGACTGACTGTTGTTTTGCTATTTTTGCAGGCTCTTCACCACAACAAATGAGTCGTTGCTTGCCACGGTCGGCAGCAGATTCTTCATCAAGGTAAACAACTCGGCAAACCCAAAAGGCCTTAATCCCGCCTCATGTTAGTAGTACTACCGCAAATCTTATATCCACTTCATATAATCTGGTTAATTGACATTAGCTATTAGATTTAGGGCGTTGTCCTTCTTAAGCTGTGGGATGTGTTGCGATATAAACATGTAAAAAGTCTGAAGGCTGATATACTGTATTTAGCTGGGCTAGCTGCTAGCTAGGAAATCCTAAATTTATATTGTTACATTACTGAAACGATTTATTGGATTTGGTGTGCATATAACATCGTATTAGTGAATAATTTCAGATTCTTGGGTATCATATGCTGTCACTTATTTTGTTCCAAGTGTTTCATATGAGTTTTTCCTTGTTGATCTGATAATTAAGGTAACAAGCAGTAGGCAGAAGACATATGAACCATTTTTCTTGTGTGGTTGTTTGCTAATAATCATAAGACAGATCTTTCAATCTGAATCATTCGGAAAGTTGCTGTAAGTAAATTTTAACACTATATTTGAGACGCGACATTATATAAAATTGAGGACTAACTGTGCATGGAATTTCAGTGGGTTCAGCTGTTAGTTGCCTTATCTGATAGCAGCCTTTTGAAAAAATCGTTATTTATTTACTGCTTGTAGATATTGGAAATTTGCCTTTTTTTTGTGTGGACATTTTCGTTGGTTTTTTTATTTATAATTTCATTACAATTACCTGAGATACGAACTCACTGAATATGACGGGCTTGCTTACTTGGATAAAAAAGATGTTAAGGAGAGGTTTCTTGTCCTACAGATTTAGACAGGAATGTTAGTGTGGCTCACATGGCCAACTCTCAAGCGGAATGTTAAGGCTTAATTTTTTTCATTTATAATTTAGCCTTTTCAATAATCGAAATTCCAATGCATTGTCCATGTATAAACCGTTCTGAATCCCTGATTTCAGGTAGACAGCGAGATCGCAGCTTCACCCCACTTCCAGGTGGGGCGACTGTACCAAGTAATTTACCTATGTCATCACAGGTTTGTAGATCCAACATATATTAAAAAGGTAAGTCTTCGTTCCTAAGTTACTGCTACTTCTAGCCTAAGCAAAACCAAAAGGAAATATGTCTTGTACGTATCATGTTTCTGATGCAGGTTGAGGCACGGAATTGAATTTGATAGCAAGCAGAGAGACTTATTAAGTCTATATATTGGGACAAACCAAAACCTTCTATGTAAACTTATTAAGTTATATAATCAGCATTTTTAATCAAGGCACTTTGATAAATCTTTACAATTCTACAAAATGGAAGAGCAGCAGGTCATTAAAATGACAAATAGCTAGATTGTTACAAAGAATTTCTGGATAGTATTGATATAGGTCTATTCGTCCTGATTTTTTAATTAAGGTTATAGGTCTTTCTAGATTGATCGGAACATATTATATATGGTTCACATCTTCACACTTCAGATTGAGCCGAGAATGCCTGACTATCTTCTATCCTACGGATGATTGGTGCAAGAACTTTTTTACTTTGAGACTGGTAGTGTATCTCACTTCAGGTATGTTTCATTTTCTTAGCCATTTTTTATCTGTGTTTTTTTCTATAATTTAAATCTAAATGATTATTCCGAACATATGAATTGTGTATATTTCAAAACTTTCATTGGTTGTCGAACATCTCAATTGCTTGTATCAAAATCTTGATCCAATGTCATCCCACAAAACTGTGTGCTCGGTCAATATTGTGGTTACAAATGTTCCAAAATTATTGTGAAACTGCACTATTCAAAACAAGCGTGAAGAGCTGAAGATGCTGGCGTGAAGGAACCATGAGATGAGAACAGGCTGAGATGGAGATTAAGAAACTCATGAACAATTGACCACTGTAATTATAGTTCCTGAATGTGTGGCATTGCATGAGTTATAGAGGTTATCTGGTTCTTTCGATTACACCCATGTACAACAAGTGAACTGAGACACCATCAATTTGTTTTCCTTTTTGACCTGAGACATGATTAGTTTGTATAGTGATATTGTTGTTTGTACCTTTTGTCCGCGATGATTACACCATCAATTTGTTTTGCTTTTTGACATGAGACATGATTTGTTTGTATAGTGATATTGTTGTTTGTACCTTTTGTCCGCGATGATCCGATTTACGAGCTTTATTGAATTTTGTGATATGTCCATTAAAAATCAAGTTTTTATATGATCCCTCCCCACTGAAAAAAATAACTGGTGATCCCATCTACTAGCGGCTTGAAAGTTTAACAAATGATTCACATTTTTTACTTGTCGCAACAATACCGAAGCCTAAACATGACGAGGTTACAGAAATGTAGTGGCTAGCCATCAGTTTGTGGCTGCAATGCGGCGTTTCATTTGCTCTTCATGCCAGGGTGCCGTCGCCGTAGATTAACCGAACTAAGAGTAAGTGATACATTGATACACTAACGTTTATACCACATATATTCTCGATTGTGAATGTAAAAACTAAAAAGCGCCATTCAACTTAATCATAAGATGTGTCTTGTAGAGCGACGTGCGTGCACGTACAAAGCTACTAGTTCATGTAATTTCCGAAATACTCCTACCTATTCAGATGAACCGTGAGACAACTTACCAATATGGAGAGGAGAACAAAATTATACGGAACACCAAATAATTTTGTAATGCATGTTCAAAACGGAAACCTTAAACGGAGGCCAAGTTATACGTAGCTCGATTCTCTAAAATAAATTGAATCTGCATTTTTTGTTTCAAAAAATTCCAAAAAAAATCACAGTTGTATATAATATCCAGATCTACCACCGTGCAAACTTTTAACGAAAACCTCGGTGTATTTTGACCTGGACAAAAAAAGACAAATACGCAAAACTGGAGCGATGAACAGTGTACAGTCAGAAAAATGCAAAATTCTGTCAGATTTGTCATTTTCGTGTAGCACGGAATAATAAGAATTTTTCCTTGAAACTTTACACAGTGGTAGATCTCGACTTTATCTACCTCTGGGATTTTTTTTTTGAATTTTTTTGAAACACAACAATTTAGATTCAATTTTTTTTAGAAACTGAGCTACATATAGCTCGGCCTCCAAAACGTCGCTCTCATGTTCAAAAGGACAAAGTTTGCAAGTTACTGGTGAGTAGTGCGCATGTCCTCTGTAAGCATTTCTAAAAAGAACATTGAAGCTACTTCCATATGCATGGTAGGTTGAACCACATCGATTGGCATGCTACTCTTCCTATTTAAGCAAGGAGAAGATATGGACCATGAACAGGGACGGAGCCAGCATTTACTATTGGAGGGGGCAGACTCAAGTTGGAGGGGGCAGAATGGCTTAGTACTACTAATTGTAAGCATGATTCTAAGGAAGTTTATGAAGGAAATCAGCAGGTTGGGGGTGGCTAAGCCCCTGCTCGTCCCCCCTTCCACCGTCCCTGACCATGAAAGAGATAGATAAAACTCAATACATGTAGGCTCCGCTCATACCAGCATGTCTGCATGTATGCCTCCATGTACATACGCAAGTTCTGCAGTACCGCTGAGTCTTCTATGTAATGTCAGTCAAACTCGCAGAGATATATTAGGACTGGGAAGCATCTTCTATGTAATGTCAGTCAAACTCGCATATATATATTAGGACTGGGAAGCATCAAGAACTAAGACGATACTTGTCTTGTCATATATGGACTATACTGTCGAGAAGATTGATACATCTTCAGGTTTTCATTTTGAAACTTCTTAAACTCTCGCACTACAGGAAAACAGATAATTCCCGACGGCCAGTGCCGACGGTTTTCGTTAGCCGTCGACAAACAAAGCCATTGGCAAACAAGGTAACAGAAACGGTCGTCTAACGGCGGCCCCAAGTTTGCCGACAGCCGGGGCCGTTGGCATATAACAGCCACGTGGCAACACTTGGTTCACTAACTACCACATTTAAGCCGTCGGCAAACCTCGAGAAAGCCATCGGCATACTCACTGACCACAGCAAAAAAAAAATATTAGCCCATAAAAGGCTAATTACAGACGTGATTTAGCATTGGGAATCACACTATTAATCTTGAAAATGGTTAATACAATACAATTTAGTTTCGGCCCACCAATTACAAATGCTTAAAACCCAAATTTAGTTGCATCCCACCAATTGCAAATGTTTCAGCCACCTGTAAAAAGCAAAAAAAAACTGTTAAAAGAACAGCTAGAAAAGTAGATATACCAAGCTCAATCAGCTCAAAAGGCATACACATGATCTAGAACTATATAACACACACTTGGGTGACCATATGACCCTAGAATAGGAGCAAAAACTTATGGCTTTTAACATTCCAAAAAATCATTGACATTCTTGGTTATGTCTTGAGATAATGTAAAAGGAAAAGGAAAAAATATACGATGGTTACATAAAGATACTACCCATTCATATATATATCAGCATGTTTCTATATGTGCCTACTGTTCAACAAAAGCACAGCTAAACTGGAGAACACAATGAGAAAAATAATGCCAAATTGAACATGTCGAGAAACATACCCAACCAAATTCTGGAAAAGTCACAGCTGCTACCATCTTCCTGTTATCCATGCTCCATACTTGCACATGATCGTCTTCGCCACCTGATAATATTTTCCATCCGCACTGTAACAGGAGAGCACAGAAAAATCATTGACATATTCATGGTTGTGTCTTAGAGAAGATAATGTAAAAGGAAAAAGAAAAAATATGCTGTTACATGAACATACTACCCCATTCATATATGTTTCTATATGTGCCTACTGTTTAACAAATATATAGCTAATACTTTAACTCGATCCACAATCGTTGTGAAATGGCACAAACAGATTCTATTGTATCAGGAAAATCATACAAGCAACACTAAGTTATTCGGTGACAATATGCAAAGGGATAAGAGATGCAAGTATTCAATACTACTTAGATATTACACAGTATGAAATGGACACCGATTTCTTTCATGTTTGACTACATGAAATTTCAAAGGGTTTCCAGATGCTTGTGATAAAAAGGTATACTCAATTCATGGTATGTCCAACCTATCAGCCACAAACGATGAATTGTAGACAATTCGAAGACATATAATTTCACAAGAAAAACTTTTCACAGTAGTAATACCTAGTAGTAATACCTGTAAATGGGTACATGTGTGGTACTGCTGCCTACATATGCAATTTTATTGCTTCCTATACATGTGGTGCTACTAGTATTCAGCCATTCAAAAACTGAATATAAGAAAAGGGCAACTAGGTGCTGCTATGTAAATGGTACATGGGATTGGTATGTGGAGAATAGTGAATATATAGAGTGACAACGATTTTCGTATACAAAAACCCTGGGTGTGAACATGAAGATGGTTCCGATACTATTTGACAATAAAAATCTGAAGGCGGTAAGAGAAACAAAAGAATATACACTGGAGTAAGGTCGTAAGAGAAACACTAGATATACACTATGAGCATGGTCATGCAAGATGGGATGGGTCTAGGGGGATGAGAGGTCGCACCGGCTGCTTCGGCGGCGAGCACGTCAGAGGAGACGACCGGGAGGCGCTGCTGCGGCGACCTGAGGAGTAAGGACGCGTCCGCGGAGGCAAACCAAGCCGCACGGCTAGGGTTAGCATACAGAAGTATAGCATACATTTCCTTTCAAGAATAGTATTTACTTGCAACAGAAAAATAGCATACAGTATAGCGTCCATTTAAATTTCATGACCAAGATAAAAGGTAAGACATCATTTAATATTCACCGCCATTTGAAATTAATTTCTATGCATGGTACATCTACAACTTGCTCAAGACATACACTCCTACGATTATATAAATGGAGGGGATAAGATGCTATCCAGCCCAGCACTATGAACAGAACATACAAGGTAAATCTAACACAGCCAGAACAAAATAGAGTCATTTTAAGATATGTAACAAATCACTTATTCACAAGGCAATCATCATATCAGTTCTATGTAGTAGAGAACAGTATAAATGGAGTTTGGAGCTATCAATTATTTTTCTAACTCAGCACCGGCCACAAATAGAAATCGCACAATTCAGAAATTCCCAGCAGCATCATTTGTATCAATAGTAGAATGGAGATTGATTGTAGTTCATCAGCAGTGACAGAAAACACATGAACACTACACCACAGCAGTTTCAGAAATGGCACATAGATGCCCATACTAGTTCATATCAGTACAAGTTAAAATGGCGTCAACTTCTTCATATACAGCAAGGTTTGGTTGGTTGTTATGAATATGAAAAGGATTCCAAGAATTGACAAGCTGGTACATGGTTACAAGACAAGAAAGGCAGTGCTCCGATATTGAAGCTTGGAATCTGAACAAAGCTACTACAGTCCTACTAGAGCAGACGTGAACCTAGCTACAAGCCTACAACCTTAGGAGAGGGCTCACCGGCAGCGGTGGAGACGGGCTCGCGTTCGCGGCGTGCAGCGCCGTCTTGGCGCGACGTGGACGACGACCTCTGAGGCTCATCCTGGTAGCCGGAGACCGGTCACCGCCGTTGTGCATCGCCGCCACCGCAAACCCTAGGTCGGTCACGCGCTCGCCGCGGTCCGGCTAGATCGACGGAGCGGCGTGCATGAAAGCACGCACGCGCGCGCCGGTGATCCAGCCAGCCTCAACGCCGTGGTCCTTGGGTGGCGGCGCCTCTCTGTCCGGCGAGGCTGAGGCGGGCGGTGGTCGATCTAGCGTGAGGATGGGCTGGGGGCGAAGGAGAGGAGGGGCCGGGGTTGGTGAATATGTGACCGTGGAGGGGGAGGAGCTCGGGGCGCCGGGCCTGGCCACGGCGGCGTTGTCCTGCCGAGGTGGAAGCAGAACAAGGAGGAGGTGGAGACGTACTGGCGGCGCTCGGGAGGATGAGGGGGGGAGGAGGGTGTGCGTGCGTTGTGTGTTGTGGTGTGGCTGGTGTGGGTGTGCGAGTGGGGATTAGGTCAAGGGGTAGGTGGGCTTGGGGTGGTTGGGCTGCGGGTGGCGTTTGGTGGCCGGCCCAATTCGTCTGCCTCCCTTTTTTTTAGCGTATTTCTTTTCTTTTCTTTTTATTTTCTGGGTAACAAAAATGGATTATTTTGTGTTAATCATTGTTGCAAAATTTGACCCACAATTTTTTATAAGTTCCCATATTTGACACATAGGTGTTTTTTTGTATGGGAAACAATGGTGCCAAACTGAGCTTTCACAATATTTTAAGAAATATCATTTTCTATTTTCGAAGCGCCAAAAATGACTTTTTTGTGAAGCAACTACAAAAATATGGTGCAAAATGGCACCCATAAAATTTCCACACAAAGTAGTCCATATTTGATGGATAATACCCAATTATTAGGAATTATTTCGCTTTCTACCTAATTTCGCCTACTTAAATGACTTTATGTCGATTTTACGAAAGTAATTCAAATTTGAACTACAACTATGTGATAGTTTGCTCTGATTTTTTTTCAGAAATCATTTTGAGGTACACAAGTAGTGATTATATCACAGAACTTTTGATAGTTTTGAAAAATTCGACCCCTTTTAGTGAATAGCCATGGCGGCCATTTTGACCATATTTTCAAAAAAATGGAAGAAAGTGAAAAAATACTAAAAAAAAAACATTTGGCGTGGAGTCCTTTTATGTGTACTAGTTGATAGGGAAAATAAAAAACTTGAATTTCGACAAACGTTCCGAAAAAATCCTTCACAAAAAGGTCTATCATCTATAAACATGTATAGGTTTCAACCCAGCTGACCAAGTTATGGCCATTCTCGTGCCATAGTTTGTGATAAAGTGCCCATATTTGACACATAGGTGTTTCTTCGTATGGGAAACAATGGTGTCAAACTGAGCTTTCAAAATATTTTAAGAAATATCATTTTCTGTTTTCGACGCGCCAAAAATGACTTTTTTGTGATGCAACTATAAAAATATGGTGCAAAATGGCACCCATAAAATTTCCACACAAAGTAGTCCATATTTGATGGATAATACCCAATTATTAGGAATTATTTCGCTTTCTACCTAATATCATCTACTTAAATGACTTTATGTCGATTTTATGAAAGTAATTCAAATTTGAACTACAACTATGTGATAGTTTGCTCTGATTTTTTTCGAAAATCATTTTAAGGTACACAAGTAGTGATTATATCACAGAACCTTCGATAGTTTTGAAAAATTCGACCCCTTTCAATGAATAGCCATGGCGGCCATTTTGACCATATTTTCAAAAAATGGAAGAAAGTGAAAAAAATACTCAAAAAAAGAAATCCTTTGGCGTGGATTCCTTTTATGTGTACTAGTTGATAAGGAAAATAAAAAACTTGAGTTTTGACAAACTTTCTGAAAAATCCTTCACAAAAAGGTCTATTATCTATAAACATGTTTCAACCCAAATGACCAAGTTATGGCTATTCTCGTGCCATAGTTTGTGATAAAGTGCCCATATTTGACACATAGGTGTTTCTTGGTATGGGAAACAATGGTGTCAAACTGAGGTTTTAAAATATTTTAAGAAATATCATTTTCTATTTTTGAAGCGCCAAAAATGACTTTTTTGTGAAGCAACTACAAAAAATATGGTGCAAAATGGCATATTCATGGCATAGTTTGTTAAAAACATATCATATTGTGCACAAGCATGCACAATAAGTTATTATGTACGCAAATATATTTGAGTGTAATAAATAATTATGTATGCAAATATATTTGATAAAATATATTTTTTTACTTATAAAGGTGCGATATATAAATAATTATGTATACCACAATATTTCGCATTTGTAATTTGTCATCATAATATTAAGAGAGTAGTCAACACGAAGCAAATGTGTCCAAACAAATAGTGTTGTGAATTTTTGTACTACCGTGTAAACAGTAGACATATACAACTGTGTCTCCAAAGGTACAACAAGCAGTAGCAGGTTATTTGGTTAGTGCAGACTTACTAAATGCGCCAGCACACAAGTTGCAAGGTTCGAATCCTTCTTAGGCACTTTCATTTTAAGAGCGGAAAAAAAATATGCCGACGGCATCGACGCGCGGCTGTCGGCATATAGCTGGCGTCGTTAGCCTTCCGTTTGCTTAACAAAACGGGACAGCCACGTGGAAGGTTGTATGCCGACGGCCCTGTGTACGTCGACGGCTACCGTCGGCAAAAGTTCGTGTATGCCGACGGTCTCCGGTAGAAACCGTCGGCATAGTGGCTATATGCCGACGGCCATTTAAAAAGCGCTCGGGATATGTCCTGTATGCCGACGGCCCCCCGTCGGCAATAAGAAGGCTGTCAGAAACTGCAGTTTTTCCTGTAGTGTCGGCCATCAAACGTCTATGTTGCATTCGTTCTTTCTTTCAGATCTATAGGATTTTTTTTCTTCTTCTTTGTCTTGGACTGTTGGTTAATCCAATCATCAAATGGGATAACATGTTCAACATTGCATGCTGTGCATACCGCTCCACGTAGTTTTTCTTACAGCTTTCCTGAACATTGACTCATTGAGGGTGGAAGGTTTTGCGATGAGTTTAAAAGCTCAAGGTTGAATAATTGAAACTCGTCGTATAAGCAAGTCCTATGAATGGATTTGTTTTCATATTTTCCTCCACACATCTCCACCTAATAACAACATGATAGGTAAATATGTTAAATAACGAGAGACAAACAAAAGAGACTTTCGTATTTCGTTGTACATCTTCCCAGGCAATCACATATATACACAGATAACTTTATCTTCTTCCTCCATTTTTTTCGCTCCATCCACATCCCGTGACACGACACACACGATAATGCGCATCGTCCCAGCCCACCGCAATTTAGGCTAGCTGCCGATGACCTATACCCGTCTCCATACTTTAGAGGAGACAGAGCATTCCCAATTTCAATTGGCTAAAATATCGAATGTTTCAAGGATGCTTGGACTATGAAGAAAATTGAACTCACCGAAGACGAGTAACTGTGCTTACGGTTCCCTTCAAACAACAGAGTACAGAGATCTTAGCTATAAGCGATCATTAGAAGATACTTGTTCTCTATACATTATTCCTTCTTATTTACAGTAATTAGCTCACTGTCAATGAACTTGAAGCAACCATATGAAAATAGTAAAAGGCTCGTTAATCAATAGGCAGCAAGGGATCATTGCCAACATGTCATGGATACAGATCACGAATCTCATCAGGGAACTACATCTAGAGGTTATCAACGCAGGCACCATCGACGGGCTGTGGAACAGAGTCAAGGCTGATATCGCCTCTGAAAAACCTTAGGGAGGAAATTTCGTAGATGTCATGGGTCCATCAAATGGAAACGCTGACATAGTCTGATGTTGTTTTGTGCAAACAATAATTTTCCATGAAATCTTACTATGTTGTCAAATACATGAATTATTGGCACTGCAGAAAACCCTCATTATGAGCATGATCATATGTGCAGAGATGTAGACAATTAAATTTTAATAAAAATATATGTCTCCAAGGTACTTCAATGTCAATGGGCTTGCACCTCAAATCTCAGGTAGGATAAGTAATCCATGTGTGTCCCGTAAGTGTATTGAACAACATTAAAGCAAAGATTTTCATGGTTGTTTGCACCGCATCGAATGACATATTACTCTTCCTATTTAAACAAGGAGAAGATATGGAGCAGGTTCACAAAATGAAAAGGATGACTAGTCTATCTATACGAGTAGTGGAAAGATAATAATCAATACATGTAAACCGGTACGTACCTACAAAAAAATTCATACTATGAGTCTTTCCCTGATATTGTTTAAACTCATATAGACATATTAGGAATAGGAAGCATCAGGATCTAAGACGATACGTATTTCCTTGATCTTGGAGAGTACCATCGCAAAGATTGATTCATCTTCTGGTTTCCATCTTAGAAATTATGGCTTAGGCTACCCCCTTTACGAAAAAGATCTTAGAAATTCTTAAACCGGTGGAAGCATCTATGTGCCCTTCTTTCTATCTTTCTGATCTATACGATTAGTTTCTCTTCTTATGTACTACATGGACTATTAGTTAATCCAATTACTTGATGAGTTAACATGTTCAAGATTAGCCTATATCAAACAAGCTCTGTAGTAAAAAAAACTAAGAAACATAATCATCCAAATCCATATGAAATTAATTTAAACCAAAAATAACCTTTTACACTAGCTAGTTGCACCTGCTAGTACTGGTTTGGTGATGTTGCTACTATCTTACTTGTGTTGCATTGGCATGCAATTGTGGCATACATAAAAAAAATATGGTGTAGTTGTGATGTTTATTATTAGTGATGGTTCAGTGTATGTTGATGTGCTACTCGCTGCTACGTGAGTTTTTTTGTATTTCTTGAGTTGTTTATATAAACCCTTGTATCATCATAGGTCTTAACTTTATACAAAGTAAAAATTCTAAAAATTTACATAAGTAATCTGTGCATGTGTACAACAATGACCCAACGCTGGGTTAATGTAAACTTGCACGTGGGACGATGTATCGATCGAGTGTTATGGTTAGTGCTAAGAACTTGCTCTCCTTAACTAGGGGACAGGACACACCAGCAAATCACCCCTGTAGTGGAATCCACGTACAACTGAAAGCCCTTGTCGATGGAGAACAAGGATGCTCGGTTGTGTAGTGTGGCTAGCTAGCTCGTAGGCATGCACATGCAAGGATTCCCATCCCACGTACAGCGCATGCACGTCCGAGGATTTACCCATGATTTCGCGGTGTGTCAGGACTCAGGAAGGACCGATCGAAGATCATGCATGCATGTGTGCTGCGTTAACATTAACGAATCATTTGCTTAATTGTGAGGGTGCCATGGCAACGCATGAAGCCACGAATTAGCATGCACGCACTTGGACTTGATTATTAGGCAAAGCTAGGTTTTGGTCTGTTGGATGCAGAGCGGAGGGCCGGCAAAGGCATGTGCAGTGCTGGAAGATGATCTGCTCGATCGCCGGTAACGCCATGTGACGTTCGCCTGTTGCGCCTTTGCTTATCGTCCGAGTCGCCCGGGGTTCGGAGATGGAGGGGAGGGGGTTCGCCGGTGTCCACCCACACCGTGCGTAGGTTGTTGACCGGATGGGCTTGATGAGACGCGGCACAGGAGGTGGCCCTGCTGTGAGGGGTCCTGTGTGTCTCCAACCACCATACGACGTATCTCGATGGAGCGACTGCAGGTGGGTCCCCGACAACAAATGTGCAGCTAGCTAGTAGATAGGTAGCGCGTACGCGCCGCAGCATGTATCATGTATGGGGAGGTCGACACGAGGGATCCACTCCACCAGCTGGTGAGGTCTGGATCGATCGTTGCCATTCAGAGCCCACAGATGAGGCAGGACCGTTTGAATCAAGTCCAGCAGGTTCATGCATGGCAGAGCGAGCCATAGAGCAGGACGACATAATATGCGCGAGCTGTGCACCTGCATCAATGCGACATCTCAACAACTGAACCGCACATATCTGCATCATGAGCAAAAAAAATTTGCAGTCTAGCATTGTGAGCTACTCCCTCCGTTCCAAATTAATTGACTTTCATTTGTCCACACATGGATGTATCTATACGTGTAACATGTCTAGATACATCCACATGTGGACAAATGAAAATCAATTAATTTGGAACGGAGGGAGTACTTCGTTAAGAGATAGGAGTAGCTTTTTTTTTTTTGAGAACTAGGAGTACCTTTTTTTAGTCATGCGATCTTAATGTGCATAACTTAACGCCTCCGAGACAGGCTCGATCCATTAAGAGAGCCTACTCTTTTGGGCCCACGTTTGCACAGTCAAAAGGCCCATCGTCCTAAATTTGCATCTTCAGAGAAGGAAGGAGCTGCAGCCAGCATACATGCAGATGTGCAGCCCATCATAGGTTGGTGGTGGGAGTTGCTTCTTGGATCTCGGCCAGGCCAGGCCTTCCGTGTGTCCAAACTCTACTTTTCACCCTCAAATGTCACCATATGGACAATATTCACCTTAAACTTTAAAACCGGATGATTTCAACCCTGAAATGTATCAAACCGGATAAATCACCCCTGGTAATGGTTTTGTACGAATTTGAGGATTTCAGCGGTTTTGACTATTTCAACCGTTCGCTGACGTGGCGGTGACGGGCCCACCACTAACGCCGTAGGTTTGCCCGATCGCGCGACGGGAGATGCCACCGCACGAGCGTAAGGGCATCTCCAGTCGTTCGGCCCCCCAGGCCGAAATCGGCGCCTTTTTGGACGGCCTGGGGGGCACCGGCGCTATTTGACGCCCTGGGTTCAGCGTTTTCCCAGCCGTGGCCGAACCCAGGCCACCCCCAGCCGGCGAATTTTCGGCCAAACTTGGCATACAAAATTGCACAAACATTTCGGCATACAAATCAACACACAAACATTTCGATATACAAATCAACACACAAATAGTTCAACATACAAATTCATACACAAATAGTTCAACAATGCAAGCAAATAGAACAAACTAGGCATCGACATGGCCATTGCCTTTGCGCCTCCACAGGTGCTCCACCAGATCATTCTGCAGCTGTGTATGCACCGTTGAGTCTCGAATCTCCTGGCGCATAGTCATGAAGTTTGCCCATGTTGCCGGCACCTGGTGATCAACATCTGCAAGAGGACCCTGCCTGTAGTACTCAGTGTCAGCCACCGGATCATCCCGCTCGCTCTCAATGATCATGTTGTGCAAGATCACACAACAGTTCGTCACCTCAGACATATTGGCCTTGGACCAAGTCAGAGCTGGGTACCGGACAACAGCGAATCGAGACTGCAGCGCACCAAATGCCCGCTCAACATCCTTCCTGCAAGCCTCCTGGCACTTGGAAAACCAAGACTTGGCGCTTCGTGGCACAGGGTTGGAGATAGTCTTCACAAATGTTGACCACTTTGGGTAGATGCCATCTGCAAGATAGTAGCCCTTGGTGTACTGGTGCCCATTGATCTCATAGTTCACCGGAGGAGCATGACCCTCAACAAGCTTGTCAAACACATTCGAGCACTGCAGAACATTGATATCGTTGTGTGTTCCTGGCATACCAAAGAAGGCATGCCAAATCCATAGATCTTGTGTAGCCACAGCCTCAAGAATCACACTGCAAGCTCCTTTGTGCCCCTTGTACATGCCCTGCCATTCAAATGGACAGTTCTTCCATTGCCAATGCATGCAGTCGATGCTTCCAAGCATCCCTGGGAAGCCTCTTGCTTCATTGGTGGCCAGGATCCGGGCAGTGTCTTCCGCATTGGGTGATCGCAAGTATTTTGGCCCAAACACTGCCACCACTGCCCTGCAGTACCTGTTCAAGCAATCAATGACAGTAGACTCGGACATGCGCAGATAGTCATCCTGAGCGTCAGCAGGAGCACCATATGCAAGCAATCTCATCGCCACCGTGCACTTCTGAATTGAGGTAAAGCCTACCGTGCCGGTGCAATCCGTCTTCAACTTGAAGTAGGTGTCGAACTCTCGGATGGCATGCATTATGTCGAGGAAGAGTTGCCGTTTCATCCTGAAACGGCGCCGAAACACAGCCTCGTCCTGCGTGGGGTGTTCGGCGAAGTAGTCGGAGTAGAGGATGCAGTAGCCTTCGTAGCGCTGCCTCGGCTTGCTCTTGCGGCGACCGGGCTTTGAGCCACCACGCCGCGGCTTCGCCTTGTCGAGCAGGCCGGCAAGGCATGCGAGGATGAGCAAGTGTTCTTCATCGTCGATGTCGGCCTGGCTTCCTCATCGAGCAGTTCGGCGAGCAGATCCTCGTCGTCGGAGTCCATGGCTGGGCGGACAAATCGCCGAACACCTAGTAGGCGAGGTGGGGGCGAGCCTTCCCGAGAGCCTTCTTTGCGGCGAGATGACGGCGGAGGGAGGAGGGGCGGCCGGCGGCGGAGGATTGGGCGAGAAGGTGGGCTCCCTAGCTACTTGTATGTGGCGGAGGTGGGAGGGGTGGTGCCGGCGGCGACATGGCGGCGACGCGAGGGATGGGGAAAAGAACGCGGCGCGGGGTGGGGAATGTGCTATCTCGCCGACAGCGCTGGCCCACGCGCGCTTTTACCCCCCAGGCCGAACCCAGTGGGTTGGGTTTGGCCTGGGAACGCTGGCGCTATTTTCCGCCGAAACGGCGCTATTTGGCCTCCTGGGGCGACTGGGTAAAAAACGGCGCTCCCAGGCCATTTCGGCGCTAAATTCAGCCTTGTGGGGGCGCTGGGGGACGGCTGGACATGCCCTAAAGCGAGGCCGGGTCGCCGGATGCTGGCGTTGCCGGAGGTGTGACCATGCGAGGCCATCTACCCGGGACGCTGCTCGCGTCGCTCCTCACCCTCGCGGCCGACGTCGCCGGCCGTGACGCCGGGGCTTTCCACGTGCTCCGACGAGGGGCCGGTGAGGCCCTGCGTATCACGGGCATCCTCCTCGCCTTCCTTGAGGAGCTCCGCGAGGCCGGGCCGCCGCTCCCCGGTAGCGGCGCCGCGGTGCTCGGCCTGTCCGAGCTGCACGTGGCGATGCAGAAGCTTCGGTTCTTGCTCCTGAACTGCACCAGGAGAGGGGCGAGGCTGTGGGTGCTCATGAACGCCGAGCTGGTCACCTCCGAGCTCCGGTTCGTCCTCGGCTCCGTGGCCACGGCGATGTATATGCTGCCGGCGGACGTGGTCTGGGCGTCCGTCGAGGCCAGGGACCTCGCGAGGCTTGTGTCCGAGCAGGCGTGGCGCGTGGCGGTGCGGCCTGACGCGGACGACGGTCCTGCGGCGCGGAGCGTGCGCTCCATGCTCACCAAGTTCACTAGCGGCCCCACGCCGCACACCGAGGACGCGAGGATGGTGTGCTCGGTCGCGTCGGCATCACCACTGCCGGCGGACGTGGTCGGGGCGTCCGTCGAGGCCAGGAACCTCGCGAGGCTTGTGTCCGAGCAGGCGTGGCGACCGCGGCCTGACGCGGACGACGGCCATGCGGCGCGGAGCGTGCGCTCCATGTCAAGCAACGTGATCAGATTGTATCCTGTAGATTCAGTTAACCATTTGAGTCTATCACGTAATATAGAATCAACAGGTATCATATCTGTAATCTGCAACTCTGTCCGGCCATCCTCCTTGTTATTCCCCATCTCCAGGCCGGCCTCCACCGACACCCTAGCCTCCCATGGCAGTAGCTGCACGGTGAGTTGCTGCGGGAGATGGAGAGATCGAGCGGGAGGGGCTGCGCGGCTCGTCGGCCGATACCCATCGTCTGCCCCACCGTCCTTCAAGCGCCATCCACGCCTCTCCCTGCCCCACTCCAAATCCAGCCGCTCGAGGCAAAGCTTGGGCGCGGAGGCGCGCACGGTTGGCGGCCTGGAGACGTCGGAGGCGAGCGCGCCGTCGGCAGCCTCTCGCACGGCCCGGCCGCGCGTCGGGGCCGCCGAGCCGCCACGGACAAGTCGGGATGAGGTCAGGGAGCAGAACGCCGTGAGTTGCTGCTCGAGCTCCAGGAGTGCCTCGAGGCCTGCAGGAGGAAGGTGGACTAGGCGATCCGCTGACGAGCCCAGCTGCAAGCAGACCATCGCCAAGGAGCGGGCTCCTCTAACTTTGCTCTTACAAAGTCAAGACCCTGACATAGCCTATATCCACCATACAAATCTCATCCGAGGGCTCTCCTCTGCTTAGTACTAGTTGCTGCTACTGCCGCTCAGCTTTGGAGGGAAAAGTCAATCCATCTGCATGTTTTACTGCCAAAATGAGTTAGTGCCAAAAATCGATCACACAAGGCACTTGCAGCACTACCGAGCTGGGAGCTGCACATCATTTAAGACTGAAATTTTCTGGGAGCAGTACCGAGCTCGGAGCTACAGTACAAATCAATAACCAACTGTACGAAGACTGAAATTTGTTAGATATCAAACATGAATAGTCAATCTACTCTGCTGGACAATCAATCAATTCCCCTTGAGTTGCAGCGCTTGAAAAGTTAAAGTACTCGATTGGGGAGTCGCTGGATTGGAGGGCCTGCTGCGCTTCTGGCTGTCGCCGGAGCGGATTTCCGCCGGAGCGGCGACGCCGGGACGCCAGGATGGGAACAAGCCTAGGGCTAGGGAACAGGGAACGGGGAGTGAGGCAGGGAAGGATGAACTCATCTGGGGGAGGAAGCGCCGGGGTGGGGTGGCGAGTGGCGGGACGATGGCATGGCCATGGCGACGAGTCGCCGGCGCGGCGTGAGGCTGGAGAGTTCCATGGCATAGCTTCGTTAAACATTGAGAGTTTCAGACTACAGAGAACCAACAAGTACTAGGCAAAAGAGAGCCGTTAGCCGTTAGATGAGGTTTGTAAGGTGGATATAGGGTATGTTTGGATCCTGACTTTGTAAGAGCAAAGTTAGAGGAGCCGGCTCCCATCGCCAATGCCGAGGCCGAGCTTGCCACCGTCTGCTCCGCAATAGGCGAGCCGCCCGTCCGCGTCAGGCAGGTTGGTCAAAGAAGCCACAGAGGAAGAGGAAGACCAGCGTCGTTAAGTACTTAACTAACGGCCGACGCCACGTCATCGTCACGTCATCGTACAAAACCGCCCAAATTGTTCAAAACCACCTTAGGGTGTGATTTAGACGGTTTTGTACATTTTAGGGTTGAAATTATCCGGTTTTCAAGTTCATGGTGAATTTTGTTCTTAGGGTGACATTTCAGGGTGAAAAGTATATACTTAATCCAACTCCTAACGAGACACAATCATCCAGTTGCCAAAACTCAGCATCCTCGGGGTATTCCTGCTTGTGCAGAATGTCGGCGAAATGAAGCAAGTTCAGTCCATGCGAGGGGGAACTTGAAGATACTCCGGGCCGAGGTGTGAGGATGCAGTGGAGGAGCCAGAGCAGGCCCAGGGGACGGGAGGATGATGACAGCGCATGATTCACCTTCGATCTGATGACATGGCTGGCTGGCTAACCACGTGATGGAGATCCGAGTAGATAGAAAGAGAGTATTCTCATTTTCTTTCTTTAGCTGCTGCCTGCTGCTTTCTGAAAATAAAAACAAGATAACGAAACGGCGTGAACTTCAGCAGATGAAAGAAACCCTGCTTGTACTTTTCGATTCGGGGTGAACTGAATTGCGCCGAAAGGGAAGCGCTCAGTACTAAGTACGTCGGTGGCCGTACGTGTACCTTTTTGACACATCCAACTTCCACGTATATTCACCAGAGATCCACATACACAGTACATAGAAATAAAACAAAGGAAGCACAACAAAACAGAACGAAACCTTGGTCGTTCCCCTCCCCCGCTACAGTAGGGAGGGCGATTTCTGAAACTCCTCGTTCACTCCAGTTCGCCGGCGGCGATTCGCCGGTTCTCCCTCCCTCCGCCGGCCGCTCCGGCGGCGGGAGGGTGGGGGAACCGCGGATCTCGCCTGTACATAGCTAGGTGTGAGTGGGTTCCTCTCCGGCGACGCGATGGAGGAGTAGGTGTTGCTGGTGAGGTGGTTTGTGGTGGCGGGGATCTCCTCCGGTGGTTGGCTTCCGTGGAGGCCGGCTGCTTCTCTGCTTCCTCTCCGGCGCTCGCACCTCGGTGGAGGTGCCGTGCGCCGTCTTCCCGGGCCGGAGCCCGTGTGCGGCGGATCCGGTGTTTGAGCTTCAAGAAGATGGAGGTGGCCAAATCCAGTCGGAAGATGACGGCGACGACGCAAGATGGAGGCCCTTCGCGGGGTTCGAGGTTCGTTGACTTCCCGTCTGCCACGGGACTCCTGCTGATCCAAGGTTGCTATGGCGGAGCGGCGGCGGCGCGCCAGCGGCATGTCTTCTTCGTCGACGGCGTCTTCGTTATCCATAAGGACTCGGTTGTAATTTTCTGTTTTTCTAAGGTCTGTCCTGTAAGGATTCTGGATTAATGCCAACTTTGTCTTTCCGCAAAAAAAAAAAAAACAAAGGAAGCACAATACGAGGAGGAGGAGCCAGAGCAAGCTCCAAGATCACCAGCTTCACCGGCGACGAAGACGAAGAGCAGCAACCGCCGTCTTGCCACTGCCTGGGAGCAATTTGTCCTTGAAAGACGCCGCCTAGCAAGCCCGCCGCGCCGCGGCGGAGCACTTGACGATGAACGACCATGGCGGACGCCCCTCTGGCCCAGCAACGCCGCAGAACCCCAGCCGCCTTCGGATCCGTCGCAGAAGAGAGCTGAAGAACTCGAGCACCTCCGGGATCCGGCCGCCCGATCCGCCGCCACTGCAGATCTGACGGGAACCACAGGATCTCGAGCACCACGCCGGGCCTCGAGCTCCAGCCAGCCGTGCGTGTCGACGTCGAGCCCCACGGAGCACCGCCGCCGGAGAAGAACACGCCGGCACCAAAACGCCCACCACCAGCACCACCTCCTCCAGGGCGCCGCCGGCAGGCACTCCGCCCTACCCTACCATATGTACAAGCCGGCACCGGGGATCCCCACCCTCCCGCCGCCGAAGCGGCCGGCGGAGGAGAGGAATCCCGCGGCGGGTCGACGGAGGCGTCCAAAAATTGCCTTAGACGCCGAACAGTTTGCTCGTCCAGCCATCAACATCGTCGAATTCAGTGAGCGCACACGCCAACGAGGCAGGCTGCAGGTAGCTCGCCGGCTCACCTACCTGCGGTATGCTCGTACGCCTCCTTGTTGCCTTGTTGCTCCTGCTATTCAAGGCTGTGGCTTCTGCGCCTGGGTTTGCGTATTACGGAGAAACCGAGGAAAAGATTGAGAGGAGCTTTAATAGTTGTTCCCATGACTCTATATCTTATCCTATTTCTTAGGGAAAATAGTCAATTTGGCCTTTGGACTGTTATGAGACGCTCATATCTGGCTGGGAACTTTAAAAAGTTGTGCTCCTCTCGGTTCGGACATGAACATTCGATTAGATGGTGTACAATTTGAATATCCTGATCTAGAAGTGAATGTGTACCATTTGTCAACGCAACCCTTTTAAATTCTCCACAATCTCTTCTCGGTCCCGGTTCTTTCTTCCACCCTAATTAGATTTTCCTTATCACTCTCTCTAACTATACGATTTAGTAGGGAATTTCATATAATTTGCCCTTGTTTCTTTTTGATCTAAATAATCCCTTGGAGATATGTGCTCCACTTTATGTTCGGTGGGTGGCGCTCTTAACTATGTACATAATTAATAAGAGATTCTTAGCTACCGAACGAGCGATGTATTCATATCGTTGCCTAAACCCCAAGCCGTTTATAATGAGCAAGGCTTTCGGAAGCCAAGGATATATAGCTTATTTCTCATTTTAACCTTTATGTTTTGTAATTATGCAATAAAATTTCTTGTGTCCCTACTCCCTACACACTAGGGGATTGAATTCCATAGGCATAGGCATAGAAGACACCGGGAATTACTAGTGGATAAGAAAAGTCACAACATGCACCTGTTGGTTGAGACATCCATCCCATCAGACCCTCCAACTCTGCCCTCTCAACTATTCTCCCTCCTCCTTCTCCATGCACTAACCTTGAGAGACTTATTCTACAAACACCCGTAATGCCATGCTCTCGTGTATTCAGTAAGGAGCAACAAGATTCCCTTGTTGATCAGCGAATGGTAGAGGTTGGAACCTTTTTTTTTGTTTTTTTTTTGCATGGTAATACGATTCTCATTGATAAATAAAAGACGATCGGTGTATACGTACTTTGTAGAGGTTGGAACCTTGGATGGTCAAAGGAGGACGGGGATAAGTAAGGTTCTGTGCACTAACCGGACTTGGAAGAAAGTCACTTTAAGATACAAACTAAAATCTAGTTGTGGTGTTTTTTGTTATCTGGTGTTCATAGGTTTTGTTATGTTTAAGATTCAAAATTTACATGCACACAGTTGTATCCATTCCGTATAAGCAAGTTTTTTTTGTAATTTGCTCAAATGTTGAAAGTCGAGATCATACGTACCCACGCTCCAAACATTCCTTCTAAGCCAATGCGTATAGTTCAAGCAACACCCCGACTACATCTGTGGATCTTCTATCTTCCCTTCGAGGTGCTTGTTGCTATTCCAAATTGTATATTACTCGAAAAACCGAAGAGAATTTATTGGTTACTTAAAATAAATCATCCACGGCTACTTCCGTGGCTCACCTATCTCGACTGCGAGGTGCTTGCTGCTATTTCAAATTATATATTACTCGAAGAAGCAGCGAAGTCATCTAACGTAACACGATTAATCAATGTAGAAGTACTGCAAGGTAGGACTTTCACAAATCCGACGAGAGTAGGACTACATCGGTTGACAACTTGTATAGGAAAAAGATAAAAGTAACAACATTACAAGAGAGAGAGAGAGATATACATGCGAGAAATAAGAAAGGAAAATCAGACACGTGTAATTCCAAATCGCCTAAGAGTTGAAGACATGTCGCTGAACCAAGACATACACCAACTGAAGCCCATGGCCACGACTATGACGAAGATAAGTAAAGACAATGCCCTCCAACATATCGTCTAAAAGAGAAGTTGGAGGGAGAAAACATACATGGGATGGAATATCTTCAAGCAACATCCACATCTATACAATCATCGGACAAGAGCCTCAAGAATGAGCAGAAAACACGGAGAGAGATCTAAAGCGCTCGCATCGAACAAGCCTATCTTCCTCCACAAGCAAGAATCCATGGAATAGCTCATGCGAAGGATCTATGTGAAGAATCAGAGAGCTTTAAAAGTTTTTCCCATGACTCTATCTATCATAGTTCTTAGAAAAATGGTCAATTTGGCCCTTGGACTGTTCTCAAACGCTCAAATATATGTCTATATCTAGCTGCGAACTTTAAAATGTTGTGATCCTCTTGGCTTGAACATGAACATTCGATCTGACGGTGTACAACTTTAATATCTTGATCGCTGCTTTCTTCCACCCTAATTAGATTTTCCTTATCACTCTCTTTGAACTATATGGTTTAGTATGGAATTTCATATAATTTGCCCTTGTTACTTTTGAACAAAATAATCCATTGGATATATAGGTTCTCCCTTTTTATGTTCGGTGGGTGGCGCTCTTAACTATATACATAATTAATAAGTGATTCTTAGCAGCCGAATGAGAAATGTATTCATGCCGTTACCTACGCCCGAGCCTTTTATAAGGAGCAAGACTTCCAGAAACCCAAGGATAGATAGCTTATTTCTTGTTTTACTTTTATGGTTTGGAATCATGCAATCAAATTTCTTGTGTCCCTACACTCAATGGGTTTGAATTTCATAGCTATAGGCATAGAAGACATCAGGAATTACTAGATGATAAGCAAAGTTACCACATGTACCTCTTACTTGAGACATTCATCGCACCAGTCCATCCTACATACTCTGCCCCCTTAACTATTCTCCCTCTGCCTTGTCCAATAACATTGGGAGATTTATTCTACAAACATCAGTCAAGCCGTTTTCACATGTACTGGCGAAGGAGCAACTAAACGATAACCCCTTCTTGGCAAGGGAAGAATAGGGGTTGGAGGATAAGTGTTCGCATCGACACATATCGAAAGGATGTAAGGATGGCCAAAGGAGGACCGCGAGAAGTAACATTCCGTGCACTCAATAGTCTTGGAGGAGAGTCACTTTAAGATATACACTAAGATGACTAGTTGTATGTCTGTTTGGTTCAAATTGTATATTACTCGAAAAACATATATAGTAAATTTATTAGTTTACTTAACGTAGCATGACCAAGCAATGCATTAAGTACTGTAAGGCAGGACTTCCAGAAAGCTCATGAGAGTACAACTGTATCAGTTGGAATCACATACACCTAAAAGATAAAACAGTTAATACATCTCAAGAGAGGGACACGTGTGAGAAACAAAGAATCGAAAACTGACATGTATAACTTCGGTTCGGCACAAAGTTGAAGACGTGTCGTTGAACCAAGACATCTGCCGATTAAAGGCAAATCCACCATCATCGACAAATTGAAAGCCCGTGACTATGGCGAACAGAAGCAACAACAATGCCATCCAACAGATCGTCTCAAAGAGAACTTGGAGAGAGATGACATATATGGTGTGAAAGATTTTGAAGCAAGATCTACATAATCGTTAGACAAGAGGCCGCGCAAGGAGCAGAGAACACCGAGAGGGAACTAAAGCGCTTGCATCTAATAAACCTATCTTTCTCCATGAACAAGAACCCATGAAAGGGCCTACGAAGGAGGTTGCTAAAGATCTAGGGCGGGGGCCAGAAGATTGGTCCGCTTTAGACCTCCAACCGACCTTGCTGTCATGCAAAAGCCAAAAACGACAAAAATCATTAGTGCGACATGAGATTGATGCCAAGAAAAATGCAAACCGAGCATGGGAGTTAGAAAAATGCAAACCGACCTAACAAATGGTTGTTAGCAAATGTTCCCTCCGTCCCATAATATAAGAATACGAGCGACTTTATTGCTTTAATTAGAATATATAGTTCTTAATACAACGCAAAAGAAAAATTCTAGAGATATTCAATATGAAGGCAATGCAGTTTATTTAACCGATTTTTTCCTTGGTGCGATTATTAGAGACATTTTGTTTGCGTTACTTAGTTGTCCAAATAACACTAACAGAATTTAAACATTACAGTTCTAATATAATGAGAAAACAACCTAGTAGGAGAAGCCAAATATAGAGAGGGCTAAACCATCGTCGAGATTCATCAACCAAGATGAAAAAATACGGCAATTTTCTCCTGAGAAACCTATTTTCTGAAAACATGTTCATTTTAACACGTGATTTTTAGTCCAATGCGCATAAAATTCAAATCATTCGTCAAAGCTTACACAAGGATTGTTATTATCATCTACCGTTTGAATATCCGAAAAGACCTTATAGTTTGCATCTATAGAGAGAGCAGTAGTTTCCCGATTTCTTGTTAGAAATTCAACATTGTCACGGTGTTGGACATTCGATCCACTCTATGGAAATTTGTACTACGAGTAGTTCATCGATGAGTAATTCTCGATCGTCACGGAGCAAAAGTCCTTGAACCACAAGCCCGGCCGGAAACAACAAGAACAAGGTGCGGCGCCGGGCAGCATCGCGATGTCCGCCCAATTTATCGTCGCCAAACCCACCGCCCCTCTCCGTCGCCTCCAAAGCTCCCCAAATCCAAACCCCCTCCGTGGGCCCCACCCAACCCCACACTCCATACATACGCAGGCTCACCTCCACTCCAACCTCGCAGCCACCACAGCGCCAGCCCAGACCAGAGCGAGCAGCCAGCCTCGTTTCCATCGCCGCCGCCCCCAGCCATGCAGAGCCTCCTCGTCCCCACCGCCGCCGCCTCCCTGGCGCCGGCGGCCCCGCGGCGCCGGCCAGGGCGCATCTCCGTCCGCGCCTCCGCCGCGGCATCCGCGGCCGTGCCCCCGCGGCGGGAGACGGATCCGAAGAAGCGGGTGGTGATCACCGGGATGGGGCTGGTCTCCGTCTTCGGGAACGACGTCGACACCTACTACGACCGCCTGCTCGCCGGGGAGAGCGGCATCGGCCCCATCGACCGCTTCGACGCCTCCAAGTTCCCCACGCGCTTCGCCGGCCAGATCCACGGCTTCTCCTCCGAGGGATACATCGACGGCAAGAACGACCGGCGCCTCGACGACTGCCTACGCTACTGCATCGTCAGCGGCAAGAAGGCGCTCGAGGCCGCCGGCCTCGCGCTCGGCTCGGACGCCATGGAGAAGGTATCGCACTCACCTACCCAGCTCGGGTTCCAATGCTGCGCCCATTACTTAGCTGGATCAGGAGCCGATTAAAAATAGCGTAGTTGCAATTCTACTAGTTCTTATCATCCAGTAAAGCTAGTAGCCGTCGCTCATGGAAAGTGCCATACCTCTGGTAGATTTGGTGACCGTTTTTTCCCCTTTTCTTTGCTTCGAGATGTGATCTGTGATGATAGTAGGCGTGCTTGTACAAAACCAAGAATAATTAGCTGATAATGAGAGGGAGTCGTTGGAATTTGAATAGTGACGGTGACATGCCATCTGATCTTGGCAAAGATGAACAGTTGGTCAGGTTTGATCCCAGGGGCAGGTCTTGAGCATTTAATAAAAGTATAATGGCACTGTGGTTGCGGTTTGTAGGTGGAATGTGATGCTCTTTTAATTCGGTTCTTTAAGAATTTATTTGACACTTTGGGGGAGTGAATGTTGTGCTAACCTGTTTTATTGGAAAAAGGGTAGTTGGGTTCAATCTTAAAATCAAGATGAGTACTGTCTTAAAGAAAGTTGCTGGGAGTATCTCAGCAGATTATAAGAATTTCACTTCTTCTACTTTGCTCGGTTGGTATATATCCAATTACTCCCTCCGTTCCTAAATATAAGATGTTTTAGCTTTTCTCAGTTTTCTCAGATTCGTAGTTTTAGTGTAATATTCACACATTTTAGTCCCTATGTAGTCTACATTTCGAGATTTAAAACATCTTATAATCAGGAACGGAGGGAGTAGAAACCAAGTGGTTATTGCATAAATAATGATTTTGAGTGAAAAATGTTTTAATGAACCAGAGATAAGCTTGTGAAATTAACATGCCGTTCTATTCTATTATACCAAACTGATTCATTTTTTTGCCATCGTAGCTTCGTTAGATTTGGTTAATATTGTCCATGCTGCTATATGTGTTTTTAACATTCATACTGCATTACGAGAAACAAATATTTGTTGCTAACTGGTAATGCTCTCTCTTACAGATTGACAAGTCTCGGGCTGGTGTACTTGTGGGCACTGGTATGGGTGGCCTCCAAGTGTTTTCTGATGGTGTTCAGAATCTTATTGAGAAGGGTCACAGGAAGATAACTCCTTTCTTCATACCATATGCCATAACGAACATGGCATCGGCCCTGCTTGGCATGGACATTGGTTTCATGGGTCCAAACTACTCTATTTCAACTGCCTGTGCTACCTCGAACTACTGTTTCTACGCTGCAGCAAACCATATTCGCAGAGGCGAAGTGGATGTGATGGTTGCTGGTGGCACTGAAGCTGCCATTATTCCGATTGGTGTTGGTGGGTTTGTTGCATGCAGAGCACTATCACAGAGGAATGATGACCCTAAAACAGCATCTAGGCCTTGGGACAAGGAACGTGATGGTTTCGTCATGGGTGAAGGAGCTGGATTACTGGTATGCTCTATGAACTTTATTCCTGTACTAGAACTAAGCCGTGTCATAACTTTACTGAGCAAATTCTGTTTGTATCTAGCAGCCTGTAAAATGAAACTTTTTTTTTTCAACAATGAGTTGGATAAGAACTTTCAGTGAATCTAGGGTGCTCTGAACCTTATTATAGTCCAGATTATGTATTAAGGCGTAAGCTGGTTGCATAATTTGCTGGAAATCTTCTTAGGCCCCCTTCTTTTCAGCTTATTTTCCAGATTCTCCCAGAAGCTACCCTCCATCAGCTTCTCCCAGAATTTAAAAAACGAGATTCTGGGAGAAGCTGATGGAGGGTAGCTTCTGGGAGAATTTGGAAAATAAGCTGAAAAGAAGGGGGCCTTATAGCGATGATCATGTGCTGCAGCCTGCAACTGGAACTGATTTATTGATAAACAATCTGTCGAATAGTATATTTCCTCAGGTTTGGGTAGGTCAACCACTAATTACAGTTGAGAATGATTAAAACATAGTGATAAGAACATTTCATGTACATAATTATTCACTTTGAAATATTGGTTAATTTTTTTTAATTCTTTTTTTTTTGCAACAGGTCATGGAGAGCTTAGAACATGCTATGAAACGAGGTGCTCCAATAGTTGCGGAGTACTTAGGAGGTGCTGTGAACTGTGATGCTTACCATATGACTGATCCAAGAGCCGATGGTCTTGGTGTTTCGTCTTGCATTAGACAAAGTCTTCAAGATGCTGGTGTGGCACCAGAGGAGGTAATCAACACATTTCAACCTTTAAAACATCAATTTTTGTAGTTGCTATTTTTTCATTGAATATTCTCTATCTTCATAATGTGACAGATTATATGTGATTGTTAAATTATTACCAGTTATGTACTTTGGCTCTTTTATGCAACAACATTGTAAGTAATCAGAATTCACATCTAATTGTAAATTGTTAATGCTTATTTCTGCCATCTTCCAACAGTTTTAGCTTGTGCTTAGAAAATAGTTTCTGCGTAGATGTTATATAATTATACAGTGAGCTCTGTTTGTACTGTCCGTTTGACATATAATGTTTCTGGCACTTGTTGTAAAATGTAATTTCTGGTTTTGATTGGCAAATGCTACGAAGTTTCATTTGACTGGAATAAATGGCTATTTGCAGGTCAACTATATCAATGCTCATGCAACATCCACTCTTGCTGGTGACTTGGCAGAGATGAACGCGATCAAACAAGTCTTCAAGGATCCAACCGGGATTAAAGTGAACGCAACCAAGGTACTTTAGTGTCCTGTTTTTGTTACTTCAAGGATATTGATTCATTGCCCTTTCTTAATATGGTGGTCATGTCCTCCTTTTGCAGTCCATGATAGGGCATTGCCTCGGTGCAGCAGGTGGTTTGGAAGCCATTGCCGTTATTAAAGCGATAAACACTGGATTGGTGCATCCGAGCATAAACCAGTTTGTAAGTATTGGTTTGCAATACATTACAATAAAATTTAGTTAGCAGGCAGACATAAACCTGAGAGACACATTATGGCCCAAATAACTAAGAGGTACACTCTGTCAACTGCAGAACCGTGAGGAGGCGATTGAATTCGACACGGTACCTAACGTGAAAGCCGAACATGAAGTGAATGTTGGTGAGTAGCAAAGCTTATGCTTTGTAATGGTATTATGCTCTTCCATCTTTCTCCTTCCTCTCTCCCTCATGTTAGTTTTATATTGCTTTGCAGGTATCTCAAATTCTTTTGGATTTGGAGGACACAACTCGGTGGTAGTATTTGCCCCATTCAAGCCTTAATTTGGTGGTATTGCTCCACAATCTTGGTCAAAACAGTGAGGTTTTTTTCCAGAAGCTCTGTGTTATTTCAATGTGTGTTCTTTGGGGAAGCAACTGCCGATCTGACTGCCAGCAACGTTAAATTGAACAGAGGATATGAGACCCAGTATAATTTAGAAACGGAAATCCATCTTCAATTAGATTGAGAGCACTGTATTGACGTTTTTGCATCATTTGCAGTTGAGTCTACTTATCTTCATGTAATGCAAAAGGCGGAATTTCTTGAAATGTCATGTAGAAGCAACAACTAGTCCATAGAGGGTGCATTGAACGCCAAGAGTCTTCTGTCTGTAATACGTTGTCCGGGGAAAATCTCTACACTATCACAATTTTTTTTGTTGTATCAGTTATGCTAGTGCACATGCAGTCTAATAAAGTTGTACGGCTTTCAGTTCATGGATGATGCTCAGTGTTTATGGTTGTACATCTTGAATGGAAATTATGCATCAGCTGGGGAATGGATCGAGGCACAATCTTTCAGTTAGTTGATCAATTCATAATGTCGTGATATGTTTTCTTTCTTCCTCAAAATGGATCTTACTAAATTTTGGCTTCCCTAACTTGACATGCCTTCTCTGTCATGAAGGATGCTGAGCGACAGGCAAAATAGAACACGCATCACTACATGAGTAGGATATAAGATCCTTGATTTTTTTTTACTCGTGTTGTTTGACAGTGATAGATGACATTTTCACGATGTCTTTGCCGCTATGCTTCAAGAAAGAACAGAATAGCTTCGTCACCTGACAATTGTAGCTCCTTTTTTCTCCAAATATGGAAAATCTGTATGCCCTTAAATTTATGAATCCGTAAGTTCAGTCCCATGATCTATTATCCTCTGCTGCTTTACCTGCTCATCATCCTCTCATCCACACCTTACTCACCAAGTTGTCTTCTGAGAATGAAATCAAGTGTTCAGTTTTCTTCTGAAACTGAGAACCAGCTGTGACCAGCACCCTTGATTTCATTCTCAGTTTCAGCTGGTTCACAAAGGGTGCACAGCAAAATATGAGGCCCATACTTCCATGGCTCTAGTTCCATGACCTTCCGTGCTGACCTCTTCCCCAGCTCCACTTCTCCATGTAAACCGCAAGCACCTAGGAGTGACTTCCAGGCCAATGAATCCATTTCCAATTCCATTGCTCTAATCAATGTCTCTGGTTCTTTTAGTCTTCCGGCGTGTCCTAGTAGAGCAACTAAGCGCGCGAGGAGAGGGTGTCCCGCTCGGGCATTGCGTCGAACAGCCAGTGGGCGACCTGCCGCGGGAGAAGTGGCCCCGCAGCCTGTTCCATAGGTAGCTGGCGGAGGAGGAGGGCTCCAGCCTTAGGACGCGCGCGGCGGCCGCGAGGAGGTTGTGGTCGCATGCACAGCGCGGCGGCGGGCGGGAGCGGGCAGCGTTTGGCCTCTTATACAAAGCACAGCGCGGGTCGGACAGCATTCAGCTGTTAACGCGGAGAGAGATTTGGGCAAACCTATGGAATTCAAATTATGGAAACCGACCATCAAGCAAAGATGGAAACGGGGCCAGCAAGTTTTGGAAACTCGAAACATCTCCGTACCAAGCAGAGATGGAAACGGGACCGGCAAGAGGAGTGCCATCTCGGATTCAAAATATGGAAACCCAGCAGCGTCCGTAAATACTGACCCCCTCCCACTCTACGCTCCACACCAATCTCCCTCCCGCCATCTCGCCGCCAATCTTCTCTTCGACCTAGAAGCAGAGCGGAGCAGAGCAGCAGCGGATCCATGGAGATGGAAGGGCTCGACGAGGTCTACAAGCTCCAGCGCTTCCGGCCTACCGCCGAGGAGGCCGTGGGCTACTTCCTGCCGTGCCTCCTCCGCGGCGAGACGATGCACGGCGCCGAGAAACTCATCCGCCACGACGCCCAGGTCTACGCGTCCGAGGAGCCCAAGGACCTCGCCAAGCGGTTCGCCCCCGTGCCTACGGCCGTCACCTCCGGCGACCGCTTCTTCTTCACCACCTGCAAGCGCAACGCCAAGAACGGGCGGTGCGCGCGCGGCGCCGGCGCCGGCACCTGGGAGGTACAGAAGACCGAGGACGTCTACGACAACGAGGGCATCAAGATCGGGAGTCCAGGACCCTGTCGTTCAAGAAGGGCAAGGGCAAGGAGAAGACCTCCACCGGCTGGGTCATGGAGGAGTACCGGTGCCTGCTGCCGCAGGCCGCCGTCGCCCAAGGGGAGATGGTGCTCTGCAGGATCCATCTGGCTCCCAACCCGCCCCCCGCCGCCCGCCAAGAATCGGACGCGTACAAGCTTCGTCTTCAAGAACCAGCAGAGCAGGCGCCCGCGCCGCAATCAGCTGAGCTCGTGGCCGCGGTCGCGAGCGCGCACGCGCAGAAGAGGCCAGCGCCGGTCTCCGCCGCCGCCGACATGTCAAGCTGCAAGAAGATGCGGATCGCCGCCCCCGTCCCTGTCCCGGAACCTGAGGTAGAGTACGAGGATTGTCCGACGTGGTTCACGCCTGCCGCGCCCGTTTCCACCTTGCCGGCTGCGTCCACGGAGGTGCCTGAAGCTGACGACGACACGGGAAGCTGTTCATGGGAAGAACTTTTCGGGGAGGAACACCAACCTCTCCGGATGGAAGCTGATCAAGACCTCGACGAGTTATTGAAAAACCTTATGGCTGATGACGAGGAAGAAGCAGAGCTCCAGATGAAGAGGTGCAATTACAATGCCGCGGCAGCCGATCTTCAGGCACAGCACAGCCAGTTCTTCTCGTTTGCACCTGTCAATTAGATCCGATCTTGTTGAAATTCGTCCATGAATGATCGTCACGGATGTAATCGTCTTGCAAGCTAAATTTGTTCTTGTTCTTGCTCCTGTGATCGATCATCTTCTGAACCCTGTATCCGCTTGCGCTACTTTTGGGTTGCTATGACGCAGTTGTCCATCTGTCAAAATATAATGTTCATTGTGTACACACCAATTTTACAAAAATAATGTTAAGCAATTTCAGATAGAGGTCTTTAAGCAATTTCATTGATCAATGAACAGAATCCGCTTACGTGATCACAGCATACACTTTTCGACTTCGCAAACAGAAAGGCAACTGGTTCAAACGAAACAATATATATCGTCGGCAAGTGTAGGACGACAATCGTATCAGTCATCGACATAGATTAAGTAGCAATTACGGCGCCGTTCAGCTCTTCTTCTGGCAGGAGCAGGCCGGACTGACCGTGCTGCTGGAGTGCTGGTGTTGGATTAGCGTCCAATTTTACGCCACCATCCAGTCCTAGTTCCTCTGAGACAGCAAGGGCAAGTTGTGAGAAATGTGAGACTACGGGAACATGAACATATCTTAATGCGTGTATGATGCTAAATATTGGACATACCGAACATGGTGTCAACTTGATCTTCTGGAAATTCTAGTTCTGGACGAGCATTGAGTTACTTGAGCCTGGATGCTTACCAATCCTCTCATGCACTTGTTGGCCTTCTGTTCTGATTGCCTGAATCTTAGAAGCACAGCGACATTGTACAGAGCCATTGCGTATACTTTCTCAGGCGAGCTCTTTTTATCTAAGGCTAGCGCTACTTAGATTAAGTGTTTGACGAAATGTATGAGGCAATTCATTTTTTTACTCCCCTAAGTATTGGGGATCGGTTAGAAACGGCACTTTTTTTAGAGGAGCAATACGCGGTATTTCCACAGTATTGCCAATGACAGATATAGGAAGAAACGTATTCATTCTCTTGTACAGGATGAAGGAACGATTGAAGGTCATGAGCAACTTAAGTCGTACATTACTAATTATTATAAAGTTTTGTTCGGAGCACCCGAGGAAGGAAACTTCTCCATGTATGAGTCTAGAACAAATGATATACCCCAGGTGACACATGAGAAAAATAGCTTAATACTTACTGTTCCTTATGATGAGGAGGAAGTAAGAAAGACGGTTTTCCAAATGGAACACAATAAAGCCCCTGGTCCTGATGGGCTCCCGGCAGAGTTCTATCAGAACTTCTGAGATTTAATCAAGCTGGATCTTCTTGCACTGTTCAGCTGTCTTCATAGAGGACAACTAGAGTTGTTCCGTCTGAATTTTGGTGAAATAATTTTATTACCTAAGGTTAACGAAGCAGAAATGATTCAACAATTTAGACCTATTTGTCTCCTTAATGTTAGTTTTAAAATTTTCACTAAATTCGCAACGCTGCGGTTGAACAATGTGGCTGAACATGTGGTTCGTCCTTCTTTGACTGCTTTTATGCAAGGGCGCAATATCCTGGATGGGGTGGTGATCCTGCATGAAACGGTTCATGGACTACATAGGAAAAAGCTGAATGGGGTGATTTTAAAAATGATTTTGAGAAGGCTTATGATAAAGTTAAATGGTCTTTCCTTCAGCAGACTTTCAGAATGAAAGGTTTTTCTGATGACTAGTGTGCGTTAATCCATAGCTTTGTTTCGGGAGGAAGTGTGGCCGTTAAAGTCAATGATGACATTGACAAATACTTCCAAACCAAAAAGGGCTTAGACAAGGTGACCCATTATCGCCAATGCTATTTAATATAGTGGCTGATATGTTGGCGATCATGATTGAACGCGCAAAAGCTGATGGCCAAATTGAAGGTGTGATTCCACATCTTGTTGATGGTGGCTTATCTATTCTTAAATATGCCGACAATACAATTCTTTTTATGGAACTTGACATCGAGAAGGCTCGAAACCTAAAGTTAATTCTAACGGCGTTCGAGCAACTTTCGAGTCTAAAGATAAACTTTCATAAAAGTGAATTGTTTTGTTTTGGTGACTCTCAAGAAAATGCCTCCTTGTATGCTGATTTATTCGGCTGTGGACAAGGTCAGTTTCCTATTAAGTATTTGGGTATTCCGATTCATTATCGGAGGCTTACAAATGATGAATGGAAACAGGTGGAGGAGAGACTTCAATTACGCTTAAATAGCTAGAAGGGCAACCTATTTTCCTTGGGGGGAAGATTGATTCTCATAAATTCAGTACTAACTAACATTGTACTCTATATGATTTCATTCTTCCAACTTTCAAAAGGAGTCTTGAAACGTTTGGATTACTTCCGATCAAGATTCTTTTGGCAAGGTGATAGTGAGAAAAGAAAGTATCGACTGGCCAAATGGAGTATGGTTTGCTGTCCCAAAGACCAAGGAGGACTTGGAATTCATGACCTCGAGGTCAAGAACAAAGCCCTCCTAGGCAAATGGATCTGCAATCTTCTTGCTGAAGAAGGGGTTTGGCAGACCCTCCTAAGGAGAAAGTATATGGGTTTAAAAGCGATATCTCAGGTTCTTTGGAAACCTGGTGATTCACACTTCTGGGATGGGCTAATGGCCACGAAGAAGTTCTTTTTCCCACATGGTTCGTTCTCTATTAAGCATGGTTCGGAAATTAGATACTGAGAGGATAAATGGCTGGGTTAGACCACGCTCCGAGAAAAATATCCGGCTTTGTACAATATTGTGCGACACAAGGCGATATGCTCGCTAAGGTGTTAGGAACTTCCTCACAAAATATTTCATTCAGAAGAAGTTTATTTGGCCCTAGGCAAGCATCTTGGAATGCTCTCCTTCAGCGACTGGAATGTGTCCAGTTGACGTAGGGTCCAGATAAATTTCAATGGTGTCTAACAAAGAATGGAAAATTCACGGTGGATTCTATGTACAAAGTGTTAATTCAACCTGACTTACCAGTTGATAATAACAAGAAATTTTGAAAGATGAGGATCCCACTAAAAACTAAAGTGTTTGCGTGGTATCTTCGTCGCGGAGTTATTCTTACTAAGGACAACCTTGCAAAACGCAATTGGCAGAGAAGCAAAAAAGTGTGTCGTTTGTACTCATGATGAGACAATAAAACATTTATTCTTCCATTGCAATTTTGCGCGTTCTATATGGTCAGCCATCCTGATAGGTTCTACCTTATACCCACCACATAGTGTTGCGAATATTTTTGGCAATTGGCTAAATGGTGTGGATCCTAGGTTCAAACTTCTGATTAGGGTGGGAGCGATTGTCGTCATCTGGTCGCTTTGGCTATGTAGAAATGATAAGGCTTTTAATGATAAAAGTGTTTCTGTTATGCAGGTTATCTACCAGTGCATTGCAACGCTTCGATCATAGTCAGTGCTACAGTGTGTGGAGCATCACGACCTGTTTTTCGGAGGTGGCTTCACGGTTGGAGCCGGCGGCGGTGGGGTTATTTTCGCAGCATGGATGGCAACATAACCTTCGGATCGGCCCTCATTCACCTTAGGCGTTTTTACACTTTCTCATTCTGATATGTATTTTCGCCTTTTTATCTTTTGTATCGTCACTCGTGAACTTGTTGGGCTGTGTGCATGTGCATCCTAACTATGCAGAGGCCGGGTGTAATACTTAAAACTCTTTAAGTAATAAAATCCCTTTATCGAAAAAAGTATAAGGAGGCATATAAGGAACTGAATTTTGAGAGATCGGTTAGAGATGCCCTAAGGCTATTTGTTACCTAAAACATTCCATTCATTTGGTGTCAGTTCTCACACACAACTCTGGATATATTTTACTCACGGAGAAGTTAGTCCAATGCGCATGAGACAATAAGTGAAACGGATGATTAGTTTGGTGCGTCACAAAGTTGCAATAGAATTACAGAAGCTTGTGTAGGCTCGGAGAGCTATCGAGAGTACTTCCACTGAAATAAACACTACCACTTCAGAACCGTCTGTGTGCTTTGTTCTCTATCAAATTTTGCTCTCCGTGCTCCTTTTCTAGGTTTTTTTGACACTTGCTTTTTCATTCTCTCACGTTTTTCTTTCCTTGTATATCAACCTTAATAACTCTGGTCCTAGTTTTTTCTGACAACAGAGCTAATCTGGAGAATTTCTTTGGCCATACTTCCCCATGTTGCTAGTGTATATCTTTAAATGTAGATACAAGACCAGATCTCATGAAGTACCCTTCTGTGAGCTTCATTGAGTTCATTTTAGGATGAGATGGGCCGTCTTTCAACTCAAGATCCATGCAGAAAGGAGAATCTTTCAGCCACATCTTAAGAGAGTAAGACTTCGCCATAAAGCGACCTGATCGAGTTTTACATGGCAAGAAAGGAGATCCAAGTTATCCAAGGATACCATGTTATATTCCCCCTCCCATGTGACCAGTACAATAGCTTTGGGGGATTTTGGCAAACCGTGCAACGAAGCATCCTGCATTACAAAACGGAATCAGGGCAAAATTATATCGGGGCATTGCAACTGTAAGAACGTTTTTTCGGGAAATATTCTGATTTTTTGGCAGCTTTCAATTAAACTTGTGCCTTCAATCAGTAATACAAAAAGAAAATTGTGTAGAGGGCTGATATAACAAAAGTAAGGAAAATGTGTTTCATAATGTTGCTCCAATGACACACAATCGAAAATTGTGCAGAGGGCTGCTGGAACAAAGGAAGGAAAATGTGTTTCATTATGAAGTTATAAATGGAAATCATCAGTAATAGCAGCTAGTGCATACTCCTCTGTCCTAAAATAAGTGTACGTTTAAATTTGTTCTAAGTCAAACTATTCTAAGTTTGACCAACCTTATAGAAAAACTGGCTATATTTATGACATGAAATTACTATATTATTAAACTATATTTCAAGATGGATAGTTTTTTATAAAGTTGATCAAACCTAAAACTATTTGACTTAAGACAAAACAAGAAGTACACTTTTTCTATAAAGAAGAATCTTTGGTCAACTTGAGTAAAAATACATTTGTTATCGTGCCGGAATATGTATTACTAAGTTTTTGCAAAATACGACGTTTCACGACCTAGAAAATCCGAGCATGAAGCTTCTAAGTTGCATTTTTTGCAAGTTAAATTATTTTCAGTTATAGATTTAATTCTTGTTATTTTTGTAGATTAAGTTAACCCTTCATATTCATATCAAAGCTTTAGAACATACAGTATCCCCCGATACACTGCGGAGTGCGGAGTCACACCACGGAAGAGAGAAAAAGAACCGAGTTCACTTCCCCTTCACATTCTTATTTTGAACCTCCCAAATATCCCATAGGTCATTGCAACCACAGTTGCCTGCAGTTCATGGTTCGAGGAGATTTAATAACCATTGCCTGGCATTGATCATTAGCTTACAACAGAGATGCAACAATGCAGCACGACTATATAAGACCATAAACTTGTATCTTATTGTTGTTGTTACTTTTGAAGTAATAACATCTCAAGAGAACTACACGGTCTGGAGGTTGAAGACGAAGGGCATCTCAAGTATCTCATTATAATTTTCGTTTTTGTTGACATGTTTTGTACTGTTCGATGTTTCTTTTAATGCCAGGATCCTTTGCGCAAAAAAAAAAAACAGAACCGGGAACTTGTCAGTAGAAATTTGGAATGACAGCAGTGGTCGACATGGCTGTAGTTCTGTAAAGCTTCTCTATTTCAGCCCATAGACATCGCAGCCCAGAGCCCCAGACCATCATCTCCGGAAGACGCAGGTCCGGCCCAAACATGAACGGCCCTGCACGCGCCAAACGTCGACCAGGCAAAGCCCGCCCCAATATATTCATCTCCGTCGCCGGCCGGCCGTGCGCCCACGACACGACCCCGTCCAAGTCAAAACCCTTTCAAATCCAAGAGCCCCTCTCACGTCGCACCAGCCTGGCTGCCACTACGTATACATACGTAGCATAGTCGCGCGCGCGAGAGCACGAACCAGCTATCCATCCGTCCATCGACGTGAGCAAACGCAAGGCGACGCGCCATGGCGACGACCACGATGCTGCGTGGCGGCGGCGGCAACGCGGACCCGTTGTGGGCGCAGGCCGCCGAGCTGGAGCGCCAGTTCGAAGGGTACAAGCGCCGGCTCGCCGAGAAGACGGCGGTGGTGGTCGCCGTCGATCGTCACGACGTCGGTGTCATCGTTGACGACGACGACGGCGATGGTCTGGAGGAGGAGGAGGTTGGGAGGGGGAGGAGGTACGAGGCATACGTGCGGAGGAGGGACGAGAAGCTGCGGCAGGGATGGCTCGCGCGCATGGAGCGCAAGGAGGCCGAGGTCAAGGCGCTCTGGGCGCGCCTCGACGCGGGCGGCCGCCGCCGTGGCCCAGACGCAGGGCCGGCTCTATGATTTCAAAGGCCCCGGTGCGAACTTCACCAATGGGCCCAACTAAGAAATAGTCGGTTCGATATATAAATAGATACAATTACTATAAAGTTATAAAACTGATATTTTTCTTGACTTGGTTCCAAACCAAATATCATAGAGGTTACAACGCACTAAAAAACATATATAAATAGCATGCTAACCTCTAGTAATCATGAGTAACGAGACTTCCGTGCATTGACTCAAAATCATCAATTGGAGTGTCAAGATCAATACTATCCAGCATATTCTTTGATTTAATCAACTCGTGATATATAATTGCTCAGAATTTGTAGCACTATCATTATTGGAAACAAAGTTATTCATAGCACTTTGCTGAGATTTAATCAACTTGTCTATTCTTTTCTTCTTGTTTCTTTTTTGACTATCGGATAGATGAATTTTAGGTAACATGATTACATTGCAAGTGAGAAACACGGAAGATAATGAGGATTTAAGGTTTGTAGATTGACAGTTTGCAGGAGAGTTCGAGACCACGGAAGATAATTCGCCCAGAAATCAGGAGTTAAGGAATACTCCAAACTAAGCTCCTGATTGACAGAAATTCAAAAAAAAAGCTCCTGATTGACAGTTTGCAGTAGATTGATATGAGATTCCGGATTACCTGTAATCGAAATGATGATCTTGATCTCCCCTAAATTCTTGCCGATTTGATCTCCAAACTAAGCTCCTGGTTCGGTGCTATGCACCGGTGCCGAAGCGTCTCTGTGCTCCTGGTTGGGGACTGACGATTCGTTCTCTGGAATCTTTTTTTTTTTGAGAAGACGTTCTCTGGAATCAATCGAGAAGATTGCGTTTGGGAAGGAAAGGGCAAAGCGGTCAGCGTGCTGTGCGTCCGTGCATGGGCGTGGCTGCTTGCTGCTGCTTGATGGGCTAAAGACTAGCTGGGCTGGCCGTGCTTTGGTGCTTGCTGCGCCTTCATTTTTTTCCTTTACTCTGTAATATTTATGCATACAGTACATCTACTATGGGCCCCTATTTTATCTGGGCCCCGGGCCGTCGCACTTCTCGCACTGGGCTTAAGCCGGCCCTGCCCAGACGACACCGGCATCGCCGCCAGCCCGGCCAGAGAGGTAATCCATTGATTCGACCAACGCTTGGTCTTCTGTCATTCGCCGGCGTTCGGAAAACTAAAGTTCAAACTGTTGATCTTCTTTTTCTCGATGGGTTAAATTAACATTTGATTACCTTTTCTGAAAGGCTTAAACTTAATAACATCATAAAGGCTAAATCTGATTACTTTGTGCTTCAGTTCGCGCAATCCATGGGTCGAAAGTTTTTTTTCCTTAGCTAAAAGCATCGCCATTCTGGCGGACGCAGCAAGTTTCACGTTTCTTGTCTGCTGCTGTCTCGCTTTGATCCTTGTGTTCTGGGACACTTTTTGTGCTTATCTTGTGATTCGTTAAGACCGTTTTAGTTGAGCTATCGTGTCAGGGTGGTCTTTCGGGTGAGAGACGTTGCACGCATGGTATCCGGTGGTTCTTGTTTTCTGGTCCGAGGTTGCTATTCATCGCTAAGAAGTCACATGCATATGCATGATCTTTTTTTTGTCCACAAGTAAATCCTGAAATTCATGGAAGAATTGTATGAACCAACAAATAAAATATTCTATTATTATAATAAAAACACCCGATGAGGTATGAATGCTCGTTTGCTTTGCCCCGTGACTCCATCTTAACCCTTTTTTCTAAGTGAAAATAGTCAATTTGGCCCTCAAACCATTCCTAGACGCTCGTATCCGGACGATGAACTTTAAAATCATCCTCATCTTGGTCCGAACAAGCACATTCGGTCATGCGGTGTACAATGTAAATTTCTTGCTCGAGAACCGACCGAGAACCACTTGACGGCGCAATGCTCTTCTAGAGAATCCCACGATCTTTCTCCCCCTTCCTTATGCCCCCTCTCACGTATTTTTTGCTAAATCTGGCCTTTTATGAAACTAATGCTACATCTGGCGTCCCCGGCGAATCTATTTTCAAATCTAGCCCCCGAGATCAGCGCCAACGAAGATGGAGCCGCACATGTGTAGGTCGGAGCCAACCGAAACTGGCGCGCCAAGGACCCTGGGGCCGAACCCATTTAATTAACATCCCAATGTCAAAAAGTGTTGGCGCCGACTTGCACACGTTTGGCTCCATCTACATTGGCACCAAACTAAGTGGCCCGATTTAGAAATAGTTTCGGCCAGAGGCTAGATCTGACATTAGTTTTATCCAAAGGGCCAGATTTGGCAAAAAAAAAGCCTCCTCTCACCTATATGGAAGTTGATGTTCTCTCGGTCTAGTTTAGTATGGAGCTTCATATTGAGTTGATGCACCGACCAATTCACCCGAAAAGTTTGAAACCGTTTGAGAAGGCAAGGCATAATATTTCAACACTCCCCCCTCATGTCTAGATTCCACCGGACCACACTGTCCCCTCATGTCTACATTCCAGGGTGGTCTTTGGGCGAGAGACATCACACACATGTCTTGGTATCCGGTGGTTCTCGTTTTTGTTTTTATGGTCTGAGGTTGCTATTCATCACTAAGTCACGTGCATATGCATGATAATTTTTTTGTCCACAAGTAAGTCCTGAAATGTGTGGAAGAACTACATTAACCAACAAAGAAAATAGTATATTCAAAAAAAAAACACCGAGTTGGGTATGCAAGTTTCGTTTCCTTAACAACTCTGTCCCATGATTATTTTAACCCATTTCTAAGGGAAAATGGCCAATCTGGCCCTCAAACTATTCCTGGACGCTCATATACTCGTATTGCATTTGACCATGGGGTGTACAACATGAATATCTTGATCAAGAACGGACCAAGTACCACTTAGCGACACACTCTTTTAGAGATCTGCACAATCTACCCCACCATGTAATTTCATTCCACCATAACGAGTTTTCCTTATCTCCCCCTCTCACCTATATGGAACTTTATGTTCTCTTCGTCTAGTTTAGTATGGAACTAGATATTGAGTTGCTGCATCAATCAATTCACCCAAAAGTTCGAACTGCTAGAGAAGGCCAGCCAAAATATTTCAATTCTCCCTCCCAGGACTAGACTCCACCGGGCCGTAAATGGGAGATCAATGAAAGGCCGCAAATATCTTTTATTAAATACCATGTTAGATGAGTCTTAAACCTCAGATCTCTTTGCTCCGATACCATATTGAATTGCATGCACTAGCCAAATGAATCAAAAATCTGAACATATGGAGAAGCACTTTATATGGTTTGCTCATGTTTCTTTTAAAAAAATCACCCACTTCAGATATGTGGCTCACTTCTTGTTCAATGGCGGCCTCGTCTTAACTATGCAATATAGAAGGGTGTACATTTCATAAATGTAAATGAGATCAATGTGACACTAAAATATTTTTTTGTATTTGCATGTAATTTTTCAAGAAATCGTGTGTTCGCTAAGCGCATCATTGGTGGATATGTCCGAATTCGTCATTTAATAAGTGGATGAGCACTCACAACCACTGACCTACCATAGTATCAAGTTCATAGCCAAGGGATTCGTAGCTACCAAAGGAGCAACGAATTCATGCCATTCTCTACGACCACCCAAGAATCTTATAAGGAGCAAGGCTTTCCGAATATAAAGAACAATTTGTTTCTCATTTCACTTCTTTGTGTTAGAGTTATCCAATCACATTTCTTGTGTGCCACACTCTTGGGTTTTGAATTTCGCAAATATAGGCATAGAAGGCATCAGTAATAACCAAGGGATTACTAGAGTTACAACATGCACCATCAAGTTGACACACCCATCATGTTAGTCCCTCCTAGTCCACCTCCTCAAATATTCTCCTTCCACATTGTTCATCAATTTACCTTGGATGCATCCTACGACAACCGTTCTTCACATCACATTCTCATTTCATCATGGGGCAGCAACGTGATGACAAGTTGTTGCTTGGCCCAAGTCAGAGGAAACTGTTTTGCATAAACAACGATGAAATTGATAGGCAAAGGGGCTGAGAGAAATAAGTATGCATGGACACTCAACGGTTCACGAGGGGTAGCGAGGATGGCTATAAGATGCATTTCAAGGGGAAAGCGTGGTGATCGATTTGATAGGCTTGAGCAACCGTTAGCTCTTGGTTGGTTGAAATTGGAGAGGCTTCTTATATAGCCCATTTCACATAATAAGATATATGAATTTTTCACAAGCTTAGGAAATAACTGAACTTGACAACTGTAAATGTGGAGACACATTGAGCTTGAATGGTTAACCAAACTATTTATCGATTCTCCTATAACTATATCAGGATGTTTTTACAGATTTTACAGATATATTTGTGTACGTAAGAAAAAGTATAATTTTGTTTTGCCGGATCTGTGCAACCTCAATACTTTTGCAAACTTGCTTCAAGATGACATAAGTGATGATTTACCCGATGAAAATGTAATTTGCAAGTCATCCCGCACGGCGACACGGGCGGTAAACCCTATCCACCGCCCCTCTGTGTCTGCTTCCTCGCCGCCTCCAGTGAGCGCTGCAGGGCAGCGAGGATCTCCACTCATATCGTGGCGGGAGTGAGGCGCTGCAGCACGACGTCAACTGTGGCGTCATCACGTGCTGCCGAGGCTAGCTCGAGGCCAGGACATCCACATCTGGCGCTAAGGCCGAGGCGGCAGCCCTAGACAGGTGGTCCTATGGCACAACACGTCTAGGCAGCGATGTGCCATGGCGGCAGGGAGCGAAAGTCATGCGGTAGAATAAGATCTAAAGGCTACAACTAATCGATCACTTGTCCTTCAGTTCCCGCAATCCATGGGACGAAAGTTTTTCCTTAGCAAAAAGCATCCCTATTCTGGCGGATGCAACAAGTTTCACGTTTCTTGTCTGGTGCTGTTGTTTGATCCGTGTTATTGGGATACTTTCTGTGCTTATCTTGTGATTCGTTAAGACCATTTTAGTTGAGCTATCGTGTCAGCGTAGTCTTTCGGGTGAAAGACGTCGCACGCATGTCTTGGTATCCGGTGGTTCTGTTTTTTCTGGTCCGAGGCTATTCATCACTAAGTCACATGCATATGCATGATAACTTCTTTTTGTCCACAATTAAATCCTGAAATGCGTGGAAGACTAACATTAACCAACAAATACAATATTATTCTCTTAAAGACACCCAGTTGGGCATAAAAGTTCGTTTGCTTTACAACTCTGTCCCAGGACTCTATCTTGACCCCTTTTCTAAGCGAAAATGATCAATTTGGCCCTCAAACTATTCCTAGACGCTCACATCCGGACTTCGACTTTAAATCATCCTCACATCGGCCCAGACAAGGACATCCGTTCATGCAATGAATATCTTGATCGAGATCGACCGAGTACCAATTGACGACGCATTGCCCTTCTGGAGATCTTCACAATATACTCAACCATGTAATTTCATTCCATACTAATTATCCTTTTCTTATCCCCCTCGAACCTATATGAAAGTTGAATTTCTCTTGGTCTAGTTTAGTATGGCACGTCATATTGAGTTGATGCATCAGCCAGTTCAACCAAAAGTCCGAACTATTGGATAAGGGGGTTCTTTACCCCCTACCATGTTTAGGCTCCACCGGACCCTATATGTGAGATCAATTGGCCACAAATATTTATATTGAATACCGGGTTCGTCGGGCCTTAAACTCGAGACCTCTTCACTTCATGCCATATTGACTTACATGCACTAGTCAACTCAAGCAAAGTTCTGACTAGTGGAGAAGACTTTGTATGGTTTGATAATGTTCTTTACAAAAATCATGTGTTGGACATATGTGGTCCACTTTTAGTGCGCAGTGGTGGCCGTCTTAGCTACGTACGTAGCATAGAAGGGTGCAAACTTCATAATGTAAATGAGATCCTTCGCGTGACACTAAAAATGTTTATTTATTTATTTTGCATGAATTTATACAACAAATTTTGTGTGTGGCTAAGCGCATCATTTTCGTGGATATGTCTGACTTTGACATTTATGACGAGCACTCACAACCGCTGACCTACCATAGTATCAAGCTCATAACTAAGGGATTCTTAGCTACGAGATGAATAGCTCATCAATGAGTTCATGCCGTTGTCTACCATCCGAGACTTCTATAAGGAGGAGACTTCCTGAATCCGAACAACAACTTGTTTCTCATTTCACTTACATGTCAGAATTATCCAATCACATTTCTTGTGTCGCACGCTCTTGGTTTTGAATTCCGTAAGTATAGGCATAGAAGGCAACAGGAATAACAGAGGGATGACTAGAGTTAAAACATGCACCAGAAGGTTGAGAGTCCCATCGTGCCGGTCCCTCCTAGTCCGCCCCTGAACTATTCTCCCTCCCCTTATTCATCCACTAACCTTTGGAGGCATCCTAATCCAACCGTCCTTCACATCACACTCTCATGTCATCTCGACGGAGCCACGCTGTGGTGAGTTGTTGCTTGGCTGGGGTTAGAAGAAATTATTTTGTATTAACATGAATGAAAAGGGTAGGCAAAGGAGGCTGAGAGAAATAAGTCTACATGAACACTCAATGGTCCATGAGGGGCACTGAGGATGGCTACAAGGTGCACATCAGTTTGACAACGTAGGATTGATCTGATGCACGCGGACTAATGGTACATGGAGACAAGTGCACCTTATATATAGAAAAAATATAAATTCCAAAAGTGGTGAAAAATTGCTATTTTTTTACACTCAAAGATGACCAAGTTTTCTACCCAGTAAAAACTTTGGTAATAAATGATTTTCATCGACTTCTGGGCAAAAAAGAGAAATCTCTGACGAATATAACGTGTATATAGAGCTACTTTAACCAAATCTTTGACACATAGTGCAATAAAAGTTAATTTTTGGCGAAACTCTTTGTGCGGGTGCAATACTTGATAATATTTGCATGAAAGCCAGTTTCAATTTTTTCAATTTTTGCATTTTTTTTTTGAATATCCAGTGTGTTGGTACCCTTGTGGCACAGCGTATTTTTCGTTGATCTGATAGGCTTTGTAACCATTAGCTTGTGATTGACCAAAACTGGAGAGATTCTTTTAACGCATCTCGCCGAACAAGATATATGGAAGTTCCAGGAGCTTAGGAACTACTGAACTTGACAGGCACTAATCGAACTTAAATTTAACCACTATTTTCAATTCATCTTATCATACCTAATAATAAAGGAAGGAGTGTTTCTCCAAAAAATTCATCAATTTTCTTTTTATCCCTATTTCCATTGGAAATTACAGACGCTGCCACCACTCAAGTCAAAATACGCCTTGTCCAAACGAACTGGCGAACGAGTCCTAGGCTTTTCCTTCCTACGCGATTGGAACTATTCGACGCTACGCTACCACCACAGGTCATGCCGCCACCGCGTATAGCCTACCTCCATCGATCGGCCTCCATGCACCGCCCCCAGCCAGAACTCGGGCTGGAACATCATGTTGTGCTTGCCCAGGCATTACTATCTTCCTCTATTAAAACAATTAAACTTTATTTTCCTCTCAACAGTTTTAACTAAAACTGATTGCATTTTGCCTCTATTTATAGGAAATGGTGATTACTTTTGTGAAAGTTTTATACTTAAACTGGTTACTTCTGGTTCTCTCTTGGTTTAGTTTAGTATGTAACTTCATATGATTGGCAATTGTTTCTATTGAACAAATCATCCATTGGAGATATGTGGTCAACTTTAGGTCCAGTCTCATAATTAGATACTACAAAAGCGTGTGAACTTTCTTAATGTAAATGGGATCCTTCATGTGACAAAAAATGATTTTCCTTTACTTTTCATGAACTTTGTGAGGATAAATTGTGTGTTGTCTAGGTGTCGTCATTTATTTAATGGACTTGATAAAAAACAGTCAAAGCCAATGTGTTCGTACTGGTGTACCGAACTCGTAACTAAGGGCCGGATTCTTAGCTAACGAATGAGCAATGGATTAACGCCGTCGCCTACCATCTAATCCTTTTAAAAAGGGCAAGACTTCCCAAAGCCGAAGAGAAATAGTATATTTCTTATTTTACTTATGTGTATCAGCACTATATAATCAAATTTCTTGTGTCCGTACACATCGGAGTATGAATTTAATAGTTATAGGCATAGAAGACATCGGGAATTACCCAAGGATAACCAAAGCTACAACATGCACATCTTGGTTCACTGGTTCATCGTACTAGTCCCTCATAGTTTACAACCTCAACTATCCTTCCTCCGCTTTGTCCATCCCTTAACCGCGCGGGACTTCTGTGGCTAACATCCTTCAGGCTACACTCTTATGTCATCTAGAGTGAGCTATATCATGATAGCTTCCTTCTTGGCCGTGAAAGATGTGTCGGAGGAGATTGCTTAGCATTAGAACGGATGGAAATGATGGGCAAAGGAGGTCAGGAGAAATATGGCTTTAAAATGCACACCAAGGTGACAAATCGGCAATCAATCTGTTGGGTTTGGTATCTACCCGTTCGTGATTGGTGAAGATTGGGGAGCCTGTACTCCAGTATTTTATTAGCCAAGCTCGCAGGATAAGATATATGCAGTTCTGATGACTATAGGCACTAACTGGACATAGCATTTGCCAATATGAGGTTAAACTGTTAACCAAGATTTTCAAGTATACACTCGATAATGTCTAGATTTTCCCAAAAGTTTTTACTTTTTATTGTGTTATTATTTTCGTGACGTAGTAAGAAGTGCAAATTTTATTTTGCCGGACCTGCACAAACTCAGAACCCTTGCAAATCTGCTGTAGCATGGCAGAAATGATGGTTTACCCTATTGTGAATTGCAATTTGCACTTAACTTAGTACTCACTCCATTTCATAAAATAAGGCGTATAAATTTAGTCCAATGTCAAGATATAATAAGTTAATTTGATAAATCATACAAACATAAATAGATTCATTTAAAATATCAAATTAATATCAATAGACTCAACGAAGAATAAAATTTCATATGTTTACTAAATATTGTAAATGTTTTTTTGTTCATAAGAATATAAGATTGGTCAAAATTATACTGTGTTAACTTTTGACTCAAAAAAATGGGCCTTGTTTTGAAAAAACCGAGATAGTATAACGAGTGCCACCTCATTATTGCATGTGTCCGCTCCAAATTGATAGGCTGAATACTTTCAATTCATAGCAAAATCAATTGATATATGCAGGCCGGGTTATTCTCATTCACGGGGAAAAAAATATGGAAGAGGACATGGTTTCTGATCAATAGTTGAAGTCTGATTATCAGTGTTCAGTTCACCCTGCATAGCTCTGTGTACACTGTTGAATCATCTCGTTCCTTGCAGCAAAAGCCCCGGAGCATTGAGAAACCAGTCCCCGCTGCTACGACAAGATGCATCTCCGCCATGAAGCTCCCACGTCTCAGGAGCGCCGTCCCATCCTCGTCACCGGCGGCGGCCAGCCCAAGGCTACCCACCAGCCGGCGGACATCCCACCCGGAGCCACCCACCACGCCCCGGAAGGAGAACAGGATGCCGCAACCGTCCGCCGCAGCCGCAACGCCGAGGACGTCGCTCAAGACGCTGTCACGGACGGGGGAATTGATGATAACCCCCCCAGGTGCGATTATGTTTGCCCACAGGCCCCTTTTCGCTGTCTATGACAGGTGGAGTTTAAGTGGCTTGGGGGGTTATCATCCAGCGACAAGGTGGACCGCAGCAGCGGCTCCTCCTCGTCGTCCTCCTCCTCTTCCACCGTCAGGGAGAGCCCGCGGCCGCCGCGCTCCCAGGCCCCGCGCGCTCCTGCGCCGAGCGGCGCCGATGCCGCCATTGCCGCAGCGCGGAGCCGCTTTCATGAGCAGGTCGTCCTCGCGGAGATCAAGACGGCCGCTGTCGCTTCTCCCGACCCGGTCCGCCTTAGGAGGTCACGCATAGGCGTCACGCTTGTCTCATCGCCGTCGATGACCCCCGGACAGGTTGATTTCCTGAGCAGACTAGGAAAGAATGGCTGCGACGATCGTGAAACATCCGAACGTGCAGACGCCGAGGGCATGGACTCCAACACCGAGGCGGGCGGCAGTGGGGACATGGTTGGCGATGCGGAGATCACCGGCGACTCCGACACCGAGCCGAGCTACGTGTACATCAAGAGAGACCACGAAGAGGTTGGGGACGAGCACGAGGCTGAAATCTTCGAGGAAACCATGACATCGTCATCACCATCATCATCTCAGGAGACTGACACGTCCGTCAAGGAAAGCCCGGCGACCGGCACAGAAGCATCGCCCCGGGATAGCTCCGAGTCACTGTACTCGAACGTGCAGTCGTCCTTCTCCCACGGATCGGAGCTCGACGCCTCCGCCGGCTGCTCCCCGCTCCGCACCCCGCCGCCTGCCAGCGGAGCTCTATCCACCGAGGAACTTCTGGAGGCCGACGCCGCGATGCTAAGGATGAAACGGGATGAAGAAGAGGAGGAGGAAGCCAAGGATCAGAGCATAGTTTTCTTGCCGAGCACCTGCTGCACCGCGACAAGCGGCGCCATCTCTGTCGCCGGGAGACCGCAGTCACCGATAGAGGCCGTTGTGGGGCTCAAGAGGTTCCTGACCTTCGGGAAGAAGAACGGCAAGGGTGCGGATGATGCCGCCGTCATCGTCATCGAGCGCGCGCCGCCTGCAGCAGGTGATGGCGGCGGGAGCCAAGGATCGGGGTCATGCGATTCGATTAAGCCGAGAACGTGCTGGTCGGATGCTGCTTCGGATGATCTGGACAACAGCTATGTCATCTCTCCCCACGGTAATTCCCCTGCGCTTTCTGCATATTGTCATCGTCAGAGATTACAAGATTATCTAGCTCCGATGTTTTCTGATCACCAAATAATATGCCACTTGTGCAGTTCGGTCCTTGCAAAGCTTTGTCCCGTTGTCTCCTGCGAGATCTCAGCTGAAGGAGATGGCTCTACCTGCAAAATCACCAAGAGGTTCTGCTAATGCAAACTTGGCACGCATCTTATGTCCAGATTTTTTTATTTCATTCGCCAGTACACTTATGCTCTGTTTTGTTCTGTCGTTGCAGTAAACCGATCGTTCTTCTCGTTCTCATCGTTTAAAAACAGAGGGATCTGATGCTGGACAATAGTGGCAAAGTTGCCGCTTGTACATTTTATTTAATTTTAGGTGCTTACATCATATTGATTCCCCTGGACATCTTAATTTTCTTTTGAATGAGGTGTAGTTGGCAAATATTAATTTAACGTGTGTGATATTACGCCCGTTCGTACATGAAAAACTTTCTTGAAAGGATACAGTCAAGATTTTCCAATGTCGATTTAAAATATTTATTAAACCTTTATCAAGGAGCCCCTATTAAGTAGGCCCAGTGGATGTTGGCGTTATCCTGAACCGTGTTACGAAATATCGTCTCTTGTATATTTTCTACAATGATCGTCGAACGCATTTAAGGCTATTAAATCATACTGTGTACTTTCAAGAACTGGCTGAGCCCCACCGGAGGAGTCTGCGGTCTTATAGAGAACTCCACAATCTCCCAACTTATAATCTCATTCCACTCAAATTATCTTTTCCTTATCTCCTTCCCTCACGATATTGCAGTTGGTGACTTCTAGTTTAGTTAGCATGGAACTTCATATTGAGTTGATGCACCAACCAGTTGACCCAAAAGTATAAGGGCACCTTTGATTTAAAGGAATGTCATAGGATTCGTGTAGATTGTATCATATACAAAATTTTCCTATAGAACCTGTTTGATTCATAGAATCATATCCTATAAGAATTATTACCATATGAATCTTGTAGTGCAAATCACATAGAAAAGAGCATTAGGTCATACCTCATGGGAAAAAAATCCTTTACTACAATCAAAGAGATTTTCTATTCCCATAAGATTCAAATAGACATGACATTTCAATCCTATAAGTTTTCTATTCTCATACATTTCCTATGGTATGACATAAAGGAGCCCTAAACTATTTGTGAAGGGCATGCAAAATATTTCAACACTCCCCTTAGGTCTATGCTGCACCGTACCCTAGAAAGGAGAGAATTAAAAGGGCGCACATATTTTCATTAAATACTGTTACCGGCAGTGGCGGAGCTCCGTTAAAGCCAACCTAGGCTGTGGCCCACCCAGGTCAGACCAAAATTGTTAAGGAGAAATTTTGGCTGTAAAATGAAATAAAAACAGGTTCTTATATGGGCTGGCCCCGCCCAACTGTTTTTGCGAAGCTCCGCCAGTGGTTACCGGGTGTTAAACTTGAGACCTCGTCGCTTCTATACCATATTGAATGACACGCACTAGCCAACTTAATCAAAAATTTGAATTGATGAAAAAGCAGTCAATATATTTCAACACTTTATATGGTTTGCGCATGTTTCTGTAATAAAATCATCCACTGGAGATATGTGGTCCATGTCATGTTTAGTGGGTGGCCGTCTTAACTATGTAGTACAGAAGGGTGTAAACTTCATAAATGTAATTAAGATCCTTCACCTGACACCGAAAATCGATTTCTTAATCTTGCATGAACTCTGTACAATAAAATGTGCGCTGACTAATATAAGCGCATCATTTTGGTGCACATTTCCAAATTTATCATTTATTAAATGGACAAATAAAGCACTCATGCCCGCTGCCCGACCAGAGTATCGACCTCATAACCAAGGGAATCTTAGCTACCATATGATATGAGCAATGAATTCACTATGTTGTCTACCACCCAAGACTTTTATAAGGAGCGAGACTTGACAAATCCAAACAACAACTTGTTTCACATTTCACTTATATGCATCGGAATTATCCAATCACATTTCTTCTGTCACCATGATCTTTGGTTCTGAAATTCATAAGCATAGGCATAGAAGGCATCAGGAATAGAGGGATGACAAACATGCACCTTTAATTTGAAAACCCCATGTCAGTCCTTACCAGTTTTCTTACTCAACTATCCCCCTCTACCTTGTCCATCCACTAACCTTGGAGGTATCCTAATCCAATCGTCCTTCACGTCACTCTCTCATGCCATCTTTGAGAGCTCAATGTTATGATAAGTTGTTGCTTGGCCAGGATTAGGGGAGATTTTATTTGCATCAACATTGATGCAAAGGGTCGACAAAGAGCCGAAAGAAATAAGTCTGCATGGAGGATAGCTATAAGACGCACAACAAGGTGACAGTGGGGATTGTTCTGGTGGGAGTATCTATTGCTCCCCTCCCGCCGCTTTTGTATCCAATCCATTATGCCATTTTTAAGATAAAAAATATAAAACCAACAAATAACTAGCACGAGTCATTGTGTGAAAAACCTCTCGTGTTTTGATCTAATTAAAGATGTTGTATGTGGTGTATTTGTAGTGTTAACCTTTAGAAAATTCAGAGCTTCATGGAAACGGCAACGACAGTTTCATCGGAAACTTCGAGAAATCATTTGGCAGTACACTGAGGACCCTTCATCTACTCAATGAGGCACCTCTCTGTGAGAAAAAATATCCCTCAATGTTCTCAAAATAATGGTCTCTATGTCCTGTGGCTGAACCCATATTGAGTGGTGTTGATTCACAAGGCCTAATACCTGATGTCCAGCAGAATTCATTCATCGTTTGCATGCGTAAGCAGACTATTCTTCACGTGGGTGTCAATCAACCACTGTTTCATCTAATCCAAAATGTGATCAGCACATCCTTAATGTATTTGAGAGATCTCTGAATGAGCAAGTTCGTTCAAATGAGCTCAAAGAACTTGAAATAGGGCTTGATATGAGAAGGTTACAACTGAAGAAATCTTATTTAGCTCCCAGATCCTACTCACAAATGTTAGAGAAGATAAAGATCTCTATGGGATTTCAGAAAGCTGCTTTCAGAGAGGAGAAATTAAGAACTCAAATGAAGGACACAAGACATGCAGGACTCCTTAAGAGGCTCATAGATATGCTTCTTACAGCAGTGGTTTTTATGTCTGCCTATTCCGGATATGAACATATATTCATTCGTATCTACAGTTGTATTTATCTCACTGCAGAATGTGCAGCTGCTTCAAGGGTATGTGCCATTGTCTTTTTTATCCGTGGAGTGATTAATTACTCTGAAATATTTAATAAAAAAAATTACTATGAAATATTTGAGTAAAAGTAAGCTCATCTACTTTTGTTCTCGGAACCACATGTTCAATTTTTTAGCGGTTTCCCCAGAGATCTTCATCATTAACGCAACCGTCATTTTGCTCATTCCTGGAGTTGTATTTAATACCTCTATGAAAGATGATTATCCACCGTTAGTACTAATGTGGGTTGGCTTGAATAACTTAGTGTTGTGCACCTAGGAGGGCAGCGCGCTTGTTGTTTTGCAGGAGCCCAAATCTTGGTGGATGCGGTTGAATCTATAAAGTCCAGATTTACTGGAAACAACATTGAGAATTGAAAGCTTGAATGTGGTCATTCTCTGGAGTTCTGTCAGGCGGAACAACAATGAGGCACCCGTGTTCTGAAGATGAAGTTTGTCCCAGTGTTGTCATATGTGATGGATTTCAGTAGAGCAACAATGCCAGCTATGTTTGCCTGGCTTGGTGTCACCCTGAGGCCTCGCTCAGTCTCTGTTACTACTACTTTGTTTAGAAGCTTGCAACATCTGATGAACCAGGTTTTGATAGTTGTGCTTTTGTCAGAAGCGATACCAAGATCGAGATGCTTCATTTGTCCCATGTAATTCCAGCCTGCCAAGAATGTTCATTTTTTTATTAAAGAATGTTCAATATATAATGCAAGGTGATTGCTGATTACAGATGCCTCTTTCTGGTCTGATCATTGGCTGCACGGTATGACCCCCAAAGATCAGTATCCGGCTCTCTTCAAGCACAGCAAATGCTCTGAGCTTCTTTGGGCCAGCGACAAGATTTGCAGTGAGCCATCTGTTCGGTTTAGGGCAGGCCTGAAGGGTGTTGCTTGGATGGGCGTGCTGTAACTGAATCTCACCCTTCCCTGTGCAGTTTTTTCTTCTTTTTTCATTGCTCTCTCTTGATGAAATGAACGCAGCGCTGCTGCTTTCGTAAAAAATGTATTAATTCATTCGATTGATCAGTTGTAAACTGTAATGATTCATTATGCAGACAAGTAGTACTATATTGCTATGTTAACAGGCTTAATGTATTGATTTAAATCCACTCTCTGATGTTTATAAATCTGCAAAATATTTGTAGCAGTATTGCACAAATGTTGCGAAATGTAACCTTGAAAACACCTGTAACAACCCTACATTTCTTCCATCCATTTTGCAGCATTGCTGCCCACAAGATCAAGTGCACCAAAAACACCACCCTAGTTACTTAAGATGTTTTTCTAAAAAACAAAGACGTTACTAAAGATGTGCACATAATGTTTTTTCTTTGGAACTGAGATCTCCACATAATCAAATTTTCACCATGGTGCAGTAGCAATCTGCCGCATGGCTTGTGCAATCTTCTTCTGAATCGACTCCAACTCTTCCATCTCGGCCTCCACCGCCTTCAGATCATCCTTTAGAGTCGCCAGCTTCGACATGAGAGTTCTCATCTTCTCCGGGGCACAGCCCTTCTCAACATTGACCTCTTCGTAGACCTTGCGGTCCACTTGCGGTCGTTGATCTGCTGATGACCGCACACCACTAATATCTTCGATCTCTGAATCTGGGGATCTCATGCCATCAACATCGTCTAATGGTTCTTCACCAGCTAGGTTGTTGGCATAATCGCCAAGTGATGAGCTGCCGCCTCCGGTGGTAAGCTCCTTAGACATGTCATCAGTTGTTGTGAACTCCTTCTCTCTTTTAATATACCCCTGGATACAATAGTCAAATGTTAACCAGATCAATGAATTCATGGTAGTGCTCCTGCATTAGAGAAATAGAAAACAATCAAGCAGGACTCACCTTGAATTTTAACGGCGTCACGAGCTGAAAGATCACTGTGTCTCCGACCTTGAGATGATGCTCTAGAGCAAAAGTTCTCCACCCACCACTCAGACCGTAGCTGCCGCTTTTGAACTCTGCATGACTGCGCTGTCCATATTCATCTTCTAAAGTCATTTTAACATTACGCTTTGGAAGATACTTTCTGCAGAAGGTAGTCGAGATATGCTGGAACAAAACACAAAATTGAAAGTAATCTCGAAGTCAAATGCAGAAGTTATGAAAAAGGAAACTGCATTAACTGGGGATACTTGAACATGCATTCAAAACTAATAATCAGAGACTTACCAGCCAAAAAACTCTATCACAGTTTGACTCCTTCATACGCCTGGTGTAGGTCGGATAGTATCCTGCTGGTACCTCTGGATTTCTTTTCATCGCAGAGCCACGTCTGCCCCGAACCCTATAATATTTTTGGATGATTTATGTGCTTAAGTCAGGTAGACGTGAGATCTTTTAACAGTCTACTTGCGAAAAAACAACATGAGTTGAAATACCTTCTCTTTCGGCCATGAGCATCGGGTACCTGTAGAGTCACAAATTATCCTTAGTCTACTGCTCCATTAAGAATTGTTTGACACAAACATGAATTTGATATATTAACATGTGTTTTCTTTCAAACTTTCAATAACAAAAATGTCTTAAATAAAGCTATTTGAAAAGATTTCATGTAGTATCCTTACCGTCGGGTCAAAATCGTCATCTTTGTTCCTTTCGCCCTCACTATCACTGCAGCTGTTGTAGGCCAATGCCATTTTCTTCCTCTGTAACAAAACCAATCAAAGCAGAGCAATGAATTTATATATGTGGCTAAAGATACAAATACTCAAGATCTCTGAAGCGTTAGGAGTTCATAACTGAAAACTGGAAGCTTTGTTTATTTGTTCTAATTTCCTCTGACAAGAATATGTTCATAACAGAAGTATAAACACAAAGATGTAATTAGTGAGTGCATCTTACTTTGCAAGTCTGGCCTCTCTGTCCACACTGTTTAATACGACGGCCGTTAATCTTGTTTGGCTCAGTCTCAGGCCTGACGACCTGCCATGATGAGATATAAGATCCGCAAGTTGTATGTCTGTACTTTACAAAATTATGACCGGGATGGGAAGGAATAAATATTGTAGCAATGTGAAGACATCATTTCTTTCATCGTACATACTGATGCTCTGAATGGAGCCATATCTCTGCTCTATTTAGTGCATACGTACGAACTAAAGCAACTAAACACTTACTTTTAAAGGGAAAAAATCAACCTCGCTGTCTTGTTCATTGCAGTCATCAATTCCGACAGACTTTTGACCGACAACACTAGCGATCCCCTCATCCTGCCATCGTCAGATTCTTATTATTGTGTCACATGAATTAAATTTGGAATAAGGCAAAAAACACATGTATTTATACCATTTGCCACGATGCTAATGGGCACTACAAGAAACATCATATGCATATACTAGTGTTTAGTGTGACCAAACATTCAGAAAGAAGAGGAAAAGGCTAAATCTAATTGCTGTCAGAAAAGGGCTACTGAAGAGGCCTCATGACTATCTTTGTCAAAACCTCCTAAAACGACAGCATACAAAGTGAGCCCAGATCACTTGATTGTGAGAATGGATCTTGCGAACACAAATTTAGGATCTTGTTCCTACTGCGTGGCAACGCGTTCTACAACACTTGGCAATAGTCTATCTGTCAAAAGCGATAGAGTTCAGAGAACCATGGCATTCTATTAATCAAAAGATCGAGAGGAGCACAAGATAAATATAGAAGTAAACAAACGAAGAAAATTAAAGACGTGGATGGTACAGATGCATGCACGGGAGTTGAAAGAAAGAAAACTTGCATTGAGTGACTGGTCGGTCGCCATGGCTTGATTCTGGGAGAAGGAACCCTGCCTGTGGCTAGCTCCGATCGATGTGTTTGAAAACGGGAGGAGGAGGAGGAGGAGAAAGAGGGGTATCCGGGTAGGGTATATATGGTATAGCAGAACGGAAACAATGGAATCGGCTTAGACGACCGTTTGATTTACGGCTACAGCTTCCACGATATCCATGTCAGGGTGCAGGCAGGAGTGGGGCTGCCCACGGCGCCCACTACCCAAGCAGGCGGGAGGTGGATAATCCATGCGAATTATGAAATGGAAAACGTTAAAAATTAATTCTCACTTTCCATTAGAGCTAACAGTCAGACGATTCATTTCCATCCATCAGCAGACGCAGATAAATGTTTGGGACTCCTAAATCAGAGGATTCTTCCTTCCATGCTTGGCTGGTTTGTTGCCATTTCCACCCCATCATATCAGGTTTACCTGTTGCCTGTTGGCGATCTTGTTTCTGTTAGTTGGCCTGTAACAAGACTGATGGGATCGATGAACACTCCCCCTATGTATATGCTCCACTGTACCCTAGACATGAGATCGATGAAATGTTGCACATATTTTTATTAAATAATGCGTTAGCCGTGTGTTAAACTTGAGACCTCGTTGCTTCTATACCATATTAAATTACATGCAATAGCCAACTCAAGCAAAGCTTCGAACTGATGGAGAAGGACAACCAATATATTTCAGCACTTTATAAAGTTTGTGCATCTTTCTGTAAAAAAATCATCCACTAGAGATATGTAGTCCATGTCATGTTTAGTGGGTGGACGCCTTGGTTAAACTTCATAAATGTAAATGGGATACTTCACCTGACACCAAAAATATAATTTTTTCTTGTATGAACTTTGTACCCAAAAAACAGTGTGCTGGCTACGTGCATCATTTTGATGGACATGTACAAATTCATCATTTATTAAATGGACGGAAAAAGAACTCACACCCACTGATCTACCAGAGTATCGAGCTCATAACTAACTGATTCTCAGCTACCATATGACCAATGAATTAATTCCGTTGTCTACTACCCAAGACTTTTATAAGGAGCGAGACTTGCCAAATCCAAAGAACAACTTGTTTCTCATTTTCTTTTGTGCATCACAATTATCCAATCACATTTCTTCTGTCATCACTCTTTTGGGTTTTGAAATTCGTAAGTATAGGCATAGAAGGCATCAGGAATAGAGGGATGACAAGTGTGATAACTTTAACCTCCTCGTTGACCTACCCATGTCAGTCATTCCTAGTCTACCTACTCGACTATTATCCCTTCGTCTTGTCCATCCACTAACCTTTGAGGCATCCTAATCCAATGGTCCTTCACGCCATACTCTCATGTCATCTCGAGAGTATAGCGTTATGATATGTTGTTGCTTGGCCAAGGTCAGTGGTTACTTTTTGTAGTAACATCGATGAAAAAAGACAACAAAGGGTGGGGGCTGGGTGGTGAAATAAGTCTGCATGTACAGTCAACGGTCAAGGAGGGACATCGAGGATAGATATACGACGCACAACACGGTGACAAAGTGGGGATCGATCTGATGGGCTTGAGTACCTATTACTCCCTCGGCTTTTGTATACAAGTCCATTATCCCATTTTCCACATAACAATAAAACAAAACCAACTAATAACTAGCACGATTAACTGTGTGGAAATCCTCTCGTGTTTCGAGCTAATTAAACATATTGCATGTGGTTGCTCTTTCTCTATTTCTTTTTATAAAGGACGCTTTATTATTCAAGATTTTTAAGCACTACACCCGGCCTTGTATATTTAGGATGCACACAACAACAACAACAACAACAACAACAACAAGTTCTCAAACAAAGATAAAATAAAAGGCGAAAAGCAAGCAAGTAATCAAAAGAAACTGTAGATTGCCTATGACTATGGAGATCCAATCTGTAGATCATGCGGCCACCCATGTGGACACCTTCATAAATTGGTCTCGATTTTCCACATGTTGTAGAGGTGACCATGAATGGAGAAAACTTACACCGGTCGATGACCTGTGTACGAGAAAAAATCTTACTGTTAAAAATCTTTTGATTTGTACATAAACTAAACGACCAAATAACAGCAAGTGCTCCCACCCTAATAAGAATTCTAAACTTGTGATTGATACCATGTAACTAGTTGCTGACCGCTCTTTCTCTATGACTTCATGCAACATTTGAATTAATAAGCACCATTGTAGGAGTCAAAATCTAATCATTTATGTTTGAGAAAAGATAGTGGCCTCATATAGAAGAAAATTGTATTTATGATATTGGCACTATATTTAAAACCGGAGGGAGTAACTCATGACTGGCCCAAATTGGAGAGAATCCAGATTTGCATTCTCTAGGTTGTGTTTGGTTGGGATTCCACAACCAGACTCACTACCTGGAAGCCGAAATCTAAACCAAAGGGCTACCAGGACGATATAGATTCTCGTAACGCAGCAGATTTCTGTAGTGCAAAATGGAATCTTAGAGACAAAGGACTGACCAGTATTATATTAGTTCTATGGTCGAATCTCACAAGTTGCACCTTGATGTTTTTGGTGTAGGTGAAGGCAAGATAAACCTTATTCATTTACCAAGAAACTTCGATAGCTTGTCCATATGTGATATTTTGTGTGTACAGAACGGAATCTTGCCAACTTTTCCGTGAAAAACTGAAACAGAATAGAAATACGGAAATGGAATTTTGCGAAACACAACAGAAACAGAATGCAGAAACGGAAACGGAAACAGAAATGAAACACATATTTTGACGGAACGACCATGGAAACTTCATTTTCCCATAATATGAAACTTCCCATTTTCTCTATGCGGTGCTTTCCAAATCCACCAGGGCCACTAATTCCAGTGGAAAAATTTAGGCACAATCCAAGGTATGAATAAAAACTAAATTGATCTGAAGCGACCATGTTTAGTCCATATGTACTCGTATATCATCTCCCTCTCCGAATCGTTCCCAGTTCGACATTTCAGCGTGGCACTCGCGGTAGATACGATAGTACATATTTTTTAGTGTTGCCAAAGTTTATAACTTATATACACTATATTATATAATCATGATATCTCGCTAGACTTTATTTCATCTTAGAAACTTGACAAGTTTGTTGGTTTGATTGACTTTTCCTGCATTGTTAAAGGGTCTCTTGTTTCCGGCAAACATCTGTTTTATATTCCGTCTCCGTACCGTATTCGGTTCATAATTGTTTCCGACAATATTTGCTTCTGTATTTGTTTCCGGAGTTTCTTTATTCGTTTCCGCTTCCGCAAAAAAATATGAAAACAAATATGGCATCACTTAGTTCTGTCAGTATACCAAAGAGTTCAGACATACAGCAAAGGGCAGCAGGTTACGCCACGTAGGCACAAAACCCTCCGTTCCATTCCCATCTCATCCTGATATCCCCTGAGCTACGAACCAACCATCCATCGCAGGAGGTTCCGAGCAGTTCCTCCACCAAGAAACAGAGCAGCGGACTCCTTCAGCTCGATTCAAGATGGCGTTCGCCGCCTCCACAGCCTGCTGCAAGCCTTCTGTGCTGCTCACCCTCGGGCGTCGTCGTCGTCTTCTCTCCGTCCTCAGGCGCTTCTCTGCAAGCCCTCCACCTCCACCTCGTTCCACGGTCTCAGGGCGCCGGCGTCGGCATTCGCCGTCCCGCCAGTGCCACGCCGCCGCGCGGCGTCCACCGGCATCGTATGCGGCAAGGTACACACGCTAGTTGGATAGCAATCTTACACGCGGAGGCGCGCTAGCTGGTGGTGAATTCTTGGTGACTGAATGGGATTGGGTCCCTGCTGCTGGCTTGCAGGTGAGCAAGGGCAGCGTGCCGCCCAACTTCACCCTCAAGGACCAGGACGGCAAGACGGTGTCGCTCTCCAAGTTCAAGGGCAAGCCCGTCGTCCTCTACTTCTACCCTGCCGATGAAACCCCCGGGTGCACGAAACAGGTCGGTGTTCTTTGCCACAGTTTCGTCCATCAGTTAATGAGTGTCCACCAAAAATCTAAGCTGTTGATGAAATAGTGGCAGTCCGCCAAGTGTTACTCCATCTAAGATGCCAGTCCAAGGCCTAATATTCAGAGAAAAAACAGCAACATGACGAATAATTTACCCCTTAATTCATTGCAATGCTAGCCTCCATTGCTGATTGTAAACAAATATGTGATGTTCAACATAATTGTCAGTGATATAATGTGGTAGAAACTCTGATACCACTTAACTGCAACATCAGCTATCAAGATTGTACAAATAGAAGTCCGCGAGAACTGGTTTTACGACTAGTTTTTCCCACATCATCGTCAACTAGACCACTATTAGGATTAATGGAAATTTTATCCGATGATTCGGGCAGCCATGGATATATACCTTGCCGGGCACAGGTATGGAGACTATTTTTGCCTATGAATTACCGTCACCGCGTACCGGTGTACTCGCGGGTCGGGGCATGTCTTCAGAGTTTGCTCCATGGATACTCGTAATGACATGTGAGGCCAATGTGGAAATGACCCTAAACCCTATACACAATCCCCAAACTGGCCAAACCATTCCCCCAAAAAAAAAACCACCAATTAGTTGATTTGAGGCAGAGATTCAGTTATGTTTAAATACAGTAGCTCTATTATTTGCCACTTGTTAACACAGTCATATTTCGTCCAAACCAGATCATTTCCAAACGCCACGGCTTCGCCACCGTCCAAGCTCACCTCTCCACCACCCCAAACACCACTCCCCAACAACACCCCACACCATGACCACCATACCGTCTGAAGAAAGCACCCAAGCAGCAGCAGCGCGTCCAAGAACGGAGGCCGGACGTGCGAGCTGCCGACGTGGGCGCTGATCGGCGGCATCACCGCTGGTGTGGCGGTGGCACTGGCGCTGTCGGTGGACGCGGGCCCGGCGTTGGCGCTGGGGCCGGAGGGCCCGCTGGTGGAGGAGTTCTGGGACAACATGCGGCGGTACGGTCTGTACGCGCTGACGGTGAGCACGGGGTTTGCGTGGGCGCTGGTGCAGCCCATCTACGAGCTGCTGAGGAACCCCATCACGGCCGTGCTCATCATCGTTGTCATCGCCGGCGGCGCCGTGCTCACGTCCCAGGTCATCAACGCCATGGCCGGCAACTCCGACTTCATCTACATGTACGAGTAGTAGTGGAGTGGCGCCAGTGATCAATGTACTTGCCGCCGGTAGAACGTACTCGCTTGTCTGAAAGTCGTGTAAGCTAGTAGGAGTAATAGAGAACACTTTCTAGCTAGAAAATAAGACAGGTGATCCATGTAACTAAGATTTTGTCATGGTTTTGAATCTAATCTCAATGTGGTTTTGGAAGGAATATGTGTGATTGATTCAGTAAACATGTAACTCTGTATCGTGTGATTGCTGGATGACGCCAAGGTGATGGGTGTTGCAGGCGTGCGCCTTCAGGGACTCGTACGAAAAGTACAAGAAGGCGGGTGCGGAGGTGATCGGGATCAGCGGCGACGACGCAGCGTCGCACAAGGCGTTCGCCAAGAAGTACAGGCTGCCCTTCACGCTGCTGAGCGACGAGGGGAACAAGGTGCGCAAGGAGTGGGGGGTGCCGTCCGACCTATTCGGGACGCTGCCCGGGAGGCAGACCTACGTGCTCGACAAGAATGGCGTCGTCCAGTACATCTACAACAACCAGTTCCAGCCCGAGAAGCACATCGGCGAGACCCTCAAGATCATCCAGAACCTCTGAACCTCTCTTCCTGAAGAGATACATACATGATTTCTTGCATTCTTTTCCCATCGATCTTTGCCGCTGTGATCATATCACATACTGGACATGATGCGATACATGTGTAGAGCTGTTTTGATGTGTAATCCAGTATTCTAGTGTGCATTGTACGTGTATGTTCCGCCCTGTCATAAATAATGTGGTGGAGTTGTTCAGTTCCCAGCGTGCTTCCTCATTCTTCAGATGCACACAATGTTCAGCAAGTACAAGAGGGAGTAGGAATCGAGAGAATACCGGGAAGGAAGCCGGCTTAAGCTGATGTCGAGCGCCATGGAGGCGTCATCAAGCAGCCGCTACTCTTTGGCCGACATAGCCATGCCTGGCAATGCACAGAAATAATGGTGCACTATTGCCTATGAAAACTGTCAAAGCCTACATAGAATTCAGATAGTCTAACTAATAAGTTGCTGGACAATGTACATACACGCTCACCATACGAGTGGCTAGACACACGTGTTCAGATCCGAAGGGGAACAATGAAGAGTAAATTGGATACCTTCAGATTTATGGTAAATGATTTACACTCCATGGATCCTCTGGTTGGCACTTTGAACTGATGTCCAATTAATTTGATGGTAAATCGATCTTTATTCAATTCAGGCTGCACAACGATACTAGGTAGTAGCAGTATTAGAGCAAGTACAATAGTAGAGTCAAGCGTTGGCTATAAGATAGTGCCATGTCATTTATATCCAGCTCTATAGCCAACATGTATAATAGTAAGATGTAAAGATGAACTATTTTATTGATACATGGCCCACCATCCATTCTCACAAAGTGTCTGGGAGCACGTGCTAGAGCTGCCTCTTGCATGAGAGCCCACTCATTTTCTCTCTCCTCTTCTCTCTCCTTCAACTAAGCAAAAATATACTACTTTAATCCTTATAGCCCGCCCACGTCATTCTATTATACTTGCTCTTAGTGTACAAGAAACTAATTAAGTGCTAGCTGTTTTCACACTTACTTTGTTAATTACCTCATACCAGTAGTAAGTGGTAAATGCTGACTCTACCCTGAGGTAACTAACTAATTAATCCATACAGCATGATCAGTTAGTTCATCTGGACTTACCAGTACGCTACGCCATGCTGTTTGTCTCTGCCGGCCGGGGCCAAGCCAGTTGAGACAAATCTGGATTGGTTCTCCGAACCATTCTGCTTTTCTTTTTCCTGTTTAACCACAGATATGCACACCCCTGTCCATGGCGTGTTTTTACCCTCCTGTATGTTTCATATACCACACAACTTTCGATGCCTCTTTTATTTATCAGGCAAAAGGAAACAAAAACTGAAGATTCACATAGAGCAGGATTGGAATCTTGCCTTGCTGCTGGAGGCTGACCGTCCATCCGTCCAGGGCATCTGAAGGGTAAATCATTTACCCCGACACCAGTCCCTGTCGGGTCGAGATTCCACAACGATGCGATCAAGAAGGGAACGACGTCTGAAGGCGTCGCCGTCGTTGGCACAGACCGAAGTCCGTGCAAGCTTTCGCTCGGAATTCTCCCCGTCCGTGAAGCTCAGGGAGTACCTTCAGGTTCGCCAATAATCAGCCATGCTATGAAAGAGTAGAAACTCGGCATGATTAGTGAAAAAGAAAACAATGTTCATTTCAAATGCCAAGCAAACCCAAATACCAAATGAAAGGGACTTAAGTGACTCCCATCCTCCGTCTTCTGTCAGACAACTTTGTCTCAGAACACAATAGAATAAACAAAGTTCTTATCGGTTAGATGAAACAACGGAGTAATTTGTCAGTGTAATAAGGATTGTCATTTCATTATGTGTTATCCAAATGCCAATATCCCTACTAAAGAGTTAAATAGATTAGATATTTTAGTAGCAGTGTAGAAATGTTGCATCGCTAATGGTGAAGTGCCCAAGTACAGAATTCAAGCAAATTCAGAGAATCCTGACTAATAAATAGACTTCAGGTAAATTCACATATCCTCGAGAAGCAAGAGTTTCAGAATCAGGAACGGTACCGGTCAGAAAATACTAAGTGGCAGTATTAGTGGACAAGAAACTAATTAAGTTCCTGGGAAAATGTTACCACACATCTTTCGATGCCTCTTTTTATTTATCTGGCAAAAGGAAACAAAAACTGAAGATCCACACGCTGACCAGCATCAGGGATTGATTCTTGCCTTGCTGATGGAGGCGGGCATTGAGGCAACAAATTTTTTTTTAGAAATGGGGAGAACCCGGCCTCTGCATCGAGTGATGAAAACAGCCATTTATTGCATAGTTTAAGATTATTTAAATCGTATTACATCTCAGTGAACACGAAAGAAAGAGACAAGCCACACCCGGCAAGAACAAGGCTACAAGCCACTACGAAATAGGCGGGCATTAAGGCAACAATATGCCACCCCTGTCTGTCCGTCCCTCCAAAGCCTAAGCACTCAGCAGGCCATCTGAAGCAAAACCTAGAACAAGCACAACAGACACAGAGTACCAGTAACCCCAAAAGAGCAAGCATCATATAGACTCCAGAATTGGATATTTCATCAATAATAAAGGTGAAGTGCCTTAGTACAAAATCAAGGTAAATTCATAGAAGCCTGACTAAGAAATAGACCTGATAATTCACATATCTTCCAGAAGCAAAGAGTATCAGATTCCGGAACTGATCAGAAAAGTTCTTCCAGAAGATAAGATAAGGTATCTCCTAGTGGTAGCAGTGCACCCCAAACATACTTAACACTTATTTAATCAGAATAAAGTAGACAATCCATTTCATCTCAATACCTGAATTTGAAGCAATAGTACCCATTGGGGAAATAAATAAACTTAGTTATAAGTTACAGGCATTTGTGAAATATTCTACGAGCTGGACAAACCAGTATTACAGAATAAATAACAATGTTTGGACAGCTCGCCAGGCGGGTATATGCCCCAAAAGTCATAAAACTATTCTGCCTCCACTGCTTCGTCTCCAAAAGTTTCCACTGCCAATCTTGTTGTTGTTCCTTGAGCCTTAGGAATAAAATTCCAAGGCAGTTCGAACAGGGGCTTGTCTCCGCAGAATTCACCCTGGTAAGCCTGTGCAAGGGAGTATCCCAGAGCTCGAGCAACAGGAACAGCGACAGCATTGCCAACTTGGATATATCTACATAATACATAGACAACACAAATAATAATGATGGTCCAAAAATTCAGAGCTACCTCCCTTAAGAGAATCCAAACTGGTATGGTATCTTTTAATGGACTACATTCGACGTCAAGTTAAATCAGAACTTACTTCTGTTTTATAGGGCCAGACAGCTTGTGTCTGGAAAGCCTTGCAGCCTTGCATTTTCTCGTATGGTCAGAACTCGGTCCTGATTGGGATGCAAAATAATCTGCAAAAGTCCATCAACGCCTGATCAAAATAAAATCAATTGGCAGGTTGTACAATCATAGACACCATAAATTTTATTGCGACTTACTTGGTTGTGACTTGTGAGGCTCAGCTCTGGTGACAACCGTTGATACAGTTTCATCCCACCACAGGCGTCCAAATGGTCTGCAAAGCAACATGACAAGCATTATCAATGGAGTTCTGCAGATATTACGAAAGGACGTTCCGTATACTTACTTCAGTGACCTCCCTTTGATGTAGGTCATAGCATAATTAGGCACCTACCAAAGAAGCAAGGATGATTTAAAACATTGGGAATATATACATTACAGATGATAACATGAATCCACAACATGTTTAAGTACCAAAGGTTTCCCATAAGGCAAAAGTTCACGCTTCAAATCTGGAATGAACTCAACTTTATTGTTTTCCCCAACCCGGACACCCTTTCGGTCCCGGAAGTTGGCCCCCCTGAAAAAAAAACAATAATTGCTAAGATATTGCAGAATAGGGCAAAAAGAGGAAAAACATGACTTAGCTCAGCCTTAGCTTGCCTTTTTTACGGGAATCTTCTGCACTCGTTCATAATCATCTCTGTTTAGTTGTAGTGGCCGATGATCAAATAGCTGATCTTCCTTAGGAGGAGCTGTCACACCTTACTCTCTACTACGATTCACACAGATGTATATTGTTCTGGATACAAGTTCTCAGCATGAAAGGGGGAGGAATTGAGAGCCGAGGTGGGAGAGAGTGTTCCAGCAAAGGGGATACAGGAGTAGAGCCAGTCGAGTATCTCTTCTTCGATACCAATCTCGAGGTCACCAACTTCCCTCATGTAGTCCACACCGCCGCAGGGTAGTGCTGGTTCTGGCGTCTCTGTCGTCGTGTCTGTTGGGCCGGCCCAACAGACGGCCCATGGGCCAGTGGGCTCATGACAGGAGCATTTCCAAATGTGGAATTCTTCATGTCTTCAAATGAATAAGAGAGCAGAATGGCTTTGCTGTGACATCGCTTTTCGCCTTTCCCCTTCTCTTTCACTGTAGCGAGAGGAGAACCGGAGGCGACCGCGTTTCCGCCGGCGATTCCGCCGCCCTCCTCCTGTCTGTCGGCCTCGGTGCCGTCGGAGGGGGGAGGGGGTTTGAATCGTCGGCTGGATCTGTGTACAGCTAGTTTCTTTAGCTAGTTTGTTAGGGTTTCGGTCGTCCACCGTCGCGGCGTGCCCGGCTTCGTCGGTGATGGTGGCGGCGGCGAATAAGTGTGCTCTTGCTCTGCTCTTGGTGGCTTGCGTGGCGGCGGTCACTGGCGGAGCGAGATGCTGCCTTTCCTATCGAAGCTGGAGCAGCGGCGGCGACGGCTTCGACTCGGATTTTGTGCTCTGGCTCCGCCGCCGTGGCGACGCTCGCTCCGGCGTCGACGTGGAGCCACGGAGCTTGTACATGAGCGTGGTGGGGTGCTCATCCTCGCCTCTGGTGCAGGGTTGGCGGCTTGAAGATGGGGGATCTAGCGCGGCTGGGCTATCCCCGGGACGGGCGGCGCTGGATCTGGAGGAGGGGGCGGCTTGGCCGTGCCCGTTCATCGAGCTAGGTCTCGTCGCTGTGCGGCGAGCGGCTTTTGCGGTCTTCGACATCGTCGGGGGTCCTCTCTCCTCTAGGTTGGCGGTCTTCCTGCGCTCTTCTTCTCCGGCGTTTGTCGGCGGTGTGGAGCGGCAGTTGCAGTGGTGGTTCAGCGGTGTTCCTCGCTGCTGTTGCGCCGACGTCGAGTTTGGGTGCTCGGTTCTGTGTGTGCTGCGGGCGTGTGCCTCGGGCTCCCCTGGCCGGCCGTGGTGGCGAGGGGTGGAGCTGCTGTGGCGGCGTGCTTGCTTCTGGTTGCTCTGGCGACCGTTTCTTCGTGACTTCTCCGGCCGGCCGTGGAGGCGAGGAGAGGAGTCACCTGGAGGTGGTGCACCGGAGTGGAGGGGTTTGGTGCTCGGCTCTGGCGCTGGGAATGTTGGCGCAGTGGTGGTGGTTCTTCTGGCACGGCTTCGCCGCCCCGGCGGCAGGTGGTGTTGGAGCTGGTCGTGGGGGCGGCTTGGCCGTGCATGTTCATCGACAAGATCTCGCTGCTTGCGGCGAGTGGTTCATGCGGTCTTCTTCAATGTTGGAGGCCTTCCCTCTTCCAGGCGACAGGTGGTTCGGTCTCTTCTTCTCCGGCGTTCGCCGGCGACGACGAGCTCTGGTGGTTCAGCAGCTTCTTCGCTGCTGTAGTGCTTTCAGCTGAGCACTGTCTGTACGGGTTTGCGTATGTGTTTCCTTGCTGTATTCTTTGTTTGTACGCAGGTCTGTACTCCCCTCTTTCAAAAAAAAAAGAATAAGAGAGCAGAATAACTCAGTCTGGCACAAAATAACTCAAAGTAGTAATATACTCAAAAAATCTTACGCAAATAATACAATGGTGGAAACTATGGTGGTGTGACATCGTTGAACCAAGTAACATAATTGAAAACACAAGAAGAAGGTGGCTCTCCATTTGAAAGACAAAAGGTATACAAATAAAATATTGTTTTCATTAAAAAAGAGAGAACTACTTATTTGCATTAAGTTTACACAATCATAGGTCACACTGTGGGTTACCTTCACGATTGAGCTGGATATAGCGCTGGAAATCTGTTTTTGATACATTACGGTACTCCATCACATCATTAGGTTGCTTGTTTCCAACCTGTAGAAAACTAAATATTTAATATGGATAGAAAAGATCACAATTGTTCAAGCAGTGATTCAAAAATCATTCGGTATGGGAATAAAGCCGTCAATGGAACCTTTGGTAGATCACATATTGCATCTTTAAGCACCAGGGCTTTCCTCAAGTGCTTATCTTTTGTTTCGTCATATGTGACAAGACATTTCTGAAAACAAAACGTGGCTTTAGTAATATAAAATAAAAACAAAAACATGGTGTTAGTGACGTATTCTCGTACCAAAATTCATTTGGAACTACCCCTCGGTTAATAACTTCATGAGTTGGAAACTTTGGAAGTACCTACATTGCAAGATATACTTTATAAGTTACCAGTGGTATTGCTATGTAAGAAAGAGAGGGTAGAGCTCCCCAGACAAATGCTCGCATCCTAAACTGTGGTAGCCCATAAGATCCGGCAACCATCATTCCAAGTCTTGCTTGGTACTTCATGGCGACAAGGCGACTCAACACATAGCGCCCAAGACACCCATCTGCGAATTTAAGGATATCGACCACGTTCTCCATGAGAACGTATTTAGGTCTCAGGTAGTTCACGATATCCATAAAAATAACCAACTGTTGGTTTCTTTCATCCTCCAAAGGTGCTTCAGGCTTTCTGAATCTGTTTAATCCACAGATAACGTCGACACAACCCTTTGGAATTGTAAATGCATAAATAGGCATCACAAGATAACGAACCAAAATAAACAAAGGAGGAATATACTTACATGCAATAATGGTAAAATGGATTCCTTCTATCCAATCTCAACAAATTCTCTAATACATTTAGGAGAATCGCTGAAATGTTAACTAGGGTAAGGAACTATTGACAAAGTGAAATAAATAAGAACGTGATGAAAAAATACCAACCAAAAGCCATCGATTGGCTCCCAGGTATCATGATTATCATCATATGTTTTCCATCGGACCTATATGAATAGTTTATATCTTTAAGCAAACTTCACATCACGATGTGCTGAAGTAACAAATGTAAAATAAAACATACGCGGGGATTACACAAATAGGAAGAATCAATACTTAAGTACCTTAAACCACAAGCCAGCATTTCCCGTGCTATTTGGATCACCATAGCATATATGAACAAGCTTCTCTACCTCAAAGGTACCCTTCGGGAGGGTCCATTGTCCTCATATTAATCATCATTCATAGTCTGAGCAAGATCAGAGCCCAAATAATTGCTATTCTGGACATCATATTTATTACAAAGTGCGTCCCACTGCCGAAGAAGAGAAAGAAAATCATCGTCCTTCTCATTTCATACCTAGTACAAATTAGAGGTAAAAAAGTCAAAGTCATAAATTATGTCTGGTTGATAAAATAGGGAATGCAATTCAGTCCCAATTGTAGTTACTACCTGTGTGCTCTCATAAATTGATTCCTATCAACCACAAGATACATCATTAACTATTCAATATTCATGTATATATATGTGACCGAGGAGGACCAATCGATGTGTGTACATTTCCTCAACCTCAATGGCCAGTATGTTTACCCCATTTCTCTCGAGTCTCGAGCATCTACTGTTAAAGACAACGCAAGAAGCAATGCTAACTTGATACCGTAGGAGTAGGAGACATACGGGACTGAATGGTTAGTACTATGCAACAGTCAAGTACTCGTTTTTTTAGAACAGGCAACCAACGGTTGCTTGTTTTTGAATTAAGATTGAAAATAGGACTTTACATAGTGAGGATTACAACCCACACCAAACAGAACGCGTCCTACTCCTCGCCCTGATCCACTCTCAACTGCATCTGTCTCTTAAGGCGAGCCGCACAAATAGCTTTTCCTTGAGTGGTGCACTGCAGTTCCCATGAACAGAGCATTGTAGGCAGTGGAGACAGAGTATTTTCCGTTAGCAGCCAAGCGCCACACAAATGTGTCATCATCCGTGGCAGAGGTGGTGCAGCCTGAATTACAGTCGAATGCTCCATAAATTCCACTATAGCTTGGATATTACTCCCTCCGTACCAATATAGGATGTTTTAGACATTTCACACATTTAAATGTGTACATATGCATTTGAACACGTTTTAGTCTGTGTACTTTTCTGAGTCCGAATCTAAAAACATGTGTACCAGCTAAAACATCTTATATTGTAAAACGGAGGGAGTACAATATTAGGATCACCATAAATATCAGTAATCCATTGATTGTGAGGAGCTTCTGCCACAGTTGTCGTCCTTGCCCTCTTCCTCTCGCCAGCTTCACAAGTTCAGGAGCAATTTGTGCCGTACTACGCCCGTCTAGCTATTGATCTGTCCAAAACAACATCTTCTTGCCATCTCCAAGTATACATTTGCACGCAGCCTGAAATAGTTCATTCACAGTTTTTTTCAAAACAAAATTCATGAACATTGTTTTCAAATTAATGAACATTTTTTCAAATCAATATATATTGTTTCAAATTCATGATATACTTAAACATTTTCTATTTCACCAATTAAACAAATTAACAGAAAAGATCATATGTTTTCCTGAAGCAACAATAAGGGGAACAAGAAATTAACCACAACGACTAGAACGATCATGCGCGTGCTGAGTTAACTGCGCCGACCCATCGAGACTACCGTCCATAACAGGATCTCCACTCAAGGTCGGGAGCTCCTATAAACGCCGTGATACACAGGGAGAACACGATAGGGCCGACACATTTGAGGCTAGTGACAAAAGTAGTGTACAATGGTTTTTTGCTCCGTACGTTTTTTTCGTCTCGAATTCCTTTTTGTTGGTTTCTAATAAGTTTTCTATTTGGTATTTACAACACAACGAAATATTAGAAAAATGAACATTTTGAAAGAAATTTTGCTAACATATTTTTTCCTTTTTTTATTTTCTCTTATGTTTTTTGTTATAATTTTGTATTCATAAAGTTGATATAAAAATGAACATATTTTTTAAAATTAATCACAACGACTAGAACGATCATGCGCATTTTAGTTACATGTGCCAACCCATCCAAACTAGGGTCCATAAAAGAAGCTTCACTCAAGATCGGGGGTTCCTATAACCGGCTATAACCGGCGTTACGCACAGGGAGGATACGCACTGGACCCAACACATTTGCGGCTAGCGACAAAACTAGAGTACCCCGATTTTTTTCCGTGCCTTTCCTTTTCTTCTTTATTTCCTTTTTTGTTGGTTTTTAATCAGATTTTCTATTTGGTCTTTAAAAACACAACAAATAAAATGAATATTTTGAAATAAGTTATGCTAACATTTTTTTTCTTCTTGTTGTTTTTTCATTCATAAAGTTGGTATAATAAAGGTTTATAGAGTTAAAAAATATTTGAATAATTTTTAAACCCTCATTTTCATGAGAGCCTCTCTTCTATGCAGTATACTTTTGCTTTGACTTAACACGAATTTGAAGCATTTCTTTGAACAACACCAAATCATTCCACCTCGGATGATTGGATTTTCAACCCCGATAAGGCCTCTTGAGCCTCGGGCGCAGTTGAAGAAAGATTCTCCTTCGGCTTGTCTTTGTCGGATCATTTTTCGTCTCTTCTGGGGTGCGTCCGTGTCAGTGACGGGTATCTGCTCTTTGTTTGATCAGCATTGCGCTCTGCCAGCGCTCGCTCGAACCCACCCTTTTGCGAGGATAGCATGGCGAAACATAACAAGCAAGGGATGACCGCTTTGTAGCGCCCGCGTACAGTTGAGACGTTGTTTGCAGGTTTTGAAAAGGGTTCGTAAGATAGGAAAAAATATCTCCCATCGATCTTTGCCGGTTCAAGCACGTATAGGAATAGCCCTCATTGTCTCAAAAAAAATAATATAGGAATCGCCCTCAGGATCATCCACAACCTCTGAATCTCTCATATAGGAATAGTCCTCATTATCTCTCATGATCATATTATATACCGAACATGATACCTGTGTAGAGTTGTTTTGATGTGTAATCCAGTCAGTGTACGTGTAAGTTCAGAATTTTTGACGCAAGAGACCACTTGGCCAAACGAAATGTCAAAAAGGACCACCTCCGAGTCAAAATGGTAGAAGTACCGTGACGTCCTCCTGGCCAGCCGCCGTCGCCCACGGCGGCCTCTGCCACGTGTCGCTTGGCCAGGAGGCCGCCACAGTATTTTTGCCAATTTGATTCAAATGTGGTCCTTTCTAGCATTTCACTCGCCCAGGTGGTTCCTTGTGTCAAAAATTCGTAAGCTCAGCCTTGTCTGAAGCAAAAAGTAAGAACGTGGTGGCATTATTCAGTTCGCCAGTGTGCACTTCTTCAGTGACAACACGCCGTTCAACAAGTACTAATCCTGTTCAAAAAATAAGTACTAATCCTTATCGTCTACTCCATCCATGAGCGACACCGTGTAGCTCATGCGTACCATCGACGGCGTCGCTCGCCGGCACCTGTAAAATTTACCGGAAGTATCACGGTTCAGGTGCAGTTCACAGTACAAACTCTTGGGGGAAAATGCAGCGGTGGCATCCTCAGGAGGAAGAATGCAGATGGTATCGTGCACGGCACGTAGATCTTACCGAGTTACGGCCGTCACGAGTTAACAAGAACAGAGGACGCGCCCGTGGCGCCTTGGCTGGCTGAGGCAGTGGCCTCACCGCCCGCCCGAGTTCGACTCCCCACGGGAGCGAATTTCCGGCGTCTCGCCCGCGCGGCACTGTTCACGTGAACAGTGTTCACTGTGAACAGTGTTGCACTGAGCCAATTCCACCGCGGTTCGACACTGGTATTGTGGTGTGCCCACCACCGCAGGGGTTTCCCGGAAGATTTAGGCTCGCGGAAGGCTCATAGTCTTAGTATTGTCTGGTTAGGTCTAGCTTGCGCATGGGTGACGTGTGTGTGGTGTTGTGTGTATGGAGTGCGTTGTGCGTGAGTTCAGATACTACAGATGTACTAAGTCTTGGAAATCTCAAAAAAAAAAAAAAAGTTAACAAGAACCTTTTGTTTTACTTTACCGAAACTGCTGAGTAAGAAGGTCATGGCCACGCCGTCGTTGCTCACTGGTTAGTGGCTACTGGTCATCGGACGGCAACCGGAGTGCGACTCATCCCACGGCGAAGCCGAAAGCTACCACTGTTGGTGGAACGGGCCAGCAATATTGCTAGGCGCACCTCAGCCGGAAAGTAGTTTTTCACCCGAGTTACGGTGCTCTTGTCACTTTAAAAAAATCGAAAAATATATTTAAATTTTAAAAAAAAATCTGAAAAAATAATGCATATTCGCAATGATGTATACTATAATCGTGCAAAATCTTAATGCAAAAATATTTATATTATAGTCTACACAAAAAAGACAAAATTTATAGATTAGAAACTATGCATTGTTAACTATAATCAGATGTATAAATTGGTCATTTTCTGTAGGTTAAAATATAAAGTATTCCGCACTATAATTTTGCATGTATATGATACATCATCGAGAACATGCATTATTGTTTTCAGATTTTTTTGAAACTTTTAAATATATTTTCTAATTTTTTTTACTGGCAGAAGCACCGTATCTCGGATGCTAGAAACCTCCAGCACGCTTTATAGTGTCAATGGCTTCGCGGCGCCTAGGTTCAGATTAATTTCGTGACTGCAATATTGGCTACCGCAGGAATGAGTGAATGTTACTGCCAAAGCAGCATGTTCCAAACCCCATGAAAAATGAGCTTTACTGAGCAGAATAAAACTAAATATTTTAAGAATAAAACTAAATGAGCTTCATGGCGCCAGAGATGAAGGCACCTATCGCTATGGACCAAGACACCATTGCTTTCTACCCCCTCCATCCCGCTACATTCGATTGCAGACCTGTAGTCACGGCAAATGCAACCAACGACGACAAGAAGGGGGTGGAGGGTTGTGTGGTGACACCGAGGAATTTGGTGGATTGGGGAAAGTTATACTCGAATTAATTTGCCGAAGGGATCACCCTTCCGTACCCAAGAGATCTCTATTTCTGTATTGCACAAGATATCTTCTATTCGTCACGCCATTTCCTATTAAGTTTTGATCACCGTTTATGTAATATCAGTGCATGTAACCATTAACTGATACTCCTGTGGCTAAGAAGACGTTTTTTTTAAGGATCAGTGAGTTTTTTTACTTAGGCAAAACATTCTTACAGTCAGCTGTGATTAGGGCAACCACTTAAGATACTACTAGCACCAGATTTGTCTAATTGCGCCAAGGCATGCGTCACACAGTTGCTCACACGATCCACCTTTGCAACAGAAATATGATTGTAGACTTTTAGAAGTTCCTTCCCTTCACTATATAAGCTCCAGCTAGGGGACTTGTCCTGGGCTTCAGCAGCAAATGAATGCACAGCACGGATGCAGTCAGTTTCCACAATTGACGCTTCAGTCTGCATGGATATCAGGTGCTTCAGGCCCTCGAGACATGCAAGGACTTCAGCCTCCTCAGCACTGGCGCACCACGGAATATACTTCCATTCAGATAGCACAACAGCACCTCGGTGATCCCTGATAATAACACCGAGGCCCGACTTCTTCGTCAGTTCATCCCATCCTGCATCCACATTTGCTTTGAGACAACCAACTGCTGGGGCTGCCCAACGGGACTCCGTTGCGCCTTCAGAAACTGAAGCTTGATCATGCACAATTGGTGTCTTGCCATTAGGCTTGCCATGCACCCCCGGTACAGAAGAAAAAGTCTCCATGTAATTGCACAGATAGGGTATTGACGCTGGTATGGAGGCATTGCCATCCCCATGTATTCCCTCAGTCTCAAAATAAGTATCTCAAATTTGTTAAAAAATGGATATGTCTAGATATGTTTCATGTATAGAACATACATTTTTTGACAAACTTAAGATACTTATTTTCGGATCGGAGAGAGTATATTACATTGAAGCCACAAGAAGACGTTATACTCCATTGTGCAACAAATTTTGCTGTCTTGACTATATTACATTGAAACCACAAGAGAATATAGTTCACACTATAGTGTAGATGTATTTTTGCAAAAGCAGGTTTCTTGCCAGGTTTTAAAATTCAGAAAGTTCAGAGTTCGTGCAATGCTGTTGCTCACGATCTGGCTAGATTTGGTCGTTCTGGTAGTAGTTTTGGCTTTTTACTGAACGCGGTTCCTCCCTGCGTGTTGGAATCGCTTCAGATTGATTGTAAGCGTGCTTGTAGAAACGTTTCTTTGTTCGAGTAATATACACCAGAAAATTCAAAAAAGAAAAAGAAAACTCATATTGAAGACTTCCGGGGTCCACCACGACCAATAAAAGAATATAGAAAATCCGGCATCCAGCACGGCATCTCCCCTAATCCCTCGCAGCGATCCCCAGCATCTTCCGCTGACCCGCACTTTGCCCCCACCATCCAACGGTCCAGACATAATCACCCACCTCCTCCTCCCCGCCATTAAATACCTCTCTGCTTCCACCCTCCTGCCCACTCGCTCGCTCAGTCAGTCGCTCCTCTCCCACACTCGCAAACAGAGCAACCGCGAAACCATCCGACCAAGAAACGCAGGCGATCGAGATGGACCTCCTAGAGCAACCCATGGAGGCCATCGCCTTTCGCATCTACTCCCTTCCCGAGGTCGCCGCGGCCTGGACCTACCTCGCCGCCGTCCTAGCCGCGGCCGCCGCTGCTGGCCTCTGGCGCCTCCGCTTCTCTACGACGGCTGATTTCACCGTGTCCGCAAGAAAGCCTCTGGAGTTGGATACGTCACCGTCTCTGATGACATCAACGGAGTCGGAGAGATCGACAGAGATGCCGCCGGAGCCGACGACATCATCCCCGGCGCCCTCGCCGAAGGAGAGGTACACGGCGTACTACCACGACAGCGGCCACGTCGGATGCTGTGTCGTGGAAAGCGACGAGGAGGACGAGCTAAATCCGGAAGACGACGACGGCATCTACGGTCCGTGGGAGCAGGATCCTTTCGAATGGGAGACGGTGAGGCCTCTGGTGCCTCTCATGGCGACGGCGACCGCGCACGAGATGGGGCGGCACCACAGCCCCAGAGCGCTCAGTGGAAACGTCGTAAGGCTTTGGGATCAAGGCGCCGAGTGGGGCTTAACGGCGGCGAGCGCCAGGTGGAGGGGCAGAGCTGGCACAGTCTCGAGCTTCTGATCTAAGCTAGCACCTAGCAGTTGGGATCAATATGGTTTCTGTAGCTTTAGCGGTTGCAATAATAGAGTAGCATGTACATTGAATCTTGCATCGACCTAATTGTTGCTCGCTACTCGAGCCGTTCCTCTGCTACTAGCGCCTTACGGTTGCCCAACATCTTGCTGTTTCGTTCGACAGAGATGCTGATTATTAGTTTCTGTTTCGACTAGATTGGGATGAGACGTTGCCTGAGTATGGTGAAAAGCTTCTTTTTCATCCCATAAATCTGGTGTCCTCCTGGTGCTTTCGACCTCCGACATGACGTTTCTTGCTGATCACAAGCTCGATCACCTCACGACAAGCAAGTTACCCATCATGCGCTGCCTTCACCTACCTTTGCAAGCTTCCAGAAGGCCCTCTCTTGGCACTCACCACTAGAGCAGACGACCACTAGCTAACAAAGCAACCGAGCAATCACTCAGCCACCAAATCACCACACGACAGTGTGCCAGGGCTCGGGAAACGCCACATGTCCGGTACCGGGATCCGGACGAACGGCGCCGATCTCGTGCGCCGGTGCCGTACGCCAACGTCGCCAAGGCGCCAAGCTGCCGATATTGGTGGTAACGCCAGCAGCCGTTCCTCAGCCGCCTCCGGACATTCAGACGTGCGATCCCGTATGTTGAACTAAACTGTCACGGCTACTCCTGTACATTATCTCTGTACCGTTAGCTCTCTACCTGTCGATCCTATTCTTTAGCTAACTTGGTCAAGAGCCGTTGCATGCACCTGCGTGTGCCCCTGCTTCCGCTACACGATCTCTCTCACGATCTCTCCCTGTGTATAAATGTAACCGAGGCCATGTAATACAAGGAGTTAATAGCATAAAACCACCACATTTCAAGTGAAATTTCGAAAAAACCACCACTTTGTGTTTTGATCGCAGATACCCACCGCTATTCGTTAAATTTGTTGCAATGTGCGCTAAAAACGAGTTAAACGCAAATTGACACTCAAACTGACAGTGAGACCCACATGTCATACAATAAAAAATAAAAAACATCTCCAAAAAATACAAAAAATTGCCAGCCGTTCGGGCTGGTTGACTCAAGGCGCAGCACCGCCGCGGCCGTCGCCGCCGCACTGCTTCTCCGGCCACCCGCCGTCGCCTGGCGGCCGCTGCAAGCTCGCCGCCTCCCGTGCATCTGCTCCTGCTCGTCCGACGGTGGGGGCGAGCCTGGAACGAGCGGCGCCTCCATGCCGGGCGCGATCCCTTTCGAGGCCGGTCCTTGGAGAAATGGCGCACAGCCTCGGCTGGGAGGCCGGCGTTGAGAGCGGCCATCCCGGTGGCCCGGCGCCGGAGCAGGAGCTTCACGTGCGCGTCCTGCGAGCCGCCGCTGAACAGCTCCTGGTCCGAGTGGAGCAGCCCGCGCTGCTGCGCGAGGCCACGGAAGTACCCATTGTCGAACGCGTCGGGCGTCTCGGCGTCCAACGGCGCGAGGCTGCTGTCCCCGACGCCATTGGCGGCCGGGCACCCTTGCTGGAGCTGCGCCGCGAACGTCGCATTGACGTTGGCGTCCCCGCCGTTGACGCGGCCGCGGAACGTCGTGCACCGCGCGCGCCCGACCGTGTGCGCGCCGGACACGCCGTCATGTCTCGCGCCGAGAGACCCTTGGCCGCGAACGAGGCCAGCTGCGAGGCTAGGCTGGACCCGGGGCCTGGGAGGTTGGCGTTGGCGGCGGCCTGGCTCGCCGTGCGCGCGTCCTTGCGTCCGAGCTTCACGGTCCAGGTCGGCCCGCCGAGGAGGCTCACGGCGTCACGGGGGGCGAGCGCGAGGACGTCCGCGCAGGACATGGTGGCGTTGCACGCCGCCTCGACGCGTGCCTTGACCGCGTCGACGACCTCGAAGCCGCGCAGGGAGTTGAGGTTCGGGCCGGCGGCCTTCTCGCCCATGGCGTCGTCGAGGAGGACTGAGCCGTCGCAGCCGTTGACGAAGCAGTCGTGAAAGAAGAGGCGAAGGACGGAGGCGCCCATGCGCGGCTCCGCGGTGACCGCCTGCGCCATCACGAACCGCACCACGGGCTGCAGGCCGGGGCACGTCTTGTCATAGTACTTGGTCGACAGTACGGCGACGCAGCCGGGGAAAGAAGAAATGACCACGAGGAGAGCGGCGACTGCTGCGAGCGAGAGGATCTTCCTCGCGGGAAAAATGGCTGCCATGGTTAACGGAAGCTCCCGCCCCTTGATCTGTAGCTTCGGCGAAGGTAGCCGGCGGCGCACAGGGGAGGCTAGCTTTGACTTTATTTTTTGGAGATATTTTTATTTTTTATTGTATGACATGTGGGTCCCACGGTCAGTTTGAGTGTCAATTTGCGTTTAACTCGTTTTTAGCGCACATTGCAACAAATTTCGCGAATAGCGGTGGGTATCTGCGATCAAAACACAAAGTGGTGGTTTTTTGAAATTTCACTTGAAATGTGGTGGTTTTATGCTATTAACTCTAATACAAGTGTGCGAGAGTCATAACAATCTTCATGGTATCAGAGCATCCAGCCTCTTTTTTCTCGTTTTTCCCTAACCTCTGATGAGTCAGATCTCGCGCTCAACAATGGCCTCACCTTCTGAAACCTCTCTTTCCCTGATCCCTCCTCCCATCTCCATCCACTCTCTCCACATCTCAAATATATCTCCTTCGAGCTCGACATGTCCGGCAAGAAATTCCGTAAGTGGCGCAACACCATTCTTTTTCTTCTTTCTCGTTACAATGCTCGTGATCATGTGGAGGAGGAGACAGCGCTGCATCTCGCCGATGAGGAGTGGCGCAAGGTCGACTTCACCATCTCCTTGTGGTTCATTGCCACACTCGCCGACGACCTCCAGGAGATCGTCATGTCCACGGACAACACCGCCTACGCAACCTGGCAAGCCGTCCTCGCCTTCTTCACCGCCAACAAGGAGGGACGGAGCATGCACCTTCGCCGTGAGTTCCACGACCTCAAGCAGGGCGACATGTCCATCGGCGCCTACTGCAGCAAGATCAAGGCCATCGCCGACGGCCTCGGCGACGTCGACGACTCCATCGACGATCGGCAGCTCACCCTACGCATGCTCGACGGCCTCAGCGACGACTACGCCCTCCACGCCGCCATCCTCCAGAGGCCTCTGGCCTCCTTCGCCGATGCTCAGGCGCGCCTCCTTCTAGCCGAGATCCAGCTCCAGAGCAAGGCCAGCGCCGCCGCCACTCAAGCTCTTGTCACCAACGGCTCTGGATCGGCCAATGGTGGTGACCGTGGTGACCGCGGCAACAGCGGCTCGGGCAATGGTGGACAGGGCGGTCATCAGGGCGGCGGTGGACACCAAGGCGGCCACAATGGCAGCCGTGGCGGTGGCCATGGCAACAACATCGGCCGTGGCGGCGGCTATGGAAACAATGGAGGCCGTGGTGGTGGCTACGGCGGCGGCTACGGTAACAATGGCTACGGCGGTCATGGCGGCTACGGCTACAATCACGGCGGCTACGGTGGCTACCACAACGGTGGCTATGGCGGATACAACAATGACCGTGGCCGTGGTCGCGGACGTGGCCGCGGCTACGATGGACGTGGACACCAGCAGTACAACCAGTACCCACCAGCGTACCAGCAGCCGGCCTACCGTCCACACTACGTCCCCAACAGCACCAGCATCCTCGGCCCCAACCCTGGCAACCATGCTCAGGTCTACACTGCCGCCTACGGCCAACCGCCGCCCATCTACCAACATGCCGCACCGCCATCATGGGATCACGGCGCCATGATCCACGCTGCCCCGAGCTACGGTCCGCCCGAGTGGGTCATGGACACGGGCGCCACCTCACACATCGCCAGCACCTCAGGTATACTCACCTCGTCTCATTCTCTCGCAAGGCTTAATTCTCGTCGCATCGTTGTCGGCAATGGATCTTCTTTACCCATCACCGCCACTGGACACACTTTAGTTCCCTCTCCTCACAAATCCTTCCATCTTTCTGATGTTCTTGTATCTCCCACCATAATTAAGAACTTAATTTCTGTACGTAAATTTACCCGCGATAACTCTTGTTCTATCGATTTTGATCCCTTTGGTTTCACTGTGAAGGATCTCGCAACCAAGACTACACTTCTGAGATGCAATAGCCGCGGCGACCTCTACCCCTTTCCCGGCGCTCCTTCGACACCCACCGCGCTCCACACAAGCACCTCCGGCGATCTCTGGCATGGACGCCTCGGCCACCCTAGTCCTCACACCTTAGCTCGGATTTCCCATGTTTTACCTTCTTGTAATAAAGTAGTTCCTCCATCTTCTGTTTGTGCGGCCTGTCAACTAGGAAAACAGGCTAGATTACCATTTCCTTCATCAAACTCTTGTAGTACCGCACCGTTTCAAATAATCCATTGCGACTTGTGGACATCTCCTACTACTAGTTTTTCTGGCTATGCATATTATCTTGCTGTACTTGATGACTACTCACATTATTCGTGGACATTTCCTCTTAAAAAGAAATCCGACACGGCTCCCACTATTCGACGTTTCCTTTCCTTTGTCCAAACCCAATTTAACAAAACTATTCAATGTGTCCAATGTGATAACGGCAGATAATTTGTCAACACCGATCTTCGTTCTCTCTTTTCCTCCACCGGCATCTCCTTTCGTTTTTCTTGCCCCCACACCTCGCCTAAAACGGCAAGGCCGAACGCCTCATACGCACCACCAACGACATAGTTCGCACTGTTCTTGTCCAAGGAAACCTCCCTTCCAAATTTTGGGTAGAAGCCCTAAACACCGCCACTATTCTTCTTAACATTCATCCCTCACGTCCCATAAATTTTCTTACCCCACACTTTCTTCTCTACGGCTTTCATCCGACATATGATCATCTTCGTTCCTTTGGTTGTCTTTGCTTTCCCAACACATATGCCACGTCCCCCAACAAGCTCGCTCCTCGTTCCGTTCGGTGTGTTTTCCTTGGGTATCCACGCGAGCACAAGGGCTACCGGTGCCTTGATCTCCAGAGTCGCAAAGTAATCGTTTCTAGGCACGTAACGTTTGATGAAACAAAATTTCCATACGAACCGGCCACACCACAGACCACATACCCTCCCGACACACCTAATCCCCCACCTGACCCTGGGATCCACCCCGTCCTCCGCGCCATCCAATCTGTCTCCGCATCAACCTCGGGATCCAGCAACGCATCATCCTCGGGATCTAGCGCCGGCAGCTTCCCGTCCCCGCACTGGCCCCCTGGCGCATCTCCTTTGATTACCACGCCCAGCTCACCATCTAGCCAACCTAGCCCCTCCACGTCGTCGTCTGCCGCGCCCACAGGACCAGACCACCATCCGAGCCCACCACCCACCACTCCTTCGCCGCCACGTCTGCCACTCCATGCCGTTCCGATAGATCCACCCCAAAACACACACAGAATGTCCACCCGAGCCAAATCAGGATTTCTCATGCCTCGTCGACTCTTTGCCCTCTCCACTGCCACCGACACCATCTCACCTCTTCCCCACAATTACAAATCTGCTCTTAATGATCCTAACTGGCACGCAGCTATGCTTGATGAGTTTAATGCCTTGTTAAAGAATGATACTTGGTGTTTAGTGCCTAAACCTACAGGTGTCAACATTGTGACGGGCAAATGGATTTTTCGGCACAAGTTTCATCCCGATGGCTCTTTGGCGTGGTACAAGGCACGGTGGGTCGTTCGTGGCTTCACTCAACAAGCTGGCGTGGACTATGGCGAAACATTTAGCCCGGTGGTCAAACCGGCAACAATTCGGGTGGTTCTTAGCCTTGCCACATCCAACTCCTGGCCTATACATCAATTGGACGTGAAAAACGCCTTCTTGCACGGTAATCTCCAAGAAACTGTCTATTGTCAACAACCGGCTGGTTTCTCTCACACTTCCCTTCCCACTCATGTTTGTCGCCTCAAGAAGTCTCTATATGGTCTTAAACAAGCCCCCCGCACTTGGTTTTGTCGATTCACCACATTTCTCCACACCATTGGCTTTGTTGCTTCCAAATGTGATTCTTCCCTTTTCATACTCCACCGTGGTTCCTCCATTGCATATTTGCTCTTATACGTGGATGATATTATCCTCACTGCCAATACACCCTCCCTTCTTGCCACCATCATCTCCCCTTTAAAAGGGAATTCTCCATGAGTGACCTCGGCGATTTACACCAATTCTTGGGCGTCAATGTCCACCAAAATTCAGCTGGTCTCTTCCTCTCTCAACAGCAGTACGCCCTAGACATTCTTGCCCGTGCCAAGATGAGCAATTGCAATCCCATCTCCACACCACTCGATACTCGATCCAAGCTTTCCGCCTCCAATGGCTCTCCGTTTTCTGATCCGTCACTCTATCGCAGCATCGCCGGCGCGCTCCAATACCTCACACTCACTCGGCCAGACCTTGCATATGCTGTGCAGCAAGTGTGTTTGTTCATGCATGCGCCACGCGACACTCACTTTCAGTTGATCAAACGCATATGCGCTATATCAAAGGCACAGCCCACTTCGGTCTGCAGCTCTTTCGCCGCTCCTCGACTGACCTCACTGCCTATTCTGACGCTGATTGGGCTGGGTGCCCCGACACCCACAAATCGACCTCCGGCTTCTGTGTTTTCCTTGGCGAAAACCTTGTGCCCTGGTCCTCCAAGCGGCAGCCCACCGTGTCTCGCAGCAGCGCCGAAGCCGAGTATCGAGCCGTGGCAAACTGTGTCGCCGAATCCTGCTGGCTGCGCCAACTTCTGACCGAGCTGCATCGACCACCACGCCGAGCGACAGTCATTTTCTGTGACAATGTCAGTGCCATGTACATGTCGTCGAACCCTGTCCAGCATTAGAGAACAAAGCACATCGAAATTGATCTTCATTTCGTTCGCGATCGAGTTGCTCTTGGCGAGGTGAAAGTACTCCATGTTCCCACGACAGTATAGTTCGCCGATGTGTTCACGAAGGGTCTGCCAAGTTCAGTGTTTGAAGAATTCCGCTACAGTCTTCACATCGTTCCATACGACGTTCGAACTGTCGGGGGGTGTTGAACTAAACTGTCACGGCTACTCCTGTACATTATCTCTGTACCGTTAGCTCTCTACCTGTCGATCCTATTCTGTAGCTAACTTGGTCAAGAGCCGTTGCATGCACCTGCGTGTGCCCCTGCTTCCGCTACACGATCTCTCTCACGATCTCTCCCTGTGTATAAATGTAACCGAGGCCATGTAATACAAGTGTGTGAGAGTCATAACAATCTTCACCGTATGCCCGTTGCACCTACCGCGCGGTCGAGCACGGCGTACGTCCTGCCGGCGACATTAACGCTGCCATTTAGAGATGGTCGGGTGCGACATTACTGCGTCTGGTCAAGCTTGAAGCTTCGTCACAGCCATAGCTTGTTGATGATTTATGTGGTCGGTTACGTTTGTCTGACGTCTTGTCCTGGCTCGCGAGCGGAGAGCAGTTGCGAGCTTTTCCGCCACTGGAGTTTAAAACCTCAGCGTTCATGGCCAACGATCGACGGACGGTGGGTGGATGTATCTCGTGGCCCTGCCTGCCTCGTAAGGTCGGTAGCAAATGCATTTTTCTGGTGCCGGGGCAGCTTATCTCGCGGCTGGTCTTGCCGGACAAACATCGCCATGTGTACCATGCACGTTCTTCTGCTCGCGACTCAGGGTCCATTCCATTTGAATGCAATATATATATTGCATATCATCAATCTTCAGCTCTCATGCCATTGTATACCATCTAAAGTCCACGGCACAAATAATTTATCTGACAGGTGTTCCTTAAGCCCAACCCACACACGAAAGAAGCAGCACACCACGGTAGTAGAATATAAACCCAGCAAGATCGGGGAGATTTTATCGAGTTAGTTTTATTGCAGATGGGATGTCACAACTCACAAGCACACGTTGTTTATTCGAGCAGCGCCAGTTGAAATTGTACAGATACAACAACGATCTTGCGATGACCAAGGACCCTCATCAAATGAAAACAGACCTTTCCTGAACAGCAAGTCCCAAACACAGGGGCTTCCAGAGACTATATTGTAGTTAAGCTACATGTTAAAGGTACAAAACTGATATGATGGTGCTATAATAATCTCGGCTCGGAAGGACGGAGCTGACTCTAGTGTGGTTTCGGTACAAAGCCATCTACTGCGAAGTTTCGTGTGGCAGCAGGTAACGCTAGTCGGACGCCGTCGAGTTCAGGCGTCGCTATTACTTGGCAGCCAAGTCGAGACCTGAAACGGATTACATAATAAAAAGCTGAAGTTTCGATTGTACAATACGAACAAACAGGTATATAGTTACAAAGTTATACATGTATGGTTATGGAGAATAACCTAATTAGAAATTTTGTCAGTTAGTTATCTTAAATTACTGTTCATCGTTAATATAAGTGTCTAGTACCTCCTAGTTAACCCTATAAGAGCAACTATAGTTCCTAATGGCTGCATATAGGTGTTCAAAGACTTCTCTGACAATTGGCTAAAGCGCATAATACACAGGTCAAAGTGCCAGAGACTTATCTGACAATTGCCTAAATAGCATAATACATAGGTCGATTTTAAGATATTCCAATATGCTTGTTTGTATGATACCTCACTCGCAAAACTTGAGGGGTTCATTAAGATGGATAAACAAACAGGAAATGTTCACTTACGTTTCTGTGAGCCCAAATGCAAGGTCTAGCATATCGTTTTCTTCATCTGTTGGATCCTCTAGCTTGTTATAATATTTTACATCCTGGATAAGATTAAAATTGCTGGTGAGTAGTATTTCACTTGTACAGCAGAACAAAAATTAGAATGGGTCATATCTAGAACATACCATCACTATGACATGACAAGTAGAACAGGCGAGTGATCCTTCACATGCTCCTGCAGTAACAAAAATACAAGGCAAGGTTATCACCTAAAATTGAAAATCAGTTGAAGGACAAAATAACATATCCACTTTATAAAGAAGACAGTGACGCCATGTAACAAAGAGTGCATGATATGTGGGCGGGGGAGTCAGGTGAATGAGCAGTTGGTTTAAAAAGCTAGTCAAATACTCATATCATGTAGCATTTACTTACTACAGACTTATGCAGTGAAGAAATGAAAAATAATGGAAAACAGTGCAGCTTCTATCTCTAATTGCAATTATAACCTTCAAGTTCGATGTCATTTTCATGAGCGGCTTCTAACATGGACATTCCAACAGGAACACTGATTGTCTGCTCGGTGCCATCCTTGTTGACAAATGTTACAGAGATTCTGTTCAGGACAGAGAAAAATGTTCTTGTCAGAAAACTAGTTCCTTCTCCCTTGTTAAATAATTGCTCAAATCCGGCTATTAAACATTCAGTAAAACCGATCAAGCTATTGTTTGAGGGCAGCTATTTCGTCTAGGGGTGGAAGGAGCAGCCATCAAAGTCGATCAAATGTAAAAAAAACGTACCACATCAGAAAATGCTATGGAATATACTGCGACTCCAAAGATGCTTAGGTGTTCAATTGCCATGCTGCATAAAAATTTAAAGAGGAGACATATACACTCACTTCTCTTTGTTCTGACTGCCTTCATCCTGATGACTACTCGTGGTTGCAGTGGAGAAGAGGATGCTCTTCTGAAAATATAAATCAGAGTTCATTATGCATACAGAAATTTATTAAACGCATGGTTCGAAAGAAAAGAACTTGGCAAAGATAAATCATCACTTCTTGACATGCAAACAGACTATTTTACAAAAGCCAGTGTTTGTACATATAACTCGAGGTGGCCAAAGATGCACAGGAGAGCAAAGGTAATATTTACTGTTTTTTTAGAAAACAAGACAACTGGATCTGAAATACAGCGAATTACTATATACACCATGTCAAGGAGAAATGTTATATCACTATCTTGGATATATTCTCAGTCACAGAAGATACAAAGGGCAATAGGGTATGATCACAACTGCAAAGATATACTCCCTCCATTCCAGAAAGGATGACTTTCATTTGTCTAATGCGGATGTATCTAGACATGTTAATGTATAGATACGTGCACACAAATGAAGTCATCCTTTTGGAACGGAGGGAGTAGAACAATAGGACTAACCGCTGGAGCGGAATGCCGACTGAGTTGACCTTGGTAGTAACTGCTTCTATGGCTTGTTAAGTTGCCAACTGCACAAAATTAACAATAACCAGCATGAATGAGAAGGCAGAACCAAATATGCACCTTCACTAAACGGTTTAAAGGTTAAGGGGATTAGCTGTACATAAACCCAGACAGGTTCTCAAGACACGAAAGCAAGAAATATGACTGCCAACTAAGGAAATTGGCTAGCATAGTGACATACATCAACAATGACTATCTAACTAGAAGGTAAATGGTAGCCACAAATGCGAAGCAATGGCTGCGAGCACGGTATACTTCATGTAGGCATCGCATTGTTACTTTGTTAGTCCATTCTGTCACAGCATAAGGCTAAACACGAACAATTTCCTCCTGATTCCTATTAGCACAGGTAACAACCTATCATAGGAGGAGAAAGGGGACATAAAAAGATACCAACCAGCTCTGGTCTCGTGCAGGAGCCGCGCCCCAAGCTGAGAGATCCTGGAGAGCATCGCCGCAGCCGAGCCTGCTACCTCCGAACCCTAGAACAACAACTCATCAGACCACGAATCAGCACCACAATCGCTGGGAGGCTGGGCTGGCCAAACGAATCACCACGTAGGAGCAAGAGAGATAGTCCGGCGGCGGGAGGGAGCGATAAGAGAGCCGAGGAGACGAACCTTCCGGAAGCGGCGGTGGGGAGCCGCCGGTCGCCCTCCACGACGGCGGGAAGGGGCGGCGAGTGGGGTGGGGACTGGGGAGAGGCAGAGCCGTGGCGGAGTCTCGAACCACCACCATTAATGGGCTTGGATTAATGGGCCTGAATAACTGTTAGATGGGCTTAGTAAAAAGCCCATTTAGACACGCCATAAGAGCCTCGGCGAAACCCAGCGCTAAACCCTCCTCTTTCCCCTCCCCCACTCTGCCCGCCGCCACGCAGAGGCGGCCGCCGCCTCCACCGAGGCGAACCACCGTCAGCCGCCGCCGCCGTCCCACGACGTAAGTAACGCTCCGTTCTCTGCTCTCGTTCTCGTGTGTGGACCGTCTCGTGTGGTCTTCTGCCTGTGAATATGTGGTGATCCGCGCGTATGGAACGGAAGCTGCGTTTGTAGTTCTGTAGATTCGTGGGTCAGTTCGAGCTTTCCGTGATCATTGGGGTTTGGCGAAGGATCTGTCACGCGATGGGTTCCTTGTAATTTTGCCCCTTCTGTTAAGGCTGCGTGTTCCGCTCTAGATATCTGTGGCGATCTGCGAGGTGCGCCCGCAGGAGCGGTTCACTGCCACCGTTTTTGTGTACCCCTTATGCTAATCCGGATATAGCAAGCATGAGTTCGGTGACGAACGGCTGACGGTGCTGTAGTTCTATACTTGGATTTCCCCATCCTGTCTTTCCTTTGGGACCTAGAGACCGTGCGAAGCTTGCAGTAGGATTACTCTCTAAATTTCGTTCTGAGCCTTCTAATTCTTAGGATATTTGGATCATGTAGCGTCCTCCTGTCTTATTTATGTGCTAAATTGGCTGGTGTTCCCTGTAGTTGCCTTGTACTATATCATTTCCATGTAAATGAATATTAATGCAATTTATAGGCACAGTTTCCCTTAGTAAGGGTACTAATACATAGGGACATTAGTCAGCCATTGTTATCCTGTCTTTTCTATGACACTGAATTGATCTTATGCCCCCCTCGCAAAAAAGAGTTTGATCTACATGTTTGATATTAACTTGTCCTAATAAAACGAATGACTTGTCTAAATTTAATAATTTTGCATACTATGTTCTTGAGCATTTTAAATTTTTAATAGGGTTTGCATTTTGGCTAATTTCTAAGCGTGAGTTTAGATACTCATGCTTCGTTTAATGGAAGACAACGTGCACTGTCTGAAGTGTTATGGTTTTTGTAGAGTTAACTGTACATTATTATTGCTGAGATATTTACATGTTCATGTGACGTATACTGAATGAGTCAGTTTGCGATCAATATGCTCCTGGTTGAATCTGTCCAGAATTGTTGAGGAAAGCTAATTTTTCTACTGTATTTGGGTACGTAAATTGTACTAATTGTAGAATTTGCAACAAGTGGCTCAATCAGGCTGCGGCGTTCTATGAAGAGATATGGGATTGCTTGATATTTTTTGAATCGTTAAGGGTTACACAGTTACACTTCCAACTAGTTAGCTGATGCGGACGATTAATATTTTTCTAATTGATTAAAGCTTACCGACTAGTTAGCAGCTGCTGACTTAGTTCTGTTTGTGCTAATTTGTAAATCCATCAAATGTTTGACACCCTTCGTTTGAGAAGATATTGCTATATCGTTGGTACCTAGTTCTATCTGCTTTGCTTTTCATTATAATTAAATTGTGCTGTATTTCAGTGTGCCAACTGTTTATACTTGTGCTTAAAGTATGTTTAACTGTCAGCAAAGTTTGGTCTAACAATTTTTATTCTTATTCAAAGTTTTGGTTTGTGTTCAAGGATGCATTGATACTTCTGGGCATGAATCTAGAATATTAATATAATCACAGATTGATGTTCTTTTTGTGTTATGATTGGTAGATTTCTCCTTATTGCTTCCTTTTTTGTGCATTTTACTAGCTGTTTCTACTTTTTTTCTTACCTTTTTTCTGCCTTTATTGACACCATGTTTGTTTGTATTACAGGAATAAGTAGCCAAACTTCATATCGGCAAGATGGTGCAGTATAATTTCAAGAAAATCACTGTTGTCCCTCCTGGGAAGGACTTCGTGGACATAATCTTGTCCCGCACTCAGAGGCAAACACCAACTGTTGTCCACAAGGGCTATGCTATCAACCGCATTCGCCAGTTCTATATGCGTAAGGTTCGGTATACCCAGCAGAACTTCTATGAGAAGCTGTCCACCATCATCGATGAGTTTCCTCGGCTGGATGACATCCATCCTTTCTATGGTGATCTGCTTCATGTGCTCTATAACAAAGATCACTACAAACTTGCTTTGGGTCAGATCAATACAGCTAGAAATATCATTGCAAAGATCTCCAAGGACTATTTGAGGCTGCTCAAGTATGGTGACACTCTGTACCGGTGCAAGTGCCTGAAGGTAGCTGCACTAGGTCGCATGTGTACTGTCCTAAAGAGGATCAGTCCTAGTTTGGCATACCTGGAGCAGATCAGGCAGCACATGGCCAGGCTTCCATCAATAGATCCCAACACTCGAACCATATTGATTTGTGGATATCCAAATGTTGGGAAGAGCTCTTTCATGAACAAGGTTACAAGGGCAGATGTGGACGTGCAGCCTTATGCTTTTACAACAAAGTCTCTGTTTGTTGGCCATGCAGATTACAAGTATCTTCGTTACCAAGTGATTGACACTCCAGGAATCCTTGATCGGCCTTTTGAGGACAGAAACATCATAGAAATGTGCAGTATCACTGCTCTTGCACACTTGAGGGCTGCTGTTCTTTTCTTCTTGGACATCTCTGGGTCTTGTGGGTACACTATTGCTCAGCAAGCTGCACTTTTCCACAGTATAAAATCCCTGTTCATGAATAAGCCTCTGGTCATTGTTTGCAACAAGACTGACCTGCAGCCCCTTGAAGGGCTTTCTGAGGAGGACATGAAGCTGGTAATGGAGATGAAGTCAGAAGCTATGAAGACTTTACATCAAGCTGGAGATCCTAATGAGGAGGGTGTTTTGTTGACTATGAGCGCTCTGACAGATGAGGGTGTGATGGCTGTTAAAAATGCTGCATGTGAGAGGCTACTTGACCAGAGGGTGGAGATCAAGATGAAATCGAAGAAGATCAATGACTGCTTAAATAGGTTTCATGTTGCTATGCCCAAGCCTCGTGACAACAGGGATAGGCCTACTTGCATTCCTCAGGCTGTTGTGGAAGCTCAAGCAATTGCTGCTGCAAAGGAGAAGAAGAAACTTGAGCGGGACCTTGAGAATGAGAATGGAGGTGCTGGTGTCTATTCTGCCAGTCTCAAGAAGCATTACCTGTTGGCCAATGATGAATGGAAGGAAGACATTCTCCCTGAGATATTGGATGGGCATAATGTTGCTGATTTCCTGGATCCAGACATCCTGGAAAGGTGTGAAGAACTGGAAAGGGAGGAAGGTCTCCGTCTTGAAGAGGAAGCTGTTCAAGATGCTTTCATGATTGATGGCCATGATGAACTAACTGAAGAACAGCGTGAGATATTGGGTAAGATTAGGAGGAAGAAGGCATTGCTCATCCAAGAGCATAGGATGAAGAAGAGCACTGCGGAGAGCCGTCCTATTGTTCCCAGGAAGCATGACAAGGATAGGAAATTCACAACCAAGAGACTGGGCAGGCAGCTCACATCCATGGGTGTTGATCCTACTGCGGCAGTGAACCGACTTCGCAGCCAGTCAAGAGGCCGCAAGCACGAGAGGTCACTGAGCAAGGCTGATGGTGACAACATGGAGGTAGATGGCCAGCACTCTGACAAGAAGCTGCGGACCAGGTCTAGGTCCAGGTCCCAATCACGACCGCTCCTTGAGGTCGTGCCAGGTGAAGGGCTCAAGGACTCTGCCCAGAAGAAGAAGGCCATCAAGAAATCCAGGGACTCTGTGAAGAACAGGAACAAGGAGGCTCGCCGTGGAGAGGGGGACCGTGTCATCCCCACCTTGAGACCCAAGCATCTCTTCTCGGGGAAACGAGGAAACGGGAAGACAGACAGGCGATAGACCAATCAATGCGTCGCTGCTGCTTGTAGTCACTGTATCAGGTGCGTGAACTGTGCTTCACATAATTCGTCTTTCCATGTGGTTAACAAATACTGTTGTCTGTTTTTAGCGTTGTAGGTTGATTCGTAACTCTCTTCTCATCCTGCAGGAACTGAAGAATCACTGCTATTTTCCTGCTGGTGTTCGGGGAGGTCTCGGTACCCAGCCGGCTGGACGAGACGCTACTATCTATCATTTTCTTCTGGCTTATGCTCTCTGTTAGGGTCGTCTTATGTTTATTTTCTGCTGAACTATATGGTACCTCTGGTTTGCTCTGCACTATTGTGGCGTGGCGTCAAATTTTGTTTGAGGGTATTAATGTATTTGAACGGGCCGTTTGTTTTTGTTTTGTTGAGATGTTTGTCCTGTGATATACCAGTTATTTTTCTACGCATTCGAGATGCGCTTTAGCCTGTATCGTGTGAGCTTTCTTTTGTGCCTGGATCGTCTGTGTGTTTTGGGCATCAGTAAATCAGTGTGCAAGGCCCTATGTAGCTTCTACTCAGACCTTTGTATCTAAGCTTCCATTTATCTGCTAGCCCGACCTTTGTGTTCGTGGCATCGAGCAGCTGTTGCGCTTGGTGGCGTCAGGCTCTAGATTTTGCGCTCTGGTTTATTCAGGATTATTTACGAGATGCGTTTTTTGTAGTGGTACTAGTCAGTGGTGGACCCAGGGAAAAAAGGGACCGGGGGCATCCATGCATACAAAGTCACCAACAATTTTTTGTGAAAGAAAAATCACAGCACATAACTGCATGTAAAACTTCCAAATATGATATATATATATATATATATATATATATAGCAGTTTTCTCATAATTAATAAAACACTTTCATCCAATAGCAATATGACAAGTTTACTAATAAAGTGAACAAAAAGACATAAAACCATTACATTTCATTTCTCCCACGGCGATTTTTCATATGGAAATGACGAACAATCACTTCATTAGTAACTGTGCTCAACAATCCCTTTTCCACATAGCAAATGAGGCTATGGCTCAAATAATCATCACCAATTTTGTTGCGCAGAGCGTTCTTCACAATCTTCATGGCTGAAAAACATCTCTCTACGGTGGCAGTGGCAACAGGAAGAGTTAGTGCTAATTTCAAAAGCCGAAACATCAATGGATATGAGAGATGCTTCCTTGTATCAACCATGAGTTTAGCTAAATCACCAATACTGTCCAGGGTAGCAAACCTTGTGTCATGGAGTATATATCTATATAGAGGGAAAGTTTATGCTCAAGAGTCGCCATATCTTTGTGATCAAAGTCATCAGGATAAAGCTTAGCTAGCTGCACCAACTTCTCCTTATCAAACTGAGAAAATAGTTCACTTGGACTCAAGGCAGACATACATCGAAGCAATTAAGAATTTACCTCATTAAATCTATCATGAAACTCTTTTCCTAGCTGATCCAGAACAACAAAGAAGCAATCAACACGGTAATGATGTTCATTTTTAATGCCCGTCTTCTTTCTTGGTTTTTTTGGGTTCACATAGTCCTTTTCCATATCAACTATTGAGATGTCATGCTTCTCACAGAAACAAATTACCTTCTCCATAAGAGAATTCCACCCCTCATTTGTTCTAAGCTTTTCTAGTTCCCGCTTAGTGGATTCCACATCAGAAATAGCATTTACAATGTCTTTATCCTTTCTCTGTAAGGTCTTCGATAGCCCATTTGTTAAAGCTAATATCATCATCATCATATGTAAGAAAAATATAGAATCAAAAGTTTGGAAGTATTTGAGAAGACCATTAGCTTGCCGCCTCTTTCCAGGATCTGAACCATCTTTCTCAACATATTTCAGTACTTTAACCACTGACGAGAACATCTTTGACAAACCCAATAATGTTCTATAATGGGAATTCCATCGAGTGTCACCTGGTCTTTGTAGTGATAGTTCCTGATTTAGTCCACTTCCTGTAGCAATCTCCCCGCAACCAATTGCTTTCCTTAGTACTACTAGTAATCTTGCACGCGCAATGCGCGTTTAACATATGTGACCTCATGAGACAATCTCAGTATAACAAATCCATATCCGCAATATTGCTAATTTGGTTTAGTAATTTTTATCTAAATATAATGTTAGAGTACACATTTTTATCCAAAGTCAAAATATCACATAACATCCCAGATATTTCTTCAATAAACACTGCAATAACGGTTCAACATAGACCATATCTCTCCAAAAAACTGAGACATCTTGACAACAAAAGTATACAAAAAATTGCACCCAAACAATATTTTTTGAACTGATCAAACAAAAAAGGCGAAATTAGAAGATCATCATGTACATCTTTCACTTCCATTTTCTTCACCCCTAACCATTTCTCTCCCACCAGCTTCGCCGCCGCTACCCACACAACTTCGCAATTACATATTTCTTTGTCATTACCCTTGTTCTTCCTCGTCACGTCGTTCCGCTTCACAATCAAGCAATCACATTAGTCATCATGTCTTTCTCTCTCAAACTCCATTCGTCCATAGTCAACTCAGATAAAATCGGTGTTATCAATTAAAAGAACAAGCACGCTCCTAACGTGATATCATTAGCACAGAAGCTACACATCCTGATATTGAGACAAAAATGGAACTTGGCACTTGTTTATTACAAGATTACAATAAGTAGTGCAAGAATGAAACTTGCGGACTAATCCAAGGCCTTTTGCTGCTAGCTACTTGAATAAGTGAAACATAGAGGAATGTCATTACCTTGAGGGACAAGCAGAAAAACTCGTAAGCAATTCCACATTTCATGGCTAGAAAATTAATGTTGGAAAATGGATGGGCATATTCAAGTAGTAGTCCGAGAAGTACAAAGAGTGTCACAATTCAGGGAAACAATTACGGTTAAACTGCTAAACTGTCCACTTTTGCATTGTCATGGGAATTCATGTTGCAAACCTAACAAAGTGGAAAACAAGGTCGCATCAATATACCAAAAACAACAAATATGTCCAAAGTCATGACTTTAACCATGTTAAGAAAAATGTAACAGTGATAAATAAAAGTGGAGTATAAGGTTAGTATCCTTACTTCTGGATTTCTGTCAGCAGAGTAAGAGAAAGCAAGAGTCTCATCAGTTGAAAAGCAACAGATGAACTCCAATTGTGCTGCAAAGGCTGTAGCATGCTTGGTCGAGTTAATCAGAAAACATGTATTCACCGCAAATCTGAAAAATGTACATGTACGAAGTAGGTTAAAAAATACACCGGGCATTAGTAAATCTGTTCGAAGTCTATGAGATGGAAGGAAAAGGAGAACAAAGAGCGAACGAAATAGGTTGTATTTGAAAAAACATTGCGTAGCTTTAAAAGCTAAACACGGTCAGTAGGTAAACTGAATTAACACTGGCCCATTGTGGAAACGAAAATGCAATTGACACATATTCAATCTATAGATCCCGGTGTCAATGGTGACCGCTTGAACTCCCAAAATATACAGTATACATTGAGTGCTCTGATGAAATAGTACTAAGGATATTTGTTCATGTTTCTGACCGGCAACATGGAAACTGATGGGAAAATATATATAGTGTGTACCCAATTTCAAATCAGATTTCATTGGGTAAAATAAGGTGCACGTAACCAATTTCTTCTGTTAACTTGGACGGTATAGTATATAAATTTGATATACCACTGTGAACGTAACTACTAATTAACCCTGCACAACACAAAATATAAACAGTAAAATTGGCAATACCAGAACCATTATTTATAGTACCTGCGGTTGAAGCAACAAATCAAATAACATATTAGTTGTATATACGAATGTGCAAGCAGCAAATACAATGCATCGGGAAGTGTAGAGTAGTTCAATCAGAAACCTGTGTTCAGCTGTACAACGGAAGAGCGGTTTAACAGGCAGAGCAGACATGTGTTTCAGTGCTCGATTTACCGAACCATGGCGCGATGTAGGAGTTGGGGCGGGCATCAGCGCGTGAAGAACTGCACCTGTGTCAGCGCATGCGGAAGTGCGCCAGTCCTCCTCCCGATCCCCCTCGTAAGTGCCGGCGTGTGCAGCGGCGGCGGGCTCGCCTACAGGGAAGCGTCGGTGGGTAGGCTAACTGCCAGGTTCGCACGGGGCCGCGACGGCCGACGGGCAGGCTCGCGACGGCCGGCGGCGATGATGCGCGTTCGTGGCGTGCGTGTGCTGTGGGGTTTCCGTCCTCAGGCCCGCTTGTCGACGCGCCGTCGTTTCCTCCTTTGTCGGTGTGGGGCTGCTGAGGTATGGAGTTTGGAGGTTGGTGGGGGGTGGGGCTGCTGCGGAGGAAGGTGTGTGGTCGGAGATGGAGGGATCTGGTCTTTCCTGGCCAGATCAGGAGCGGTTCGAGCTCGGCGCGCGTCGCCGGCCGATGATCCTTTGCATCCCAGATCCAGTCCCTCGGGGCTGGTGGTTACTGCGGTCCATCGACGCCTCTTGTCTAGGGGTTCTTCCAGCTCCAAGGGTCGTCGCTGAGGCTGGTGGTGTCCGGCTTCGACGGCGAGAGGTTGACGAAGATGGTATTCCTCTGGAGTTTCTCTACCTGTATGTACTTGTATTTGTACGCGTCCCGTTGTTGTATCCTTACTACTGTTTAATTAATACAAGTATATTATCAAAAAAAAAAGCACTGCGGGGTGGGGATTGATTTACCACTAATCACGGTCTTGGGTGGTTTAATTGGGTCGTGTCCGTCGGTTTAATTGGGTCGTGCGACGGACACTGTTTTACCACAAATCACGGGAGCAATATTGAACGTTGATGGCAAGGTTGTACGGCCAGGATGTCTTGGATCCACTCCCTCTCGCTCTTTTTATATGTAGTGCTACTATATGCATCAATTAAGTCGTTATTCTGGTTTTGCCGCAGGCGTGTTGCCCCCATTTCTTGGTCAAACTGGTTATAGTAGGATTAGTTCCGAGGAACAATCTCTTTGCAACAGAGGGGATTTTCTTTTAGACGAAAAAACAGTTCACTAGCTGCTTCAAGGCACACACCCTGAACAAAATTTATAGTACAAAACTCTGACCACGCTGGTGGCTCACTCATTGTAGAACTTACGGCCGCTGCTACACCAATGAAAGAACAGCTAGAGGTTTGTGCTTCACACTATCATCATCCAAAACTTGCTGGCAATAAGTCAGACCCGAACATCCAAAGCTACGGGCTCAGAGAGCAGGGAGCACTAGGCGCAGACTGCGTGACAGAAGGTTGCTGACGGCGCGTTTCTGCTCTCGACGCCGGCACGGGCTCGCCAGTATCTCCTCCGACAACGGCGACACGCCGTGGCTCCGTCACGTCGACATCCTCTGTCTCTTATTCCTGCTGCCGGCGCTCGCGTCCTCATGCGTCCATGGCGCCTCCTCCCGGCGCCTCATATCACTTCCCTGCAAGATGGGGCAAATAAGGAAGATCACGGTTAGGGACAGGATGTGGACATGCATTTTACAGAACTGAAACTGTAATCAATACATGTGCTATGCTGTGCTATGTGGTTCTCAAATACCTTGGAAGATAAACCTGACAGGCCTGGACCCAGGCCCGGACGACCGGGTCTCGCCGGCATCCCGGAGCCCATCGGCGATGAATAACACCGCTTGTTGCCGCCGTTACGCGACGGTGGCGCCTGAGCAAACGAATATCCCGACGCACATGGCGGGCTCTGGGTCTGGGCTCGGTGGACCATCGGAGGCGGCACGGCGCCGAACCCGAACCCGCCGATGAGGTCGCCCTGGAACATGTCCACGAACAGCTGCTGCAGCTCCTCGAAGCTCTCCTGCATCCGCACAACACGGTCAAGATCTGAACGCGCAAATCACGCGACACAGCTTCAGAAATGTTTTTTCCACTATCGTTCTCGATCCCAGGAGAAATCTAGCTAGCTTACGGTTGGCGTCGCCTGGCTCATCATCTCGGCCATCTCGCCGAGGAAGTCGCCCATCCCCGACACCTGACAGGACAGAGGAAGAACACCCTGTAAATAACAAACCTCGCTCGACCGCGAGTCCGCGACTGAAGTATATATGATTGATAAAGGAGGTTAGTTATGTACATCTTGCTCCTGGTTGATGCTGTCGTCGTCGCTGTCGTAGACGCCGACGTCGTAGAGGAGCCGCTTGCCGGAGTCGGACAGCACTGCAAGTATGTATGTGAGCTTTACACACGCACGCACGCAGGCAGCAGCAAGATCTGCGCGGCATGGAAATAAACTGTGCGTGCTCGCTAGCTAATGCATAGATGGGGTGATTTGCACGGTAGAGAAGAACGAAAGCTCATGGTGAATTGGTGAGAAGGGAAAATGATAACCGGAGTATGCGCCCTGGATCTCCTGGAACCGCTCCTTGGCCTCCTCCACGCGCGTCGGGCTGCCGGACGCCGCGCACCTGTCCGGATGCCATGTCTGCGAAAACAGCAAGAAGAGAATGGTACGATTACAACAGATTCGCGGAGGCGCGGGCACATTGCCGCGGCTACTGAGCCTCCAGGCACGGCCAGCCCTGTTGCCACCTGGGACGACACCACTTGCCGCATCAGAAGCCATCGAGGTCGTGCAGAGGTTGAGTAAGATCTTCCGGTCAAGGAAGAAGCGCTGGCGAGGAAACGCCGCCGCTTGGAGATCGCCAACACAGCTACAGAACCTACACCATCACCCGAACCAGCAAGCCCGACGGGCACCGAGCTCAACCCTCCATCTCCCTCGTCACCGAGGCCGGCCGAGAGCGACGAAGAACTCAGGAACACACCGAGTTGGAGGCCAAATCGCTTTTTGAAGGAGCTAGATCCCAACTCCTCCTGTTTCGACTTCCACCATGGAAGCCTGCCGGAGACACCCTACAACAGCCGTCCAACATCGCGCCCAAACGCCGAGACGGTCCAGCTCCAGAGCTCAACCTTATTGAAGGAGATCCCCGACCTACACGCTGCCACCTGCACCGGCTTCTACCACTAGCGCCTCACCACATCGAAGAACAGAGTCGGGCTACCCTAGAGCCGACCGAGGGGATCTCGAGCCCTAATCCCAAACGCCCCTAAGGGACTAGACCTATAGATACTATGCACAACGGCGCCTCCCCTCGGCCATCTCCAACCAGCAATGTCGGCAGGAGAGTCTCTGGTTCGGCCCAAAAGCACCTTGGTGCCCTAGGCGGAGGAGAGGAGAGGGAGGGTTAACTAAGCTATTTGTACTGCTTGGAGGGGCTTCCCGTATTCTGCTTATCGGTCTCATCTTTACTAGATACGCAAGATCAAATTTGTCAAAATTCTCCTCCGTACGTAGCTCGGTAGTAGGAGCATCTCCACCGGTAATGCCAATAGAGCGTCTCGTGAGTATGTGTCGGACTATTGGGAACGCCGCCATACGTTGTCACTTTATTCGGAGCGTCTTCCCACCGACGGGTTCAATAGGTTTTCCAAAATGTTTTTAAAATTGAATATATAAACGAACCGGCGATTTTTCATTAAAATGAAGGAGATTTAACGAAGGAAATTTAATAAAATTAAAAAACATTTAAATGAAAAACAAGATTTAGCAGCGCATCCGCCGCCAGCCTTGTAGAACATGGATGCTTTTGGTTCGTCGTCTATGTCGGTACCTGTCGTCAGAAGTGTCGTCGGAGGTGGCGGTGATGGCGGCGGCTTTGAGGAACTTACATGCCTCTGGATCGCCGGCATGGCCGGAGTATGGTGGAGTTGGATCTAGGGTGCCGGAAGGAAGCCTCGAGGGCCGCTTGCATGTTGTGCCACGTCTCTTGTCAGTCGTCATCATACGGTGTCGGCCTAGGACGGCAAGGGTGGAGCCGGAGGTGACGACGCAGAGGAGGAGCTGGCCTGCTGGTCGTGGAATGGCGCGACAAAGGCCTGCTGGGCAAGATAGCGCGTGAGGAAGGAAGCCTCGTTGCGGAGCATCTCGCGACGGAATGCCTCGCCGAGCTCCCGGTCCTTGTTCTGTCGACGACGTTGCTCCATCCGCGCCCGGAGCTCATTGCGGCGACGCGCACAGTTCACGGACAGCGCGACACGACGCGGCGACTCCATCTGCTTCTTGCCGCTCACATCGCATCCAGGCATGATGGGCAGTGGATCTGCTTGTTGGTTTCTTACCATGTATCATTACGAGCAAACACTAGATCGAAACACACACGCACTTTAGCTAGCTCGGCTAGATTACTTTCCTAGCTGTAGCTCACGTACACAAAACAATACGAGACGCTGGAACCGATTTGATTGCTAGACGCTGCGTATCGCACCTCTCTCTTCTTCCTTTATTTCTTCTCACGAATCGGTACAAGAGATTACATGGGTAGGGCTAGACTTTTATACACGTAAAAGCTAGAGATCAAACTATCCTACTTGGTGTCAAACTCTAATCCTACTCGGAGTCTTCTTCGTATACCACTCGTACACGCATACGACGCTTGCCGCATCGGCCCATACGTGCTTATTTCCATCATTCAGCCCCCTAAGCACGACGTGCCCTTTCTTTCGACCTGGGTCCCAAATACGCCAATTACTTTGCGTAGGTGTTACCCTCGGCATTAATTTCGCCGCTTTAGTCTTTATCATCGTCATTGCTTTCGTCGTTTCTCGTGACATCCATGACATCGACTTTGCTTATATCGACTCATCTTCACTCTGATGACAACAATCCTTCTTGTCGACATCTTCAAACATCAGCTTGTCTTCGGTACTTTCGAAGAAAACTTCTGAGTACTTTATCGGCTTCATTTCTGGAATAATTACCTTAAACAAATGTAGCCGCGCAAGATACACCGCACCTTCATCTTGTCGCTCTTCTGCCAACGACAATGCTTGACGCCAATACTCTGTCGTATCCTTGCCTTCAAATTTTGTCGGTTCCTCGGTGAGCAAATGCTTCATCTTCACCGGATCATCCTTCTTCGGATAGCAGTCCAACACGTGTTGCATGCGTGATGGCGTCGATCGTAGTTGCATCAGCTCCAGTACTGTCGGAGGCGGTGCGACATACTCTTCTGCGCCCGACGACGCGCCAATTTCAAGTAATTCTGCGTCTGCACGCGCTTGGTCTTCTGGCCTTCCTAGTGTTAATGCAGCCCGAGCTGGACTGTTCTTTTCTGTCCCTTTGGAATCTCTAAACGCTGGAGAGGCGTCCTGTGCTGGGCCTCCCGGCCAGCCTCCTTCTGGCCATCCTGCACCACATGAAAAGCCTCCTAGTGGAGCTTCTGGTTCAGGCCGAGCCGGCCTTCTTGCTGGGCTGCCGCCACCAAGTCCATCTATTGCTGGACATGGGTAACGCCCACCTTCTTTGCATGTTGGCCGCGCGCTCGTAGCAGGCGAGGCAGACCTTTCTGGCGATGCTGCTGTACTACTTCCAAACGTACTCCTATTGCTTTCAGGTGCACACTTGTAGCAACTTTTGCAACGCCTGAGCCGATTGCTTCTTCTGCGTGTGGAGGCGTAGACGAGATTCTTTTCTGCCACACGACCTTGCGCCTCTCTCCTTCTGAACCACCACCTAGCATGCTGCTTCTTTCTTCCGCAACGGCTGGTTTGCCCCACGACGCGACGATGCGCCTCACTTTACCCTGCAACGCCACGACGCGCCGCACTTCATGGACCTCTGACGCCATGTACGCCTTCGCTTCTTTTTCTTGCGACGTGACACTATGCCGCACATCATGCACTTCTGGCGCCATGTACGCCTTCATACCAGTAGCATCGGCATGAATTGTCGAATCACCTCCTGTGTCCGTAGCATCGACACGAGTTTTCGAAACTTGAGGGCAAACTTTCTCTTCCGCAAGCGTGTCAGTTTCTTTAGCCACCGCTTGAAGAACTAGATCATCCTCGTCCACAAGTTCGCACATCAAGTGCATCGGACTATCATCATCTTCCTGGGCCAAGAGAGTCCTCTCCTTTGATGGTTTCCGGCAATCAGACTTGAAGTGCCCGAGTTCACGACAGTTATGACACCTTACTTTCTTTATGTCAAACTTCTTCCTCCTTGGCGGAGTGTCGTCGTCCTCCTCCTCTTCTTCATCGTCTTCTTGCTCATCATCGTCCTGCTCAGCGATGTACTTTTTCGCTGGGCGTTGCTTATCCTTCATTTTCTTCCGCTCTTTTGCAAGTCGAGCTTCAAGATCAGTTTGAGAATACAGGAGTTTCTCACCATTGTTTTTGGACTCTTTCCTTCCCTTCTGATTCTCTTCGTGTGTCCTCAATCTTCCGATCGCTTCAGGCACCGTCATCTTTGTGACAGCGCTGAACTGCTCGATCGTCCCGATAATATTCGTGAATTCGTCGGTGACCGATGAAAACAGCTTCTCGACGATATCTGTATCCGTGACGGATCCTCCGAGAGATTTAATCTCACTTGCCAAGTTTGTTAGCTTCACGGAATACTCAGCGATCGTTTCTCCTTTGGACATCTCCAACTTGTTAAGCTGCTGCTTAAGCACTTGTGCACGGGCACGCTTCACCTTATCTTTGCCGACTCGCATCTCCCGTATTGCTCCCCACGCTTCCCTCGCCGTCTCGTAGTTGGCAAGAGTCATCACCATGGAGTCTGGTACAGACTGTGAGAGAGCAGCCACGGCGCCCTCGTCGACCTCGTCGTCCACCGCGCCATCGCCTTCTATAGCCTTCCAGACATGAAGGTTTCGGAGGATGAAGTTCATCTTCGTGGCCCAAACCACATAATTTGTGTCGGTCAGCATTGGATACTGAATCGGCACATAACTTGTTCTTGACATCATCATGAGCGGCTTGCCGCTACCTTCGGACGCCACCAGCGCCTGCTTCCCTGCAGCCGCCGCCTTCTCCTTCTTCGTTTCCTCGTCGTCGCTTGACATCTTCTCTCGTTCAACTAGCGCCTCTAGCTCGTCCAGGCTCTGATACCACCGAGCAAACACTAGATCGAAACACACACGCACGTAGCTAGCTCGGCTAGAGTACTATCCTAGCTGTAGCTCACGTACACAATCGATCGACAGGAAACAATACGAGACGCTGGAACCGATTTGATTGCTAGAGGCTGCGTATCGCACCTCTCTCTTCTTCCTTTATTTCTTCTCACGAATCGGTACACGAGATTACATGGGTATGTCTAGACTTTTATACACGTAAAAGCTAGAGATCAAACTATCCTACTCGGTGTCAAACTCTAATCCTACTCGGAGTCTTCTTCGTATACCACTCGTACACGCATACGACGCTTGCCGCATCGGCCTGATAAGTCTCAAACGTATCTATAATTTTTGATGTTCCATGCTTGTTTTATACCAATTGCTACATGTTTTGCATCTACTTTATATCACTTTTATACATTTTTTGGGACTAACCTATTAACAAGATGCCGAAGTGCCAGTTCCTGTTTTCTGCTGTTTTTGTATTCCAGAAAAGCTAGTCTGGAAATATTCTCGGAATTGGACGAAACTACACGGGGGATCCTATTTTACCAGAACACACCTGACGGACAAAGGAGCAACAGAGGAGGGCCACCAGGAGGCCACACGCCACCAGGGCGCGGGCCCCCTCTGCCGCGCCCTAGGGTGGTGTGGGCCCCTCGGGGGTCGCAGCCGCCGCCCTTTCGCCTACTTATTCCCCCCGACGCGAAAACCCTAAGCCTGAGCAAATATCCACGAAAAGTTCCAGAGACGCCGCCGCCGTCAACCCTAGCTCGGGAGGGTTCAGAACCTCTTCCCGGCACCCTGCCGGAGAGGGGAATCGTCACCGGAGGCTTCTACATCGCCATGCCTGCCTCCGGAGTGATGCGTGAGTAGTTCATCCTTGGACTACGGGTCCATAGCAGTAGCTAGATGGTTGTCTCTCCACTTTGTGCCATCATGTTTAGATCTTGTGAGCTGCCCTACATGATCAAGATCATATTATTGTAATGCTACATGTTGTGTTTGCTGGGATCCGATGAATATTGAATATTATGTCAAGTTGATTATCAATCTATCTATGTTATTTAAGATCTTGCATGCTTTCCGTTACTCGTAGATGCTTTGGCCAAGTAGATGCTTGTAACTCCAAGAGAGAGTATTTATGCTAGATAGTGGGTTCATGCCTCCGTTTAATCTGGGACAGTGACAGAAAGTTCTAAGGTTGTGGATGTGCTGTTGCCACTAGGGATAACCTAACGATGCTATGTCCACGGGCATATGTGTTTGTTTACATTACGCACTTTACTTAATGCAATTATCCGTTGCTTGCAACTTAATACCAACGGGGGACTCGGATGACAACCCGGCGGTGGATTATTAGTCATAGATGCTGTTGGATAACGGTCTATGTATTATGTCGTAATGCCCAATTAAATATCATAGTAGTCACATGTCATGTATATGCATTGTCATGCGCTCACTATTTGTCAATTGCCCAGCTGTAATTTGTTCACCCAACATGTTAGTTATCTTTTATGGAGAGACACCACTAGTGAACTGTGGACCCCGGTCCATTCTTTTACACTGATTAAACAACCACAAACTGCAAACTGTTCCTTTTTCATTCTCTGCAATTTAATACTCATTTTCCACACCATACGTTTAATCCTTTGTTTTCAGCAAGCCGGTGAGATTGACAACCTCACTGTTTCGTTGGGGCAAAGTAGTTTGATTGTGTTGTGTGCAGATTCCACGTCAGGATCCCTGCGCCGCATCATTTTCGCCGTTGACAACCTTCTGAAGAGTTGCTGCTCCTACTGGTTCGATAACCTTGGTTTCTTTCTGAGGGAAAACTTGCTGCTGACTACATCATACCTTCCTCTTGGGGTCTCCCAACGAACGTGTGTTTCACGTCATCAAGCTATTTTTCTGGCGCCGTTGCCGGGGAGACAGCAGTCTTCTGCAAGGGGAGTTTCACGCTTCCAATCTCTTTACTTTGTTTTTGTCTTGCTTAGTTTATTTTATTTTATCTTGTTTGCTTTCAATTATCAAAAACACAAAAAAATTAGTTACTTGCATCTAGTTTACTTTCAAGTTATTTTCTGTCTGTTTTTAATTCTGCTAAAATGAGTACTCCTGAGAACACTAAGTTGTGTGATTTCACTAGCACGAACAACAATGATTTCATATGCACACCTATTGCTCCACCTGCTGCTTCAGCAGAATTTTATGAAATTAAACCTGCACTTTTAAATCTTGTTATGAAAGAGCAATTTTCTGGTGTTAGTACTGATGATGCTGCTGTTCACCTTAATAACTTTGTTGAACTTTGTGAAATGCAAAAGCTCAAGGAAGTAGATGGTGATATTATTAAACTGAAACTTTTTCCTTTCTCCTTGAGAGGACGTGCTAAAGAATGGTTGCTATCTTTGCCTAGAAATAGTATTGATTCATGGACTAAATGCAAAGATGCTTTTATTGGAAAATATTATCCTCCTGCTAAGATTATTTCTTTGAGAAGTAGCATAATGAATTTTAAGCAATTTGATAATGAACATGTTGCTCAAGCATGGGAGAGAATGAAATCATTGGTTAAAAATTGTCCCACTCATGGACTGACTACTTGGATGATCATCCAAACCTTCTATGCAGGATTAAATTTTTCTTCAAGGAATTTATTGGATTCGGCCGCTGGAGGTACCTTTATGTCCATCACTTTGGGTGCTGCAACAAAGCTTCTTGATGATATGATGATTAATTATTCTGAGTGGCACACCGAGAGAGCTCCAACAGGTAAGAAGGTAAATTCTGTTGAGGAAACCTCTCCTTGAGTGCCAAAATTGATACTATTATGTCTATGCTTGCAAATGGTCAAACACATGTTGATCCAAATAATGTTCCTTTAGCTTCTTTGGTTGCTCAAGAAGAGCATGTTGATGTGAACTTCATTAAAAATAATAATTCAACAACAATGCTTATAGGAATAATTTTGGTAATAGCAATTATAGGCCCTATCCTTCTAATAGTGGCAATGGTTATGGAAATTCCTATAGTAACTCCTACAACAATAATAAGAGTGTACCCTCGATCTTGAAGTTATGCTTAAGGATTTTATTAGTACACAAACTGCTTTCAATAAAACTGTTGAGGAGAAATTTGGGAAAATTGATGTGCTTTCCTCTAAAGTTGATAGTCTTGCTCTTGATGTTGACTTGTTGAAACTAAAGAACATGCCTCATGATGTTAAAGAGAGCAAAACTCTCAATGCTATACAAGTTAAAATTGATAACAATGTGAGGATGTTAGCTGAATTGCATGCTAGATGGGAAAGAGAGGATGAAATTGCTAGAAAGAATAATATTGCTAGAGTTTATACTATTACTACTTCTGAAAATGCTTCAAACTCAAGTGTTACAAACCTCCTACCATTAATGGCAAGATAATTGGTGTTGGTAATGTTTCCACTTCTATTGCAAAATGTCCTAAATTGCCTGATAACTCTGAAACTGTCCTTGATAAAGATGCTGAAATTTCTAGCAATAAGGAAGAGAATAACTCCATTACTTTTGATGATAATGACTTTGATTTTGATGGTTGCAATATTTCTGAAGTAATTAAGTTCTTGCAAAAGCTAGCTAGAAGTCCTAATGCTAGTGCTATAAACATGGCTTTTACTAAACATATTACTAATGTTAGGGAGGAAAAAAAAATGAAGCTTCTATCCCTAGGAAGTTAGAAGATGGTTGGGAGCCCATCATTAAATGAAATTGAATGACTTTGATTGCAATGCTTTGTGTGACCTTGGTGCTAGTATTTCTGTTATGCCTAAAAGATTTATGATATGCTTGATTTAGCACCTTTGGAAAATTGTTACTTGGATGTTCACCTTGTGATTCTACTATTAAAAAACCTTTGGGAAGAATTGATGTTCTTATCATGGTTAACAACAATTATGTCCCCGTTGATTTTATTGTCTTGGATATTGATGCAATCCATCATGCCCTATTGTGCTGGGAAGACCTTTTCTTAGACTGTAGGTGCTATTATTGATATGAAAGAAGGGAATATAAAATATCAATTTCCTCTCAAGAAAGGTATGGAACACTTTCCTAGGAAGAAGATTAAGCCACCTTATGATTCTATTGTTCGAACAAATTACAATGTTGATGCTTCTTCACTTGGTAATACTTGATGCATGCTTTGTGCCTAGCTAAAAGGCGTTAAAGAAAAGCGCTTATGGGAGGCAACCCATTATTTTTTTTCTGCAATTTTTCTTTTATTGAGTCAAGGAGTGTTTACTTCTGTAGCAACTCCTTTGTATCTTTATTTTCTCGCATTGTTGTGCCAAGAGTAGCCTCTAATGTTAAGATGATGCTTAATTTTGATTGCTGCGCAGAAACAGATTTTTGCTGTTCACTGTACGAAATTCCTAAAATCACCAGATTGTTAATTAAATCTGAAATTTTTTGCGTAATCTTTATGAATGTCTGAAACTTTCATTAGTTCAAGTTTTCGATCTGAGCGTCGTAAGTGCCTCGAAAAAATTCGTCTTTGCGGACTGTTCTGTTTTAGACAGATTATGCCTTTTTATTTTGCATTCTCTCTTTTACTAGTGTTGAGTGAAATTCTTTTTTGGGTGGAAGAGCTTCACATAACATCAGTGGCTGTAGCTAATGTTTAAAGTAACAAATCATATTGCGTCTTTATAGAACATGTGAATTTTTGATTATGCACTAACCCTCTAATGAGATCTACTTTGAGTTTGGTGTGACGGAAGTTTTCAAGGGTCAAGAGAGAAGGATGATATAATAGGATCAAGAAGAGTGAAGAGCTTAAGCTTGGGGAGGCTCCCATGGATCTCCCCAGCATATTTCAAGAAGACTCAAGCGTCTAAGCTTGGGGATGCCCAAGGCATCCCCTTCTTCATCGTCAAAATTATCAGGTCATCTCTAGTGAAACTATATTTTAATTCTTTCACATCATATGTGCTTTTCTTGGAGCGTCTGTGTGCTTTTATTTTCAGTATTGCTTTTATTTTCAATAAAGCTTGACTGGACCCTAGCATTCTTGATTGGGAGAGAGACACGCTCCGCTTTTTCATGAGAATACTCCTATTCTTCACTTATATTTGTTGAGTATTCATATCTAGCGCTGTTCAGCTTTTAGCTCTTGTTTTCATGTATCTCTTGTCAGAGCTATTAGCTTTCTTTTGTAGAAAGTACTCTCTTGCTTCACTTATATTTGTTTGGAGAGTTGATGAAATAAATTGATTGGTGTTTGGTTGGTTCAGAAAATGTTGCATGTGGTAATTGGTATAAGGAAAAACTTGCTTAATCTTGTAGATCACTAAATGGATAACTTGATGCTTGTCAATTGTTTTGAGTTAACAAGTAGATCATGATTAAATTGTGCATCACATGAGTTAAGCCTATTAGTGAAGAACTACCGTAAAGCTTGTTGAAAATTTGGTTTGCATCGGTGGTATCTCTAAGGTCTAGATATTTTCTAATAACAGGGTTTGGTTAACAAGGAAGACGGTATGAAGTCTTATAACGTTTGCAATATGTTTGTCATATAAAACTTGGTGTACGGGTTGATATTCTTGTTTGCTTACATAACCTTGCTAGCCTAAACTCTGTACTGAGAGGGAATGCTTCTCGTGCATCCAAATCCTTGAGCCAAAATCCATGCCATTTGTGTCCACCATAACTACCTATATGTGGTATTTCCTTGCCACTCCAAGTAAATTTTTCATGTGCTACCTTTAAATTATTCAAAATGTTATTATTCCCTTTTTGTGTCAATGTTTACTAGCTCATGAGGAATTAGTGTGGTTATTCTTTATTCTATTTGTCAATGGACTTTTACACCTGGACTAGTGGCATATACATCCGCTTATCCAATAATTGCAAAAAGAGCTGGCAACGGGGTGCCCAGTCCCAATTAATTACAACTTTAACCAATTAATTCTCTTCACACTTTTGCCCTGATTCATCAGTAAGCAATGACAAACAGTGAAATACCTGAATGTGTGTAAACCAAAGAGAAAGAGGGATGATCTGCCTTGCTGGTAGAAATAACGTCCTTCATGGGAGCCGCTCTTAAAAGTCCGTTTGACAGGTAGAATACTGTTCTCACCCGCTACCATTCGTTGACAATTAACAAACACCTCTCAAAAATAGATACTCCTCCATGGTATGTGATTGATGGAAGGCACCCGAGGATTCGGTTAGCCATGGCTTGTGTTAGCAAGGTTGGGAGGAGTATCAAATATTTTATGCAATCTCTATATGCTTTCAAAAACCTAAAAGCTCTAGCACATGATTAATCCCTGCTTCCCTCTGCGAAGGGCCTTTCTTTTACTTTTATGTTGAGTCAGTTTTCCTATTCTTTCTGTCTTCCACAAGCAAACACTAGTGTCAACTTTGTTACAACATGCGTTATATGCAATGTATTGGACTTGTTATACTACTTTGTGTTGACAATATCCATGAGATAAATATGTTGAAAGTTGAAGCAAATGCTGAAACTAAATTCTTCCTTTGTGTTGATTAAATACCTTTTATTAGAAACTATTGCTTTATGAGTTAACACTTATGCAAAACTGTTTGATGCTTGTCTCGAAAGTACTATTCATGAAAACGTTTAGCTTGTGTGATTCATTGTTTACTCATTATCTATTTGGTAGCAAATTATAGACCATTGACTTGGATCACTTCATTCATTTACATGTGCCTTGCAATATTATATGATCAAGATTATGATGTAGCATGTCACCTCAAAAATTTTTTTTTTATCGTTTACCTACTCGAGGACGAGTAGGAACTAAGCTTGGGGATGCTGATACGTCTCAAACGTATCTATAATTTTTGATGTTCCATGCTTGTTTTATACCAATTGCTACATGTTTTGCATCTACTTTATATCACTTTTATACATTTTTTGGGACTAACCTATTAACAAGATGCCGAAGTGCCAGTTCCTGTTTTCTGCTGTTTTTGTATTCCAGAAAAGCTAGTCTGGAAATATTCTCGGAATTGGACGAAACTTCACGGGGGTGCTATTTTACCAGAACACACCTGAAGGACCAAAGCAGAGGAGGCCACCAGGAGGCCACACGCACCAGGGCGCGGGCCCCCTCTGCCGCGCCCTGGGGTGGTGTGGGCCCCTCGGGGGTCGCAGCCGCCGCCCTTTCGCCTACTTATTCCCCCCGACGCGAAAACCCTAAGGCCTGAGCAAATATCCACGAAAAGTTCCAGAGACGCCGCCGCCGTCAACCCTAGCTCGGGAGGGTTCAGAACCTCTTCCCGGCACCCTGCCGGAGAGGGGAATCGTCACCGGAGGCTTCTACATCGCCATGCCTGCCTCCGGAGTGATGCGTGAGTAGTTCATCCTTGGACTACGGGTCCATAGCAGTAGCTAGATGGTTGTCTCTCCACTTTGTGCCATCATGTTTAGATCTTGTGAGCTGCCCTACATGATCAAGATCATATTATTGTAATGCTACATGTTGTGTTTGCTGGGATCCGATGAATATTGAATACTATGTCAAGTTGATTATCAATCTATCTATGTTATTTAAGATCTTGCATGCTTTCCGTTACTCGTAGATGCTTTGGCCAAGTAGATGCTTGTAACTCCAAGAGAGAGTATTTATGCTAGATAGTGGGTTCATGCCTCCGTAATCTGGGAGTGACAGAAAGTTCTAAGATTGTGGATGTGTTGTTGCCACTAGGGATAACCTAACGATGCTATGTCCACGGGCATATGTGTTTGTTTACATTACGCGCTTTACTTAATGCAATTATCCGTTGCTTGCAACTTAATACCAACGGGGGACTCGGATGACAACCCGGCGGTGGATTATTAGTCATAGACGTGTTGGATAACGGTCTATGTATTATGTCGTAATGCCCAATTAAATACCATAGTAATCAGAGAAAATGACACAAAACTACCACATTTGAGGCTGAGTTCAAGGATAACTACCACATTTGAGTTTTTTGCCACATAAATACCACTTTTGGGGCTAGTGTGTGACGTTGAGCACTGATTTTTGCCTGTTAACGTTTCAACCATTTTTTCTGGCAGATAGGTCCCACCAGTGAGGTCTACGTGGCGAATAAGAAAAAAGAAAAAAGTAAAAAAACAGGTCAACGCACTCCTGAAACCAATCCGCTCAGCTCGCTCGTCCGTGCGGCGTCCCTCCGGCGAGCTCGCGGGCGCGTGGCGGCGCCCGACCTTGCCCGTGCCATGGCCGGCGCCCACCCATGTCCGCTCCCGCGCCGTGGCCGGCGCCGCCCGCGCTCATGCCGTGTGGCCGGAGCCCAGGGCTCGAGCTCGCCCGCGCGTGGCCTCGCCTGCGCCATGGCCGGCGCCATCCCGCACCCGGAGCCAGACCTCCTGCCTTCTCTCGCCGCCGCCGATTCGCCGTCGGGGAACCGGTAGAAGAATCGGCCGTACCTCCGCCGCACCTCCTTCTTCGCTCCTCACGGACGCCGGCGATGCGGCTGGCATCGAAGGCGAGGCCCATGCCGCGGAGGGTCTCGAGGGTGCGCCGGTACGGGGACACGTAGAAGTACACCTTGGGACCGAGGCCGATTAACGGGTCGGGGACGCGCGTGTAGGCGCTCTCGTCCACGTTCCCCTCGCTCTGCCCGTGCCGCACCAGCACGATGCGCCGCAGCCGGGGTGGGGGCGCCGGGTATGGCAGCGGCCGGAGCTCCGGAAAGTGGAGCTGGTGGCGGAGCATTGGAGCGGGTCGCTCCCCTTCCGCGCCGACGACGCCGACGACATGGTCGTCTACGGCGCCCTCCGCGACGCCTTCTCCTGCGGCTGGCTCCCCGACAGATCCTTCGCCGCAGTCAGGCCCGAGCCCCTGCCTTCCGGCGCACCTCCTCACTCCTGAGCGCCGCCGTGGCGTCCTCCTGGTCCACGCTCGGGGTCGCGGGGTCGCAGTACAGCTGGTCCAGCTCCGGCTCGAGTGAGAAACCAAAGCACGCCGAGGTAGAGCCGTCGTATGAGGAGTCCGGAGAGGAAGGCAGGGGCTCGGGCCTGGCCGCGGCCGGAGTACGCGCCTGCGCTTGGCCGCTGCTCGCTGGCGCCGCGCTCGCGCCTGGCCGAGTGGCTCGCGGCTGCCCGCGGCTCGCCCACGCCCGCGTGCATCCGTAGACCGCGAACTAGCTCGAGGGGTGCGTGCTCGCCCGCTGGACCGCCGTGCTAGCTAGCTAGCTACGTGCGCGTCCGTGTCGTGCTCGCCGGCCGGGCGTACTGGCTCTAGCTAGCTAGCTATGCGCGAGAGCAGCGCCGCCGTAGAAGCTGCGTTGATCTTTTTTTATTTTGTTTTTGCCACGTAGATCACCCGACAGGTGGGTCCGGACCGTCAGAAAACGTGTTAGCATGGTTAACAGGCAAAAATCAGTGCTCAGCGTCACACACCAGCCCCAAAAGTGGTATTTATGTGTCAAAAAACTCAAATGTGGTAGTTATCCTTGAACTCAGCCTCAAATGTGGTAGTTTTGTGTCATTTTCTCTAGTAATCATCATGTCATATATATGCATTGTCATGCGCTCACTATTTGTCAATTGCCTAACTGTAATTTGTTCACCCAACATGTTAGTTATCTTTTATGGAGAGACACCACTAGTGAACTGTGGACTCCGGTCCATTCTTTTACACTGATTAAACAACCACAAACTGCAAACTGTTCAATTTTCATTCTCTGCAATTTAATACTCATTTTCCACACCATACGTTTAATCCTTTGTTTTCAGCAAGCCGGTGAGATTGACAACCTCACTGATTCGTTGGGGCAAAGTAGTTTGATTGTGTTGTGTGCAGGTTCCACGTCAGCGCCGGAATCCCTGATGTTGCGCCGCATCATATTTCGCCGTTGACAACCTTCAGAAGAGTTGTTGCTCCTACTGGTTTGATAACCTTGGTTTCATACTGAGGGAAAACTTGCTGCTGAACTGCATCATACCTTCCTCTTCGGGTCTCCCAACGAGCGTGTGATTCACCGCCATCAAGCATCACGGCCCGTACGTGCTTATTTCCATCATTCACCCCCCTAAGCACGACGTGCCCTTCTTTCGACCTGGGTCCCAAATACGCCAATTACTTTGCGTAGGTGTTACCCTCGGCATTACTTTCGCCACTTTAGTCTTTATCATCGTCATTGCTTTCGTCGTTTCTCGTGACATCCATGACATCGACTTTGATTTTATCGACTCATCTACACTCTGATGACAACAATCCTTCTTGTCGACATCTTCAAACATCAGCTTGTCTTCGGTACTTTCGAAGAAAACTTCTGAGTACTTTATCGGCTTCATTTCTGGAATAATTACCTTAAACAAATGTAGCCGCGCAAGATACACCGCACCTTCATCTTGTCGCTCTTCTGCCAACGACAATGCTTGATGCCAATACTCCGTCGTATCCGTGTCTTCAAATTTTGTCGGTTCCTCGGTGAGTGATGACGTGAAACACATGTTCGTTGGGAGACCCCAAGAGGAAGGTATGAAGCAGTCCAGCAGCAAGTTTCCCTCTGTATGAAACCAAGGTTATGGAACCAGTAGGAGCAATAGCACTTCAGAAGGTTGTCGGTGGCGGAATATGATGCGGCGCAACACCAGGGGATCCGGCAGTTGGCGTGGAACCTGCACACAACACAATCAAACTACTTTGCCCCAACGAAACAGCGAAGTTGTCAATCTCACTGGCTTGCTGAAAACAAATGATTAAACGTATGGTGTGGAAAACAGTGTTTAATTGCAGAAAGTAAATGAGAACAATTGTTTGCAGTTGGTGGTTTTATCAGTGTAAAAGAATGGACCGGGGTCCACAGTTCACTAGTGGTGTCTCTCCATAAAAATAAACGACATGTTGGGTAAACAAATTACAGCTGGGCAATTGATAAAATATTGAGTGCATGACAATGCATACATATATGACAAGATGGCTACCATGATATTTAATTGGGCATTACGACATAGTACGTAGACCGTTATCCAACCGCATCTATGACTAATAATCCACCTTCAGGTTGACATCCGTGTTCCCCGTCGGTATTAAGTTGCAAGCAACGGATAATCGCATTAAGCAATGTGCGTAAAGTAAACAAGTACATATGACCGTGGACATAGTATTGTTATGTTACCCCTAGTAGTAACAACACATCCACAACCTTAGGCGTTGCTGTCACTCGCCCAGATTACTGGAGACTGAACCCACTATCTAGCATAAATACTCCCTCTTGGAGTTGCAAGCATCTACTTGGCCAAAGCATCTACTAGTAACGGAAAGCATGCAAGATCATAAATAACATGTATAATAGATTAATAATCAACTTGATCATAGTATTCAATATTCATCGGATCCCAGCAAACACAACATGTAATATTACAATAAGATGATCTTGATCATGTAAGTCAGCTCACAAGATCTAAACATGATGGCACAAAGTGGAGAGACAACCATCTAGCTACTGCTATGGACCCGTAGTCCAAGGATGAACTACTCACGCATCACTCCGGAGGCAGGCATGGTGATGTAGAGCCCTCCGGTGATGATTCCCCTCTCCGGCAGAGTGCCGGGAAGAGGTTCTGGACCCTCCCGAGCTAGGGTTGACGACGGCGGCGCCTCTGGAACTTTTTGTGGAATATGACTCGGGTGTCTAGGGTTTTTGCATTGGGGGGAATAAGTAGGCGAAAGGGTGGCGGCTGGAGAGCCCCGAGGGGCCCACACCACCCTAGGGCGCGGCCACACCTCTGGCCGCGCCGAGGGGCGTGTGGGGCCTCCCTGGCTCTTCTCTGTCTCCCCTTTGGACTCCATGTGTGTCTCGATGAAATAGGGACCTCCGTAAATATTTGTCCAATTCAGAGAATATTTCCAGACTAGCCTTTTTGGAATACAAAAACAGCAGAAAACAGGAACTGGCACTGTGGCATCTTGTTAATAGGTTAGTCCCAAAAAATATATAAAAGTGACATAAAGTGGATGCAAAACATGTAACAATTGGTATAATATCAACATAGAACATAAAAAAATTATAGATACGTTTGAGACGTATCAGCATCCCCAAGCTTAGTTCCTACTCATCCTCGAGTAGGTAAGCGATAAAACAATATAATTTTTGAGGTGACATGCTACCATCATAATCTTGATCATATAGTATTGTAAGGCACATGTAAATGAATGAAGTGATCCAAGTCAATGGTCTATAGTTTGCTATCAAATAGATAATGAGTAAACAATTGAATCACACAAGTTAAACCTTTCATGAATAGTACTTTGGAGACAAAGCATCCACAGGTTCACATAAGGGTTAACTCATAAAGCAATAGATTCTAACAAAAGGTATTTAACCAACACAAAGGAAGATTTAAGTTTCAGCATTTGCTTCAACTTTCAACATATTTATCTCATGGATATTGTCAACACAAAGCAATATAATAAGTCCAATATGTAGCATATAACAAATGTTGTATCAAATTTGACACTAGTGTTTGCTTGTGGAAGATAGAAAGAAATAGGAAAACTGACTCAACATAAAAGTATAAGAAAGGCCCTTCGCAGAGGGAAGCAGGGATTAAATCATGTGCTAGAGCTTTTTAGTTTTTGAAATCATATAGAGAATAAAAATTAAGTTTTGAGAGGTGTTTGTTAATTGTCAACGAATGGCAGCGGATGAAAACAGTATTCTCCCTATCAGACAGACTTTTAAGAGCGGCTCTCATGAAGGACGTTATTTCTACCAGCAAGGCAGATCATCCCTCTTTCTCTTTTGTTTACACATGCAGATGTTTCACTGAGTAATCAGTTGACAAATGTGAAGAGAATTAAGCGGTTAAAGTTGTAATTAATTGGGACTGGGCACCCGTTGCCAGCTCTTTTTGCAAAATTAATAGATAAGCAGATGTATATGCCGCTAGTCTGGTGGTAAAGTCTGTTTGACAAGTTGAATAAAGAATAACCCACTACTTCCTCATGAGCTAGTAAACATTGACTCAAAAAGGAATAGTAACAATTTTGAATAGTTTAAAGGTAGCACAAGAAAATTTTACTTGGAGTGGCAAGGAAATACCACATATAGCTAGTTATGGTGGCAAGGAAATTTACTTGGAGTGGCAAGGAAATTTACTTGGAGTGGCAAACAAATGGCATGGATTTTGGCTCAATGATTTGGATGCACGAGAAGCATTCCCTCTCAGTACAGAGTTTAGGCTAGCAATGTTATGTAAGCAAACAAGAATATCAACCAGTACACCAAGTTTTATATGACCAACATATTGCAAACATTATAAGACTTCACACCGTCTTGCTTGTTAACCAAACCCTTTTATTGGAAAATATGTAGACTTTAGAGATACCACTCATGCAAACCAAATTTCAACAAGCTTTACTGTAGTTCTTCACTAATGGGTTTAACTTACATGATGCAAAAGTTTAATCATGATCTACTTGTTAACTCAAAACAATTGATAAGTATCAAATTATCCAAATTAGTGATCTACAAGAATATGCAAGTCTTTTCCATTATACCATGCAATATCTTCTGTTCCAACCAAACACCAATCAATTTATTTCAAAAACTCTCCAAACAAGTATAAGTGAAGCAAGAGAGTACTTTATTTAAAAGAACTAATAGCTCTGACAAAAGATACATGAAAACAAGAGCTAAAAGCTGAACATCGCTAGATATGAATACTCAACAAATATAAGTGAAGAATAGGAGTATTCTCATGAAAAAGCGGAGCGTGTCTAGGATCCAATCAAGAATGCTAGGATCCAATCAAGTTGATTACAAAATAAAAATAAAAATAAAATACTGGAAATAAAAGCACACAGACGCTCCAAGAACAGCACATATGATGTGAAAGAATAAAAATATAGTTTCACTAGAGATGACCTGATAATTTTGTCGATGAAGAAGGGGATGCAAGGCATCCCCAAGGTTAGACGCTTGAGTCTTCTTGAAATATGTTGGGGAGATCCATGGGTGCCTCCCCAAGGTTAAGCTCTTCACTCTTCTTGATCCTATTATATCACTCTTCTCTCTTGACCATTGAAAACTTTCTTCACACCAAACTTAAAGTAAATATCATTAGAGGGTTAGTGCATAATCAAAAACTCACATGTTCTATAAGGACGCAATATGACTTGTTACTTTAAAAATTAGCTACTGCCACTAATGTTATGTGAAGCTCTTCCACCCAAAAAATAATTTCATTCAACACTAGTAAAAGAGAGAATGCAAAATAAAGACATAATCTGTCTAAAACAGAACAGTCCGCAAAGACGAATTTTTTCGAGGCACTTACGACACCCAGATCGAAAAACTTTGAACTAACAAAAGATGCAGACATACATAAAGATTACGCACAAATTTTTTCAGATTTAAATCACATTCTGATGATTTTAGAGAATTAATACGGTGAACAGCAGAAATCTGTTTCTGCGCAGCAATCAAAATTTAGCATCACCTTATCATTAGAGACTACTCTTGGCACAACAATGCGAAAAAGTAAAGATACAAAGGAGTTGCTACAGAAGTAAACACTCTCCTTGACTCAATAAAAGGAAAAATTGCAGAAATAAAAATAATGGGTTGCCTCCCATAAGCGCTTTTCTTTAACGCCTTTTAGCTAGTCACAAAGCATGCATCAAGTATTGCCAAAGACATTGAAATCTCCCAACCTTTCAGTGGGATCATCCTTTTTAATTGGGAAAAAGAACATTCGATTAATAGGAGTATTGAATTTCATAAACCCATACTTTGCATTAATAAATCCTCCATTGCTTTTTAAAAAGGACCTTCCCAGGACAATATTATTAGGTGATTTTGCAAGAATCATAAAATTCACGGGGACGGTCTTATTTTGAATAGTAATCTTAACATCATTAATAATCCCTATACTCTTTGCAATTGTCCCATCCGCATGAAAATGAAAAACAGGGCAATTAACCATATTATCATAATTCAGTAAATCTTAAACCATTTTTGGCATGATGGACATTGTAGAACCAAGATCACAGTAGGCACGAAATTTCTCACTACCAATACTAATCTCAATGAATGGTTCCCAATCATTTTTTAACTCAACTAGAGGTTGTTCCTTAAGGTTGTGGCTCAAGGTTAATTCATCAAGCGTCTTCTCTATATTCTCTAGCTTAGTGATCATCCCACTTTCATCTATCATGGGAAAAATTGATAATCCATTCAAAATTTTATAAGCTTTTGCCGCATCATATTCAGAGAAAGTTTCCCCTACCATGGTATCTAGAGCATTCTGATAAAGAGAAAATAAACCATAGTAGAAATTTTTTATAAGGACTCCCAAGTCCATCTTGTGTTGCACTTTCTTATGCAATTCTAGCATTCTCCCCCAGGCCTTTTTGAAAGTTTATCCACTTTTCTGTTTAAACGTAATAACCCACTAGTACAGAACGACACATCGGAAACAGGCCAAAAACCCCATCGGAAACGGAAAAAGGGTCCGTGTCCCCGACCCCGTGACTGATGTGAAGGCCCTCATCGGTAACGGAGGCGAAAAACCGTCGCTGATGAGGCGTCTGTTTGGCAACGGTTGTGCACAACCTCCGTTTCTGATGTGTCGGAACATCAGAAACGGAGATTCTGTTTCTGCTCGTTTGCATTGAGATTTCTTCATAAGCCTAGAGCAGGAATAGATTTGGCACTGGACATTTAAAATTTCACAGCAGAAGCACAAAAATGCTAACAAATTCATTCATAAGGTATAACAAATGTCACCGATACATTGCATCACAAGACAACCAATTACTTATCTTCATTGTCATGCCTCTCTAAATCTATCATTGACATGTCTAGCTAAATCTATCTATGTCATGCCTCTCTAAACTTATCCTTGTCATTTCCAACTTAATTTATCTTCATGACTTGCTGTTAGAGTTCATGAATTCAATCTTCTTCTTGGACGGTGTCGCCAAAATATAATCAACTCGCCGCTTTGTCCCCGACCTTGTATTTAGCTCATTTAAATGAGCTAAACGGATCAGCACCATGCTCTGCACATAGTGCAATAAGCGAGTGCTGATGTACTGAAGGTGCCTCTTTTGTAAAGTGGTCACTGAAATGCAAATTGAGAATATATGACTCCATGTTAGCTCACTATACATCTAGCATAAAGGACATACAACACAAAAGGATGCATAAGACAGAATAACAAACTTACAAATCCATTGCATAGTTGTTCTGTACCAACAATTATGCCGGACGACAAGCGCACCTTGGCTAAGGACCCGGCTTTTTATACAGTGTCACCGAAATGTACATCTGTTTTGCAAAGGAGATAAGTCAGCCATGAGTTTCATACACTACCGATTTGTGCTAGTTATGTTCTTTTCGAGCGACACTACGTAGTCGTCATCATCGTCCTCGGATGTATTACAACCCTAGTTCTAGTTCTGTTCATGAGTGTCCTATGGAAGAAAACCTAAGCAGAACAATGACAACAACCCTAGTTCGTCAGCACGACGGCCGGTCACAAACAGATGTATTACCTTTGGATCTGGCGGCGGGAGTACGTAGTCGTCCTCGTCGTCCTCGGATCGACACGCCATGCGCCCTCCAGCTACAGATCAGGCGACGAGATCTGCCCAGGTGGAGCAACGAACGGGTACGCGCTGCCACGGCTGGAGGAGAGGAAGATGCGCGCTGACACGATCGGAGGGAGGGAGATGCGCGCCGCAACGGTCGGAGGAGAAGAAGATGCGCGCCGCGACGGTCGGAGGGAGGGAGATGCGTGCCGCCACGGTCGGAGAGAGGGAGATGCGTGCCGCCACGGTGGAGCTAAGATCTGGTGCTGCGTGGAGGCGCCGCCACACTTTGAGAGTGAGGCTGAGAGTGAGAGCGATAGAGTTTAGAGCTGTGTGAAGGGCGCATTTATAGCAAAGTAGAACATCGAAAACGGAGGGTATAAATAACCGTTTCCTTTGATTTTTTTACTGACACACTGGGCTTATACTGATCTCTACTAGTATTGAAGTTGAAGAACATAAAAATAAATAACTATAACTACTCCTCGGCCTCCGCCTTCTCCTGCTCGTATGCGAGGAGAGCCGCGTAGTCGTCCGTGTCGTCGCGCGGATCCTCGCCGATGATGTCATCGCCGCCCGTGCGCCCCTCCTACATCTCGTCGTCGTCGTAGGCAGGATCGTCGCGCAGCTCCGGCGGGAGGAGGAGACGGCGGCTCTGAAGCAGCTCAACTCTTTCCGGCGGCATAGGCACCGACGCGCGGTTGAGGTGCCAGCCACCGGGTAGCCGAACCTTTGACCATGGCACTGGCCTCCTATATTGCCAGTGCCGCTCCGCGACAGCCTGCCCGACGATGACACGGTTCCATCCAGGCGACCGCGGACGAGCGTCTCTCTGCCGTGGCGAGCGGCTGCGGTCGCGGGCGCCCGAGGATCCCGCGTCCTCTTCCGGCGGCATAGGCACCCTCCTGTGGTTGACGCACCAGCCAGCGGGGAGGCTAACATTTGACCAGGGCACTGGCCTCCTATATTGCCAGTGCCTCTGCGCGACGGCCTCCGGCACGACGACGCGGTTCCAATTCAGCGAAAGTGGGAAACTGCTGCGGCGAACGCCCGAGGAGTTGCTAGGAGTATCCATGGCTACGGAGAAGTGGCGTACTGAGATAGCAGGGAGATCGTGGGTTTTTAAGGAGTAGTGGGCGGTGCCGCGGCGTCACTACGCCACTACGCCATAGCAGTTACTCCGCTCGCATCGAATTCGACGAAGATGGAACGTGTCCACATTGCACACGGACACACAAAAGTCTCCGTTGCTATAGAGGCTCAGAGGCTCATATCGGAAACGGAGCCAGAATTAAGACCGTTGCCAATAATATGGGTAACGGAGTTAATACTTTCTCCGTTACCTATGTTGACGGGCCAGCGACAGCCCAGGTCAGGTTTGTACGCACTGGCCGCGCGGAAAGCGAGATTCTCCGTCACCTAACGCCTGCCGTTTTCATAGAGGGTATCCGATGTGTCGTTCTGTACTAGTGGCCTCTCCTACAGGTGGTACGATGTAAAAAGGAGTAGGGCCAGACATGGTAACTAACAGGAAACAAAACCGAAAATAAACTAAATGCAAGTAACTAATTTTTTTTGTTTTTGATAATTAAAAGCAAACAAGATAAAATAAAAAAACTAAGGAAGACAAAAACAAAGTAAAAAGATTGGAAGCGTGAAACTCCCCTTGCAGAAGTATCCTGACTCCCAGGCAACGGCGCCAGAAAAGGAGCTTGATGACGTGAAACACATGTTCGTTGGGAGACCACAAGAGGAAGGTATGAAGCAGTCTAGCAGCAAGTTTCCCTCAGTATGAAACCAAGGTTATCGAACCTGTAGGAGCAGTAGCACTTCAGAAGGTTGTCAGTGGCGGAATATGATGCGGCGCAACATCAGGGGATCCGGCAACTGGCGTGGAACCTGCACACAACACAATCAAACTACTTTGTCCCAACGAAACGGTGAGGTTGTCAATCTCACTGGCTTGCTGAAAACAAAGGATTAAACGTATGGTGTGGAAAACAGTGTTTAATTGCAGAAAGTAAAAGAGAACAATGATTGCAGTTGGTGGTTTAATCAGTGTAAAAGAATGGACCGGGGTCCACAGTTCACTAGTGGTGTCTCTCCATAAAAATAAACGACATGTTGGGTAACCAAATTACGGCTGGGCAATTGATAAAATATTGAGCGCATGACAATGCATACATATATGACAAGATGGCTACCATGATATTTAATTGGGCATTACGACAAAATACATAGACCGTTATCCAACCGCATCTATGACTAATAATCCACCTTCAGGTTGACTTCCGTGTTCCCCGTCGGTATTAAGTTGCAAGCAACGGATAATCGCATTAAGCAATGTGCGTAAAGTAAACAAGTACATATGACCGTGGACATAGCATTGTTATGTTACCCCTAGTAGCAACAGCACATCCACAACCTTGGGTGTTGCTGTCACTCGCTCAGATTACTGGAGACTGAACCCACTATCTAGCATAAATACTCCCTCTTGGAGTCACAAGCATCTACTTGGTCAAAGCATCTACTAGTAACGGAATGCATGCAAGATCATAAATAACATGTATCATAGATTAATAATCAACTTGATCATAGTATTCAATATTTATCGGATCCCAGCAAACACAACATGTAGCTGCTATGGACCCGTAGTCCAAGGATGAACTACTCACGCATCACTCCGGAGGCAGGCATGGTGATGTAGAGCCCTCCGGTGATGATTCCCCTCTCCGGCAGAGTGCCGGGAAGAGGTTCTGGACCCTCCCGAGCTAGGGTTGATGACGGCGGCGCCTGTGGAACTTTTCGTGGAATATGACTCCGGTATCTAGGGTTTTCGCATCGGGGGGAATAAGTAGGCGAAAGGGCGGCGGCTGGAGAGCCCCGAGGGGCCCACACCACCCTAGGGCGCGGCCCCACCTCTGGCCGCGCCGAGGGGCGTGTGGGGCCTCCCTGGCTCTTCTCCGTCTCCCCTTTGGACTCCATGTGTGTCTCGATGAAATAGGGACCTCCGTAAATTTTCGTCCAATTCCGAGAATATTTCCAGACTAGCTTTTCTGGAATACAAAAACAGCAGAAAACAGGAACTGACACTGTGGCATCTTGTTAATAGGTTAGTCCAAAAAAATGTATAAAAGTTACATAAAGTGGATGCAAAACATGTAACAATTGGTATAATATCAACATGGAAAATCAAAAATTATAGATACGTTTGAGACGTATCAGTGAGCAAATGCTTCATCTTCACTGGATCATCCTTCTTCGGATAGTAATCCAACACGTGTTGCATGCGTGATGGCGTCGATCGTAGTTGCATCAGCCCCAGTACTGTCGGAGGCGGTGCGACATACTCTTCTGCGCCCGACGACGCGCCAATTTCAAGTAATTCTGCGTCTGCACGCGCTTGGTCTTCTGGCCTTCCTAGTGTTGATGCAGCCCGAGCTGGACTGTTCTTTTCTGTCCCTTTGGAATCTCTAAACGCTGGAGAGGCGTCCTGTGCTGGGCCTCCCAGCCAGCCTCCTTCGGGCCATCCTGCACCACGTGAAAAGCCTCCTAGTGGTGCTTCTGGTTTAGGCCGAGCCGGCCTTCTTGCTGGGCTGCCGCCACCAAGTCCATCTATTGCTGGACATGGGTAACGCCCACCTTCTTTGCATGCTGACCGCGCGCTTGTAGCAGGCGAGGCCGACCTTTCTAGCGATGCTGCTGTACTACTTGCAAACGTACTCCTATTGCTTTCAGGTGCACTGCTTGTAGCAACTTTTGCAACGCCTGAGCCGATTGCTTCTTCTGCGTTTGGAGGCGTAGACGAGATTCTTTTCTGCCACACGACCTTGTGCCTCTCTCCTTCTGAACCACCACCTAGCATGCTGCTTCTTTCTTCCGCAACGGCTGGTTTGCCCCACGACGCGACGATGCGCCTCACTTTACCCTGCAACGCCACGACGTGCCGCACTTCATGGACCTCTGACGCCATGTACGCCTTCGCTTCTTTTTCTTGCGACGTGACACTATGCCGCGCATCATGCACTTCTGGCGCCATGTACGCCTTCATAGCAGTAGCATCGGCATGAATTGTCGAATCACCTCCCGTGTACGTAGCATCGACACGATTTTTCGAAACTTGAGGGCTAACTTTCTCTTCCGCAAGCATGTCAGTTTCTTTAGCCACCGCTTGAAGAACTGGATCGTCCTCGTCCACAAGTTCGCACATCAAGTGCATCGGACTATCATCTTCTTCCTGGGCCAAGAGAGTCCTCTCCTTTGATGGTTTCCGGCAATCAGACTTGAAGTGCCCGAGTTCACGACAGTTATGACACCTTACTTTCTTTATGTCAAACTTCTTCCTCCTTGGCGGAGTGTCGTCGTCCTCCTCCTCTTCTTCATCGTCTTCTTACTCATCATCGTCCTGCCCAGCGATGTACTTTTTCGCTGGGCGTTGCTTATCGTTCATTTTCTTCCGCTCTTTAGCAAGTCGAGCATCAAGATCAGCTTGAGAATACAGGAGTTTCTCACCATTGTCCTTGGACTCTTTCCTTCCCTTCTGATTCTCTTCGTGTGTCCTCAATCTTCCGATCGCTTCAGGCACCGTCATCTTTGTGACATCGCTGAACTGCTCGATCGTCCCGATAATATTCGTGAATTCGTCGGTGACCGATGAAAACAGCTTCTCGACGATATCTGTATCCGTGACGGATCCTCCGAGAGATTTAATCTCACTTGCCAAGTTTGTTAGCTTCCCGGAATACTCAGCGATCGTTTCTCCTTTGGACATCTCCAACTTGTTAAGCTGCCGCTTAAGCACTTGTGCACGGGAACGCTTCACCTTATCTTCGCCGACTCGCATCTCCCGTATTGCTCCCCACGCTTCCCTCGCCGTCTCGTAGTTGGCAAGAGTCATCACCATGGAGTCTGGTACGGACTGCGAGAGAGCAGCCATGGCGCCCTCGTCGACCTCGTCGTCCACCGCGCCGTCGCCTTCTATAGCCTTCCAGACACGAAGGTTTCGGAGGATGAACTTCATCTTCGTGGCCCAAACCACATAATTTGTGTCGGTCAGCATTGGATACTGAATCGGCACATAACTTGTTCTTGACATCATCATGAGCGGCTTGCCGCTACCTTCGGACGCCACCAGCGCCTGCTTCCCTGCAGCCGCCGCCTTCTCCTTCTTCGTTTCCTCGTCGTCGCTTGACATCTTCTCTCGTTCAACTAGCGCCTCTAGCTCGTCCAGGCTCTGATACCACCGAGCAAACACTAGATCGAAACACACACGCACGTAGCTAGCTCGGCTAGATTACTTTCCTAGCTGTAGCTCACGTACACAATCGATCGACAGGAAACAATACGAGACGCTGGAACCGATTTGATTGCTATAGGCTGCGTATCGCACCTCTCTCTTCTTCCTTTATTTCTTCTCACGAATCGGTACACAAGATTACATGGGTAGGGCTAGACTTTTATACACGTAAAAGCTAGAGATCAAACTATCCTACTCGGTGTCAAACTCTAATCCTACTCGGAGTCTTCTTCGTATACCACTCGTACACGCATACGACGCTTGCCGCATCGGCCCGTACGCAGTGGCGGAGGACCCAGTAGGGCGAGGTAGGGCGTCCGCCCTACCTTGATTATTTCGTTTCTACCCTATAGATGTAGTCCATGTGAGCATAATTTGCAGCGCCGCCGTGAAAACTTCCTCTGTTACAGGTTCCGCCCTACCTCAGTTTTTGTTCGTCCTCCGCCACTGCCCGTACGTGCTTATTTCCATCATTCACACCCCTAAGCACGACGTGCCCTTTCTTTCGACCTAGGTCCCAAATACGCCAATTACTTTGGGTAGGTGTTACCCTTGGCATTACTTTCGCCGCTTTAGTCTTTATCATCGTCATTGCTTTCCTCGTTTCTCATGACATCCATGACATCGACTTTGCTTTTATCGACTCATCTACACTCTGATGACAACAATCCTTCTTGTCGACATCTTCAAACATCAGCTTGTCTTCGCTACTTTCGAAGAAAACTTCTGAGTACTTTATCGGCTTCATTTCTGGAATAATTACCTTAAAAAAATGTAACCGCGCAAGATACCCCACACCTTCATCTTGTCGCTCTTCTGCCAACGACAATGCTTGGCGCCAATACTCCGTCGTATCCGTGTCTTCAAATTTTGTCGGTTCCTCGGTGAGCAAATGCTTCATCTTCACCGGATCATCCTTCTTCGGATAGCAGTCCAACACGCGTTGCATGCGTGATGGCGTCGATCCTAGTTGCATCAGCTCCAGTACTGTCGGAGGCGGTGCGACATACTCTTCTACGCCCGACGACGCGCCAATTTCAAGTAATTCTGCGTCTGCACGCGCTTGGTCTTCTGGCCTTCCTAGTGTTGATGCAGCCCGAGCTGGACTGTTCTTTTCTGTCCCTTTGGAATCTCTAAACGCTGGAGAGGCGTCCTGTGCTGGGCCTCCTGCTGGCCATCCTGCACCACATGAAAAGCCTCATAGTGGAGCTTCTGGTTCAGGCCGAGCCGGCCTTCTTGCTGGGCTGCCGCCACCAAGTCCATCTATTGCTGGACATGGGTAACGCCCACCTTCTTTGCATGCTGGCCGCGCGCTCGTAGCAGGCGAGGCCGACCTTTCTGGCGATGCTGCTGTACTACTTGCAAACGTACTCCTATTGCTTTCAGGTGCACTGCTTGTAGCAACTTTTGCAACGCCTGAGCCGATTGCTTCTTCTGCGTGTGGAGGCGTAGACGAGATTCTTTTCCGCCACACGACCTTGCGCCTCTCTCCTTCTGAACCACCACCTAGCATGCTGCTTCTTTCTTCCGCAACGGCTGGTTTGCCCCACGACGCGACGATGCGCCTCACTTTACTCTGCAACGCCACGACGCGCCGCACTTCATGGACCTCTGACGCCATGTACGCCTTCGCTTCTTTTTCTTGCGACGTGACACTATGCCGCACATCATGCACTTCTGGCGCCATGTACGCCTTCATACCAGTAGCTTCGGCATGAATTGTCAAATCACCTCCCGTGTCCGTAGCATCGACATGAGTTTTCGAAACTTGAGGGCTAACTTTCTCTTCTGCAAGCGTGTCAGTTTCTTTAGCCACCGCTTGAAGAACTGGATCATCCTCGTCCACAAGTTCGCACATCAAGTGCATCGGACTATCATCTTCTTCCTGGGCCAAGAGAGTCCTCTCCTTTGATGGTTTCCGGCAATCAGACTTGAAGTGCCCAAGTTCACGACAGTTATGACACCTTACTTTTTTTATGTCAAACTTCTTCCTCCTTGGCAGAGTGTCGCCGTCCTCCTCCTCTTCTTCATCGTCTTCTTGCTCATCATCGTCCTGCGCAGTGACGTACTTTTTCGCTGGGCGTTGCTTATCCTTCATTTTCTTCCGCTCTTTAGCAAGTCGAGCTTCAAGATCAGCTTGAGAATACAGGAGTTTCTCACCGTTGTCCTTGGACTCTTTCCTTCCCTTCTGATTCTCTTCGTGTGTCCTCAATCTTCCGATCGCTTCAGGCACCGTCATCTTTGTGACATCGCTGAACTGCTCGATCGTCCCGATAATATTCGTGAATTCGTCGGTGACCGATGAAAACAGCTTCTCGACGATATCTATATCCGTGACGGATCCTCCGAGAGATTTAATCTCACTTGCCAAGTTTGTTAGCTTCCCGGAATACTCAGCGATCGTTTCTCCTTTGGACATCTCCAACTTGTTAAGCTGCCGCTTAAGCACTTATGCACGGGCACGCTTCACCTTATCTTCGCCGACTCGCATCTCCCGTATTGCTCCCCACGCTTCCCTCGCCGTCTCGTAGTTGGCAAGAGTCATCACCATGGAGTCTGGTACAGACTGCGAGAGAGCAGCCATGGCGCCCTCGTCGTCCACCGCGCCGTCGCCTTCTATAGCCTTCCAGACACGAAGGTTTCGGAGGATGAACTTCATCTTCGTGGCCCAAACCACATAATTTGTGTCGGTCAGCATTGGATACTGAATCGGCACATAACTTGTTCTTGACATCATCATGAGCGGCTTGCCGCTACCTTCGGACGCCACCAGCGCCTGCTTCCCTGCAGCCGCCGCCTTCTCCTTCTTCGTTTCCTCGTCGTCGCTTGACATCTTCTCTCGTTCAACTAGCGCCTCAAGCTCGTCCAGGCTCTGATACCACCGAGCAAACACTAGATCGAAACATACACGCACGTAGCTAGCTCGGCTAGATTACTTTCCTAGCTGTAGCTCACGTACACAATCGATCGACAGGAAACAATACGAGTCGCTGGAACCGATTTGATTGCTAGAGGCTGCGTATCGCAGCTCTCTCTTCTTCCTTTATTTCTTCTCACGGATCGGTACACGAGATTACATGGGTAGGGCTATATTTTTATACACGTAAAAGCTAGAGATCAAACTATCCTACTCGGTGTCAAACTCTAATCCTACTCGGAGTCTTCTTCGTATATCACTCGTACACGCATACAACGCTTGCCGCATCGGCCCGTACGTGCTTATTTCCATCACTGCTGTGCCCCTTCGCCAAAGTGGTGTCTTAGTACTATACTGTGTAGTGTGTACTATAAGCCCTGATGAACAATCACTCGGCAGCAGGGACGATTTTCCGTTGGACGAAAAAACTGTTCATTCACCCGAACAAAATTTTACAAAACTCTGACCTCGCCGGCCGTAAGAAAAGTGGCAAAACTGGAGTGTATTAGAACTCACTGGGAGCGCTAAAAGGCCGATGAAAGAAAAAATAAATGTTTCTACGTCACACACAGAGTCACAGACACATTATCATCCTCCAAAACTTGCTAGCCGTCAGCAGACCTCACGGAATCAGAAATGCGCCGACAATCTCTCGACGCTGGCACGGGCGACGACATCACGTCGACAGCCTCTGTTTCTTATTTCTGCCGCCGGCGATCGTGTCCTCCTGTTTCCATGGCGCCTCCCCCCGCCGCCTCAAATCACTTCCCTGCGTGCGCGCATACAAGAGGGGAATTCAAATGAGCGCCAGAAATGCACGAAACAAAGTTTTCAGAATTTAACTTGTAATCAGACCCGGAAATGTGCTATGTGGTTCTCAAATACCTTGGAAGATAAACCTGACAGACCCGGACCCGAGCCCGAACGGGCGGGTCTGGGTGGCATCACGGAGCCCATAGACGATGAACACCGCTTGTTCACACCGTTACGTGAATGTGGCGCCTGAGCAAACGGAGATCTCGAGGTACATGGTGGGTTAGTCGGAGGCGGCACGCCGAACCGGAACCCGCCGACGAGGTCGCCCTGGAACATGTCCACGAACAGCTGCTGCAGCTCCTCGAAGCTCTCCTGCATCCGCACAGCACGGTCAGGCCACAGAGATCTGAACGGGCACAAAGCACGCCACGCAGTTTCAGAATTTTATCTAGCTTACGGTGGGCGTCGCCTGGCTCATCATCTCGGCCATCTCGCCGAGGAAGTCGCCCATCCCCGACGCCTGCGACGAGAGAGAAGAACACCATGTAAATAACAAACTTTGCTCGACCGCAACCGAAGTAATGATTGATCAAGATATTAGTTGGGTACATCTTGCTGGTCGTAGCTGTTGTTGTCGTCGTCGCTGTCGTAGACGCCGACGTCGTAGAGGAGTCGCTTGCCGGAGTCGGACAGCACTGCAAGTATCTGTGTGAGCTTTACGCCTTTACGCACGCACGCACGCAGGCAGGCAGCATCAAGATCTGCGCTTAATTCGTCGCTACTGAAATGAACTGAGCGCGCTAGCTAGCTAATGCATGGTGTGATTTGAACCGATCGAGAGGAGAAAGCTGATGGGGAAATCATAACCGGAGTATGCGCCCTGGATCTCCTGGAACCGCTCCTTGGCCTCCTCCACGCGCGTCGAGCTGCCGGACGCCGCGCACCTGTCCGGATGCCATGTCTGCAAGTGCAACAGCAAGAAGCGAACGGCACGATTACGACAGATTCGCGGCGGGGTACGTCAACTCGTAGCCCCATCGGTCGACGTAGGACTCAGTGACTCACCATGGCGAGCTTCCGGTACGCGAGCTTGAGGTCGGCGTCGGAGCACTCCTTCTTGAGCCCGAGGACGCCGTAGAGGTCGGCGCCGGACGCGTCCTCGTGGCAGATGCCGCTGCCACCCATGTCGATCGTCTCGTCGGTCACCGTCGTTTGCTCGTGTCAGTGCGGCGTCGTCGTCGGCGCGCGCGCGCGGAGGGGGGAGGTAGAGAGAGAAGAGTTGGCGCGTAAGGTGGAGTACGAACGTGCGAGAGCGGACGAGGTGGGTTTCTGTGCTCTGTACCGTGGCTTGCCTTGCCGACAAGGTGCAGAGAAGGAACTAGAAGCCTGTGGTTGCCGGAAGGCTCCAGAAGCGGAGACTGACACCGACGGCTGCCGTCCGTTTTCAGCAAAAAACAGGGGGCAGGGATTTCTTTATACGCAAACCTCGTCCAGATGCATCGAGAGGTACCAAAGTTAATCACGAGTTGACGCAGCCATATCACCGCGTTCTGCTAATCGATCGTTTTCATCTTTACCAGACATGAAAAATCAGATTTATCAAGTTCTCCTCTGTACGTAGCGTTGTACTCCAATTTTCCGTCGTGGACGGTCTCTGGAAAGTTCCGGCATGCGACGGATCTGGCCTCCCGGCCATTTCTACTTCCAGGTGTCTACGTGGCCGGCGGAAGACGACGGAGGGAAGAGCGCTGTCCTCTGCTTCGCGTGCACCTGCCCTGCCTCTCGAAGCTTCTGACATTCCACCTTTTTTTTTTGGCTCCTCGACAAATGGTTCCAGAGAGTAAAATCACGTACGTCAACAATATGTATTTCGGTGAATACGATCAGCTGACGAGGGTGTTTGGTTAGCTTTTTTTTTCTTGCCTTACAAGCCACAAAATCACTTATATAGGTGTTTATGGCTTTTGACTTTTGGCTTATACCATAGTGCAACATAAGCCAAAAGCCAAAAGCACATATTTAGTTGTTTTTTTTGACTTATAAGTCAAATCTAAAAGTCAAGTAAAAAGCCTAACTAAACACGCTCTTAATCTAGTCTTGTCATTTAGTTGGCTCGTTAGTAAAATCACGTACGTTAACAAGCATGATCAGCGATAGGTGTGGGCTCACTTGTTATTTAGTAGGGCTTGTTAGCTTTTTTTAGAGCTCTTGTTAGCTATTTCTGGGAAGGAGGATGATCTTCGGCCTCTACATCAATTGATTGACATATGCTCTAATACTCATGTTTTATTAATTTTTAACAATGTGGAAATAAATTAAACATTGATACCGAACAAATCGTGTAAAGGAACGGAAAGATATAAGGCTATATATCTTGGTATAGTATCTCCACAATCCTACCAAGTGGCATCAGCCTAATGCACTCTCGGTTTTTATGAGTGTGTTATTTGTTTTTTTTATAGGAAATGGGGAGACACAAAAGCATGATCTTGCTGATGGAAGTTATTTTTCGACGGAAGGTTTAATATAGTCTTCGTCATCAGACGCTAACATATAAGACATATTTTTTTGAGCAACGCAACGGAGGGCGAAGGGCCCACCTGACTTTTTCAAAAAAAAAACATCAAAGGTACAATGGTGGCACCGACACAGCCAAAAAGACATATAAGACATATTAATCCAGAAGATTTACTGAACCAACGCAACTTACTCCACGCATACAATCAACATATTGCTCTTTTTTTAAGACAAACATATTGCTCTTTTCAGTTTTTATGTGCAAAATGTAATAAAAATACAAGGGTAACACTGTACGACAGATAAGAAATCAGAAGTTGTATATATAACTAATAGGAAATGAGAACCTTACACCTAGTTCTCAATTCAATAATCATGACAAGATGCTGGTATAGAATACGAAATGAGTATGAGCAATCACAAGGTGCTAGTTCTCAAAGTAATTCGTTGGACAACAATGTCCATTCTTCTGCTATGTACAAAACATTGGCCCAAGCTATGAGTAGAAAATATATGTCAAGGCCAAATACACCACCTCCATATCTTCTTAATATCTTGCGAGTGAAGATTATGCAGTTCCTCTATTTTCAACATTTAACTTTCTAAGAAACCGTAGGTAGCCGTAGTACACATGTCATCATAAACCTGGCCACATCATCACAATCTTGGCCACATCAGCGCCAACCGTAGGTTATAAGGCTAAATAGGTTGCTTAGTGATAAATTAGAGGGTTCACAGAACATACACAAATTTTGGGAAAAATAAATCCATCAAATTAAGTTATTTGGTGGGACTACTCAAAATTTTCCTTATCACTTGTCCATATTGCAATCTCGCCATAGTATTTATTGACTAAGGAAATATAGTAAACTTACATAGTAAGAGTTTTAGTTGTTCACCTCACCACAGTCCATGAGGAGTGTATTGTCCAATTGATGGCCTACGAGGAAAATCTGAATTGTCAGTTTATTTTATGTTCTTGCTTTGGTACATCAAAGTGGGAAAGGCAGGAGGAGCGTGCAAAAATAAATAAGAGGTATCATATTGTGGTTCTTTTGTATAGTATTATAGGTGGTTGAAATTTATGAAGATCTTGCGTGCAAACTGATCTTGTGAAATTTATTCCTAGCAACCAAAAGATATGTCATTAACTATTCATGTATATATATGTGACCGAGGAGGAGAAATCTGAGTGTCTATGTTTCCTCAATGCTCCAGGATGTTCACCAACTTCCTCTCGAGTCTCGAGCACCTACTGTTAATGACAATGCAAGAAGCAACGCTATGTTCATACCATAGGAGTAGGAGACATCCGGGACTGAATGGTTAGAATCGTGCAAGTTCTTAGTACTCTGGCTTACGCTTGTTGAGCGTTAGAATGTTCTTGACCACATCGTATGGAAGTAAAGGTGTCTTTCTTGGCCTGTCAGTGAACACAAACTCTATCGAATGTTTCTTGAGTATCTTCGTAAAATTTCTTCTGGAGATTATGTTTAGATATGTATTTCTTATCGATTTGGGCGATTGCTTACACCACTTGGAAGGGAATAAAAATATCACCAAGCACAAAATATGCACATTTTGAAATTATACAATTTACTTTTGAAGGAAAACGACTTGCCTAAGTGTAAAATGACTAAGTAGATTTTCACAAAAAAATAAATCAAGTTTTTTTTAGGTGTCTTGAGCCATTTGAGGTTTATTTGAAGATCCAGAAATTAAAAAGATTGAGAAGAATTAAATAAGCCACTGGGCCGAAACGCAGTAGCCCCGGCCCATCTCCCCGCGGAAGCCCTCTCCTTCTGTGTATTTTTCCTGCAATCACTGCCAGCCCGTCCCAACATGTCAGCGCGGTCGCCGTCAACCGCCGAACAGCCTCGGCCCACGTTCTCCGACGACGACTCTGCCCACACTCCCACGCCCCCCCCCACCAACCTATTTGGAGCACCTAAAAGAACTAGACCTTTGTTGTCCATTGTTGGAGCTTCAGTATTCTCCCCAACTGGATAAGGACAGCGGACATGCTAAACAGGATCAGCTCTATAGCAATAGGATCATCATTAAAAATAGAAGACCTTAGCACCATGACTTGTTGATTTGGACGTGAATTAGAGAGGGTGTCTCGCCATGTAAGTATCTAGATGTCATGCATGCATTTTTTTTTTTTGAACTGGCCATACATGAATCTTTAAAGAAAATATCTTCTTGATTAATGATAAAAGTAGAGATGGGGAGCATTCACAGTGTAAGTGCATGAATATTTAACATGAGAATTTATCATGAGAATATATTGTGAACCATGGACTAGCATGCATCTTTACTTATGGTTTGTTGAAACGAAATTGCTATCTTTACCTAATAATAAAGTCATTAGGCTTCCTTGGTTTCGTACGTCGCTTCTTAGGTTCGTTTCTGTGTGCTGGATTTGGTTTCGTAAGTCGCCTATCACGTGTCCGTGTCGAAGTTTGATTGTTGTTCGATAGACCGTATCCTACTCGAATACAGGGATTGGATCGACCCAGCATCACGTATAAACATACATACAGGCATCCATAAACGAGTACAAAGAAAGAAGAAGAAATCCAGAGGTCACCATGGTCGTCATCCTCACGGAATTGATCGTTGGCCTCGGTGGTGGCCGCTACCGCCACCACGCAAGAACATGACCAGAGGCGGCAAATCCTCGCCGGAACGACCATTGAGAGGACGTGCTGGTCGACGTCCATGGGCCGAGTGCGCCGGTGCGGTGAACGAGCAGGACGTGGTGCTGCTGCCGTTATCGCTGGAGGAAGAGCCGATCTTGCAAGGCTTGCTCGGCGCCGGTAGCCAGCGTGACCAGCTCGTCCATGGCATGGACGTGGTCGACGTCCATGGTCGGGGCGCGGTGGAAGGACCAGGATATGGAGCTGCTGACCTGCTGCCGTTGGCGCGGGAGGAAGAGCCGCTCATGCATGCATCGTGTGCTCGGCGCCGGTAGCCAGGGCGACCAGATCGTCCATGGTACAGGAGCGGCGAAGGACCAGGACATACAACAGTTGCTGGTCGCGTAGGAGGAGGAGCCGAGGAGCCGCTCATGCACGGCGTGCGGTGCCAGCAGCACGGTCGACCAGGGCATCCATGCCTGCCACGCGGTCCACGTCCATGAAGAGAAGCTGCAGTCCTACGTTCTTGACGAACAGGTGGGTCGTGCATGGCGCTATCGATCGGCCTCGTGTAACCATGCCTAAAAGGTGAAGAACCATGTCCAAAACGTGCTGAGCAGAGGCTGGCGCGCTGAACGTCCGCGTCCAGCAGGTGTGGCCGCCGTGCACAGTATCTATACAACATATTTGATTTTTAGCCTTTATTCTGGTGTAAAAATAACAGGTGAATTTGATCATGTGTGGCTGCTCTTGTGTTGCAGGATGTTGAGCAAGTTATTTGACCGACGTTGTAATTATGCTTACAAAAACAATAAGAAAGAAAGGCATTGCCCAAGAGCGTATTTATGAGATTCATGCAGTAACGCAAGTAGCAATGACTTCGTCTTTGTAGTTTCTATTCGCTTTATACTTTTGTTTCGGTATGGTAATATCATAAACTGAATTGTCTTTCTGCAGAAAATAAATTTTCAATTGGATAAAAAAGGCAACTGAATTTTATGTAAGCATGTGCAAAGTTGTTTACCTTACGCTGAAACTAGACAATGTATCCAGATTAGCTCTAATAACACGATTCATACTTACAAAGATTGAGTCATATTAAAAATTTAAAAAGTCTAAAATATTTGTTTAAATAGAAATTTAATTATAAAAAAATAGATACGATAAAATTTAAAGATTTAAACTAATAGTAAATGAAATAAAACATACTTCACATTATTTTAAAAAATTAATTTCTAATCCGTTTTGTGAATCGTGTATGTCAAGATAGTTTTGTTATATCGGTTTGATAGTTACACGAAACCAATAAACAAAAATTGAGGTAATTTGGAATGTGAGAATTGAAGAGTTTTTTGGAATGTTGGTGCAAACGACTTCACCGTCACTCGTACTCTATAGGTGAAGAAAGTGGAAAATAGGCGAGCTAATTAAACCTAGGGTTAGACGGTCGATAATTTTAGGGTAAAATGCAGGATGTGACAAAGTTTTTCTTCCAAAAGTAGATTTTTGTTTCTCCCGTTGCAACGCACGGGCATGTTTACTAGTCTATGCGTACGACAAAAGTCGTCCGATACATCCTATATGGTAGGCTGGTAGCGAGCTTGCCTCACGCGAACGAGCCAAGGAGCAGTTTGAGTTTGAGTTTGGGCCAAAAAATAGAGTTTGGGCCAAGAAAACAAAAAATAATGAAAAATGAACGGAAATGGTATCTGAGTCTAACGTCCGGCATTATCGTGCCAGGTAAACTTGAAAGTGGGGCAAAAAAATGTAGGCATCGCTGTTGAGCTCTTCGCCATCATGTCAGTTGTTTGGCCTATTCGTGTGGTTGGCGTTGGCTTGTCTTCTCGTCTTCGGCTAGGCGATGCGTGGCCCAGGGGCCGACGTGGTTATCGGAGTGGCGGCTCCGGTCTCTCGCCTCAGCGACGTTGCACTGAGGTTTTAGAATGTCGTCTTTGGTTGTATGGGTGATTTGGTCGCTGATTCATATGGGAGCGCGGCCTTAGGGTTGACGTGGATGTCGGAGCGACGGCTCCGGATATTCTCCTCGGTCGCGTTGCGTTAAGATGTTTGGGTGTTGGGTTTGCTTGTTAGGACGATTTGATTGTCGACTCATGTGGGGCGCGGCCTTTGGTACCGGCGTGGTGTGTTTTATGTTGTACCCTTTTTAGCTAGCTTATCTTATAAACTGGTCAACTTTGTTCTATTATATCAATGAAAAGGCAAATCCCCTATCTTGTTTAAAAAAACTCGTAGAAAATTTCATCGACGCAGCTAACAGGGACAATCAGTGGTTTTCTAACGAACAAGCACCAATTATGCGTATTTCTCGCGTAATTGTGGTGGAAAAATTCCTGTGTAGAAATTGCTGGTAGAATCCGTCCACGCATGAGGAAAGGGGACAAAGAAAAAACTTGACACTCAGATGCCACTTTCCTTTTGCTTTCTTTTCTTGGCCTAAACTCTATTTTTTGGCCGAAACTCAAACCCAAACTACTCCTTGGCTCATTCGCGTGAGGCAAGCTCGATACCAGCCTACCACCAAGGATCGTACAGGTATCGCACGAGTTTTGTCGTACGTATAGCAAGGCCGTTGTTGAAATGTGCCCTTGTGGTTTGTCGACTTGTCTTATCTTGCAATGTTCTTGATAATTGTGGTTGTGGCTTTGCGCCTTGTCAAGTACAGTATATATTACTGGATGCACATTATCGTTGATTGTTGTTGTTATTGTATATGAATTTTGCACAATACATGACCAAATTCTTAGGAACGTAATTGTATAGAGAAATCTTAGGAACACAATTGTATAGAGAAATTGTGATGTTCCTTTGTTGGTAATTTTATATATCTAGCTAAATGAGCTACGCTAGCAAATTCACGAGTTTTGTGAATCGAGCCGAATTTTATCTTTTTGTTTTGTTTTGCTAAACACAGTACAACGCAAGCGCTCATATACACGCGCACACACTCACCCCTATGAACACACGCACGCACACCCTACCCCTATGAGCACATCCGAGAGACCGAGTCGGCGGGTCGAGTCTTGGGATTGACGAAGTCACCACGGGCGTCTCGCTATCGACGGGAACGTCGCCTCCCACTAAAGAATATTCCGCCTTAAATGAGAAACACCAGCGTCAAACCCGGGGCTTGAACTCTGGTAGGCTGGGGGTACAACCACCCTCCTAACCATCTTGCCCCACATACAAGTTCTCATCCGAATTTTATCTCTGAACTCGTTAATTAAACGATTTGAGCCAAGATCAACTAGTTTGAACGACCCGGCTCGAATTCCACGCCCCGTACGTCACCGTAGCACGCAACCCTAGCCTGCTAGCCAGAACTACCTCCTCGAACGCCGGACCGGCGGGGGCGGCACCGTCGAGGGCGGGGATCCTCTGCAGAGAACAAGAGCGGACTGAGTGGAGGAAGGGCCCGAGGTAGAGGAGCCCGCTACCCTCGCTCGCTCCACGCAGCAAGGCGACGAGTGGGTGGTCGCCGCCGCCGTCTCCTCCCACCAGCCTAGCGGACGGTTGCTGCGGCGCAGGACGGCACCGCCGCGTGTTTGCCGTACGGTGAGAAATCCAGTACTTCTACTTCGTATATAATCAAGGAAAGATCATAATTACAAATTTAGGGAGATAAGATGCTGAGTTTAAACATCCCTAAAAAATAATGTGAATCCATAGAAAAAATACCATTCTAGATCAATTTAAACTATTTCTAACAGGCCGATCTGTAATCCACGACCTATTGCTGAAAGAAAGTGACAGAAGCTAGCATGACAGAATATTCTGCAGATCCACTACAGGAATCGAACAAGACGCCGACGGCCGGAAGCCGTCGGCGTATGCACGCATGCCGTCGGCGTCTTCGACCGTCGGCGTACCCAATCCGCCGTCGGCGTCTGCATCCCCGTCGGCGTACGCTGTGGTGGGCCCCACAAGACGGCATCCGGCCATTCCGTCAGCCCTCCATACGCCGACGGCATTTTTGAATTTTTTTTAAATTTTTTTTTCTATTTCGAAATTTCTAACTCAGCTACATACTAAATCTCTAATTACACACTTAATCATAGGTCAAATTAATTACGCTGGTCAAAGTTCCTGTTCGGTCATCCATCCTCAAATTGCTTCAGCCCAAGCACGCTTAACTTTTGAGTTTTTTCAAGATTAGCTTCCAAATGAGAAATGAGAACTTACTGATACTTGTATCATATCAATCGTATTAACCCCTGAGTTATGATATTACACTTTTTCATTGTTTAAATTTAAAAAATTCATTTGAATAAGTAACAATGATTATGTAATAGTATATTTTGAATAAATGACAATAAAATTAATTTTACTTTTATTTCCTTTTTAAATGGAATAATTCATATCTTTAATTCCGTTAATCGAAATTTGAAAAATAAAATATCTATGTCAATTAGAAAAATGAGAGGAATTCAAATATGACATCCATATCATCCTTTGCATTGTATAAACATCGATGGTTTAGAAAATTGATCTCTTTCGATGAATAGTCATGTTGACCATTTTGACTCTTTTTTGAAAAAAAATTAAATAAAGTGAAAAAACCCCTCAAAAAAAGGTATCCTCTGGCATTGAGTTATTTTATGTGTACTAGTTGCTATTAAAAATGATAAACTTCTTTTTTTACAAATTGTTCAAAAAAATGCTTCACAAAAAGGTCTATCATCTATAGACATGTATAGGTTTCGCGCCAAATGACCAAGTTATGGCTATCACTGTGCCATAGTTTGTGATAATGTGTCCATATTTGAAACATAGGCGTGCCTTGGTATGGCAAACATTGTTGCCAAAAACAAATTCTAAATTATTTTTATAAATATCATTTTCCATTTTTCAAGTGCCAAAAATGACTTTTGTTATGGAGGAAATACCAAAAATATGTTGCAAAAGGCACCCATCTTATTGTCACAAAGGGTACTACATATTTTATGCATAATACCCAAGTATTAGGAATTTTCTCGATTTTTATCTAATTATTCCTATTTAAATGACTTTATGCCGATTTTCCAAAAGTAATTGAAATTGAACTACAAGTGTGTGATAGTTTGGTTTAATTTTTTTACAAAAATCATTTTTAGGTACACAAGTAGTGACTTTATCACAGAAACATCGATAGTTTTGAAAAATGTGACCCCTTTCAATGAATAGGCACGACGGTCATTTTGACCGTTTTTTCACAAAAATAAAAGAAATTGAGAAAATACTCAAAAAATGAATTCCTTTGACAAGGAGTCCTTTTACGTGTACTAGTTGCTAGCAAAATTGATAAACTTGAGTTTTGACAAATATTTCAAAAAAATGCTTCACAAAAAGGTCTATCATCTATAGACATGTATAGATTTCGCGTCAAATGACCAAGTTATGGCCATCCCCATGTCATAGTTTATGATAATGTGTCCATACTTGACACATAGGGGTGTCTTGGTATGCAAAACATTGTTGCCAGAAACAATTTCCAAAATATTTTCGTAAATATCATTTTCCATTTTTTAAGTGTCAAAAATGACTTTTTAATTAAGCAAGTACCAAACATATGTTACAAAATGCCATGTGCATGGTGAAAAAGATTTTATGGATTTCATATTTGGATTCCTCTCATTTTTCTAATCGATTTAGACATTTAATTTGTTCAATTTCGATTTACGGATTTAAAGATATGAATTATTTCATATTAAATGGAAAATAGAAAAAAGTAGACGCCGACGGCCGCCGTCGGCGTATCAAAGTAGACGCCGACGGCCGCTCAATGCCGTAAAGCCCCGTTTGCGTGCCGTCACGGCGGGCCTTGTACGCCGACGACATTTTAGACGCCGACGGCAGCCGTCGGCGTATGTCGGGCGACGCCGACGGGGTTTTTACGCCGACGGCCGCGTTCGCGGCTTCCCTAGCTCGCCTTATACGCCGACGGCCCCGACATTTGGCCGTCGGCGTATAATTCGGCCGTCGGCGTCTTGTGACTTTCCCGTAGTGATCAAATCATCTTGACAGTATAAGTTTCTGTGTCAAATTGAACATATTACTGCACACATAGATTGCTCTACTGTGAATAAGACTGAAGAGCTGTCCAAGATAAATTTCACTTGGAAATTTATGCGTGCTAAGTACACTCTGGAAAATGCTATCATCTCAGAACAGATTACTTTACTAGCAAAGAGAGGCAAACACCAAGTATACCATTCAACTGCAAATCTACGGAAGAAATGTATAAAACTCCAGAAAAGCCCACCGACAGATAAAACTGAAAAGGATCCATCTTACTTCGCAAAAACGCCAGCGCGCCCGGTAATTCGGGTCGGAGGGAGTACTTACAAAGGTTCAACGTAAGTAGTGAGATACCAGATAATAAAGGGAGGCTTGGCATAGTCCAGATCCTGTAAGCTTTGCTAAAATCAAAGAGGACACAAACCCCAATCACAAAGCTTACAGAATCAGGACTATCAAGCATCTATGACAAAGATAGTTCTAAGCAAAAACAGGGAGCGAAAAAAGAGCACTCCTCTGAACATGGCCTATTAGGCACATCATCCCACAAGCTAGGAAAATCGAAGGAGATGGGATCGATCTCTCCTTCAGATTGTGGGATTGGCCTGCCTTATTCTATGTATTAGATTGGTCTTCATTATCACGACTCTATTAGGGAGCTAAGCCTTGTGAACCAAACTTGAAGTGCTCGATCACGCCGTCGCAGACTGTGCAGTTCTTGAGTAATGTCACTGAAGCCAGGAGGCAGCCTCGGCAAGCGATGGTGTGCATACAGGGGGAGCATCTCACAATTGCATCGGCTCCACTGCAGACAACCATCAACTGGCACTTTTGATCCGAGACACGCTCCATGACTCCCTGCATGTTCAGCAATTAATCAGACAAAATGAATTCAGATGTAGTGGAAAAACAACATAAGAGGAAATTTCAACTGTTTCGAGAATTTTGTGTATTACCTGTCGGCTTTTTGTGTCCAGCGACGGGGAAGACTTGACTCCACTTACAGCAGTGCCCAGGTCATGCATGCCATGACATTGCACCTCATCATGCAGGCAACACATATCTTATGAAGGCACGGGACAAGCTCCATCGCGGCTTCACAGGAGCGACATATGATGCAGTAATCACTCTTGGGATGTGGAGTCTGCAGGGGGGAGAACTGTATTAGTTACACATGATACTGAGCTTAACTAACGTGACGAGCAATGTAACTCGCAAGAATGGTGCACTTACTAGGTACATGTCCCACTGTGAGTGGAAGAAGGAGAATTTCATTTCAGTCTTGCGGCTGCTTGGAGTTACTGCTGCCCTTTCAACTGGACGATCAACAAAGCATGTTGTAGGTCTGGATTCAATCAAATCAAGCTTCCCTGCAGGTCCAGGCTCAACCAAATCAGGGTTCCTAGGAGGTCTGGATTCAACCAAGTCAAGCTTCCTTGCAGGTCCAGGCTCAACCAAGTCAAGCTTCCTAGGAGGTCCGGACTCAACCAAGTCAAGCTTCCTTGTCGGTGCAGACTCGAGTAAATCAGGCTTCCTTGATGCTCCTGTTTCAATTCTTCGAGGAAGAGGTCCAGACTCAACCAAATCAGGCTTCCTTGAAGGTTCTGGTTCATTTCTTTGTGGAACAGGTCCAGAAACAGGCTTTCTTGCAGGTAAGTCGATCAAATCAAGCTTCGTTGTACTGACAGTAATCTCATCAAGTAAGCTACCATGGGAGCTGGAATCACCATCCCGCGGGCTTTCAGCATTGCTTCTGCTGTACTCATCATCATGCTGGCTCTGAACATTACTCTCACTGGACACATCACCATGATGGCTGTCAGTGTTATTAGCGTCATCAGTGATATTGGCGGAAAGTGGTGATCTTGGAGACTCATGATCTGACACTGATTCTGGGAGCTCATCATGATCAAAGGAGTAAGGCTCTAGCAAGGGTACATACTTTGGTCGTGAGACTGGTGGAAGAAGGACCATGTGTGTTGCAGGGCCTTTTCCTACAGGGACTACACACATCCTGCAGATGCCAGGGAGGGAGCGAATGAAATCACTTAGCTTAGGATAGCCTAGAGCTGCATGATCAAGATCCATTCTGCAAATTGATCGGAAATCAGTCTTCACAGAGCTTAATGGGTACCTCTGTCTATATCGTTCAGCTGCTTCCACAAGAAATCCTGGCAACCACTTCCTGAATATGAAGAACCAAGATGGGAGGCACTTCTCTGGCAGTGGCTGCCGCTTCCCAAGGTAATATTGCTCGTCAGCTAGTTCATCCTCCATCTCACTATAACTTACTCTTGGGGAATCACGTACATTGTGCCGTAAAGAAGTCCCTCTCTGGAGTTCAGGCAAGAACGGTCTAGCAACAGCGTCCTTTATCTCCACTCTCCTCCCAAGCATATACACATGATGAGCTTCCTTTGCTCTCATCATATCCTTCTCTCTCTGAAATTTTACAAAGCCAAAGCCTCGGGACTGTATTCGGTTATCTATCTTCAGCAAAATGACTATTGCTTCCTCCACAGGTCCGAATTCAGCAGCGAAGAATTTGCTAAGGTATGCTGTCGGAAAAACCAGAAGAAGTGTTAAATGTACATCCATGTTTAGTTGTTGAACACAAGTAGTTCAGGATTTCTGAAGCTGTACCATTGTCTACAGAAGGTGGGAGGCCCCCAACAAAGATTTTGCGAGTGTAGTCATGCTTCTCCCAATGTTCATTATGCTATAAACAAACTGTCTTGTAAGAAGCAGACCATGTGAAGAAATAGTTGCTTGGTAATATAGATCGAGGATGTCGAGATTACCTGAAATAACTTATGACCTTGTTTTGGAGCACTCTGGCTCTTACTTTTAGCCCCTTGGGCAGAAAATTTGCTGGACCGAGAATCCCGGTGACCGACTGATGTCTTTGGGTGGTATAGCTGCAATGATATTCAGAGGGTATCTTAATTTTAACTTAGATAAGAAGCACATTTTTCTACATGTCATGAAATCATGTAACATATACAAGAAGTACCTTTCATAAGAATCATCATTTTCATAATCATTGAAATTATCATCCAGTAGCTCTTTGCGCCTATCCTTTTTCATCGCACGGTTCTTTTCCAGTGAGCCATTGTTCACTAAAAAAAGATATTTTCTGTTAAAAAGGCACCATGCTGGATATCTACAATTCTATATTAAAACCAAGAGTATTTAACCATTCTTCATGTAAATTCAAATAATCAAAATCCTCCAGTGTATTGAAACAGATAAACAAACAAGCAGAACAGAATGGGGTACTATACAAGGACATGTGCTTAGGTTGAAGTATCAAACACAAAATGAGGGACAATGAAGCGCTAAATTATGTCTTCTTGTGAACTCAGTCACATATTTAGATGTCCCAGAAAATTATCTTACATGGTGCAACATTAGCAGAGTTGAGAACAAAACGCATGTCTTGGGATGTCGCCACGTCTATTGGTCTTTGCTTTCTGTTCAACGTCAAAGATTCGTGTTACAGTAAGTCGACCAAGTCATTGAATACTAGAATCCTTCAGAAATACTACTCACCGTAGGTTCTGGGCTTTGGGGTTAGCCCCAGAACGCAGAAGAAGCTGTACACAGCTCAAAGAACCATTCTTCACTGCAAGGAATAATGGGGTTTCTTTGGTCTTGGAAGGTATATCGACACAATCTTGTGCATGAAGCAGAAGTGTCTTGCAGAGCAAAGAAACACAGGACCAATTAGTCACAGTAGTATTATCAAGCACTAGGAAATGAAGTAACAAAAGAGTACCTGAAGAGCCTTGTAATTGCCCTTAGCTGCAGCACTGTGCACTGGTGTGAGACCTAGTTTGTTCCCCTGGAAAACTCTGGCACCGTTCTTCAGCAGGAGCCACACAATCCTGTGCAAATACACAAGACTACTGAGGGACATTTGGAAATAGCAAGAACAAATATCTTCCATTTCAGCTGGCAATAGAGCAGAATTTCTTAAACGAGCACCTTGGCTCCTGTGTGCTTGAGCTACTACTAAGGCACCAGTGAAGTGCCGTGTTTCCTTCGGGGTCCGTTTCATTGACATCAACATCCCCCATAAGAAGCATCTTGGTGACACTCATATCTCCAGCCTAATAAAGAAGGTTGATCAATGTAAGTTTTTCTGTATATAAGTTGCAGCTTTATAAACAACATCTTGGCCTAGCATGATTAAAGCAATGTGCATCAACCAAATATGAAAATTCAGAACTGTTTTTTATAATCAAAGCTAGGGCTACATCATAATCTACACAGAGTACTCAAGGTATGATCATCATACTAACTCATTTGTATTATTTTTTTTTTAAGCTGTAGACCTGAAATTAGACAGTGAATACTAAAGCTCAATGGCAGCCATTGTAAATTCATGTGCAATGCAAATCCAGAAGTATTGACTAAGAATGAAAACATAGGCATAGACCTCAAATTACAGTTACTGAATATTTATTTTACATGGCAGCCATAGTAACTCAGTTTATGTAATGAAAATCGCAGAAGCAAAAAACAGAGGAGCTTGATTCCATCATGTATTGCAGAGTTTGAAAATAGTTGTGGCTATTTAAGTGTAAATAACGTGAACGCCAGTACCTTGGCAGCCCTAAGTAGAGGGGGCAAGGTTCTCCTGTCAATGTTTGGGTCCCTCCATGACGAGGCCCCGAATTGGTTAAGTAGCTGAATCTCACATAGCAATGCTTTCCTCCTTTCAGTGCCGTCTCTTGCTGAAGCATCTCCAATTGACAGAACCTCATCCACGAGAGAGTTGTAAATTGATCTCTTTGTCCTGACACCATCTATCACCACGCTCACTGTGGCCGATATCTTGTCTTCAGCTACCAGAAGCAGCATTGCCAGTTGAGTGACACGCCCCTCCATGGCGTATCTGTAAGCTACCTCCCCAACCTCCCTGGTTTTCTCTGCCAGAAGCCTCACCGACTTCAAATCCTACACAGACAGGAAAGTGGACAGTTTTGCATGAGAGATGCATCCAATGCCATGATCCTTTTAATCAGTTATGAATGAAAATGTGCTTGAGTCTAGTAAATGATGCTAACCTTTTGTTGCAGATAAGCCAGGAGGTCGTCAACTGAGTTGTCCAGTGACCAATCAACTTGAACCCTGAAGAGAAAGCATGCATGAACAGATTCATTCAGGTCAGCTTGGAATGGTTTCAATCAAATTCGCTATCACTAGCAAATAAATAGTAGCAATTGATGTCATTGACACACCTTCTGCTCATCAGCGCAACCTCGAGCGGGATAAGAGGTCTTCCCTCGACCACCCTCAAGTCGGTGCGGGCATTCCTGGAGAGGAGCAGCTGGATGCACCTCGCCGAGTGCGTCTCGGCAGCGATGTGCAGCGGGGTGCGCATCAGCTGGTCCCTTGCGTCGACGGGGGACGCAGTGATCCCGTGGCCTCCATCGAGGAGGAGCCTCACGCACTCCACGGCGTCGTTCCTGCAGGCAAGGTGGAGGAGCCTGGTGGACATTTCCTGGTCAAGGATCCTCGAGGCTTCAGAGCCCTTGCGGAGCCGGCCCAGCGCCGCATTCTTCAAGCTCTCCACCGCCGAGAGGAGCAGAGCGGTGTCATCATCTTCCACGGCGCGGGAGACGCCACTGTCTTTCCCCATCTTGTCGGTCCTGCCAGCTTCTTCGCTTGAACTCTGCACATTGCAAAATTGGATAGAAAGTTCAGTAGGCAGAACTTGTGTCAACAGAGTCGCAAATTTGCTGCAATACCCAAGCAACCAAGAAACTTCATCTCTTTTGACAAGAATATTGCTTCAAAACCTCTAAGATAAAAATGAAATGAGCAAAATAGATGCAAACTTGTTACGAAGTCATAATTCTACAAAATGCTGCTCTAGCATTGGCAAAAACTTATTTCGACAGTGGACTAAGAGCTAGCAAACTTGGTCCTATACGATGCTGGGTACCCAGGCAAGCCATGGAACTTCATCTGTTGGTTCTCACACACACACAAAAAAAACTAAAAAACGAGCAAATTGTAGATGCTGCAAAATCTAGTTCTAGCATCGGCAACTAGCCGCACCAGGCAAAATCTAGTCTCTAGCATTGGCATACATTGGCAACCAAACGCGCAGGGATGAGCCGATCTAGAGCAACACGATCATTAAGAAGACGCGGCCTCGGAGCGCAGTGACACGAAAATGGAAACTCTCCACGTACGGCGACACGCAAGCTAGGGAAAAAGAAAAAAGAGGCAAAGCGCGTAAAGAACAAGCGGATGCGACGAGCGCGAGTGCAGTCTATAACTCCACTGTTCACACCAGCACCCTAGCTCGTCGGAACGAATCATGGCAGCTAGCCTAAGCCTAGTCGCGTCGTCAGGACATCACGGGCGGAGAGGAAGCTGGGAAAAGGATCTCTGGGCGCGAATCGAACCAAAGGCGATGATCGGGATTCGGGATGGAAGTGAAAGGTGTTCCTTCCGGTTTGGGACGGAAGCGTGGAATCTCCACCACCACCACCGGAAGCAAGCGAGCGAGCGAGCGTCTCGTCAAATCGACCGAAAAGCAAAACCACCACCACGACGAGATGGAACGGAGAGTGAACATGACCTCATCGGCAGCAGCAGCAGCATGGGTTCCCGATCTCTGCAGCCTGTACCCACCCACCCCACCCGCCTTCACAGCTTTGGCGCCTTGGAAAAGCTCGGCTTTTGCCGTTCCTGGCGTCCGGGCCGTACGTACTCCAGCACGGAAACGGAAAAACCCTGACCGGCGTCTACCCTGGCCGGCGCGTTTGAACTGAACCCCGTCCGACCGACGCGTGGTAGCTGATCACAGGCCCCTGGAAGCTGCGTGGAAGCCGCGGTTGCGACTGCGACGGCCGGGGAGAGATAGGTGGGGCTCGTACGTCCTGCTGCTGCTCTGCTCTCGCTTTGGTTCGGTTTGTCGCTACGCTTCTGCCAAGTGTCAGCGCGGAGGGGACAGCCTCTGCTGCGATGCAGGCCCGCAGGTCGCCGGACTCTCACTCTCCTCGGGGGCGTGTAGGGTGAGTGAGTTCTTGGGTGTGGCCCGCGTGTCAGCGTGCGGTGGTAGGGTTTTGTGGGTGGGGAAGCTAGACGATCAAGGACGGGAGAAGACCGGAGTCATTGACGATGACTGATCGGAAGGGAAAGATCATGAGTGATGGAGCACGGCCACGTGAGTACGTTAGTTTGCTTCTTGTAATTGTTCGCCTGATTTGGTGATTTTTAGCGATAAATGCTGGAGTACTCCTATCCACGGCAGGCATAGACGCTCGATTGGATTGGTGGATCACTCGATCTTGAGTGCATTTTTGGAATGGTATTTGCTCACACTAGCCAGCCACGAACTTGCTACTAGTACTGTGGGTGTGCACCTACGCGCTTTCCTAATTTCCTGGGAGATCAAATTGGCTATGCGTGCTCATCCAAATCTACCAGTGTACGTGATTTTATGCGTGCTCCGCGGGCCGACGAATGATTTAACGGTAAAGTAATCACCATTCATGGGCCAATCGGAACATTTAAAGAGTACTGTACTAGCTAGATGTTCAAAGTACATCGTAAAAAAATTGCTATTTTATGCAACACTGATGTACACTACTACAGTATTATTTGCCCGTTCATCACGTCCAATTCTCATTCTTACATGCACTAGTTGCCATGTGCGTGTGCAACGCACGTCCTCTCGATTAAAGGAACAATTTACAAGTAGGAAAGACGGTACAAAGGACGACATGAATTATTTCTTTTACACTTTTGCATCGGTTCTAAATTTTATATTGCACACCATTGTATCATAGAGTCAACAGTTCTTTTAGGAACACTATAGCAATCCATTGTGTTTTTCGTCCATGTAAGAAGAAAAAGGTTTCAAGTTGACTACTTGACTTCATCGTACAGAACTAATGTTGCTTTTGTGTATGTTGCTTTTGTGTAGTAGAGAACCTAAGTCTTTAGTAGGAGCTCTGTTAGCCCATAATGAACCTAACAGACAATGTCAAGAATGTATGCTAGATAAACATGGGTAAGATAACATGTTCATGCAAAAAATATATTTAACTTTACAAAAAGTGCTAACCATATTATTTGGCCTACTACAAAACATAATCATCAAAATAATCTTGGTCAATACTCATACATCATTTTCAACATACAAGGGTACTTTAGACATTCAGCACCAGCTGCTTGTCCACCGGCCATCCCAAAATCAGGCTGCCAAACAACATTTTCATATTTCACCAGTTGTCCAGCTCCATCTGCTTCTCAGAACTTACCAGCTGCAGCTGCTTCTCATTCAGCTGCAGCTCAAACAAACAGGGTCTAAACCAATGGGAAAAATCTTTGTTGTAATGTGAACGCCTCCTTGGTGGGATAAAACCAATGCGTGCGAGCCCTGGTGTGAGAGTAAAAGCACCACGCATTTCTAACTTGAATGTTAGAAGTAGTTGTAAGTTGTAACAAACAAATAATTCTGCAGAAATAGCCACATGTGTTATTTAATTTCTGATGCTTAGGCTTTGGTACACATCAATTTGCAGCAAGGACGTCTGATGCATTGAGAAGACCTTTGCATACGCTTGGTAGACTATTCAATGGCGAGCACAAAGACGCAATAGGTAGAAGCAATCCATCGTATTTACCTCAAATCAAAACCTGGAAAGAGTTGCGCAGAGAAAATATCGATCACTGCATAGTTCCGCATTACAGTTGCATCGTCCAATGTTGTTGTGGGAGGAGGCAGGCCACCGGTGATGCAATATGTAGATGCCAACATCTGCTAGACAGAATCGCCTTTCCCCGATCAAATATGTCAGCGTGTTGCAACGGAAGGAGAAAAAATATCGGGCAACATGAATATTGGCCCAAAGTGTATCCACGCACTTGCATTGCAACGAAAGAGAAAAAAACTACTTGCCGGAATACGTTTTTGCTTAAATCCATTGACCGTCATTTTGTTGCAACGACTGAGAAAAATAATCAACTTACTGTTAATCAATATCGACCCAACCTAAATTTTGTCCCAAAATCGAATGACCCCTTAAACATAACCTCGGTTTGCCGTTCTGACGCTGGAGCGCGGGCCATAGAGTCCCAGCCATGCAGCAGGGCCCATCGGTCAGAGGGCGAAGGCACTACAAAATCACCCTGGAGGGACTGGTGAACCCCTCTCTCTCTCTCCGACGAGACTGGCCAGGAAAGCGCCGGGCGACTGGCACGCGTGGCGTTTCTTTGCTGTTGGTTGGGTCCATGCAGGTAAAGCTGCGGGAAAATCGATCCTTGTTGGAGCAAGCTAGCGCGGATCAACATGATCACGGTGATGACGACAGCGTACATGTCGTTTCTTGGGTTGGCGCATGCACTGCACGGACGAGACAATGCATGCATGGATTGATGAACGGTTCGGAACTGGAAATCTGGAATACTGCTCACAAGTGATCGATCATGTTTGGGCAGTTGCTCCACGCTAAAATTCGAGTGAATACGTACGTGTCCACCGGAGTAAATCAACAGATGAGATGTGTGTTTCTTTTCTTGGGAAGACGACGAAACAGCATATGCACGGTGACGAAGAAAGATAACAAAACGTAGAGACAAATGTCCATGTCCAACGAGCTGGAAAAAATATGCACAGATGAGCCGTGCGTCCTAACGAGAACTCACAGATGGTGCCCAATCTTCACGGATTGACGGCGGATTTGGCGAACTCACGCAAGAACACACGAAGAACGTCAAGAACACAAACACGATACAAAGACACGTTTCCCTCACCGGTCGGTCCAAGCCGGTCCAATAGAATCCCAAAGGGAGAGATTGGCAAGCAAATACAAGGAGGGATCTTGAGTGGTTGTTTCTCCAACGGTCAACCAAACCGATCCAATAGAGTCACCCTAAGATGAAAGATTGGCAAGTAGTCAAACTACAAGTAGAGGTCTTGAATCCACAAGAGGGATCTTCTCCACATGAGGAGGCCTTGAATCCACAAGGGATCTTCTCCACAAGGGGAGGCAACACCACAAGGGGTGGGTAAGGAGCCTATGCTCAACTCCCTCTCATCATTGACTCTCCTCTCTCTAGGAGGAGGGGGACTCCTATTTATAGTCGTAGTATAAAACAGGGTGCAGGGTATGAGTGGCCGGCCTGGGAGCTGGCCTAGAGGCCGGCTGTCTCGGCTGGGAGGCCGGCCTGGGAGCCGGCCTGGGCTGGCCTGGAGGCCGGCTGGCGCTGGCATGTGGCCGGCCTAGGCCGGGCTAGGGCCGGCCAGACTGGCTCCGCCACCTCCTTCTTCTTCATCTTGATGCTTTCTCCTTCCCTTCCATGCGTACGCCTTGGATGGTCTTGAGTCTTGGGCTTCCTTGGCATCTTCCCGGATGGCCGTACTCGTCATGTGATACCTAGCATAGCAAAGGGGTAGATGCTCAAGTAGTATACCATTCAAAGGGGCACGGAATGGGATCTCGTAGAGGAAGGAGTTCACCTTTAGGCTCAATGTCGACTTGTCATATGTTGGAGTGCTTGACATGGTGATGGACGTGACTCGGGCTACATCACTCCTACGTTTTCTGTCTGTCTTTCTGTCTCGGGAGCTCTCCCTCTCTCTCTCTCTGCGGTCTGTACCCACCCGTTGTTCACAGCTTTGGCGCCTTGGAAAAAGCTCGGCTTTTGCCGTTCCTCCCCAGCACGGAAACGGAAAAACCCTGAGCCTGCACCCCCGGCGCGTTTGAACTGAACGCCGTGGGACGGACGCGTGGCGCGCCGTCAGAGGCCACTCCGTGCGCCGGAAGCTGCCTGGAAGCCGCAGTCGCGATAGCGACGGGGGAGAGGGAGAGATAGGTGGGGCTCGTACTCGATCGTACGTCATGCTGGTCTCTCTCCCTGCTTTGGCTTTGGCTCGGTTTGTCGCGTTCCGGTGCCCAGCCTTGTGCCAAGTGTCAGCGCCGAGGGGACAGCCTCTGTTGCACCTGCAACTGATACTGCGACGCAGGTGTGGGCGCGCTCCATCCTCTATGGCTACTGGACCGTCAACTAGTTTAGGTTTACTTTAAATTTTGTCAAATTTTATACAAACTATCGAACTTCAATGAAATGCGTTAAGTTTAAATTAATTTGCCGTCTTTTTTTTTGTTGTGGAAAACCTATTGGGAGCGACCGGTTGGGCGCGGCGCTCCCAATAGGCAACAACGGTTGCCGGCGCGCCCAATAACGCCTGTCCGGTAACTTTGCCGGACGCTCTATTGGGCGCGCCGGTGAAGATGCATCCGTCCCGGCGTTATTTTTGGACACAGTTTTTGAACGACTCGGGTATCTCAGGAGCATCCCTTGAGATAGGGAGCAAGTTTTCTCTCTGGAAGCCCATGCCACAGCTACAGCTTTATGTGAGAGGTGTTGAGGTACCTATCAGACCGCTCAGTTGCTGAGTGTATTTTGGTGGCTCATTTCTAATCATTGAAATGTTTGCTCTAAACGTGTTAATTTCCAGCCTGTTAAAAAAAACGTGTTTCCAGCAACTCAATTTTGTGCCGGTAATGGTCAATCAAGACAAGGAATACGGCATGCTCAAGTCGCGAGTTTTAGATAGATGCATTGTGTTCTTTTGTAATGAAACAACCCGCTATACTAATGCAACAGGAATTATAGCTACAGAGAGTGCAAATTTTATCTGCTTCAAAGTTACCAATGTAAGTATCCACATGGCAAGATGGCATCGACAACTCTGATTGTCACTGTCCATCCAAGGCACACACATGCAACCGGCAGAAAACAAAAAGAATGGAAATCGGGTTTCTCAAAACACTTAAGGACAACAGGAGAGATATTGACTCTCAAAACAAGCAGCAATAGGAATAGATATGAGTTCGATAGCACATTCCAACTTAATTAGGCATGCCCCCAAAGTCTGGCTTACATCGATAGACAAGAGTTCGATAACGAGTTCTAAATAACTTAATGAGACATAAGCAAGAAAACTTAAAAAGATCTGATAGAACAATCATCGGTAAACCTACTCCTCATCCTCGGAGCGATCAACCCCACCAGTCCATGCAGGGCTCTCGTCCTCGTACCAGTATCCACCCCCCGCGCCGCCATCATCAGATTTGGGGCTGCTGTCAGGGTCACCCGCCCCGAGATCGTCGCTCCACCCGTCATCGTTCTCCTCCTCCTGCTCCTCCTCATCGTCATCGTCGCCCGTCACCTTCCCCTCCTCCTTGATCTTCTGCCGCAGCGCCGCCCTCTTCTCCGCTCTCTCGGCCTTGTCACACAGGGCGTTGAGGCGAGCAGTCTCAGCCTCTTCCCGACGTTTCTTCTCCTCGGCGGTCATGGTGGGAGCCACCTTCTTGGCCTTCTTGCCGGTGCTCTGCCTCGTACCGGAAGCACGCTTCGCGGACGTCAGGCTAGCCTTGACGACCGCCGGCTTGTCGTTGTCGCTGGCGCCCTGGACGTCTCGCGCCGGCTTGTCTTCGTCCTTGGCGATCTTGGCGCTTCCCGACGGCATGACTTCGTTGCCCTTCTTGACCTCGTCCGTGGTGGCCTTGAAAGCTCCTGGAGGCATGTCCTTTTTGCCGGACTTGATCTCGCTGGCGGCCTGGCGTCCGCCGCCGGCTTGTACTTGGCCTTGTCGCCGAGTACGTCTCCCGCCAGCTTGTCATCGTCGTTGCCGAACTTGACGGCACCCGCGTTCTTGTGGCCCGCCATGGCCTTGTCAACCGAAGCCGCGCCTTCCTTGCTGGACGCCGCCGCCGAAGGAGCTCCCTTCTTCTCCGCCTTGCCGTCCTTGCTGTCCGCCGTCGCCGAAGGCGCTCCCTTCTTCTCCGCCTTGCCGCCCTTGCTGTCCGCCGTCGCCGAAGGATTCTTCTCCGCCTTGCCGCCCTTGCTGTCCGCCGTCGCCGAAGGCGCTCCCTTCTTCTCCGCCTTGCCGTCCTTGCTGTCCGCCGTCGCCGAAGGCGCTCCCTTCTTCTCCTCCTTGCTTCCGGCCGCCGCAGAAGCCGCGCCCTTCTCCTGGTTGTCCTTGCCGGCATGGAAGGCCCGGAGCGCCTCGACGCCGTGGTTCGTGAGGATGTGCGCCTCGAGCGCCTCCGGAGACCCATACAGCTCGATGGCCTTGCAGCATGGCTTCATGGTTGGCTTGGGGTGGGGAGAGGTTAGAAAGGGCACAGGGGATGTGAGGATGGAAGAGAGCCGAGAGGGCGAGCGCGTGAGGAAGACGACAGGCGCAGGGCCTCCCCTTGATATATAGACGGAGAAGGGAGTTGGTGAAAGGGCTCACGCTCCTTCAAGCGCGGCCCTCTGACTGGTGGGCCTCGGGTTTCTGGGGTCGATCTGTGGCCCGCGTTCAGCGTCGTGGGGTTGGGATATGTCAAGCGTCGTGCTGTAGTAGGTTCCGCCCGGAACGGTCAAAGGCTGGGTGGGTAGAGAGAGAGAGAGGCAGAAAAAAGGAGGGCGCAGGCAGCAGGCTGCTGCTGCTGCTGCTTTTGCAGTTTGCAGTTTGGGGTTTTGGCCGTGCCGTGCTGGGTCGACCGGTGTTGCTATGGCCGTCTCCGGACGTACGTGCAAAGCCGTTCTCCCGTGGTCAATTCACTCCGGCCGATCGCCCGTCCGTTGGCGACCTCCTCCTCGCCTCCACTGACAGGCTTGTCCCACAAAGCACAAAACCCCTTCCACAAAACCCTACCGCCGGACACGCTGACATGTGGGCCTACACCTGCTCTCGCCTCACACACAGCATGCCGGACCGAGACCGAGGAGGACGCCCGTCCTGTGCAACTGCAGCAGAGGCTAGCTGTCACCACGACCACGCAGGGCAGCGGAAGGCGACAAACCGAACCAGGGCGGAAGTCAGGAACCAACCAGCAGTATCTCTCCCTCCTCGCAATCGCATGGCAACCAGACTGCTACATTAGTTTGCCGCCTTGATTTTGTTTTGTTTGGGAGAAGAAAAGGATCACACGCTGATGCTGCTCATGCTTTGCTTTGCGCCCCTCTCTCCTCTGATCCCGGACTTGCAGGTGTTTGTGGTTGGCCTCCCCCTGTCACCCTCACCGGCAAAGGAAGATCAGCTTTTGTCTGCAGTCCAGTTCACCCACGCCGATGCCGTGCCACCACACCACACCATGCCCCTACCACCCAACATCCCCGTTCCGTTTCGACGGACGGTGTTGGCTTTAGACGCGTTCAAAAATGGAGTACCATCTTACACACTCGTCACTGATCGATCACGGTACACAACCTGATTCAGCGTCAACAACGAATGACATACACAGGCTGTCAGGCTTCACGTACGTACTCCACCAAAATTACCTTATTACTTGATCAGAAATTTAGAATGAATGGAGTATTTTATTATCTTATTACTTGATCTTGGAACAGTGTGTTCTTAAGCCCCATGGGCAACCAAACACGCCACATGTGTATTTGTGTGTGTGTTTTTGGCCGTGTTTTCTTATATCAATCAAAGTTGCTATAGACCACCTGTTCCTCCCTGCGCATTTGGTTGCCAATGCTATCGACCATGTTGCTATAGATCGGGTTTTCTCTTTTAATTTTAATTTTAGATGTTTTGAAGAAATTCTCGTTGTCAAAAAAAGATGTTTCTTGGGTTTCTTAAGTGCTGACAGTTATAATACTGCAATGTAGATAAGATATGACAATGCATTTCATTACTAACTTTACGTCTTTACGATACCGATTTGACAATGTAGACGTTACTATATTTTCTATATATTTAGTCAATATTTGCATTGTTGTACTTTGACCAAAATTTATAAGCCTTCTTTGGAAACAACAAAGGGAGTACAATGTATCCGGATGGCACCCGCCGGGTTTAGGGCCCGGGTTTGACACCGACATACCCGCACCCGCCCTTCTCCCCGCCCCCGCTGCCGGGTACAGAGTTGCACCATACCCGCCACCCGCCGGGTTTGCGGGACCCGACGGCTACCCGCCAAGTTCTTGCTGAAGCGGCCATATGACAAGTTTTTGACAGCAATATGACACGTTCTTGCGTCTCGGCACCTTCGTCACCGCCCCTGACGAGGCGGTGCTGCTCCCTCCCCTCGACGCCGCCGTGGGCGGTCGACAGCAAAGTCCGGTGGCAGGTCCGCGGCGGCGCGGAGGGGAAGGGGCGGCGCGACGCAGAGGGAGAGGGGCGGCGGCCGGCGTGGAGGGAGAGGCTCGCTTGGTGGTCGTGTGGCCTCCCCTGGTGTGTGCTCGGTGGCAGCTGCCGGTGACCTCCTCCGTTCGGGTCTCTCCGACACGGTAAAGGAGAGAAAGAGATAAGGTGCGCTCAGAGAGAAATAGAGAGATTGTGTGGCTGAGAGGAAAGATGCGAGCGGGGTTGAGGGGATAAGGTGCGCTGTTTTTTTATAACCGTGAGGCCGGATGAGAGAGCAGCTGGTGCAGCGCCTCTCTCTCAAGATTTCCCCTTTTTCCACACACTGACAGGTGGGGCCGTCGGGTATGCGGGTATGGGTTTGGTACCCATACTTGCCTCCGCCACACCCGTCGGGTTTGAATTTTCCCCGCTAAGCATACCCGCTAGTTTTTTTTACACCAAACCCTCCCCATTTGAAACGGGCACCCGTCAGGTTTGTGGGTATCGGATACCCATTGCCATCCGGAACTATATATGACTCCAAAGGTGGCAAGAATAAGCCGTATAAACCCATTTTGAGTGGATTTGTTATCTATGGTGCGTACGCACCCCCGGTAAATCATCGATGAAAGCCGTATAAACCCTCCGTCCAATAATATTTGTCTCCCTCTGTCTATAAACATCGATGAAAGCCGTATAAACATCGATGAACTATCTGAGCTTGCTTTGCTAGTACTCCCTCTGTCTAAAAATAAGTGTCTCATGTTCGTCCAAAATTGGATGTATCTACATATGAAACATGGCAAGATACATCCACTTTTGAGCACACTTGAGACACTTATTTTTGAACGGAGGGAGTAGAACTTGGCTTTCTGGTGTACAAAGGTGGTTTCGGAATTTTGAAAAAATATGTAATCCCTCCGTCCAATAATATCTGTCTCAAGTTTGCCAAAAGTGGATGTATCCATACATGTTTTCATGTTTAGATACATCTTTTTTTGGCAAACTTGAGACAGTTATTATTGGACGGAGGGAGAATTCATCAAAGTCAACTCTATATTTTGACTTTATGGGCTCAAAGTCTACATCACATCATTGACTTTGATGAAAAATATTTTTCCCGAAATTATGAAACCACTTTTGTATGCCAAAAAGCATGTTCTACAAGGAAAGTAAGCTCAAAATGGTTTAATATGGCTTGCATCAAATTAGGCGGGGGTGCGTATATGCACCAGCATAGGTAGCGTGTCTTTTCCTCGCATTCATATATAGTATGATAATGATAAGCAAGTTGTCATTTCATACTCTTTCGAGGCAGAGCCTTAAAGATGATAATGATCAAGATCTATGCATGTAAGGTCTGATTGCTGCCATCCAGAGACACAGCGAGACACCACTCGGGCGGCTCGCGTGGGCCGCTCCAGAGGTCCCAAACCCTAGAAAAAAAACGCGTCGCGGATCTCCTCTCTCCGGCCGCTGCCGCCGCCGGCGCCGGCGGTGGCGGCCGCGCCCGGCTGCCAAAGGCGGGCGCACCCCGACGAGCTCCCTTCGCGTGGAGGGGGGGGGGGGGGGGCGCCAAGCGGGCGGCGTTGGTGGCGGTGACTACGGCGATGCACGCGGCCGGGAGGTGCAGGGGAGGCGTCGGCGGCGTTCCGTGGCAGCACAGCGCGATAGCTCCGGTGGCGGTGGCAGCGCCCGGAGGTGTCGTCTTCAGGGTAGGTGCGGCGGCGCCCAGGGCCCGATCTGGGCCCAATCTGGAGCCCTGCCCTCATCTCTGCCGCTCGGTCTTGTCCAAAGCTGCTGGCGTGGCGGTGGTGCTGCGGACTGTTGGTCTGCTTGGAGTTCTCCGGGAGTGGCCGGTAGGGTGATGCGGCCATGGCGGCCGTCTCGATCTGGGGAAGGGGCAGGGGTCCTGTGCCCGCCTTCTTCGAGCTCTATCGCATCCAGGCCGGGTCTGCTGCCACCGGTAGCCATGGGGGCTGCCGGTGGTTGACTTGGTGGTGGAGGCTTCATCCTCGTCTTCCCCTCTTCAGTGCGCAGAGCTGGGACGCCGGGGCGGCGGCCCTGGACGGTGGGAGTCCTTTGGTTGGCGGGCGAGCCAGGGACTCAGGTGCTGGTCGGTGGCCTCGGCCACAGGGGTGGCGCGGTGGCTGGCGTGCGGCTTGCGGTGACATGGGCGTGGGTGTCGCTGGTCGATGCTTGGTGCCCCGGGTAGAAGGCAGAGAGTTTCCGGGGGAAACCGTTGCCTGAGGTCTTCTCGGGATGCGATGGCGACGTCCATGGACACCGTTCCCCTCTTGAGGGTGTCGTAGCGGCTTCTCTTGATCCTTCTACGCTCCGGATGAAAATCCAAGGTCCTCGGACCGGGCGATGGCGGCGCTCTGGCGTCGTGTGTTTCTTGAAGACACCGCCTTGGAGTTCATGGCAGGTTGCTTTCCGGAGGTGTTGTGGCGTCGGTTTCTACGTCGAGCTCCCTCGGGCAAATCTTGTACCTTGTTCTACACCTCGGTGTTTCTTGTGCAGGGCCTGCTGACTGAGCCTGTCTGCCTTTGCGGAGAGTGGCGGTGATGATCCTGCTGGTGGTGCTCCTTGGTTGGTGTAGTTGGTCTCAGCGGTGTGCCGTGTGCGTTGGTGTGCCTATGCTCTGGGTGAGCTCCGGCCCGACACCTCGGCCCGTCCTGCTAGTGCTCTCCCTCTTCGGCGTTGCTCGCCTTTGGTGTTTCACCTGTAATCTCGTCGGTAGCTCTGTGTTCCTGTGTGAGTGTGTAGCACTTTGTTGTAAGCTGGGTTCAGCACCATGTACTCTGTCGCCGTTCTTGGCGTTATTAATTTAACGTTGGGCCTTATGGCCTTGTATCTAAAAAAAGATGATAATGATGAGTAAGAGATGTCTCCGCCAAATGTGTTGTTTTCATGTGAAATTTGACCTAGACTTGTGGCACTAAACGATCTTCTTATGCGGCTCTACAATTGTTCAGAATAGAGATGAGAACGGTAAATATTCTGTGTATTCAATGTACGGAGCACTCGCTCATGCCTCGAGTATCAAGGTGTTAATGTGGGTTATGAAGGTGGTCGTGTTTGAAAAAGATCAGTTAGGTTCTGGAGGTACAATCTCGCATGCTCGTGTCGAGTCGAAGACGCTGACCTATTGCGGGAAGTACTTGCAGCGGACGGGGAGAATATGACGCTTCAATGCTCGTTTGTTGCAGGCAGTATAGTTGTCTGGCGATGTCCACATTAGAATTGTGCACTTGACGTGTATGAGCCAGACAATCGGCGGCTGGGGCGCCTGAGGGCGGCGACACAATCTGACTTTTGAGTCTAGCTGATAAAATTGGTGGTTGTTGTACTTACCGTTGCGAGTCTCTCATCACTTCGGCGGGTCTTTTTTGTTTTGTTCCGTTTTCTTTTATTTCTCTCGTTTTGTTGTGTGCATCCTTAATGTTGAGATTGGTCGCTTGACAATTCATTATTTCAAAAGCTATCTGTATTTGTAGCAATTTAGTATTAATATATATCGCAAAAATGAAGAATAATATTTAAGGTGATTTGTATACGGTTGGTGATGGCATTGAGATATTTTTTATCCCATGTAAAACAAATCAGCCCTCTATCATCTTAGGCGTTGATACGAGATTCCTACAATTTTGTAGTGCGTCTGTGCACATTCTAACCTTACAGAGCCTACCCTTATAGTAATTGGTATCAGCGTGATGTGCTATCTTAACTCTTGTGGATGCTTAAAGACAGCAAGTTTCTGACGCACTATTTTCCCTGCGAGGGTACATAACGAGACTGGTAAGGTTTTTAATGAGTCAGCTTGCTGGCCTAATATATGGGGTAAAAAGTTTCAAAAAAAATTGGTATCAGCGTGATGTGCTACCTTAATCATAGGATTGGACGTAGCTGATGGATGAGTTGAACGGAGGTTCCGAGCTTTGCTAGCCTAGCGAGCTCGTCAGAAATCCGCGTACACGTTCTCGCGCGTGTTGACACGAGGTTGTTCATTGCACGTAAACCCGGCCGCATGTGGGCGGTCCTGCCGCGCTTTGTTCCACTTTGATTTTGTTTGGGAGAAGAGGGGCCAGATCACGCGCCGATGCTTCTCTTTGATTTGCGCCCTTGCAGTTGCAGGTGGATGGGGTTGGCCTCCCTCATCTTCCTGACCCGTAAAGTAATAACAGCTTTTGTCTGCGGCATGCCGATGCCGTGCCACCACACGACGATCTGATCTTGATCTACCTGCGCTCCGTTTCATCTGGCCCTGCGGACGTTGTTGGATGAGACACATCCAACATTTTACATACTGGTCGATCACGTTCAGACAGCTAACAAGATACACAACCAGACGTACGTGTTTTACTACTTTCTTAGAGCATCTCCACCGGGCCTCTAATTGACCCCCCAAAGGCACATTGAGGGTCCAGACAGCAAAAACCGCCACAGCGGCACCCTCCAAAGGGTCGTCCCGAGCAAATTTGTGTCCGGCACCCCTGAGATGGACTCCAAATTTGGAGGCCCTCTCGGGGGTGCCGGACATCGGGTGGACATGGCCCCGACAGGGCTGGCTTGCCCGTCATACGCACAGCGTCGGCGTGCCCTGAATCATTCGCTCCCCACACCCTCCTTTTTTTTCCTCTCGCCAGCAATTCGTACCATCGCCGCCACTCTCGTCGTCGCCTGCTTGATTCGCACCTCGGGGACTTAGCCGCAACGCTAACGCAGTCCCGTCTGGCGCCGCTCCCCGCCGATCTTCGACCTCGTCTAGCGCCGACGCAGCTAGTTTCAGCCCAGGTACGCCTCTTCTTCCATCCCCCCCCCCCCCCCCCCCCCGCAACCTGTTCGACCATTGGTTGATAGGCTGATTTTGTTGATTCGTCATTCTTGGCCTTGTTTCATTGCTTTGTCTCGTCAAATAGGCAATGGACAGTGACGACGAGATCATGTTTTTCGAAATGATGGCGGACGATGCCGCCCTTCTAGCCGACGACGAGGAGAATAAGATGGTCATGGCCGTACTTGATACGGCGTAACTAATATAGTCGACGCCGATGTGTTGTTGCCCAACCTTTCACGGTGCAAAGCAGCTGCGATTAACACAATTCTGAGAACAGGAAACTTCAAACTGCGGGCTTGCTTTCGATCCGGCCGGAACTCACGTACAACTCTAGTATTGGGTGTAGAAATACTCAAACTTGTCTCACGTCAACAAGGAGCAGGAATAATTCAGCTAGCCAACAATAGTACTAGCGCCTCAACTACTTTGGATCGATCGGACTATTACCAGGCAGGACAGAATCAATAGCTTGGGTTGTCATCGTAGATGCAAACCAAGCAGAACTACACGCGAACCTGAGAATCACGTGGATGATCCCTGGTGGATCGGCAGCAGACTAGAGGCGACTTGCCTCAATCTTCTGGCCAAGAACACAAAAACCAGATCGGTTCTTCAACTGATACACATACGCAGATTGGCCGCCAAAGCCATGGCGTTTTTCTGTAGTTTTACTCACGAATAAACTTGTCTAGGGTTTACATGGCATACCTAATAATTAAATACTAGCTGACGACTCAACCTGGGCTAGGCCCAAAACACAAACGCTAATAAGACTCGTATTGCAAAAGAACGCCCAGCCTTTTACATCTCGGCATGTACACAGAAAATACTAGTACTTGCATGCCTATAGACCAACTAGTACATGCATGTACGTGAAATAAGAAATAAGATAAAACTTTAGATTTCTAATCCTTGTGACGCATGAATTGGGTTCTAGAAATGAACTTTAATTGCGCCCACCATTATGTATTGACATGGTGTTCTGAACTTGGGCTCTACTTCATCAGCAGCTGCAATCTGAGAAATAGCATGACGTCTCGCAGGTACCACATACTTCTTCACAGACGAAACAATATTATTTGTAGGTAATGCCGCATCATCCTCCCTCCCTTGAAGGGAAACCGTCCTCGGTTTCGACCTATTCCTTGCAGACTTTTTCTTGAACACCTCGATGGTACACTTGATATTCTTTTCATCTTTAGGAAGAAGAGCGTTGAATTCACCCTTATGCATAAATGTGTACCTGTTAGTGCGTCCATGGTGAAGTGCGTTGACATCATGTTGCCACGAGCGTCCCAATAAGAGATGACAAACATGTAACGGAAGAACGTCGCACTCCACTTTATCAACATATCCATCCACGGAAAAAGGAACTTTCACTCTATGGGTGACCTTCAACTTGCCCACACCATTAATCCACTGCATATAATACGGCTTCGGGTGCTCCCATGTAGGCAATGAAAGTGACTCTACCACATCCTTACTAATCATATTGCTTGCGCTACCACCATCCACAATCAGTTTGCACACTTCTCCCTTGATGGCACATGCAGTTTGAAAAATGCTACGTCGTTGTCCCGGTTCAATAATGACCTTGTCATCGCGCTCAACCTTATGCGCCATCAAACTCGGCACATTAAGTTCAGGCCAACAATCCACTGCATTAGTAGCATCCTTATCAGTAGCATCTTCTAATGGAGGCATCTCATCTTCAGATTCTGAAATATATGCATTATCAACAAGCAAAATCTTCTTCTGATTCGGACACCCACGGATCATGTGACCTCGTCCGCCACACTTATGACATATAATATGGCTATGATGAGATGTGCTTGATGCAGTTTGAGAGACCTCCTTAGGTGCAGCAGCCATCTTGCTATGTTCAACACTTGCCGGCTTGTAAGAACCGGTTGGTTTAGCACTAAACGCACCATCAACATGAGAAACAGCACGCCGTCCACTGCTATAACCTGTACGAATACCTGCAGATTGCTTCTCATGACACCACCGTTCAGCCCGCTCAGCTTGATGAATCAACTCGTGAATATCATTGTATTGCATCAAATCAACACGGTCATGAATATCCTCATTCAGCCCCTCAAACAGCCGTACCATGGTTGCCTCCGCAGACTCACGTACCGCTGTTCGTATGATTAATGTTTGCATCTCCTTATAGTACTCATCAACAGTTTTCGCGCCTTGCACAAGACGACGCAATTTACTTTGCAGTTGACGAGTGTAACTAGCAGGCACAAATCTGTCCCTCATAACACGCTTCATGTCAATCCATGTTGCAGCGCGCTCCCCATTGCGGTTCAGATTATCCCACCAAACAAGAGCATACTCTGTAAATTCCGAGGACGCAACACGAACCTTCTTTTCTTCGGAATAATTGTGGTTGTCAAAAATCTGATTGACACGCATCTCCCACTCTAAATATTTCTCCGGATCAGAACGCCCCGAGAACTCCGGCACGGTGATCTTTATGCGACCGATACCATCATCCTCCCGAGCAGCTTCACCACCTGGGTTACGCCGTGGAGCAGCACCATGGCGGCCCTCAAGACCTCGTCGTGGTCGGGGCTGCTGGCCTGCACGAGCATCCAACAAATCAGAAACATCACCATCCGAGTGGCCTTGGCTGCGCGCTGGTGACCGGGACTGCCGGCGTGGTGCATCCCTTGCCTCGAGACGCTGAACGACCGCAGTCAACCGATTAAGGCTCTCTGTCACCACTCGCAAACTATCTTCCCGCTGACGATCACTAGTTGTCAAACGCACATTAAGCCTGTCCTTGACACCCGCAATATCTGCAGACAAATCTTCTAGACGCCGCACTCGAGGCAGACGCGGTGCCGAAGTTCGGAGGATCAGTGAAGGGGCGGAGGGCCAACAAGGAACGCAACAGAGCAACTGGCCACATGCTGTTGTACAACGACTACTTTGCCGAGCATCCGACGAACTTGCCTCATGAATTTCGCCGGCGCTTTAGGATTAGCAGGGGATTGTTCAGGAAGATCGTGCATGGCGTTCGGGATTACGACGACTACTTTGAGTTGAAGAGAGACTGCACCGGCCTCCTTGGGTTCTCATCTATTCAGAAATGCACGGCGACCATACGGTGCCTTGCTTACGGGCTTCCCGCCGATGCGTTGAATGACTATCTACCCATGTCTGAGTCCACCGCCGTCGAATCCACCTACAGATTCTGTAAGGCAATTGTGAAGGTGTTCGGAGACAAATATCCGAGGACACCAAATGAGGAAGACACGGCTCGTCTCTTGTCACAAGGCGAAGAAAGAGGATTTTCAGGGATACTTGGAAGCATCGACTGCATGCATTGAAACTAGAAGAACTGCCCGTTCTCTTGGCAAGGGATGTACAAGTTAGGACATCACGGAAAGTGCAGTGTTATACTTGAAGCTGTGGCAGATTATGATCTTTGGATATGGCATGCCTAATTCGGCACCGCCGGTGCCGCCAATGACATCAATGTGCTCGCCCGCTCCAATGTGTTCAAGAAACTTTGCGATGGCCTAACTCCACTATGCAACTATGTGATCAATGGCCATGCGTATGACAAGGGTTACTATCTTGCTGACGGCATCTATCCTATTTGGTCTACATTTGTGAAGACAGTCCGCAACCCTGTCGGCGCGGCAGATTGCCATTTTGCAAAGAAGTAAGAGTCTGTTCGCAAAGATGTGGAGCGGGCTTTCGGTGTGCTCCAGGCTAGGTTTGCCGTTGTACGCTACCCTTGTCTTTCATGGTCACTAGATGAAATGTGTGAGATCATGAATGCATGTGTTATCATGCACAACATGATCATTGAGGACGAGCGTGATACGAGGAGGCAACAGGTCGGCGAAGTGTTTGATTTCCAGGGGCCCATGGCCAATCCACAGTCGGGCGTGCCATTGCAACATGCAGAATTTCTTGCCATACATCGGGAATTCGTGATGGCACAAAACATCTGCAGCTGCACAATGACCTCGTGACGCACCTGTGGACTATCAAAGCGACTCAGCCGGCGGATGTTTGATATGTCATGGTTTAAACTTGAATTCGTATTTAAACTTTGTATTCGAATTTGAACTTGTGTTGTAATATTTATACATTTTCTATCTTTAAATCCTAAAACCACCTGCGATGTGTGATAATTTTTTTTATTGGCCTTTGGCGTGCGCCGCTGTGGGCGGCCTCCAAATCTCGGACGGACACATGTCCGGCACCCCCCAATTGGATCTTAATTGGGGTGCCGGACACGAATTTGGAGACCCGCGGTGGAGATGCTCTTATTACTTGATCAGAATGAATTTAGGCCGGAAAGTATATGATACATGAAGTGGCGAAATTTAGCACAGAGATGCGCACGTGGGCAGATCATCATGTACTGTAGTATACACGAACACGCTTGTCATTCATTGTTGGGCCGTATCCGCTAACCCATCTCGTTGAGAGATGGCCAGCACTCCCCCATACCTCTTTTTACTTGTAGCAGAGAGCCTCTCAGGGGGAGCTCCTACTCCACTGCCTGGTCGTAGGAAAGTAGCCTCCGCACACCCCACCCGCGTCTTATCACTGGTAGAAAATGGGCCTATGGTCCCGGTTCGGTTGGGCCATCAGTCCCGGTTGCCCAACCGGGACTGGCCAATCGGGACTAATGCTAGTCCCGGTTGGGCCACGAACCGGGACCAATGGGTGGCCACGTGGCCAGTTCTGGCTGGGCGTGGGGGGAGACTCATTGGTCCCGGTTCTTGTTACGAACCGGGACCAATGAGTGTTTTTTTTTTGGTATTTAGGGTTTAGGGTCTCCCTCTCGCCGGTGCCCCCTCTCCCTCTCGCCGGTGCCCCCTCTCCTTCTCGCCGGTGCCTCTCTCCCTCTCGCCGGTGCCCCCTCTCCCTCTCGCCGGTGCCTCCGTCGTCTCCCCCTTCTTCGCATCGCCGACGTGCTCTCCATCGTTTCCGTACGCATATTATACGCTCTACTATATACACAGTACATGTTGATGCATATATAATTAATATTCGATCTCTTGCGAGAATACAACTATTTAATTACATGGAGATAGATCAAGCCATCAAGGCATATGTAGTTCATCGTCCGAAGCATAATGTTCTCCCCTTTCATCGATGACCTCCCTAAGCAGAAATCCCGCCAATTCCTCTTGAATTGCTCCTACGCGCAGTTCTGGGTCGATCTTCTCCCGCATTTTGCTGAAAGCAGTTGTTCTCCGCTCAGTGGTCAACTCGCGAATGAACTCGCAAACGTAGAATCCACATAAATTACTCCCCGGTGGCTGCTGCGGACTTTCCACCGTTTTATAAGTTAGCTCATCTTTGAATGGACCTTCTACCTTCTGTTTGAAAATTGTCCAACACCTGCTTTGGCAAAGAAAATGAACAAAGGAGTTATTAATTACTTGACATCAGGGAACGAACGAAAGAGGGCGATATAATGCGATAATGATTGAAATTACTTGTTGAGCATTTCTTTCATGTCGGACCACAACGCTTGGTCCCAACTTAATGAGTCGTGGACTTCAACTGTGGACTTGTCAGGTTGAATGCTTAGCAGAATCCAGTGGAACCTGCGGACGTTTACATAAAGCAGACATGCATAGCTCATCAATTACACTTAACATCGAGAAAGCCAAATAAAAATATGTACAAGACAGAAACACTCACCTGAAGTTGTAAGGAAATAGTATTTCCGTACAGAAATGTTGCATGGTTAAAAAGGTGGTCAGGTCATGCTCCACGTCTTTGGGGTGATTGACTAACGTATGTGAATTCACGATATATGGGTCAACGAACCCAACCTCAAAAACTTTAGATCTTTTGCATTCCAGCATCTTCATTCTGCATAATAGCGTACAAAAGGATATATATAGTCAGGATAATATAATACAGGCAATGAACGAGCTGAGCTAGAGACTTAATTACGAAAATAAATCACTTACAGACAATAGCAAGAGAGGATAGATTTGTCGAGGGCGCGCTTTTGGAATAACTGGAACAGTTCAGTCAGTTGAACATGTATAATGTAACGTTTGAAGAAATGCTCCACTCTAACGTCCAGCGGAAACCACTCTTTCGCGTCCTTCTTTGATGTGTGCACCAGGTACCAGGTATGCAGATTTCGCATATGTGTTGATAGACCCGTCATCTCCTCATTACTGACCATAGGCTCCCCTTGGACATATTTCCGTGCCATCTCTAACATTGGCGCATATTCATAGCCTAAAAGTTGACCAAGGCTCATACCCAAGGCGGTAGCCTGTTCCTTGGCCTGAGATACAGTGACACCAAGTTCTTTAGCAGCAGCTATGGCTCTGGGGTCCAATAATTCCAGGTCCTTATCCATAGCGACTCTGAAGTCCTTGTCGACATCGGAACACACTATGAGCGGGGGGACCGATTGATTTTTCTGCTGTCCGAGCTGGGCAATTTGTTTCCCGCTTTTTGCACTTCTTCCCTTGTTCTGCTCAGACTGGGCACGTGCTAGCTTAGTAAGTTCACGACCATAGTCAGATGGCAGATTCATCGATATCTGGGATGGCTGCTCAAGGAAGGACTTTCTCCACTTTTTGGATTTTTCATCGTATACCGGCTTCTGCTCGGGCTTTTTTGGTGCAAAAAAAGCCTTATTGTAGGCAGCCACCTCCGCGGCGTTTTCCGCTACAGTCCTGTCATAAGGTCTAATGGGAAGATTCTTATGAGGTACTGTTGGGAGGGGCGACCTTTTACGTTTCGGTGATCGCTTACCCCTCATAGTACGAGCGGTGGGCGGAAACGGCTGACGCGGCGGCGGAGACGGCTGACGCGGCGGCGAGACGGCTGCGCTGGAGACTGGTGAGGCGGTGAAGAGGACTGTTGCGCTGGAGAATGCTGAGGCGGTGAAGAGGACTGTTGCGCTGGAGACTGGTGAGGAGTCGATGGCCTTGGCTGCCAGTTCGGAAGCACGATGAATTCCTTTGGCCATAGAATGGTCGCTTTCTTGGCTTCTCCAAGTTCAAGCACCTCCCCATCTTCACCTGCAGGGTGTTGCAGCTTCAGCTCCTCATAATCTTTCATCACTTCATCCACCGCGACAACAGCGTAGCCATTTGGAACCGGAGAGAAATGGTAAGTTGGATTAGGTCCAATTGGTACGACATAGCCGACCGCCACCTTCACGGTTAAGTTAAAAACTTTCACATGCATCTCACAAGGTGTGCTCTCCGTGATATCATCCACTGGGTAGCGACGAAGTGGAGCCACTGCATCATCATTACCATCCTGGAGCTCCGTGGAAGCCACGCTGCTTTTCCGATTCGATGGGCCACCGGTACCATCGCATGCAGCTTCTACCATGTGCCGTTGAGATTGGCCGCTAGTACCTTGCTGGCTAAGCACGGCAATTTGTTCCTTCTGCAGCTTTAATTCTTCTTCTATATTACGCAGCCGGTCTGCAGCAGCGCGTGCTTCCATTGCCTCCCTTTCCTTTCTCCTCTGATGGCTTCTATCAGGAAATTTCTTCCTGTGCTCGGGAATCGCAATTGTCTTGGGCTTGGAGCCAGGTACGCCTCGTAACCGTCCGTCGTGTTCCTTATTCCCAAGGGCGCGTGTGAGCTCGTCATCCTCTCTATCGGGAATGAACCGTCCCTCTTCAACATCCTTTACTGCATTTCTAATTTCTTGGATGGGTAGTAGGGGATTATCTTTGTGTCTTCTGTTATATATGCACTTCCCTTCTGCGTCCAACGTGCCCCCATGCCCGTAAAACCAATTTCTTGCCCGTTCGATCCACTTGAGTGGCTCTGGAGTGATCCCATTAGCCAGCAGGTCCGCCTCAAGTTTCTCCCACTTAGGCATGCTACCAGCGTAGCCACCAGGCCCCATAGTATGGTGGTACATCTTTAGAGCAGCATTTGCCGCATTTTTTGCAGACTTTTCCAGAGCTTCCTCTGATTTCTTGTACGCCACAAATTCTTCCCAGTAGTCCTTTATCTTCTCATACCCTTTATCGAAGTCTGGAGTCTTATTTTTCTTGACAAACAGTTTGTTCAATCTTTTCTTCCAGTTCTTGAATAGCTCGGCCATCTTCTTAAGTGCCCAGTCCTTGACTTTTTGCTCCATGATTTTCCGGGCAATCTTTTCTGCCTCATCTGGATCCTCCTCATCTGAATCCACCTCTGGCGCCGGCAGGGTGAAATTAACCATGAGCTTTCTCCAAAGTCTTTCTTTGCCCTCATCGCTGACATATAGCTGTCCTTTCTCCTTTGGCCGATGCCATTCTCGAACGGTGATCGGGATGAAGTCCCTAACAAGAACTCCGCATTGCTTTACCATTTTATTTTTAACACCAGGGGGAGCAGTCGGTGTGCCGTCTTCAGCGACTCTTTCGATCGTGTACCTTTCTTGGTCGCCCAACTTTTTGGCTGGGCCTCGTTTTGTCCTTACAGAAGATTTGCTCGATCCGGAGGGCTAAAAGAAGAAAGAGCGTTAATATATGTATATAGACAGCAGAGGCTTAATTAATACAATCTTCGGCTTCATTAATATATGTATATGCACCTCGCCGGAGTTTGCAACATTTAATGTTCCACCGGAGCCTTCGGCTTCTCCCTCGTCGGCTTCTCCCTCGCTGACTTCTCCCTCACCCCGGCCGTCGGGTTCTACCTCACCGGAGCCGTCTCTTCGGTTGAGAGACTCATCTCCCTCACCGGAGTTGTTCAAAAACTCCGTGGTGACATCGACAATATCTTCCGGCCCGCGGATTATATCCTGGAGGATATTTTCCTGATCTTCGTCTCGTTCCATAGTTTCTGCAAATTAAGAACAATGCACAAAACTTTAGTTGGGTAACTTGTTCCATATGTCAAGATACATCTACAATATCATCTCATTTGCAAGAACAAATTAGAAACTTCATATGCTGCCTTATAATCTCATTTGCAAGAGCACCTCGGGCGGGGAGCGGCAGAGCACCTCGGGCGGGGATTCTTGGGCGCGACGGCGAACTCGGAGACCCTAAACCCTAAAACATCAAGAAATTAAAGCCATTAAGCTCAAGAACATAAGACTCAAGCTAAAATATACATCAATATAGCTAAAATCATTTGCAAAGCTAAAATTAAAATTAACATCAATATAATCTACAATCTAGCTACAATGCAAAATCTACCCGTAAACTCGTATCGTAAACCCGTAAACTCGTAAACTCGTATCGTAAACCCGTAAACTCGTATCGTAAACCCGTAAACTCGTATCGTAAACCCGTAAACTCGTATCGTAAACCCGTAAACTCGTAAACTCGTATCGTAAACCCGTAAACTCGTATCGTAAACCCGTAAACTCGTATCGTAAACTCGTAAACTCGTAAGGTCGGAACAAAATTGTTTCCCTAACACAAAAAATCCTAAGTGTTTGAATTTCTAAACCTAAGCAAAAAATCCTTTAATTCATACATTCATACATTCATATATTCATACATTTAAAAAATAGCAATTTCTTCTAAACCCTCACCGAGAGGGGGCGGCGCGAGCGGGGGCGTGGAGGCCGGCCGGCTTCGGGCTCTTCACGTACTGCCGCACTGCAATGTCATTGCAAATTTTTAAACAAAATTGCTAAGTTTCAAAATTTCATTGCAACTAAAAACAACTTTATCTAAATGACTTAGCAATATTTCTAACAAAATTGCTACATTAATAATAACCTAAAATAATCTAAACAAAATTGCTAAGTTTCAAAATTGCTAAACTTTCAAAATTGCTAAACTTTCAAAATTGCTACACTAAAAATTGATAACCTATAATAACCTAAACAATAATAAGCTAAACAAAATTTAAACTTTACTAAAAATGAAAAAAAAACCTCAAATGTGCGTGTAGGCCGAGGCGGTGGCGGAGGTGGCCGGAGGCCGGCGATGGCGGAGGTGGAAGGCCGGCGTGGAGGAGGCGCGGGCGGCGCGGCGCGGGCGTGTGGCGGCGCGTGGGGCCGCGCGTACGTGGAGGAGGCCGGCGTGGAGGTGGCGCGTACGTGGAGGAGGCCGGCCGGCGCGTGGAGGCCGGCGTGGAGGTGGCGCGTGGAGGCGGCGCGGCGGACGTCGACGGCGGCGGCGGTGTGCGGCGTGGGGCGCGGCGCGGAGGTCGGGCAGCCTGCCGGCGTCGTTTCGCTCCGCGTCGTGCTCCTCGTACTTAGGCGTTTTCTGCGAATGAATCGGGGAAGGAGAAGGGCAACAGTTAAGTAGCAGGGGTCTTTGGTCCCGGTTGCTGGAAAGAACCGGGACCAATGAGTCACTGGTCCCGGTTCTTGCCAGCAACCGGGACCAATGAGAGGGTCAGTTAATGCCAGATCCAGTGGCGCGCCCATGGACTCTTTGGTCCCGGTTCTTGCCAGCAACCGGGACCAAAGAGTCCTTTTTCAAAATTATTTCGAACTTTTCAGTTCTGAAATGTTGTTCCCGCCTTTTTTTTCTTATTTAGGTGTTTGAATATGAATTTCAAATGGTTTTGAATCTGAAAAGACTTTCAACATGAAAAGTGTTTAAATTTGAATAAACAATCCAAAACCATTTTCTGTTTTCTGAAATAATTATTCTAACTATACAAACTATTAACCATTTTGCCATTTTCAATTAAAAATATATTAACTTTATTGCATATTTTGAATTGACAAAACTTTCAACGTGAAAAGTGTTTGAATTTGTATAAATAATCCAAAATCAATTTTACATTATTATTGTCATTTTCAATTTAATATGGATAAATTCATATCTTTAAATCCGTAAGTCGAAATTCGACAAATAATCCGTAAGCAGAAGTAAATGCAGAACAATTTCAGTAAACCTATATTTGTAAGATGAATGTTTGGTGTTGTAAAATGCAGAAGAAAGCAGATAAAAATTATTAATTCATTTATCTTAATGCATTACATAAAAGGTTTAATACATTATTACACATGATACAACGTCTCACAAGCGCTTGAAAGAAACACACCCCTGATCCAACATCACCAACATTATTCTACATAAACGGACTTGCTGGCTCGAAGGCCGTAGGATTAGGGGGAACGGCGGGAGGAGCCAGCCCCGTGGGCTGCCGCCCGGTTCTCGCGCGCACGTTTGCGGCGGAGGGCAAGATCCATGGAGGATGAGTCTTTCAGCGCCCAATCCAATCGGAAGCCTCCTTCGCCTTGAGCTGGTAGGAAGTCTTGGCTCGCTGGACAGGGTAGTCGCGGACAGACTAGAAGGAGGCTTCCATGGCCTCCTGTATCTGCAACCCACAACCTTCTTCCCCGTCGTCGCTCCAGTCGAAGTCGTCGTCCTCCTCCTCCTCCGCGGGAGGAGCGGCGGTGCCTGGTGGAGGTGCAGCGGCGCCAGGTGGAGGTGCGGCGGCACCTGGTGGAGCAGGAGGCCGGTAGCTGGGCATTCCTCTCCACGCCGGGCTCGTGGGCATACGGCGGGATAGACTCCCGCGGTTGCGCCCAAGCGCGCTCTGCCGAGCACGCTCGACCTCGTCCAGAAGGCGCTGCGGCGGGCGTGGCGGATCCATCTCGTGGAGACGATGCGTTCGTGGCTAGGAATGGTGGATTAGGGTTTACCCTGTCGGCGACAATATATAAAGACCTCTAGGGCAGCGCTGGGGGAGGACACGTGCCCAGGGAAGCGCTGGGGGAGGACACGTGTCGTGACCACAAAGATCGTGTGTTTCTTTCGAGCGCTTGTGAGCCGTTGGATCAGGGGTGTGTTTCTTTTGAGGGATTGTGAGCTGTTGGATCAGCAGTATCACGACCACTTCGTGAGCCACATGACCCGGTTGGTGTTACCAACCGGGACTAAAGAAGCACACGGATCGTGTGTTTCTTTCAAGCGCTTGTGAGACGTTGGATCAGGGGTGTGTTTCTTTTGAGGGATTGTGAGCTGTTGGATCAGCAGTATCACGACCACTTCGTGAGCCACATGACCCGGTTGGTGTTACCAACCGGGACTAAAGAAGCACACGTACCCTATATATAGCCGCCCTCCTCAGACAGGTTACTCACTCACACAAAACATTCCAGCGTCACTCGGAGAGGCATCTTTGGGCAACCAGCGGCAAGACGTCTCTGATGACCTGCGACCGTTCCAAACGGTTGCAGATCATCAGAGATGTGTTGCCGGACGGTTGTAGATCATCAGAGACGTCTTGCCGCTGCTTGGATCGAAGTGGCGCTCAAACACAAAACATTCCAGCGTCACTCGGAGAGGCATCTTTGGGCAACCAGTGGCAAGACGTCTCTGATGACCTGCGACCGTTCCAAACGGTTGCAGATCATCAGAGACGTCTTGCCGGACGGTTGTAGATCATCAGAGACGTCTTACCGCTGCTTGGATCGAAGTGGCGCTCAAACTCACGAGCCACCGTCGGGCTGTATGCAGGGGGAACTGTGTTTGGACGGTCGAAGCTGAGGTTTGAGAGGTTCCCACGGGAGGTGTGGGAGCCGACAACCACCTACCACGCGTGTTTCACCGGTCGTCATGCAATTAATTAACAGAAAACAAAAAAGAAAACTCACATGTGATATAACCCATTTCTTCTAGATGGAAACTCCCATTTCGTGTATTATGGTTTTCACCACATAAAGGTTTAATACATTACTACACATCACATAAAGGTTTAATACATTACATTGATTTACATAAAAGCCATGAACCCTTCTTCGCGTATGTCCCTGGCCTATGATCGCTTCAGCCGTAACCATGGAGCATCTTCATTATTTAACGGGATGCTTGGGTCAGTTCTCACTGTGAAGGGCGGAATTTCATCAAACTTATCATAATCTGCTGACATGTCTGTCTTGTCCTCGACTCCCACGATGTTTCTTTTCCCTGAAAGAACTACGTGACGCTTTGGCTCATCGTCTGATGTATTCGTTTGCTTGTTTTTTCTTTTTTTCGGTCTGGAGGACATGTCCTTCACATAGAAAACCTGAGCCACATCATTGGCTAGGACGAATGGTTCGTTCTTGTAACAACCAAGATTCTTGAGATCCACTGTTGTCATCCCGTACAGCTGGTCTACCTTTATCCCTTCTCCATTCATGTTGACCCAACTGCACCGAAACAAAGGGACCTTAAAAGTAGGTCCATAGTCAAGTTCCCATATCTCCTCTATGCGACCATAGTATGTGTCCTTTTGCCCATCGTCGTTTGTTGCATCAAAGCGGACACCACTGTTCTGGTTGGTGCTCTTTTTATCTTGGGCGATCGTGTAAAATGTATTCCCATTTATCTCGTACCCTTGGAAATTCAATACAGTCGAAGATGGTGACGCGGCCAACAAGTAGAGCTGATCTCCGACAGTGGTGTCATTCATGAGCTGTAATCGCAACCAACTGCCGAAGGTCTCCATGTGTTTTTCTTTAATCCAGGAGTCATCCTTCCCCGGGTTCTTGGAGCGTACATAATTCTTGTGTTCCTCGATATACGGAGCCACGAAGGTGGAACTTTGTAGAACTGTGTAGTGTGCTTGAGTTAAAGAATGCCCGTCCCTACATATCAGTGCTTTCTTTCCTAGCGTGCCTTTTCCACTCAGTCTCCCCTCATGCCGCGATTCAGGAACACCAATCGGCTTAAGGTCAGGAATAAAGTCAACACAGAACTCAATGACCTCTTCTGTTCCATAGCCCCTTGAGATGCTTCCTTCTGGCCTAGCACGGTTATGAACATATTTCTTCAAGACTCCCATGAACCTCTCGAAGGGGAACATATTGTGTAGAAATACAGGACCGAGAATGGCAATCTCGTCGACTAGGTGAACCAGGAGATGCGTCATAATATTGAAGAATGATGGGGGGAACACCAACTCGAAGCTGACAAGACATTGGACCACAGCCTTCTGTAAACTTGGTAGAGTTACTGGATCGATGACCTTCTGAGATATTGCATTGAGGAATGCACATAGCTTCACAATGGGTACTCGAACATTTTCCGGTAGAAGCCCCCTCAATGCAACCGGAAGCAACTGCGTCATAATCACGTGGCAATCATGAGACTTCAGGTTCTGGAATTTTTTCTCTGCCATATTTATTATTCCCTTTATATTTGACGAGAAGCCAGCCGGGACCTTGATACTGCTCAGGCATTCAAAAAAGATTTCCTTCTCTGCTTTGGTAAGAGCGTAGCTGCTTAAGTATTGACGCCCTTTATCCGTCTGCTTGTTGTATGGGTCTTTCATACGTTGCTGGTCTGCCCGTGCTTCCGGTGTATCTTTTGTCTTCCCATACACGCCCAGGAAGCCTAGCAGGTTCACGCAAAGATTCTTCGTCACGTGCATCACGTCGATTGAAGACCGGACCTCTAGGACTTTCCAATAGGGTAGCTCCCAGAATATAGAGCACTTCTTCCATATGGGTACGTGGTTGTCAGCGTCATTCGGAACAGATAGACTGCCAGGACCCTTTCCAAAGATTACTTCTAAATCCTTGACCATGTCATATATAACATCACCATCAGGGAGGTTAGGCTTCTTCCGGCGATCTGCCTCACCGTTGAAATGCTTGCCGGGCTTTCTTACGGCATGACTGTTCGGAAGAAATCGACGATGCCCCAGGTACACATTCTTGTTTCCCAAATGTATACTTTCAGTCTTATCTAAACAGTGCGTGCATGCATTGTATCCCTTGTTTGACTGTCCTGAAATGTTACTAAGAGCAGGCCAATCATTGATGGTTACGAACAGCAACGCTCGTAGGTCAAATTCCTGTTGTTTGTGCTCATCCCACACACGTACACCTGGTTCGGACCACAACTGCAAAAGTTCATCAACTAATGGCCTTAGGTACACATCAATGTCGTTGCCGGGTTGCTTCGGGCCTTGGATGAGCACTGGCATCATAATGAACTTCCGCTTCATGCACAACCAAGGAGGAAGGTTGTAGATACATAGAGTCACGGGCCAAGTGCTATGACTGGAGCTCTGCTCCCCAAAAGGATTAAAGCCATCTGTACTTAGACCAAATCTTAAGTTCCTTGCGTCATCTGAAAATGTCGGGAACTCTCTGTCGATTTTTCTCCACTGGGACCCATCGGCGGGGTGTCTCAACTTCCCGTCTTTCTTACGCTCTTCTTTGTGCCATCGCAACAACCTGGCATGCTCTTTGTTTCTGAACAGACGTTTCAACCGTGGTATTATAGGAGCATACCACATCACCTTAGCAGGAACCCTCTTCCGGGGGGGCTCGTCATCGCCCTCAACATCACCAGGGTCATCTTGTCTTATCTTGTACCGCAGTGCATTGCATACCGGGCATTTATCCATGTTCTCGTACTCACCGCGGTACAGGATGCAGTCATTAATGCATGCATGTATCTTCTGCACATCTAATCCTAGAGGGCAGATAGCCTTCTTTGCTTCGTATGTAGTCTCGGGCAATTCGTTATCCTTTGGAAGCTTCGGCTTCATTATTTTCAGTAACTTCTCAAATCCCTTGTCAGAACAACCAGTCTCTGCCTTCCATTTCAGCAGTTCCAGTGTGGTACCGAGCTTTGTGCTGCCATCTTCGCAGTTTGGGTACAGCAACTTTTTGTGATCCTCAAGCATGGCCTCCAACTTTAGCTTCTCCTTTTCTGTATCGCATTCTCGCTTTGCATCAGAAATGACCCCACCAAGACCATCAGCGGGCTCATCTGATGCCCGATGTTCACCTCTTTCTTCTTCAACGTCTTCCATAACAGTATCACCGCATTCCTCAGGGAACATAGGATAGTTTCATCATCCTCCTCTTCTTCATTGTCTTCCATCGTAACCCCTCTTTCTCCGTGCTTGGTCCAACAATTATAGCTGGGCATGAAACCTTTCCGAATCACGTGGTCTTGAATGGTTCTCGGGTCAGAGTACTCCCTGACGTTCCGACACTTCTCACATGGACAAGGCATAAAATTATTCACTTTGTTTGCCTCAGCCACATCGAGAAATTTATGCAGGCCTGCAATAAACTCGGAACTGCGTCGTTCGCCGTACATCCATCGCATCCGTGCATCCATCTGCATCATATATATAATTAAGTTTATCAAATACCATTACAATAACATCTTGAATAGTGAAATGACCACCGTACATCGACACGTGCAATATTTCTGTATCAATTACAGACGAAAAGGATAAAGTTGCTAACCTCGGCCGAGGATATCATTTTGTGTGAACTTAAGTGTGGGTCGGGCATTTCATCGAACACATCTTGTGCGTGGCAAAGGAAAAAAAATAGCACCCACTTCCCACCAATCCAAGAGAAAAAAAAGAGGAGAGAAGGGGGTGGGGGTTATTTATAGGCAGGGAGGGGTATTGGTCCCGGTTCTTGGCACGAACCGGGACCAAAGCTCCGCCGCACGCCACGTGTCTGGCTCTGGAGCTTTGGTCCCGGTTCGTGCCAAGAACCGGGACCAATACCCCCAACCGAACCGGGACCAATGGTCCACGGGGCCGTGGCAACTCGAACCGGGACCAGTGCCAGGCACTGGTCCCGGTTTTTACCTGAACCGGGGCTAATGGCTGGGGCGGCCCTGGACCAAAGATGGTTTTTCTACTAGTGTATTGCGCCGGCCCACTTTGACGACTGCTGGCTTATTTGCGGTTCGACTGTTTCGCATCACATGGATTTTGGGAGAGAGTTGGTTCTATTTTCTCTCAAGAGTGCATCGGATGGACTTTTTCTTTTTGAACTTTAAAACTGTGAGGCAAAAACCACATAGCAATTAATTAGTCAAAACCACAAAAACTGTACAAAATAACTACAGGTAGAAAGAAATATTTACAACCTATACCAAACTATCTATCCAAGCCATCAAAGCATCCCGATATTTACTCTTGATCCTATGTCCTAGAAGAGACAAATCATGTACAAAACGAGGAGAAAATGACAAAAAAAGCTACCACATTTGAACACGAGACGACAAGAACGACACATAAAATACCTTTTTTGGGGCTAGTCTGTGACACGCAGCACTGATTCTTCCGTTTAAGCATACTAACACGTTTTCTAGACGGATCGGTCCCACCTGTCGGGTCTATGTGGCAAAATTTGATGGCGCAGAGAAAAGGAAGTGTTAAAATTGACGTTGGGCCCACCTGTCATCGTTTCCCTGCATCCTTTTTCTCACCTCTTCTCCTCTCATCCTTTTTCTCTCTCCTCTCCCTGCCCCGTCACCGGCAGGGTCGTTCGGCTCGGCGACCTGGTCCCCAACCACGCCACACCCACGCTCAGGGTGCTCGTGGCAGACGCCGACGCATTCCGAGACCTCGCAGGGGAGCCCGTCATCGAGGGCCGAGCAGGTACCGTGGCTGACACCCGACGCTGACGCTGCGGAGGTGCTCGCGGCCCTGTCCGCCGCGGACAGGCACGGGCGCACGGGGACGATGTGGCGTGCGGGTTCTCGTGCAAGGAGAGCGACCGCAGCCGTCGCTGCCTCGCGGCCGTCGGCGCGGCTGTCGTCCGCGTTCCGGGACCTCGACCAATGGGAGGCGGAGCGGGGTGCCAGGGTGGCCGGAAAGAGCACCGTCGAGCTCTTGTAGCTGCAGTCCGGAAAGAGCACCCGCGCCGTCCGCGTCCACGACGCGCGCGCGGCTCGGGCCTCTGGACGGCTGGGTGACGCGGTCGAGGTCGTAGCGGCATGGGGTCTACTCGGTGACTCCTTGGTGGACTCGCCAAGACGGCGACGCGCTGGACTCCCATGGGAACGAGCGGCCAGGGCCGGCTCTGACCCAAGGCAAGAGGCGCGACAGCCCAGGGCCCACCCAAATTTGGGGCACATAACTAGGACTTATATAGTACTAGTAGCGTGCCACTAGTACTAATTTTATAAACGCCCTGATTACTACTAGTGGCGTACATAATATAGCGCAAGTCAGAAGAAATATATAGAAGCCATAATAAAGAAAAATCAGAGGCCCTTTAATTAGGGGCCCATTTATGAAGTTCGCCTCAGGGCCCCTAAAATGTTAGAGCCGGCCCTGCGAGCGGCGCCCGGCCGTGCGCTTGACCAACCCTGCCCTCAAGCTTGAAGCAGTGGCGGAGGCTCCATCCGAATCACGAGTTGGTCGCCGTGATTTCTGTTTGATGGACTGCCGTGGCTGCCGTCGAGGCACCGCTTTGTTCGGTAACAAGGGACGAAGGGCTTCTAGGGGAGTCAACGACGTGGAAGCTGGGAGGTAGCGGCGAGTCCAGTGGCGCCGGCGGCAGCTGCACGTGGGTGAGGCCTTGCGTCAATGGGGGCGAGGGCAGCGGCCGGTCAGGGGCGAAGGCGGCGGCCGGGTCAGAGGCAACAACGACAGTAGGTCGCCCGGGAAAGAGGTGGGGCTAGGCGCGCCGTGGGGGGGTCGCAGGTTTAGGAGCCAGTGAGACGGCGCAGTGGTACATCGGCGAGGAGCACCGGGAGGGCGAGCGACGACCCTCCCCCAAGACGCGTTGGAGGTTGAAGCGGGGCGACGGACCGCTGCGGCGTGGTGGAGATGGGATGCGGGGTGGGGGCCGGAAGCGGTGTTGGAAGGCGCAGTCGAGGTCGCCAGGCATCATGCGGGCAAGGTTGGCAGGCCTCCGCGGCCGGCGCGTCGAGGACGAGGTGGAGAACGGGGGCGGAGCACCTGGCCGCGCAGCTACTTTGCAAGAGCTCCTCTACTCCCGGTCGGCGGTGGAGGAAAAGCAAGATATGAGAGAGAAAGGGTGGCTCAGAGCATCTCTAGCAGAGGCTGCAAAACGCAAACCCGCAAAACAGTTTTAAGTGTCGCGGAACGCGCGTTTTTTGGCTCGAAACGAGGCGCGGCGGAACAAAAACCGTATACACAAACTGTAAAAAGCTCTGAGCCCGACAGCAGCTCGGCCGCCGGCACCGCTGCTCCCCGCTGCCCTCGCGGCCGCCGCCGCCCTCGCGGCCGCCGCCACAGCTGCTCCCCGCAGCCCTCGCGGCGGCCGCCGCCACCTCACCACGCGGCCCCCGCTCGTGGCCACCGCTGCTCTCCACGATTCCGGCGATTCCACCGCCGCCACCTCTCCACAATTCTGGCGATTCCGTCGCCGCCGCTGCTCCTCACGATTCCGGCGCCCATCCTCGCGGCCACCTCTACGCCTGCCCAGCGGTTCCGGCGATCTCGGAGTGTACGTCGGAAGTTCGGCGGATTCCGACGAGTTCCGCGGCTGAAGGTCGTCGGTGGGTGCTGAATGTTCAGCCCGCCAACGCCTCGCGCGGGATAGAGGGCACCTTAAATTCGGTCGCGAAAACTGGCACTTTAAAGTTTGGATGGTAAAATTCACGGGCCCCCTCAAAATGGTTTAAGGGTCGGCGCGTTTTAAGGTTTCTGTTCTTTCCGTTTCTTAGGTTTTGAAACCTTATCCAGCAGTTATTTTGAGGTTCCGCGCGTTTTGCGGGATTTGCTAGAGATGCTCTCAGGGGCCATGTCGGTCTCGTTGACTATTTTAACGGATCCGTTTAACTATTCCATCTAATAGTGTCATGTAGATCCGACAAGTGGTCTCGATCAGTCAGAGAACGGTTTAACTCTAACAGAAAAATGGTTAGAGGGCTAACCACGATAGAACAGTGCTACGCGTCACAGACTTGCCCCAAAAGAGGTATTTTGTGTCGAAAAATTCAAAGATGGGGTTTCTTGACATCTCGTGTTCATATGTGGTGGTTTTTTGTCATTTTCTCACAAAAAGAGCTCTCCAGCGAGCAAACGAGGGTCTCTGTACCTGAAAGATGCGTCCATGCCTTTGCAGACAAATATGCTGACATGCAGTGGCGACAACCTCCATAAAAAAGGGTTTTGCAAAATCCCTCCTAGCCAAAGCAATGGCCTGAAACATGTCCAAACTTCCACCCCAGTCAATCTGGAGGTAATTCCAAACCCTCCGACTGAATTGACAGTTGAAAAATAAGTGCATCCTGTCCTCAAAAGACTCGTACATCATAACACACAACCGTTATTCTCAGTAACTTTCCAATGTCATTTTAGCATCATGTCCTTTGTATTTAGTCTATCATTCAGCAGCAGCCAAGCAGAGATCTTAATCTTCATGACACAAGATGACTTCCAGATCCACTGGGATACCACAGGTGCAAGCAAATGCTCATGAGACAAATTATAGAATTTCTTGCCCTTGTATTCAGCGCCCCAGCTATAGGTCCAGACATCAGACTCATCATTAAGTGGATTAGCTAACATCTCCTGCTCGAAAATCAGTAGCTCATCTGTAGCTTGCACCGATAGAGGTAGATGAAATACTTGCTACACACATAAACAGAGCCGAGAGAAACGACCAGCTAAAGGCACAGTTGTTAACTCCGTGGGATCATCTAGGCTAGATCTTATCGGTAGAAACCTTTATACATTGCATCTGTGTTGACATGTGAGTGAGAGAACAGAGAGATGGTAAGGAAGGGGGTACCTTCTCCTTGGCTCGACGAGCTCGACGTGCCGGCCATGGTGGAGGGTGGCCGGCGATGGCAGGGAGTGGGCAGTGGCGGCGTCGGAGCTTCCCGTGAGCACTGCGCTTGCCCTAGATCGGTAGGGTATGTTGGTGGAGTGTGTGGCTTGCGATGAACCTCGTAGTGCGTGCCGCCGGCCCCCCACCCTTTATATAGCGTAGGTCACAGGGGCCCGTCAACCATATGCGGTTGAGCGCCCCCGATCAGGGCGCGGATCAAGGTTCCGGTGCGGCCGTTGGACCCACGCGGAAGAGATCAACCTAACATTCTCCCCCTTGATCTCAACTTTTACTTTTAACCATATACTTTATACTTTACTCGTTTCATCACAGATCAGTACATAGAGCATGTTTCATCGTCACAGCTCAATTACCGATAGAATCAGACAGCTACAATATACCTCTTTGTTTTTAAACAAATTATGTTCCTTTTCGGGCCTCTCATGATCCAGGAATCATAAACTTTCCATTAAACCCATGCCGGCTACGTGTTCCATGAACACACTGGGTGGTAAGCCTTTCGTAAGCGGATCCGCAAGCATATCCTTTGTCCTTATATGCTCGAGACTTATAGTATGATCCTGAATTTTATCTTCCACAACATAATACTTTATCTCTATTGGTTTGGTAGCATTACTCGACTTGTTATTGTGAGCATAGAATACTGCGGGCTGGTTGTCACAGTACATCTTTAGGGGTTTTTCAATGCAATCTACCACTTTCAAGTCTGGTATAAATTTCTTTAACCATATCACCTGCCCCGTGACCTCATAACATGCTATAAATTCTGCATACATCGTGGGCGATGCAACTATTGACTGTTTGGAGCTTCTCCACGAAATAGCCCCTCCAGTGTGAGTGAACACGTATCCTGACGTGGATTTTCTATCATCTTTGTCTCCCGCAAAATCTGCGTCTGAATACCCGCTTATCTCTAGGGAATCAGATCTTCTGTATATTAGCATGAGGTCCTTTGTGCCTTGCACATAACGCAATGCTTTCTTTACCATCTTCCAGTGCTCCATGCCTGGATTCTCTTGATATCTACCGAGTACCCGGTGATAAAACCTAAGTCAGGGCGAGTGCATACTTGTGCATACTGTAAACTTCCAACAGCCGAACCATATGGTATTGCTTTGATTTGATCGATCTCGTACTGGTTCTTGGGACATTGGAATTTCCCAAAACTGCCGCCCTTGACTATAGGAGCAGGTGTGGCACTACTCTTATGCATATTATACTTTTTAAGGACTTTTTCTAAATATGCCTTCTGCGATAGTCCTAAAACTCCATTTTTCCTATCTCGGTGAATTTCTATGCCCAAAACATATGATGCTTCACCAAGATCTTTCATATCAAAATTTGAGGATAAGAACTTCTTTGTTTCTTGTAGTAGACTAACATCACGGCTAGCAAGCAAGATATCATCCACATACAAGATTAGGAAAATATATTTCCCATTTTTAAACTTTGCATAAATGCAGTTATCCTCAACATTCTCTTTAAATCCAAGACTTTTAATTGTCTCGTTAAACTTTAAATACCACTGTCTAGAGGCTTGCTTTAATCCATAAATGGATTTCTTCAGGCGGCATCCCGTATCTTCCTTGCCTTCCATGATAAAACCCTTGGGTTGTTTCAGGTAAACATTTTCTTTTAAATCCCCGTTTAGAAATGCCGTCTTAACATCCATTTGATGTAGCTCTAAATTAAAATGTGCAACTAGTGCCATTATGATTATGAAGGAATCCTTACATGAGACAAGGGAAAATGTCTCATTGTAATCTACCCCTTCTTTTTGTGTAAATCCTTTTGCCACAAGTCGTGCTTTATACTTTTCTACATTCCCTTTTGAGTCATACTTAGTTTTGTAGACCCATTTATAGCCTACTGTTTTGGCTCATTTAGGAATATTTTCTAAGTCCAAACGTCATTGGAACTCATCGATTTCATCTCGTCTTCCAATGCCTCCAGCCACTTCGATGAGTGAGGGATTCTCATGGCTTCTTCATATGAAGTGGGATCATCTTCCACATGAGCTATTTTTGTGTTATAAACTTTATAATCAGTAAAAATAGCTGATATTTTAGCTCTTATAGACCTTCTAGGGGCCTCATTTTCTAAAAGTGGCTGCTGCACCTCCCTTTCATGCTCAACAACGGGTTCAGTCGGCTCCTGATGGGCAGTTTCCGGATCTTCACCCATAGTTGTCATGGGTGGAGTTGCAATAGGTGCTTGCACCTAAAACTCAGGAATTGTCGGTGCAGGTACAACAGTTAGTGCGAAAAATGGCTCTTGAATCATCGGAAAAGGTGCACATCATTTCGTCCTCTAAGAAGACTAATGTCTCGTTTCTACAAACTTTGTGTATCTGTCTGGACAGTAGAAACGAAAACCTTTTGATTTATCAGGATAGCCAATGAAGTAGCTGATAACCCACAAGTATAGGGGATCGCGTGTAGCCTTTTCGATAAGTAAGAGTGTCGAACCCAACGAGGAGCTAAAGGTAGGATAAGTAATCTCTCAAGTTCTATCAACCACTGATACAACTCTACGCACACTAAACGTTTGCATTATCTAGGAAATAAAACTACAGTAGCAATACGGGTATGAGAGGTAGTTTTGCAAGATAATAAATACAAGAAAGTAAAAGTTAGTGCTGCAGCAATAAAGTACACTAAGTAACCATATACTAACAGTACCATGAGTGTGGAAAAGTGGTGGTAATTGTGGTGGCTTTGTCCAAGATTAATTAGTGAAGGTACTTGGTTCATTGTCTTCGATGCAGTTTTCTATGTGGGAGAGGCTAAATATACATGCACTCCACTACTTGGGATTACAAGTACTATATGATTGGATTGTTAGCAAGCATCCGCAAATACTAACAATGCATTAAGGTTTCCCCAACCATAGTCTTAAGTTCATGGTCCTCTTACTCCCATACGTGCAACTAATCGGTTCGCGTTCTCAGGTTTCTGTCACTCCGGCAGAACTTCCCCCGCTTCGTTTACAAATACTACCAACCCTAGGATGTTTATCCATGCGCGCACAAATATAATGCACACCAAAGGACAGTACCATATAGACATACAACTCTAATGAACCTCATGCATTCAATTAAGCAATCAAAAGACAAATAAACTACGGAAACATGATGTAAATCATAGGATAAATATTATAGCATCAAACACCATGTTTACATAGGACGGTACAGAGGTTTATGGGAGGATGAACCACTGAATACAAGGAGGAGATGGTGATGGAGATGGCGGTGAAGACGGCGGAGAGGGCAGCGAGGAGCGCAGGGCGGCGGCGGCGGCGCCGGCGGCGCGGAGAACTCCTTCCCCGCCGCCGGCATCATGGGGGAGCACGTCCCTTAGCCTCCCTCCTTCATGGCTTCTTGGGAGCCCTCCCCCATGGAGATGGGATCCATGGGGGAGGCAAAAACGTGGCTTTTGGTGGCTGAAATTCGTGGGTGGAGGAGTACTCCACGAGTTAGGTTTCCTCCCTTTATATATCTTCTCGGATTTCCGTCACCCCCTTTTAGGGTTACATCAAAACGGGCCTACAGGCCGCGTCCGAACTCCGATTGGGCTGATCGCGGGCTTAAAATCTTCGTATGGAAAATTGTGACAACTTTGTTTTCGGGGAGACTTCCGTTGGACGTCATCTTCGAGGGTCAAACTGACAATCTCCGTAAAAACTTATCAGACAGATTTCAGGAAAGTCCCAATTCGACCCCAACAAGGTTTCCTCTTGTATTCTTGATAATTTCTACACATCAAATAGTAAAACAAGAACATTGTGCACTTTTACAACTACTAGTAGCCTTGCACGTGCACGCACGTCTCGACAAGACACATCTTATATTTTGGTTGAATGACACTTACAATAGAGAGTATAGGTGGTATATAGATGTATAGTTGTGCCACACAAAGACAGAGGCGTTGTGGAGCCCTCCAACGATTAAAAATTGTGTTAAGCTACATTAACACAGAAATTTGAATTGTATATTGAACGTGTTTAACACTTTTGCCAGTTAAAATGGTGGATGCCTTCACTTGCAATTCATAGCTCTACATTATGGTAAAATAGTTACTTGAGATTTATTAAAAAATAACTAACTACAACACTATTCAAGATTATTTGCTAAACATGAGTTCATTGTCAGTTCCTATAGTGTGCAAGTTTCAGTATCAATAGTCATTGTTGCCTGTACTTCTGCGATTTCCAATCCTGGAGTTTTGTATGATCTGCGGATAATTTCCACACAGGAGAAAAACGTAAAGCAGCTCACTAAGCTTATCCAAAACCTCCAAGTGCATGTACTACGCCATGGCAGTAATATTCAGTTCATTTGCCTGATCACGTTCCGTTGAATTAACCCTCGGCTACAAAATAGTAATGATTATTTCGGAAACAATAAAAGGAGAAATAGTCTTGAGATACTTCGACAACATTAGGAAATATTACATCGATGTTTATTTCACAACGTTAATGACGACAATTCGGATTTCCGTCACCCCCTTTTAGGGTTCCACCAAAACGGGCCTACAGGCCGCGTCCGAACTCCGATTGGGCTGATCTCGGGCTTAAAATCTTCGTATGGAAAATTGTGACAACTTTCGTAGACTCTCCATTGACGTCATCTTCGAGGGTCAAACTGGCAATCTTCGTAAAAAGTTCTCAGACAGATTTCAGGAAAGTCCCAATTCGACTCCAACAAGGTTTCCTCTTGTATTCTTGATAATTTCTACACATCAAAGAGTAAAACAAGAACATTGTGCACTTTTGCAACTATTAGTAGGTTAGTCCAAATAAATAATAAACTTAATATAAAACAAGTGCTAAAAGCATAAAAATGGCATGAAACAATCAAAAATTATAGATACGTTTTGGACGTATCAACATCCCCAAGCTTAATTCCTGCTCGTCCTCGAGTAGGTAAATGATAACAAAATAATTTTTGATTGTAAATGCTATGATCAGGTCTTTAACAATTGCATGATGTATGGATAATAAAACTTAGCAATCATGTTTCCTAATGAAAAGTATCAACGAACTAAGAGCTTATAACATGAAATTTATAAACATCAACAAGATTGTAATGACCATAATAAAGCATGATAGAGTGGTATCTCGCTTGCCCTTAATTGTGGAGCAAAACATAAATGCCAAGGCACCTCTGAAGTTCAAGTGAAGACTAGATATAGAGATATCAAAGATAAAAGCATCATGGTTATACCTCAATTAATCGTATTCTGGGACAAGCACATTACACTAAGAACGACAGCTATGCTCTCGAAGAAGTGCTCAAAGAAAGGATGGTGACTCAACATAAAAATAAAAGATTGGCCCTTCGCAGAGGGAAGCAGGGATTAACACGTGCTAGAGCTTTTTGTTTTAAAAACAGAGGTAAAAATGTTTTGAGAGGTGTTTGTTAATTGTCAACGAATGGTAGCGGGTGAGAACAGTATTCTACCTGTCAAACGGACTTTTAAGAGCGGCTCCCATGAAGGACGTTATTTCTACCAGCAAGGCAGATCATCCCTCTTTCTCTTTGGTTTACACACATTCAGGTATTTCACTGTTTGTCATTGCTTACTGATGAATCAGGGCAAAAGTGTGAAGAGAATTAATTGGTTAAAGTTGTAATTAATTGGGACTGGGCACCCCGTTGCCAGCTCTTTTTGCAAGTTATTGGATAAGCGGATGTATATGCCACTAGTCCAGGTGTAAAAGTCCATTTGACAAATAGAATAAAGAATAACCACACTAATTCCTCATGAGCTAGTAAACATTGACACAAAAAGAGAAATATTTTGAAGGTTTTAAAGGTAGCACATGCAAATTTACTTGGAATGGCTTGAAATACCATGCATAGGAATTTTTTGGTGGACTCTTTGGGATAACTTGGTTTTAAGGATTTGGATGCACGAGCAGCATTCCCGCTCAGTACAAGTGAAGGCTAGCAATAGACTGGGAAGCGACAACCACGAGAGCGATAACGGTCATAATCATGCTTGCGACAAAATAAAATTAACGGAGGCATAAAAACGATACTAAAACTCTGAGGCAAAATAGATCATCAAGGCTTAATTGACTTTTATTTTTCAGTCATAACATGTGTGAGCATGTGCCAAGTCGATTCAAGTGAATTATTCAGAGGAGGATACCACAATACCATACCATCTTATGAACAGGACAATGCATGTTGATATCAAAATAACATAATATGCACTATTAGCTAGTTGAGACTAACCATAAGAAAACATAAACTACTAAACAGTATTATTCACACATCATTTTTAAGTTTCAACAAGTAATCCATTAACCAAGTAAACATTGAAAACAGAGGATAAATAAAATATGTGACGATCCACTTATTAATGTAACTGGTGTTTGATGCTAAGATAAATAGATAATAAAATACAGCCGCTTCAAGTTTAGTTAAGTTCCTATGTTGCTCAAAAAACAAAGTTTAAAGGTTTGCAAACCGTGGGGTTATTGATGAAGAGGGATGCGGGGACATCCCCAAGCTTATGACTTTGGTAATTCTTCAATATTCCATAGTTTGGTGTTCCTTCATTCTCTGTGAAAAAACTTCAACACAAAAACTTTCCCATTCTTTTCTGCGGTTAGACATTAGTACAATAGATAATATTTCCCAAGTGCTACTATTAAACCAAATAAAATTTTGTTTTTAAGTTACAGAAAGGTTGCTTAAATGGCCAACTTATAAATGAAAGGTAAGAACCATTAAAAATCAAATGAAAACGAAAAGAGGCCACTCTTGCAACAAAAGTCAGAATCTGTCCAGAAAAACAGCAGCTGGAAAACGCAATTTTTAGGTGCACTTAAACATGCCCGAAATTTTAGCCAATTTTTGTACATGCAGAGGATTAGGTGCTACAACATCAGTAATTTTTTCGTGATTTTTAGAGCTTCCAGTAAAATATGAAAAATCGCGCAATAAGCAGTAGATACCGAAAACAGAAAATCACTTTTTACATATGTATCAACTAAGCTAAATGGATAAAACTTGGTACTTTATTTTTGATAAACTAAGAAACCAGAGGCTAAGCAAGACCTAAACATGCTAGCTACAGCAAGGAAAACTCTAAATAAAAATCAAAAGTAAAACCCAAATAAAATTAAAATAAAGAACCAAACAAAGAAGCAAAACAAAAGAAAATATTTTTGTTATTTTGAATTTATAAGTGAAAGTAAAGAAGCAATCGAAACCAAATAAGGAGCCTAATAAAACTAAAGAAGGTAAAACCAAGACATATAAAAGCAATTATAATACAAGTTAAGACAATACATATCATGTGGACGGGTAATATAGAGTATGAACGAGACAACCTCATGTTAGTTGATGAATAGGGGGATGACTCGGGCATCCCCAAGCTTAGATGATTGTATCTTCTTGAATATGTTCTTGGGATGCACCTACACATCCCCAAGCTTGAGCTCTTGCGTCTTCTTATTCATCTCATATCACCATATTGATTAGATCTTATAAGCTACATCCACATAAAACTTCACAAAACTCATTAGTAGGGTTAGTACTCATTAAATAAAATCCACTCATGTTCAAGCATTGACAAGTTTTATAATTTTACTCAACATTAGCCACTGTATATACTAAGGTGTTCATGATTTCCGTTGTCCGTCGAAAAACTAATGAAACTAACAACACCAAGTACAATATTGAATAAACAAAGAAATCTGTCAAAACTGAACAGTCCGTAAAGATGGCATTCAACGAGATAGTTAAGTAGCTCAAATCGAAAAACTTTAGTCTAATGAAAGAAAGATAATAATCTCAGGTTTATGCACAAAAATTTTCAAGTCAAAATACTATTCTGAGATTTATCACGATTTTATTTACAGAGAAGCACAAAATCTGTCTAAACAGAACAGTCAGTAAAGATCGAATTTTTCGACCTATCTACGTACCTTAAATCAAAAAAGTTAGTCTAATGAAAGAAATAAGCATCACTTTGCACTCAAGAAATTTCAGATCAAGATCACGTTCTGGTGATTTTAAACATTTAATACGGTGGAGCACAGAAAATCTGTTTCTGGACAGCAAAGTAAAACTATCAACTTTCAATTAACTAAAGACTATAATTAGCATTTTATTTTTATGTACAGAGGTATATACACAATATTTACATGTTTTTAATGAAAAGCTTCCATGGAAAGATTTGTTTTGGTTTCATAGGCATGAACACAAGTGTTCAAGGTCGACCCCCATTTAACCATTACTCATCTTTCCAATCACTTTTCTTTTTGAAAACGTTTTTAGATAACAACTACACCTAATTTTTTTTGTAATTCGCATTCCCTATCCATAGTAAGATAAAGAACAACTTAATACTGAAAATAAAAACTACTTAGAGATAAAGCAAACAAGTGCACACAAGAACATTAACCTACGCTATGGCTCCCCGGCAACGGCGCCAGAAAAGGTCTTGATAACCCACAAGTATAGGGGATCGCGTGTAGCCTTTTCGATAAGTAAGAGTGTCGAACCCAACGAGGAGCTAAAGGTAGGATAAGTATTCTCTCAAGTTCTATCAACCACTGATACAACTCTACGCACACTAAACGTTTGCATTATCTAGAAATAAAACTACGGTAGCAATACGGGTATGAGAGGTAGTTTTGCAAGATAATAAATACAAGAAAGTAAATGTTAGTGCTGCAGCAATAAATACACTAAGTAACCATATACTAACAGTACCATGAGTGTGGAAAAGTGGTGGTAATTGTGGTGGCTTTGTCCAAGATTAATTAGTGAAGGTACTTGGTTCATTGTCTTCGATGCAGTTTTCTATGTGGGAGAGGCTAAATATACATGCACTCCACTACTTGGGATTACAAGTACTATATGATTGGATTGTTAGAAGCATCCGCAAATACTAACAATGCATTAAGGTTTCCCCAACCATAGCCTTAAGTTCAAGGTCCTCTTACTCCCATACGTGCAACTAATCGGTTCGCGTTCTCAGGTTTCTGTCACTCCGGCAGAACTTCCCCCGCTTCGTTACAAATACTACCAACCCTAGGGTGTTTGATCCATGCGCGCACAAATATAATGGACACCAAAGGACAGCACCATATAGACATACAACTCTAATGAACCTCATGCATTCAATTAAGCAATCAAAAGACAAATAAACTACGGAAACATGATGTAAATCATAGGATAAATATTATAGCATCAAACACCATGTTTACATAGGACGGTACAGAGGTTTGTGGGAGGATGAACCACTGAATACAAGGAGGAGATGGTGATGGAGATGGCGGTGAAGACGGCGGAGAGGGCAGCGGGGCGCAGGGCGGCGGCGGCGGCGCGGCGGTGCGGGGAACTCCTTTCCCCGCCGCCGGCAAGCTTGGGGAGCGCCGCCCCTTAGCCTCCCTCCTTCATGGCTTCTTGGGAGCCCTCCCCCATGGAGATGGGATCCATGGGGGAGGCAAAAACGTGGCTTTTGGTGGCTGAAATTCGTGGGTGGAGGAGTCCTCCACGAATTAGGTTTCCTCCCTTTATATATCTTCTCGGATTTCCGTCACCCCCTTTTAGGGTTCCACCAAAACGGGCCTACAGGCCGCGTCCGAACTCCGATTGGGCTGATCTCGGGCTTAAAATCTTCGTATGGAAAATTGTGACAACTTTCGAGACTCCATTGACGTCATCTTCGAGGGTCAAACTGGCAATCTTCGTAAAAAGTTCTCAGACAGATTTCAGGAAAGTCCCAATTCGACTCCAACAAGGTTTCCTCTTGTATTCTTGATAATTTCTACACATCAAAGTAAAACAAGAACATTGTGCACTTTTGCAACTATTAGTAGGTTAGTCCAAATAAATAATAAACTTAATATAAAACAAGTGCTAAAAGCATAAAAATGGCATGAAACAATCAAAAATTATAGATACGTTTTGGACGTATCAGTAGCAACTGATTGTTTTGGGATCTAACTTTGCAATATTTGAATTAAACACTTTGGCCTCAGCTGGGCTCCCCACACTCTGAAGTGTTGTAGAGAGGGTACTCTTCCTGTCCACAACTCGTACGGTGCTTTGGGCACCGACTTGCTTGGTACTCTATTGAGAATGTGAATGGCGGTTTTGAGCGCCTCCATCCATAATCCCAATGGCAAGGTGGAATAACTCATCATGCTGCGCACCATATCCATAAGTGTACGGTTACGCATTTCAGCAACTCCATTTTGCTGAGGGTCGCCCGACATTGTATACTGGGCCACTATGCCAGCCTCCTGTAAGAACCTCGCAAAAGGTCTAGGGACTTGGCCATATGGAGTGTGCTGACCGTAGTACTCCCCCCCCCCCCCCCCCCCCGCACGGTCAGATCTCACTTTCTTTATTCTTTTATCATGTTGATTTTCTACTTCAGCTTTGAATATCTTAAATTTATCCAACGCTTCAGACTTTTCTTTGATTGGATAAATATAACCATATCTGGAGTAATCATCTGCGAATGTTATGAACGAGTCATAGCCATCCACACTTTTCACAGGAAATGGTCCACAAATGTCAGTGTGAATGATTTCTAGTGTTCCTGTACTTCGGTTTCCACCCATTTTATTTGTTTTACGTACTTTCCTTTAATGCAATCTATGCAATGTTCTAAGTCTGAGAACTCTAATGGAGGAATAATTTCATTTTTAACTAGACTTTCTATTCTCCCCCTCGAAATATGGCACAAGCGACAGTGCCATAATTTCGATGAGTCATGAGTTCTCTTTCTTTTCTTTTGTTCTTTATCCGGCGCGGAAACATGCTCATTCATATTACACACAGAATACACTTTTTCACGTAGGGATAATAAATAGAGCTCATTGTGAAGTAAAGCAACACCACACAAGCATTATTAAACCATATGGCACACTTGCCATGTCCAAAATAACATTCATAATAATCTTTGTCCAAACGTGAAACACTAATCAAGTTTCTGTGTAATGAAGGAACATATAAAACATCTCTAAGCAGGATTGTGAATCCATCAGCTAACTCCAGGGAGATGTCGCTGATACATCCAAGACGTATCTATAATTTTTGATTGTTTCATGCCATTTTTTTATGCTTTTAGCACTTGTTTTATATTAAGTTTATTATTTATTTGGACTAACCTACTAATAGTTGCAAAAGTGCACAATGTTCTTATTTTACTTTTTGATGTGTAGAAATTATCAAGAATACAAGAGGAAACCTTGTTGGAATCGAATTGGGACTTTCCTGAAATCTGTCTGATAACTTTTTACGAAGATTGCCAGTTTGACCCTGAAAGATGACGTTATATGGAGACCTGGCTGTTACGAAAGTTGTCACAATTTTCCATACGAAGATTTTAAGCCCAAGATCAGCCCAATCGGAGTTCGGACGTGGCCTGTAGGCCCATTTTGGTGGAACCCTAAAAGGGGGTGACGGAAATCCGAGAAGATATATAAAGGGAGGAAACCTAATTCGTAGAGGACTCCTCCACCCACGAATTTCAGCCACCAAAAGCCACGTTTTTGCCTCCCCCGTGGATCCCATCTCCATGGGGGAGGGCTCCCAAAAAGCCATGAAGGAGGGAGGCTAAGGGGCGGCGCTCCCCAAGCTTGCCGGCGGCGGGGAAAGGAGTTCCCCGCACCGCCGGCGCTGCCGCCGCCCTGCGCCGCCACGCTTCCCCTCTCCGCCGTCTTCACCGCCATCTCCATCACCATCTCCTCCTTGTATTCAGTGGTTCATACTCCCATAAACCTCTGTACCGTCCTATGTAAACATGGTGTTTGATGCTATAATATTTATCCTATGATTTACATCATGTTTCCGTAGTTTATTTGTCTTTTGATTGCTTAATTGAATGCATGAGGTTCATTAGAGTTGTATGTCTATATGGTGCTGTCCTTTGGTGTCCATTATACTTGTGCGCGCATGGATCAAACACCCTAGGGTTGGTAGTATTTGTAACGAAGCGGGGGAAGTTCTGCCGGAGTGACAGAAACCTGAGAACGCGAACCGATTAGTTGCACGTATGGGAGTAAGAGGACCTTGAACTTAAGGCTATGGTTGGAGAAACCTTAATGCATTGTTAGTATTTGCGGATGCTTTCTAACAATCCAATCATATAGTACTTGTAATCCCAAGTAGTGGAGTGCATGTATATTTAGCCTCTCCCACATAGAAAACTGCATCGAAGACAATGAACCAAGTATCTTCACTAATTAATCTTGGACAAAGCCACCACAATTACCACCACTTTTCCTCACTCATGGTACTGTTAGTATATGGTTACTTAGTATATTTTATTGCTGCAGCACTAACATTTACTTTCTTGTATTTATTATCTTGCAAAACTACCTCTCATACCCGTATTGCTACCGTAGTTTTATTTTCTAGATAATGCAAACGTTTAGTGTGCGTAGAGTTGTATCAGTGGTTGATAGAACTTGAGAGAATACTTATCCTACCTTTAGCTCCTCGTTGGGTTCGACACTCTTATCGAAAAGGCTACACGCGATCCCCTATACTTGTGGGTTATCAGTCGCCGACAGCTTCAACGTATGCTTGAACTCCATTTGCAAATTCAATGCATCTTTCGCTTCTTTGCGTAGTCCGTGTCGAATGGAATCCCTGTAATGAATTTGCAACATAAACAGTTGCATGTGAGTCAATCCACCAAGTAGATTTTGAAAACTGTGTATACAAGGATTCATTTACAAAGGAAACAATGTTGTTACCTCTCTTTGCCATTATGGACTTTAGCCAAACAGGGCAATCTTTCTTGTAATGCCCAGTCTTCTTGCAGTGGAGACATGTATCTTTGTCCACTGGAATAGACTTCTGCTGATGCTGATAATGCGTGGGAGCTTTTCCATGTGACTTTGAAGGGGAACCATTGCTATTTTGATTGTAGTTCTTTTTCTTATTATCCTTCACATAGTTCAGAGAACCACCATGTGAGGCTTTAAGTCTTTCCTCTTCTTGCACACACATGGCTATTGTCTTTTCAATGTCCCATTTTTCAGGCGACATGTTGTAGTTGACAGCAAAAGTGTCAAACTCTTTTGGCAGTGAAGCCATAACCAGGTGAACAAGGAGTGCAGGCTTGAGCTCCAAATCATCGTCCATGAGCTTGGGCTTAGCTGCCATGTTGCTCATCCTGAGGATGTGCTCTCTTATGCCATGTCCACCTCCTGTGTACTTTTCTGTCACCAGCTGTTTTAGCAGCTGGGTAGCATATATCTTTGAAGAACCAGTGAACTGGTTCTTTATCTTTTCAAGAAACTCCCTTACGGAATCACACTCTGCAATTGAGCCCACAATAGCGTGCTCAATTGTGTTCTTTATGAAAGTCATGCACTTTTTGTTAGCGGTGAGCCCCTTTTTGTTATCGAGGGTATATGACATCTCCAATGGAGCATAATCCCTCCTCTTTTTATCCCATGCATCATCATCATCTTTTGCATCTCTGACTGCCTCTGTAGGTTTGACCGGCTGTGGAGTGTCCATAACCCAGTCCACCTCAGCACAAACGAAAGCCAAGTCGACCTTCTTTCTCCATTCAGTGCAGTTGTCACCTCTGAGGGTTGGAACAAACTTGATGCAGCTCATCAAGTAGTACCCTCCTGAAAACCACAATGAAGTGAGATCATAACAAAAATTGCATGCAATAATGCAACGTTGGTCAAAATTAAAACATACAACTGTTTGTGCAATTAAAACTATATCACCGTTGGGCAGAAAATAGAAATAAATGCACATATAACAACAATAAATCATGATTATGTTAGTAACAACGTTGGTCATAAAATAACAGAATCATAATATTTAATCACTTTTACATGCTCTTAAAATTATTTCTTTCTTTATTTCTATTTACCTTTTAAGAGCACTTTTATTTATTTGCAGCGGAAAAACATGAATAAAAAATTCATGAACTTGATACTTTTCAGAAGCATTACTGTCACCTTTCTATTCTCTAAACAAAAATTTTGTTGGATAATTTTGAATAGAAAAACTGGATGAAATTTGCCCAAAAAATGGACAAAAAACAAACAAAAACATGCTTCTAAGAATAAAAACTGGAGAAAAAACCAGCGTACTGGAGAAAAAACCGTTATACTTTTCAGAAGCATTACTGTCACCTTTTCAGCGGTCTGTTTTTGCGCGGCCCAGCCCACGGCCTGCTGGGCGCGCGCCGTGCACTCTCCGCTTCTGGCTGGAAAGAGGCCCAGCCCAGCGGCCTGTCCGCTCGCGGCCCACGGCCCGCTGGCGCTCTCGTCGACTGCTCCTGGCCGTCGGATTTCATCCGACGGTCCAGTGCGCGAAACGCTGGATCAAAACCAGCGTACCGCCAGCTCCCGCTAACCCTAGCCGCATTTCTCCTCTGTTCTCGCCCACGCGCGTTAGGGTTAGGGTTTCGCTGCGCCGCCGGCTATCCGGCGACGGCGAAACGCCCCTGCGCCGCGAGTCCGACCTTCGCTGCCGGAGACGGTGCTGAAACGCGTCGCGCGACCCCCTTCCCCTTCCCTCTCCTTTCCTTCTACGCTTTGTCCCGCTCACCACGGACGCAGGCGCCGACCGCCGGAGCAGGCCAATGAGAGGAGGGTGGCGCCGTTGCCTTCCCTTTCGCCGGTCGCACGTTCCCCTTGCGGTGAGCGCGCCGCCGTCGAGCGGGTTGGCCGCGGTGCCTTTTTCCCCTATTGGGGTTCGTTTCTTCTTCCAGATGCCCCTGTTGCTGCGCATCCGGATCGAGAGGAACGGCGCGGCCTTGCGGCGGCGCTCTTTTCCGGTGTGCCCGAGGGCCTTCCCGGTGAGTTTTCTTTGCCCTTTGGTTTTAGGTTCCACGGGAGGGGAAACTTTTGTGATTTCTTCTTTTTCTTTTAATCGATCTCGATTTCCTTTTCCTTTTCTGTCTACCCGAGTAAGACCTAGATCCTAGCAAGCTCTGATGCCAATGTTAAATCTGTGGGATCATCTAGGCTAGATCTTATCGATAGAAACCTTTATACATTGCATCTCTGTTGACATGTGAGTGAGAGAATAGAGAGATGGGAAGGAAGAGGGGTACCATCTCCTTGGCTCGACGAGCTCGACGTGCCGGCCATGGTGGAGGGTGGCCGGCGATGGCAGGGAGTGGACAATGGCAGCGGCGGAGCTTCCTGTGAGCACTGCGCTTGCCCTAGATCGGTAGGGTATGTTGGTGGAGTGTGCGGCTCGCGACAAACCTCGTAGTGCGTGCCGCCGGCCCCCCATCCTTTATATAGCGCAGGTCACAGGGGCCCGTCAACCATATGCGGTTGAGCGCCCCCGATCAGGGCGCGGATCAAGGTTCCGGTGCGGCCGTTGGACCCACGCGGAAGAGATCAACCTAACAACAGTATCACCCAGGAAAGGCCATTTGTCCTGCCAAAACATAATGGAACCCCCCTTTCCTGGACTTGCCACCGAAACACTTCTGAACTTATCCATCAACTTCATGACATCACGCCACTAAAATGATCCACATAATTTAGCACTATGAGGGACTTCGGAAGTGAAATATGTTGAACAAATTAACCAGCTTCACCCAAGGTACATCCTCTTTATTATAGAATTTGTCCAAGTTGCAAAGCATCATTTTGAGTTTGGAAATTAATAAATCCCAGGCCACCATTCTTGTTTGGTTTACACACCATTTCCCGCGCCGCCAATGATTGTTTAGGACCATCCTTGTCCCTCCACAGACATTGCCTCAAAATTCTGTCAAGTTGCTTTGTAACACCCACTGACAGTTTAAGGGAGCAAAGAAAATATATAGGCATTGAGCACAAGGCTGACGTAACCAGTTGCAGTCTAGCCCCCTTCGTGAGAAAAATGGAGGTAGAAGTAAGCCTCCTCTCCAAGCATTCCACCAGGGGCAACATATCATGCATTGTTGGCTTTGTGGTTCTAAGTGGTAATCCAAGTATGTAAAAGGAATGGTGGCCACTTGGCACCCCAATTCAGCCGCCAGTGTCGTCGCGAGATCTTCATCAATATTCAGAGGAACAAGTGAGGACTTGCTGTAGTTAACTCTCAGTCATGTAAACAATGCAAACTTATGCAACAACTTCTTCAGAGCAACAACTTGATCCAAGACGCCTGCATCACCAATATTGTATCATCATCGGATGGACTTAGCTATCGCGGCTTGCTTCGAACTATTTTAAAAAATGTGTACACGAAATTATGCACGTCCACGAGTAGGTTCCATTCCTATAATCAGTTTCGAGTTTCGCCAATTGTAACTTTTCAATCCTGAATAGATGTTCCAAATCTTCTTAGGCAAATTTTATCAAATCTGTCACACTCGGTTGACCGTTTGAAAATATCCTTTGACGAGTAGGTTAATATCCACATTTCACACAACTTCCGTGTTGTAATTTTTTCATTTCGACAGTCATATACGAGATAATCTTGTACCGAAGGTCTGAACATGTTTACACTCCTCGTTTTACACATCTTCTCCAACCCATGTCGCCGTTGCTCGTCGCGGTTAACTCCGCCATCGTCCGCACTGCCGCCGATTCGCATCGTTGCCGTCACGCCGTTGTCCAGAAAAAAGTTCGGTGAACGAAAACTATTTTTGAACGGTTTTAAAAAAATGAACAGAGAATGGCAATGAATGGAAACTATTTCTGAACGATTTTCAAAGTGAACAGAAAAGGCGGGTGAACGGAAACTATTTTTAAAAGATTTTAAAAATGTGAACGGAAAAAATTCTATGAACGGAAATTATTTTTGAACGATTTTTAAAAAGCGAAAAGAAAAATTCTGTGAACGGAAATTATTTTAAAATATTTAAAATCAGAACAATTTTCAAATCTGGACATGTTTTCAAAAAAATAAATTTTACCAAAAAACCAAAATAATATCTAAAAAAGAAAACAAAAAAATAAAGAAAAAAGAAACAACCAAAGAATGAAAATGACGGTGAACGAGAACTATTGTTGAACGATTTTCAAAAATGAATAGAAAATGGTGGTGAAGGGAAACTATATTTGAACTATTTAAAAGTGAACGTAAAAGGTCGGTGACCAAAAAATAATTTTGAATGATTTTAAAAGATGAACAGAAAATGACGGTGATTTTTTATTCATTTTTGAACGATTTTAAAAGATGAAAATAAAATTACGCTGAACGAAAACTACTATTGAACGATTTTAAAATTGAACAGAACAAATTATATGAACGAATATAATTTTTGAACGACTTTTAAAAAGCAAACAGAAAAAACTAAATGAACGGATTTTTTTTTGAACGACTTTTGAAAAGGGAACAGTAAAAACTATACGAGCGGAAATTATTTTGAACGATTTTTTAAATGTTTTTTTTAGAGGAATGCGGTAGGGGAAGCCCCTACATCGTTTTTTTAAATAATAAGAACCCAAATTTGCGTTTGTGAGGACTTGAACCTGGGTTGCTGGGGTTGTACATCCACTTCCCTAACCAAGTGAGCTGGGCTTACTTCTTCGATTTTTTAAATCTGAACAATTTTTAAATCTAAACATTTGTTTTTTGAAAATGAAGATTTAAACAAAAAAGAAAACACAAAAGAAACAACCAAAAAATGAAAACGAAAATGGCGGTTAACGAAAACTATTGTTGAACAATTTAAAAAAATAAACAGAGAATGGCGGTTAACGAAAACAATTTTTGAACGATTTTAAAAAGTGAACAAAAAAGGTCGGTGAACAAAAAATATTTTTGAACGATTTTAAAAGATGAATAGAAAATGACGATCAACGGAAACTATTATTGAACGATTTTAAAAAGTGAACAGAAAAAAGTCCACAAACGATAATTATTTCTGAACATTTTTTAGAACATAAAAAGTCTATGAACGAAAATCATTTTTGATCGATTTCTAAAAAGCGAACAGAAAAAACTCCCACAAACAAAAAGTTTTTTTGAATGATTTTTCAAATCTAATTTTTTTAAATTTGAAAAAATTTCAAAGCTAAACATTTTTCACATCTAAACAATTTTAAAATCTGAACATTTTTTTAAATTTGAACATTTTCAAAAAAAATGAACTTTTTAAATAATATCTGAAAAAAGAAGAAAAACGAAACAACAAAAAAAGAAAAACGAAAAGGAAACAGGGAAAAAGGAAAAAGAAGAAAGAAAAAAGAAACAACAAAAAAACAAAAAAGAAACAACCACAAGAAAACGAAAAAAAGAGAAGCATGTGCACTACTGGGCCGGCCCATAAGCAACGAGGGGAGCAACCAGGTGTGCAGAGCGCATTGCGCTCCGACTTGGTCGTCAAATAGGGCAGGCCTCCTTAAACAAAAGTTGTCAATCATCGTATTTAGAACGGATCAAGGTGGCTCCCACAGACCCGACAGTGAACCACCTCCTTTTTGCGGATGATAGCCATAAGAGCGAGTGATGAAGGAGCAATGGAGACTAATGATATCTTGGAGAATACTGCAATGCGTCAGGGCAACGTGTGAACCTCGACAAGTCCTCTTTGTTCTTCAGTAAGGGTTGTCCAGAGAGAAGAAGACAGTCAGTGAAGGGCATTCTACATGTCCCTAACGAGACACTGAATGAGAAGTACCTTGGAATGCCCTCTGATGTGGGTAGATCCAAGAGTGGGGCTTTTAAAAATCTAAAAGATTGAATTAGTAAGAGAATTCAGGATTGGCTAGAGCAAGCTCTCTAGGGAGGAGAGAAGTAAGTCTTGATCAAGGCTGTTGCAATGGCAATCCCCACTTTCTCTATGTCATGTTTTAAGTTATTACGAGGGCTGTGTTTGGGGATCAATGCAGTGCTACGCAGTTTCTGGTGGGGAAGCAAGGATGGCAAGCGAAAAACCAGTTGGGTTTCATGGGAGACTATGTGTACACCAAAATTTACTAGTGGCTTGGGCTTCCGAGACATCGAGATTTTTAATCTAGCCATGCTGGCGCGTCAAACATGGCGCATACTCCAAAATCCCGAGGCCCTGAGCGCAAGAATTTTGAAGTCTATATACTTCCCCTGACGGACTTCCTTGAGGCTGCTCTCGGGTCACACCCCTCCCAGGTGTGGAGGGTGGTCGTGGAAGGAAGAGATGCGATAAAATAAGGCTTAATTCGCAGGTTTAGTACAGGGGAAGCGACACATGCATGGAACCAGAACTGGTTACCACGTGATCACATGTTGCGACCCTCGACGTGCCTGAAGGCGGATCCACCGGTTTCGGTGGCCTCATTCATCGATTCCTCGTAAGCTAGCTGGAATACCGAGCTGTTGTGGAAGTTCTTTGTTCCCCTGGATGTTGAAGCTATCAAGTCAATTCCGCTGAGTACGAGGCGGATACCTGAGAGGTGGGCGTTGCACTGTGAGAAGAATAGGATGCTTACGGTGAAATCGGTCTATCGACTCCTTGTTCAGACTAAGAAGAGGAGAGAGGACTGGCTAGATGGCTGAGCTGCAGGATCAAATGCGGCAGTGGAGGAGAAGGCGTGGTGTTGTCTCTGGAAAGCCCAAGTTCCCTCCAAGATTCGACTGTTCCAATGGCAGTTGGCGAGGCACTCGCTGCCCACAGGAGATGTTCGATGCCACCGAAACATGGCTGAGACCAGTGTTTGCTCTATATGCGGCGCTGAGGACTCGTGGCGGCACTCTTTGATCAACTCTATGGTGGACCGTTGTGTCCGGGCTTTGACTGACGAGGGAGCGACCGAGCACATGTGCTTGAACGAGGAACCATCGGCAAAACAATGGTTATTTGCCATGATGGAGACACTGTCTGGAGATGACTTCGCAAGGTTGGCGATCATGTTGTGGGCGATCTGGTACGCGCGAAGGAAGATCAGTTTTACGGTGAATTCCAGAGCCCCTTGTCCACGCATCTCTTCGTCGAGAGTTACCTCCCGGACCTATACATATCCAGCTTGCACTTCCCAAGATGTGGTGCAGCTCCTCGGCAGGCTCACCCGAAGTGGATCCCTCCACTGTTGGGATGTGCAAAACTGAATTTCTGACGCTGCCACGGCAAAACAAGGAACGGGTGGCGCGGTGGCAGTGGTATGTAGAGAGTAGAAACGCATTGGGCGTTTCCTCGTAGCTTCGGCGCTCACTTTTGACGAACATGAAAACAGACAAGATCCCAGGAGATCCGCCGGACACAAGCCTCCACGCGCCCTCCGCTGGCCCTAGGCACACCACCAGAGCGAGGATAGGACGGGGAGTACCTTATTCTGATTTCAAGATGTAGCCGTCGCCTCACCATCTCGAGAAGACACTGCAAAACCCTAAACAAATAACGGCAACCCTCCCACCGGCGAGAGGCCATGATCTGTCACGCCTCCAAGGCCCTAAGGCCATCGGAGGCGGAGCGGACCGACGGCGTCGTCGGCGAGGGGACGAAATCTTAGATGTGTTTTGGGATCGCCTGATGAACGCTCTCGCTCGCCTCCTCACACTGCAAGACTACTTGTTCAGTTGTTCGACCGAGCGCATGCACACCAACAACAAACGTTAAATTTGATTTAAAATTTATATGTAAACACAAAATGTACTGGATTTACAACAAATAATCTGACTCTTTTTCATTACGCCAATGTACAGCATGACGCTTTGGTCACAGGCGTCATGCCACCACGTTGACCATGCAACTTCGAGTCTTCGATGAGCCAAATCCGCTAGGGTTGTGTATGGCAACATCGACTGCGACGTTTTGCTGAATATCATGATGCATTGTGCCAAGGCGCAATACACTAAAAACCAGCCGGTTCCTGAGCGGAGGTCCCCAGGATTTTGTGATCACTAGTAGCCGTGCACGTGCAACGCACGTCTTTACAGTACATGTAATCGACACACATTGTTTAAAATCCGCAAAGCACAAAAAATTATAATTTAACACTCTTTGAAGTGATAGTTAAAAGTGTAAATAACATAGCATCATTCGACTATTTAATAATTCATGAAGATCCATCCCTTTATACGGTCAATGATTTCTCGTTTCAAGTCAGGAATATTGTTTATTGCCTCGGTTGTCCTGATATTTCAGGAGATGTAACAAAAATCGCTGTCTTAACTCCAGACCATCCTACGTTAATATAGTCAATTTCAATAATAATCAGAAAAAACTGAAAAACATTTTAAGAACCTTTAATAATAAAAATATCAGACACATTTTTAAAAGGGAGAAGGAAAAAAAGCACCTTTTCCCTCACACACACACTCTCTCTGCCTCTCCACTCCCGTAGCTTCTTCCCGTGAACACCTGGCCTCCCCATCGCCCGTGACCTGCCCCTGATTCCCCACCGGCGGACACTCCTCCCCTCCCGTAGCATCCACCACTTCTTACTCCCCACCGCCGCTTGCCGTACCTCGAGCGGGCCGCGCGACCTCCCCACCGGCCACCCCGCTTATGAGGAATTTTCTTTTCCCCATCGTCGGAGACTTGCCCTGCCTCCCCATCGGTGGCTCATACCCGCCGCTAGCCTCCACCAGATACTGATTCCCGCCGCCGTGGGAAGTACCTCGCGCTGGCCGCACGCACCTCGCCGTGCCTTTCACGGGACACAGTTTTCCCCATCGCCCGAGACCTCCCTGCGTCCCCGCCGGCGGATTGCACAAGGTTGAGCAGGAGCAGGCCGCTTGAGCGTGTAGGAGCAGGCGGCCACGACCATTGGGCGAGCAGGACCAGGCGGCCGCGGGCCGCCCGGCGACCAGGAGCAGGCCACCCGCGTGCCGGAGCAGGCGGTCGCGGGCAGCACGGCGAGCAGGTTCAGGCGGCTGCGGCGAGTGGGAGACCGCCGCCTCGCACGTTCTCTCCTGCTGCTCGCACTGCCGGCGTCCACGGCCACTCTCCTCGCGGTGGTCGGAAATGGTGGGGGTGTAGTGATGCTCTTGTGGTGTGTTGTGTGTGGCTGATGGTGGTCTGGTTGGCTGCTGCTGGTTCTTCCTCGACCACGGCTTCTCCATGTGTCGCCGTCGCTACAGTGTTCGCCGGGCGGCGTCCTCGCGGTAGCTTCGACATTGCTTTGAGCGTGAGCCCTGCATCGGCAACACACGGTGTTTGTGCTCCGCGTCAGGTGTGGTTCATATCTCCTCTCTCTGTCCTCACTGTCCTTACAGGTTTCAATATCCGATTGCAGGCTTGCAGCTTAGATATCATCAATTAGCCTACCACACTACCGTTGTTGGATCAAACTTGCGTTTGCTCTCTGCTGCATACCTACGCTGCTTAACCAAAGTGTTGAATTACACTCTAGAAGATATAGTGGATTGTTTGATTGATGGCTTGCTAGATAATGTGCATAATTAGCTCATATAAGACCAAATGGCTATGGCAGATTGATACGGCGGAACAGGTGCTCCAGGTTTTCGCGGCGCACACCATCACACCAGGAGATGATGGTAAATCATCCTTAATAGGAGAGCCATTCTACTATTCAGCAAGGGCAGGGCAAATCTCGCTGGCAAATCATCCTTTTAATGCAGTATGAGCGTTTGGTCGATGAGGTAACCAATAACATTCATAAGTCTGCATATATATGTTTTAATGTATCTAAAGGGAAATAACGGTAAAATTGATGATGATTGGAGAAGAAATGGAAGCCATCAATCAAACGCCTTAGCATTCAAGATATTTTGCTGGGTCGGCCACCTATATGTTGCTGGGTTTAATTGCTGGGTATATCTCTATATAGCGTGCACTGTATCATAATTCAGGACCCTTAGCATTACTTAGAAGGATATATCATCAGATTTTATATATCAGTCAACCCCTTTTCAGTTTCAAATCTCCACATTCCAATGAAAGGAAAAAAGTCCAAATTCAGTGTTCTCTTTACACATTACCTCCAACACATGGCGACCAAGACCAATATGTTATGGAGGAGAACTAATTAGTAGGTCACATCGTTAATTATTTCACACATGCTCATAGTGGTCACAATGTTCCTGCTGTGCAGCGAGAGTATGAAACTGGAGTCCCTGGACAGGTTCAGATATTTGCATTGCAAAATATTCAGAACAGATGTCAATGTCAAAAGTAGATACAGAAGTACTCCTATGTCTAAGCAAACAATAAAACACATGTGTTATCTTTATTTCATGCTTCAGATTATAAATATACTCTAGATGGTGACTGCTATATCAGTCTTCCGATTGATTGAACGACAAGAAGAGTTACAACATCATTTGTGAAACCACCAACACTCTCTTATGTTCTGTATTAGCCCTTGGGAGTTAATTTGATGATTGAATTGGACGAATGGGTACCTGGTTCATTTGCAGTAATTTAGAAACAGAAATCTAATATGGAAGGTCCCCATGAATGTATATGATTGGTGTGTAAGCTTATCTTGTGCATGCAGGCTATACTCCCTGGTTACATGAAATCCAGCTCTTGCACGTGCATGAAAGCGACACTTAATGAGTAATTGAGTATACAGAGATTTATTGGCTACAGCAGCACTTCTACAGGTACAAGCTTCTTTCATCTATTTTCTTCTCAAAGTAGAATCTGGCATCCCTCTCCTGGTGTTCTTTTTTCCGTTCTGTGATGTATGTTTGTATCTCAGTTTCACTGATCTGTGAGTAACAAAGACTCCATATTAAAATGAATATTGGATATGAATTAATAACTGAAAGATCATGAGATAATATTGAAGAACTTTTATATTTTATAAGCTGAAACAAATGTGGTGCTTTAAGAGGACCTGGACTGCTCTTAATGTGATAGCCAGAGAACCGGGAATCATCCGCATAATGGTCTTTACTAATTGGTACTCACGATCCTAAAATTTGTTGATAGGTTGAAGTTACTTAGCATTTGACACGGAAGCCCAACAGTGTAATTGCTTAAATGAGTACTTAAGTGTCAGCCTGATGGCGCCTAGTTTTATCTTACTGAAAGCTACAATGCAATAAGAGTAGCTTAATTATACCACTAACTTGGTGGTCTCTCTAATAATATGAAATGCTTACCTGACGGCTGATTAAAAGCTGGTAGTTGCAGTAGCAAGCCATTTGGTCAGACCTGCAATGGAAATAAACTCAGAAATATAATATACAAGCAAAAAGTGTTGTTGACCTCAATTAAGCTGGAATAAAAAACAGGAAAGAAGAACACACCTAACTCATCCCTAACACATCTCTATAGACAATGTTCTTTGTGCTTTTTCCGGATTTATCAACCTCCTTGTTCGGCTTTGCCAAAATGCGCGTTGTCTTTCTTGACACACCCTGAACAATGCAACATATAGCTGCCCATGTGAGAAGACGGGTTCGGGAAGGTAAATACCGACGTTTGGGATGGTTTGGCCCTGTGCCTTGTTAATAGTCATCGCAAAACTAAGGCGGATGGGAAACTGTTTCCTCTTAAGCTTGAAGGGAAGCGAGGTATCCTCCGAGGGAGACATAGGGATCCTAGGTATGAACACCCTCTTTCCAGCATGTTGGCCACCAACAATTTCTGCATCGATTGCATTATCCTGGAAGGCTCTAATCATAAGCCGTGTTCCATTGCATAGGCCATTATGAGGGTCGAGGTTACGTAGCAAAATGACCGGGCAGTTGACCTTTACTTTCAAGACATGCGGGGGCAATCCATTTGGTGTGATGGAGTTCACAAAGTCAATTGTGTAATTATTCTGATAGTCGTCCTCGATAGAGTCGAAGCTATGGTATACCTTTTCTTCGCCAGGAAACCTGGAGATCATTGTGTCATTCAGCTTATCCACATGCTCGTTCTTCGTCGAGAGAATTGCACGTGTGCTAATGTACTCTCTTGACCTAGCATTGGCTTGTAGGGATGGGAAGACATTTCCGATGAGCTTGTTAATTGGTTCTTCATCCTCGGTATAACCAATCACAATGTCTTCAGGGAGACGCACATAGTCGTCGCCAATTGTTTCTTCTGTCCCATTGCCGATCCTTAGGAGGTATTCAGAGAACCAAGGGTCAGACTGCGCCCGCATATTGCGCTTGAGGTGTATCTTGTGGGTCTTCTCCCACAGATAGGATTTCAACAGTGTGGCATCTGTGATTTGTGCTCTTGTACCTCGTGTCACAACGGGGAGGACCTGCCTGAAATCCCCCCAAAGACGACAACCTTTCCACCAAACGGAAGGGGACATTCCATTATATCCTGGGGCGATCTATCAAGCGTCTCAACTGCTTGACGCTTAGTCATAGCAACTTCGTCCCAAATTATCAAGGACGCCTGCTTAAGCAACTCTGCCGTACCACTCTGCTTTGTGAAACTGCACATGCTGTTGTCAGTGAGCTTGATTGGAATTTTGAACCTGGAATGTGCAGTCCGCCCTCCGGGTAGTATCGACGCTGCTATACCTGATGTAGCGGTTGCAATCGCTATGAGGCCCATCGAACGCACCTTCGCGAGCAATGCCTTGTACATGTGTGTCTTCCCGGTGCCTCCTGGACCATCAACAAAGAAAATCTGACTTTTTTTGTTTGTCACGTGATCCATTATGTCATTGAAACCAGCCAGTTGCTCTTCGTTCAAACTATCAAATAGATCTAGATGTTCTTTGTCCGCGGTGACCTGCCTCTCCTCTATGACCTCTCTGTAGTCAACATTGGAAGAACCATAGCTGTCAACCAGTTCCGGAAGTCCATAGCTTGTAATATCCTTCCCCATGGATTGCAACATATCCCTAATATCTATAAGGACCATTTGCTCAATTACTGCCTCATTGGATTGATGACGACGGTAATCCTCGGACATAGATTCAAGATGTTTGTCCCACATCTGTCGGATTTCTGTTGCCTCGCAGAATACCAGTATAGTCGCGAACAACCGTCTTAGGGCACAAGGCATCTGAAAGGTGGCTGCCTCCGTCATGCAATCATCAAGGGTCCTGTCGTGCTCAATGAGGCCTAAGTGCTCACATGCCTCCCTAAAGGAACTGCACAGCGTGCCATTTACTGTTTTTAAATCATCAAAAGAAGTGGCGCCTCGAACATGACTTAGGAGCACCCGCAAGTAGTACCTCTCTCCTTCAGCAGGGTGTGCATGCACGAGTCGTCCAATCTGTGATTTCTTGTTTCTTCTATTCTGCCACTTTTTTTGTCCTGATATCCATCTATAGTGTTCTGGAAACTCTCTGTATAACCATTTCCGTGCATTTGGAAACTTTTGGTTCATCTCAAAGTACTCGGTAAGCATGGATTTGGAAGATTTAGGTCGAGCCACAACATCTTCCAGATTTTCATATGCCTTAAATGCTACTGTATGCATGTTTGGCAAGTGAAGTTGGAGCTGTAACACTGATGGACTGACACCGAACATCTTAAAACCAAAAATCCTGTAAAGAGCCTCTGGAGGAGATATAAAACGTGCATCTCTATACTGCCGAATTTCATTGATGATTCCCCCATCATTTATAATATCCTGCTCAAATGCAAATGATGCCTTATCATGCCCTTGGTATATGTACTTGAATAAGTACTTTACTGCCTTTATGCTTGAGCATGCTTCAACATTGATGTGACAATTGTATGTCATCAAAAGAAAGGGGTTGTAAGGGACCACCCATCTATTGTCCAAAGTTGCTCCTCTAATTCTAATTTTAACCCCATCCTCCCTCCTTCTATAGATAGGGTATGAGTCCTTCCCTTGTAATGTAACATCACAAAATTCTCGGGGTAATGAAACCGACATTGTCCATCTATCATGCAAGGGCTACTTTTCTTGAGTGCCCCGCATGGTCCGTGTAACATGTGTTTGACTTCCAGATCATGGAGAACAGGATATTTTTCTTTGTATGGTATCTCTGCAGATATCACTCGATCATAGTCATCTGGGGTCCTTAACTTGCTGTTTGCTTTCATAATCAGAAGTATATGCTCATGCGGCAAACCCCGTTTCTGAAACTCTGTCACATGTACATAAGCGGCGACTTCTCCAAAATGTTTACCCTTATTAGTCAGTAAGTCCATCATGCTTCGCTGTTTAGCTCTGTATACTCTTGCAACAAGGTCTGGTTGGTCTTGTGGCAGCTGTCCAGGCAACAATTCCTTAGTTATCTCCTCCCAGTAGGGATTGCATGTCATTGTGATAAAATAATCCGGTTTACCCCAACGCTGAACTATTGCCATCGCATCCAAGAACCTCCGCTGCATGTCACGGTCACCACCAGGAAATGTACGTGGAAGCACAATTCTCTTGCCAATCCGATCACCACGTGATTCGCCAGCAATTATAGTGTCAACCAGACCCTAAAATGCAGAGTAATTTGCCAATTAGTATGAAATGTTTTTAGATAAAAGTGTCGCGTCTAAAATGCAAATGTGTTAGCTATGGAAAAGCCCATTACCTGATAGAGGTCAGCACGTATAACCTTCTGATTTTCTGGCTTCGAGTACCAGTCCAGTCTCATTGTCTCAATCTTTATGTACATGTCAACAGCCCACTGTTGGAAAAGGCGCCCTCCGAACAATATGATGTTAAAGAGCTTCTTCCGGACCTGCAGCTTGAAGCAATAGTACTCCCTTGCGCTAACAAATTTCCTAGATTGTTTCGCACTCATCTCATTGTCACCAAAATCCTCATCCGGGTTATCCTCGTTGTCATCTAAAAATTTATTATGAACATAATGATTGGTACATAAAATTTATCTTCGTTGTCATCTCAATTTAGAATATAAAGAATAGCACTTGCGACCAGTACCTGGGGGTTCAAAGGTAGTTTGGTCTTCCTGTGGTGCGGTATTGTCATCTTGGCCTCTAGGAATGCTATCAGCTGAAAGGTGGTGGCATTGATAAGTTCTCATATAGTTAGAAAGTACATAGATGACATTAATTTAGAATATAAAGAATAGCAATGGCGACCAGTACCTGGGGGTTCAAAGGTAGTTTGGTCTTCATGTGGTGGTGTATTGTCATCTTGGCCTTCAGTAATGTTATCAGCTGAAAGGTTGGGGCATTGATAAGTTTTCATATAATTAGAAAGTACATAGATAAATAATGAACCTTATACCTGTTTGAAAAGCAGAGGCTTGGTTTGGATGTGCAGAATTATCTGTTGCATCTGGTGTCGTGCCATCTGGGGCCCAAATATATGGCATCCAACGATTCCAACCGGTCTCCCCACGCGGGAAGTATAGTGGATACGACAATGGGTCGTAGCACCCATAGTATGCTCTAATATACAGGGGACGGTCTCCTTTTCCATACACGATAACACTCCTGTCAAAGCAATTTTGTGGGTCGCTCCCTTCAACCCATATTGCTGCAACCTGAGAAGTAGTTGGGGCATTGTACCGTCTTTGATCAAGTTTGATATCTGTGTTGAGTACGATCTTATATTCATCTAGATTTGGAGCAGCACCAAGGCTTTTAAAAACTTGAGCATAAGGGTTTCTGTCTAGTATTGCGAGAATCCTCCGTATGAGATCGAGCCGCAGATTTGGAGACCTCTTAATTCTGTGAAACAAGTTTTCATCTGTATCATAAATATATAGCTGCAAATGCCGAGGCCCATTATCAGCAGACACCAGATCATCAAGAGCATGGTACAAACCCCCACACGCACGAAAGGTATATACGCCGGTTCCTGCTGCAGTGCTGACTCGACGATCAAGTGTGACTCCAAGACTTGTGAATGAGAAGTGAGAGTTGAAATACCGTATATTATCTCTAAAATATTTGGCATCCTCATCAACTTGACTCGTAAACAACCGTTTCAAGTCTTCAGGAACCTGTGGAGTAACTATATCTACTTTCCCCTTTCTGCAACAAAATGCGGGCCCTTCGTATTGAAACCGCAATGCTCCACAGTGACAGCAGTCAGGAACTTTCCGAAGGACATGGTGTTTTTTGGGCAGATTCATGTAAACCCTGTCATGAGTATCATTTGTGGGATTTCCGTTAACATGTTGTCGTTCCACTCGAACGGTTTCAAATTCGATATCTGCAAGAAAATTTTCTTTGAATTAAAGTTTCTGGAAGGGATGAACACCCAATGAAACATAAAACCCCAGGCAAAGGGAACGGATGTTATATTCCAGTTCTATCAACATAATTATACCTTTTTGGGCATATAGCCTAGCTTCTTCATCAGGGTCGATGTCTACAGCTTCTACAAGGTTTTCGTCTTCCAAGCCGTCTAGACGCCAGTGATTTAGCTCAGTACACAATATTTATAACAGAAGGCTAATAGGAATATTAAATTGACCTTGTGCCGTACCATTAATGTTTCTCATGTTGACATCAGGCTCCAGAATTCCAAATTCATCTTCGCCCTGGTCGTTGCCTGGTAACAATGGACACATTTTAATGTGTGTAAGTCCCAGCTCAGAACTGAAGATATAGTAATAACAGAGGCATAAAATTGAATTATAAAATCACATGTATACCAATTGTACTCATTAGATTCTGATTGGTTTGTTTCACATTTGGGGTCGGTTCACCTGGTGTTTCCCTATATAAATGTTGCAAATGCAGGGGTTCACTGTCGCCATAAAACGGCTCTGTATCAAAGAGTGAAACAGTTAGTTAGAGGCAAATTTGCAAACAAATAGCACTGTGTTTTTGCTAAACCAAAAGAACTAACCCTGTTGTTCAAAAGTGTAATATGGGACACCTATGGTTGCACTTGTACCGATTTGAGGGTTCTCCACCACTGACAGTGGCGTGAGTGTCATACGGTTTGGAAAACGCGGCAAATGGTACTCATCATTCCTGTGCAACCAATCAGACCCATCGTCATCATCTATATTTCCAGTGTCTTCGAGTATGACTCCGTTGGAATGCATGAATTCTGGAAGCTTAACATTTGAGTTTGGCTCTACACCAACAGGGAGTCTTATGTTCTGCATTTGGGTAACTGCCGACTGTCTGGTAGCTGGCGTCTCCATTATAATGTCAATGCCATCTAGGAGGGTATTTGAGTTTGGTACTATACCATCTGCACATGGTATGTTCTGCATTTGGGTTACTGCCGACTGTCTGGTAGCTGGAGTCTCCATTATAATGTCACTGCTGCCATATAGGAGGGTATTATTATTCTTATTTTGCTCGCGGGTTTTTCGTTGTCGCTGTAATATTTCCTTTTTATTTTGTGCATACCGCTCCCTTTCCCTGAGTTTCTTGATCTCGTTTGGGTCTGAAGGCAGTTATGAAAAGTTATTATATTGCAATAGAACTGGGCAATAGTAAGACGAAGATGACCATTATTACCTTGCGATCCTGGGAGAGTTGTGTTTGTGACATTAGCTGCGGCATCCTTTTTCTGTCTGTAGGCTTCACGTCGTCTCTTATTAATCTCATCCTTATTTTCTGAATACCGCTGTCTATCCCTCTGCCTTTTTAGCTCTTTAGGATCTATACAAGCACATTTCAATAGTTTAGCATGTGTTCAGTTAAATTAAAATTGTGTGTTATGATTATGATCTTACCCGGATAGTTGGTGTTGCTTATATCCTGGAATGGGTTGCGCGGCCCGTTTGGAGTAGTAGGAGCCATACAAATTCTCTCAATCCTGTGAATGACAATATGACATAGTAGTGTTTAAACTGTGATGTTTCATCTTTGCTATGTACTGCAATATGCCACAAATTCTACCAGTCTGTATTTTAAATTGTGTTGTAGGATCTCACAGTAGCATAGACTCAACTAAAATTCAGAGAAATAGCATATATGCATTTTGTTCCTTACATGGACAGTATGATTCCCTTGGGACGAACTAAATATGCATTACATGGACAGCTACATCCTTTTTTATTGATTTGATGTATGTTTATTGTGACGAACTAAATATGCATTCCAATTGTGAAAAGACAGGACCAAGAGAAGATGAGGCCGGGGCAAGAGATGATAATGAGGGCGACGGAGCAGAAGTTGCATCGTTGCCGTCGCGGCGATACCATACCTGGGAGTTGGCGAGGGGTTCGTGTGAGATCGCCAGGAGTTTGACAGCGCGGCAATGGCGCGCACGACGGAGTCACTCCAGGGGTGCCTGGATGGAAGCTTCTGAACGCAGGGGACAAATTTTGGATTTCTTTCTCTCCCGCGCATTAACTTTCTATCCCGTTGATTACGTGGGGTGAATTAGAGGAGGTAGACTTTGTGTGGAGCTGTGCGTACGGGAGGCAGAGTTTTCGTCCGCTGCCCTAAATTGCTAAATGCACACATGGTGCGGGGCTGTTAGATTCTGTACGGTTAGATATCAATGGGTGGGACTGATCGTAAGGCTGTTATTGTTCCACTGTATCCTGGGTACGCAAGGCTGGGTGGCTTTAGGAAAGAAAATGTTGGCTTGTTTATTAGTAAGTAGTAGAGAAGTTACTGGTACTACCGGGCGTACCTAAGTTATTATCAGTAGTACACTAGTATCGATAGGTCAAGCCGCAAAAGGCATAATTGGCAGGTTAATTAGCATGATCGGGTCATGCTGCTGGCCTGCTGCACGCTAATCTACTGGCGTGTGCGACTTGCTGTTTTTTTTCCCCGATGTGATCAGATATTTATTTTTTATTTTTGTGTTTGTTATTTTTCATTCACGAATTGACTTGTCTGCCCAATACGTGACGTCACTTGGTAGCTGTCTCTCTTCACCGCCGCAGCGTGTCATATACGGTTTTATTTCGGCGAACCAACAAAGATTGCCACACAATGCTCCGGTTGTCCCCATGAAACAAAACTGCTCCACCCCCAACATTTCGATGTGTACATGTTGCAATGGGGCAGCGCCGGTGGAAGCTCGGTACTCATATGATGCGTTCTTCCTAATTTTATTATTTGTCGTTTATCTAGTCATACTGACTTCGTAATAAATATCTAGAATGCATCACATGAGTTTCGAGCTTGATTTTTAATATGTTTTCCACACCTCTTTTTTTTAATAATATGTTCCACACTTAATAAGATAAGAACCGTAAAAACAAAATTTGCAAGGGCGTGATGTTTTACGATATTATACGACGCGTGGCATGTTATAAAATAGGAAAATTGATAATTACAAAATTATTTGTTTTATGTGTACTATTTGTGAACTTTATCGGTCAGAACTGATAAAGCATCACCCTAGATATCTAAAAATAAAACCTCTACATATGTTGAAAATTACTACTGATTACTACAAACCGAACCTTGCTAATTTGAAAAACATATTAATAATTAAATGCTTAAAAAGTATTTTAAACTTTATTTAGACATTTTCAGACGTGGTGGTTGGCATCTGGAAAATTAAATGCTTAGTGCCTATATATTTGGTCGGTTGATTTTCATTTTTACTTATGTATTCCCTGATGTGTTCATGATGATACATAACTTTGCAATAAATAAATCCCATGTAAATTGTTTTGATCAATGCAAAGGTTGGGGGTTTTGATCCTCTTTTCGAAAGAAGCAAGTCATCGACGATGGACTTGATCAGAAGTTTCTGTCATTTGAGTGTGTTCGCTCAGCCCCTCTTCGACCCTGGATGGCTCACTCTTAGCATTTGCAATCTCACAATATCATCACAAGGTTTCTAATAGTGAAATAAGTTAACGGCCATTCAACATTACGCAAACATCACAACATGCGAAAGAGTTCAGCATCTAAAGGCAGGAGCACAAACATATTTAACACTAGTATTGTCCATATGGCAGCTTGAACTGCACCTGCATTTGAACCCTCCAGTGCCAGCCCAAACAGAATCAGGTTGTTGAGTTGGATGCAGTAATTGTGCGATCTACAAACAGATCTGCATACAAACAAAGTTGCGTTTAGCCTGGCATCATGTTCTATACTCCGGTGCTCACACATGAATAAATTCTGCTGGAACGTAAAAGTTTCTAACTTGTAAACATTCAGTTACATTTTTAAAGAGTTTGCCTCTCATATGCAGTCTAATAACATGGCACATAACAAATAATAAATGCCAAAAGCAAATGAAACTGCTATATCAGTCAGGTGTGGTGATGTTCAAAGGACGATACTAGCGACACAAGATGTAAGCAATAGCAAAAGAGCACTGTTTTGTTATGGAACAGAAACACAACAAAAGAGTACTAAGTTTAGTTCCTTCTTCCTTGCCAACTACAAGGCCAAAACAAAACCAATTCCGATAGCATGCCACCTATAAATCGGGGCATGATGCTCACAGAAGGTAGACATTGCTCAACAGTATTGCACCAACATCAAAAAATGTGGAAATAACAATAACAAACTTCTGCTGCCCATTCATGGAAAATCTAACAAAGTTATATCTCACAATTTTTGTATGCCTTGAAGAGGACAAGTTCACTTAGAAATTGTAAAAATTATAACAAAAGTATTTCCCCAAAGCTGAACTGTTTCAGCATTACTGGACAAAACAAACAATAGAAACACTGAACGAACAAGACCAGTTTATTTATGCTGGCACAAGATCAAATTCTTTTGCTGACAATCATGTTCTCTTGTTTTGGCAGCATATGATCCCAAGCTTCAGTGTAATAATCAAGTCAAATGAGAATTAGGTCCCCAAACTAGAAAGCAGGAGCTATGGTATCTAACTCATTGTGGAAATTATAGAAAAGGTTATCGGATCGAAAGCTGTATTTCAGCATTGTTACAAGACAAAACCACCAATAGAACCATTGAATGAACAAGAATATAACTAAGCTATGTGTCAGCACATGTTCTACTTCTATTGCTGACGACCATGTTCTTCCGTCTTTGTCAACATATGATACCATCGGTGCCTCCATCAGAGGCAAATGCTGAACTTTTACGATAATCTAGTCATGTGACCCTGACTTTGTATTAACATGCATATGAGAGGCTCACATAGTAGAAAGCAGAAGCGTGTAGTATCAAACTCATAGTCACATGTATAAATCTAATAACTAGCTAGTTCAGAAATTAATCAAATGTATACAACTGGCACCTTAAAAACAAAACAAGAGAACATGCATTACCTGCTAATTGAGTAACAATTCAAAAATATATACAGATAGCTAAAGGAAAAATGCAAATTACCTATTCAAACACATCGGGGAGATCTTGTGTGTTCACATTTTCAGATTCATCATCGCACGCGTCAACTTCAGTGTCTATAAGGGAAAGAAATACATAAAAGTTAAGGTGAAGCTGGATCAACAAATAAGAAAATTAAATGTGCAAACACAAGCAGTTTAATTATGCTTTTAATGAAAAATAAAGTATATGCGATATGCGATTACGTAATGAAGAGGATTATATCTGCAGAGGATGCTTAGCTTAGCACAGTAAAGTCATCTAAAAATCGGTAAAACAGCTAGGTCTTTGTCTCAACCTTCTTGAACTCGGCAACCTGAGCAAGGAGTACTTTGTTCACACGTGCTCTGGCTAGATAAGGGGCCTTGTCCTGCAACACAGATCCGTTAATGTATCTATCAACAACAAATCAGCACGGCAAAAGTTACAGAAGATTAGAAGCTGTCTTACCGAATCAGTAAGGAATTTCCAGCTTTCATCGGCTTTCTTGAAAACCTGAAGTTTTCCACGAGAAACACATTATCAGTTCATCAACGAAACAATGGAAACAAATCATCATGCTACTGCTGATAGAGGTAAGGAGGCATTAAACTGACAGCATGTAGGGACGGCTTGTCATGGACGCGTTCGATGTTCTGCATATAGAAGAAGTCCCTAACCAAATCATGGTAAAATCAGCGCCGTACAGAAAAGCAAAAAAACTGAACAACAATCTGAAAAAACGTGGAGGATCTCATCTCACCTGTAGACGAGCAGTGCGAGCTCTTCATACTCTGACTTTTCCTGTGCGATGCTCATCACCGCCAACCCGCGTGTAACATCGGAAAGGTCGTGGATCTTGGGCTTCTCCGCTCCATTGCTCTTTACCGCCAACCTGCGAGGAACATCGAAAAGGTCATGGGTCGACGCACCAAATTAACCTCTATAGCATCACAAAGATCGATTAGATTCTTACTTGCCCTTGGCTTTCTTCCCCTTCCTGCACTTGACCGAGGGCTTCCGCTCCTCCGCTCCATCGCTCTTCGCTGCCGACCTGCGTAGGAATCCAAGGTTATGGATCGACGCACCAAAACTAAGAAACAAGATTCCGTATGGATCGACGCATCACAGAATCAAGATTCGGTTTAGATTCTTACTTCCTGTAGGCCTCGCCCGTGGCGGCGGCGCCCATGGACGCGATATGCTTGCAAGCCGTCATGTCTGAAAAACAGGTGAGATCAAGCCAGGAATCGAGCGCCCGAATTGAGGAGGGTACTGGAGTTCAGGGGAAAGAAAGAAACGAGGGGGACGAGAGGCGAGCTGCTGTAGCTAGCAGCTAGGGTATAAAAGAGTCGTCTTTGCCCTTCAGCTCACGTATTGGGCCAAATGCAGCCAAGCCCTTATGGCTCTCTGACGGACAAAGTATGGCCCGTTTTGACCTTTAGAGGCTTTACAATCTTGAATTTTGGCCTCGGTTATGATTTTCAATTCTAATTTCAAAATCATCTGAAATACAATCTTCTTCTGTACTATTTTTATGGTACGTCATAATAAGAAGAAAAAGACCAGTGGTCCACACCCACGCGACGAGAAATCAGTAAAACACGCACAAGAAAAAAAATGCAGTTGAATAATCCTCAAAATAGCATTCACCCTCCTATATTAATATAGCAACACACGATACAATCTTGAGACCAGCACAGACAAATGCGAAAAAAAGAAAGAGAAAAAAAGAAGAAAACAAGGCCGACATGGCGGATCAATGAAAACGAAAATGACTCATAGTTGTTGCGTCCTCTCCGGAGTATTCCCACCACGATCATAGTACTCTGAATCGCCGCGTACCAAAAAACACCTACAAGAAGGAAAGCAACGACAACGGCGCTGCTTCTCGGACTGCTCCTAGGGTTTCCCCCGGTACACCTGACGCCCTTAAGGAAGGAACGATGACACTCTCAAGCGTCACCGCGTCGGTGCCAAACGACAGGATTTCTCCCGACCCCCAAAATACCACATCCCAGACAATCTGTAGTGCTCCACCAATCTTGCCATCCACCAACACACGCCACCACGGTCTTGAAGCCACCATCGTCGTCTCACCATGGCAAGCAAGCCCGGCCAGCCCGAGATGAAGCAGCCATAGACAAGGTCCGACAGTATCACAACCACGCAGGAGGGAATAGCCTCCACCTCTGTAGACGGTAGCCGATTGGACGCAACGACAAGAGCACATCGGGCCGTTGGAGCCAGAGGGCGGCAGCAGCACAACCACCGGAGGACGTCCTCCACTGCCATCGGCGGGTGCCGGCCGGACACGGCAGCAGGGACACACCAGGCGAGAAGGCCCGACTGAGCCCTTATACGTCCGAAACGTACTTTCCCGAACATTTTTGTTGTTGTTTTCCCTCTAGTTTGCATGATTCGAATGGAAGTAAAACAGACTAACGCAGTTTTCAACAGAATTGCCTTGGTCTCTTGTTTCTGTGCAGAAATCCAAAGTTCTCGGGAAATTCCTAGAAAATTACATAAATTCTACTTTGTCGAAAGACCCACGGAGCCAGAAGACGAAGACCACACGAGGGCCAAGGGGCCTGACGACCCCACGGCATGCCAGGGGGTGGCGCCGTGCTGGGGTGACGTCTGACCGCCTCAGTTGCTCTCTCGCGACGCCCTCTTGACTACTTATTCTCCTGGACCTAAAACTCGTGACCCCATACGCTTTTATGAGAAACACCCGAGCTCCGCCGCCACCACGAACCGTAATTTGGGGCCAGAATTCATGTTCTGGCACCCTGCCGGGGTGGGGATTGGGAGAAGATCGTCATCGTCACCAACGACTCTCTATCAACCATCCATGATTTCTCCATCCATGTGTAAGTAATTCTCTGTTGTAGGCCGAAGGGAATGGTAAGGATTGGATGAGATTGTTTATATTGTTATATTGTTATATTGACAGGCGGGCCCCATGGACACCTCAACTCCTTCTCCACGTATGCAGCCATGTCCACCTGACAAAAATTATCTTATACACGAATTCGCACAATCACCAAAATAGGTAGTGACCGTGGGTTGGCCGACAATTGTGATAGGTTTTGTAATTTCCTCTCCTTCGTCGTTTCTCATTGAGCGGGCCTGAGGGTGTTTGTGGTATTTCGATTCAACTTCTGATCCAGTTGTCTGCAGTATCTTCGGCCAATAAACAAACTGCAGTCAGACTAGAACTCGATCCAGTATCCGAGAACGTTTGTGTATCGGAGCTAGACTAGATTGGATGCAAAACCTCGGCAGCTATGGCCATATATATACGACGAGTCTTTGCCTCTTCTACGTCCGACGTATTCTATATCTCTCCTTCGAAACAGAGAAGAATCGAATTGGCTGATTATTATGGCTGACGAAGAGCAAGACCCGAGGTAAGCTGATCTTTGCTTTCTTATTTCTCCCATCACGTATCCATGTTGTGCAGTCAACTTTTCTTTCAAGGAATTTTTGCGTAAATTAAAACATGGTTCTAGAATATTTATGGAAAATTGTTTAGGGTATCAATACCGCGCCTCTCAATTAGATGCTACTCCCTTCGTCCACAAATAACGGTTTTAGATTTGTCAAAAGGTGAACGTATATGGACTTGAAACATGTATAGATACACCTCATACCACGAATTTCCATCCATCAAAGCCACGTTTTTTCCTCCCCCATGGATCTCATAACCATGGGGGAGGTCTCCCAAGAAGCCATGAAGGAAGGGGGCTAAGGGGCGGCACACGGTGGACCTGCAGTCTGTAAACATGGTTTATAGCCTTATAGTTTCCAGTACAATGTACAATGCTCCATCGTAGGCAACCCACACCACCACGAGAAGATCATCCAATGGCAGCGCCACAAGACCAAGACTCATCAGGACAAAACAAGGATAAGGCATATCGGGTTCATAGAAGAAAGGCCAAGCGGCCAAAGTTACAACGCGGGCTAGGCACAGACGCCTAGCGCGCACCCACGCAGCGAGACAGCTACAACTCAACGCTAACTACTCGCGGCACCTCCACCGCTCCGCCTCTAGCAGGCAACCTCTAAACAGTCGAGCCGCTCTCCATGACTCAGCTTCCTCCTGGATCCTCCAAAGAACCGCCACCGGAGCAGGAGATGCGTTGTTGAAAACGATACCGTTCCTGTGACTCCACAATGACCAACAGACTAGCGCCACGGCCATCCAGTAGTCGCGGACATCCCGTCTTGGCCCTCGGCGTGATGATACCCACTCCACTAGGGTGCCCTCAAGCTCAGGGATCCATGCCTCCAAACCCCAGCTGCAGAGGCAGGCTACCCAAACCTTGTGAGCCAGCACGCATCCAACCAGCAGGTGGTCGATGGTCTCCTCCACTTGGTCACAAAAGGGCAAGCCTCCAGGCGTGGGAGATCACGTCGAGCGAGTCGGTCTGTAGTCCAGCAACGATCTCTAAGGGCAAGCCACATGAACATCTTGAGGTTGGACGGAGCTCTAGCTCGCCAGATCTGCTGCGCCTCGGGCATCTGAGTGACCCCACCGAACAAGGCCACGTAACAAGAGCGCGAGGTATAAACTCCGCTGGCGTCCCAAACCCACCTGAAGCTATCATCCTGCCCAGGCTGGAGCTCCACATTCACAAGGTGATCAACCAACTCTAGTAGTTCCGCCAAGGCTGGCGCCGAAAGATCGGGCAGAACGTCTGTAAGCTAACCACCACCTAAACCCTCATGCAAGCAATGAATCGTAGTTGCGTGGCCTGGGACAGCTCCAAACAAGTTGGGAGCAAAATCCCGAATCCTACACCAGGCAGCCAGTGAAGACTAATCAGGACAATGAGGTTGATCCTGCCATTTTTTAAGAGAACTACCCTACCATTAGTGCCACGGCAGAGCCATGCTATGTTTTTGCAGAAAATACCTAGGGTGATAGCGGAAAGCGCTGCCATTCCGCCTACCGGTACTCTTCGTGTACGCATTGGAGAGGCAGGAAGGGTCACCGCCGTTCCGTACACCACGGACAGTGACGGTCGCATTGTCTTCAACTCTCAGGCGTGGCGAGAGTTCCATTCGCCACGTAATTTGGAGCTTGGAAAAGCTATCGTCATCACTCTGAGGACCAACCACACCAACGACGTGTCATTGGTGCTCAACTATCTGTAACGTTGAGATCGCCAATAGTTTGAAAGTTTATTTGCAGTACTATGGAGTCTAGCGAAACTACTCATTTGACTATGTTGAATAGCGCAACTACTATTGTCGTTCAGTACGCATTTGGAGGTTTTATTTCCGTGAATAATTCTATTTCTGTGAATTTTGCTGATTATTGTCGTTCAGTACGCATTTGGAGGTTTTTTTTTCCGACAAAAATCACCACCGGCGTGCCCCCCTTGCCAGTAATCGAAACTGTCACCGGCGTGGCCTCCCACTCGCCGGTGATCACTCGCCGGTGATCTCAACTAATCACCGGCGTGGCCTCGCACTCGCCGGTGATCTCAAATAGCACTGGCGTGAAGTTACCGACGTGGGCGTTTCTCGCCGGTGATCCCAAAAACGCCACGCCGGTGATTAGCTGTTTCCTTGTAGTGCTTGTACATATATACAATCGAGGACCAAATTGTGTGCTCCATGGTTGGGAGGTTCCAACGTCTTGTCTACTAATAAAAAGGGGAACTCCGGAGCTCATTGTTTGATATCTTTTGTTGCCACGATCACGCCTTTGTTCTCTGGCTTGGGCGCTTTTGCGCACAATCATCCTAGAAATGACATGGGACGAGCCTAAGAAAAGTCGCAAGTTGTAGTCTATCTGTAATGCATGAACAATGCCTGAAGCTGGATGGAGCTGCCTTAACAATATGAGTAGGAGACATCTGGGAAGGAATGCTTAATTAGAAGCAGTTGCGCATCTTGATAAGTCTGAGCTGGGGGAAGAGTGTGGTGACAAGTATGTAGGACTACAGGCATATCATGGTCGTGGAGAGACAGAAAGGCTTCGTCGTCCACAATGGTCTGCCATACTCGCATTACGCCGCGCAAGTCTAGGCTGCAGTGTGTACCGGCGACGTACTCGAGAGCCACGTAATACTTAGGCCAACGTACTTTTAGCCTAGACAAACGTGTGAAAACGACAAACCCGTGAACTTGCTTTCGTGTTAATTTTTGCCAACACGAACATGCATGGTATAATCATCCGGGATTTATTTTTTAAAACGGCGGCAAAAGTTTTGGCCCTGCCGCTTTATTAGAAAGGGAATTGTGAGTTGTGACGTTACTGATTGGAGTGACATCCGTATGCAGCCTCTGAGTGAAGACAATAATTTCGTTTGTAGAGTTGGAAGGAATGTATCTCGGCGAATCTTGCTTGTTCGGTCCACTAGTGGAAACCACCCCTTTAGTTCCGGGTGGTAGAGGCCTTTGGGGAGGGATGTCCACCCGGTACATGGCAACCGGGACTAGAGGCCCCCCCTCCTCTAGTCCGGGGTGTGCTACGACCCGGGACCAGAGAGGTCCACGCGGGGCCAGCACATGGCGCATGCGAGAGGATCTCTAGTCCCGGGTTGTAATACAACCCGGGACTAGAGATGCACCCACGTGGCGGCCTGTGATTTTTTTCTTTTCGGTTGTTGTATATTATGAATAATTTGCAAAAAATATGGTTAATTATCTGTAAATCAGAAAAATACATATATCATATCAAAATATTCGTAAGAGAAAGCTTTATGCGAAAGTCGGGAAATCGAAGTCGGAAGTCGGAACGGAAAGTCGTGAAGTCGGGAAAGTCGTAAAGCCGGGAAAGTCGTGAAGTCGTGAAGTCGGGAAAGTCGTGAAGTCGGGAAAGTCGGGAAGTCGGGAAGTCGTGAAGTCGGGAAGTCGTGAAGTCGGGAAAGTCGACGTCACGTTTTCCCGGCTACCCGGCTTCCCGGTTTCACGTTTTCACGGCTTCCCGGCTTCCCGGTTTCACGTTTTCACGGCTTCCCGGCTTCCCGTTTTCACGATTTCCGGCTTCCCGGTTTTCTGGATTAATTTACATATAAAGATCCCATATATAAGAGGGACTAGAACCGTCATCTATTCGATTACATGGAGATCATCAAGCTAGCCACTACTAGAGCCCGTCATCTAATTTGATCTGGTGCCATTGTATTTTCCCTTCATGTCTAAGACATAGTTCATCAAAAAGCCCGCAATTTCCTCGCAAATTGGTCGAAAGCGGTCCTTTAGTTGCAGGTCCCTCCGCATTCGATCCATCTATAAAAGAAGGGAGATTAATATGAATTTCAATCATCATAACAGAAATTATGAATGACACCTCAACACAATTGATGGTTATAAAATGAAATTGTGAATTTATTTGTTCACTTACTTCGATAAATGTCCCTGGGTTCCGCTCAGAGACTATCGTGCGAATCCACTCGCAGACGTAATATCCACACAAATTGGTCCCGGGAGGCTGCCTATCCAAGTACTACACGAGAATAGATTTCAATCAAATAATAATCAAGCATCACGATGGTATTGAAATTTGAATTAAAAGGGATGCGCGAACACCTAGCTCGTACTACTTACTTTGGGGTAAACAAAAGTAAGTTCCTCTTTAAATTGACCAGGTGTAGCATTAGCATTTCGGAAAGCTTTCCAAACCCTGCCCATCAAACAATTGAATAAATGAGTTATTAATTAGTTACTTGATATCTCAGGAATGGAAGGAAAGAGACCGATGTAATACGATAAAGATTGAAATTACCGTTTGAGCACTCCTTGGATATATTCGTGCCGCTCTTTGGGCCAGTGCAATGAGTCCAAGATTTCAACTTCTGCTCTATCGATTTGAATGATTAACAGAATGTAATGGCCGCTGCGCACGTTTATATATGTCAGTAACTAATCAGTTACTTAACATCGAGAAAGCAAAAACCAATGTGTACAAGACAGTAAGACTCTTACCTTAAGTGGTAAGGAAACAATATCTTCCCTTTATAATTTTGGTCCCGGATGTACCTAAACAAGGTGTTCACCGTTTCCTCGTGGTGGTCACGTAGCAATTTTTCATTAACTCGGCTTGGGTCGATGAACCCAATCTCAAACACTCGGTTTCTGTCACATTCATCGCTCTTCATTCTGCATAATACCGTAGTGAGCATAATTAGAACAGGCAATGACCGAGCTAAGCTATAGACTTTATTTTAGAAAATAAATGAATTGAATCACTTACAGACAATAGGTAGTGAGCATGCTCAAGTCGAGGGCGTCAAGCTGGTATAACTGATAGATTTCTTCAATAGGTATAGTTATCTCGTCTGCACCGTTGAAATGTTCATCTGTAATTTTCACCGGGATCAATATTCGACCTTCACTTGTGACATTCTTGTACCATTTATGCAGTCTTGTCATTTGTGTTGGTAGATTCTGGAGCTCATCAGGTGACACTAGATCCTTCCCGTATTCCCAGGTCCATCTAGTAGGTCCCATAGGGGGGGATATCATCTGCATCCAGTTGAGAAAGTGAAATACCAATATCTGCAGCAAATTGCGCGCGGTAAGCGCTATCGTTCTCATGCGCAGAGCCCATATCAGTGGCCACTTGAGCGGGGAGATGGACTGATTTGACTGATGTCCGAGGCAACATCTCTTCTCCTTTTCCCGCCGGGTGGAATTTTCCTCATAGTCCGTACATAGTCATCTGGCCTATTTATCGAAATTTGCGATGGCTGAGTAAGGAAACTAACAGCAATTGTGTTTGAGCTTCCGAATACTTTTCCTTTGGCTTAGGTTTTCTTTTCTCAGCCATTTCTGCAAACTGTCTTCTCGATTCTGTTTGTAGCCACACCCTGGCTTCCTCTTGAGTACACTCGACGTCGTAAGGTCTCGGGGGAGGAACCTTCGGTACTTTTGGCAGGGGCTCAAGTCGGGGTTTGGGTCGGGAACCCATGGCGGTGGTCTTCATCCCCTTTCGACCGTTAGCCTTAGTGGGCGGAGGCGGTGGAGACGGCTCAGGAGTCGGCTGACGCGGCGACGGAGTCGGCTGACGCGGCTCAGGAGTCGGCTGACGCGGCTCAGAGTCGGCTGACGCGGCGAGTGACGCGGCGACGGATTCGGCTGACGCGGCGACGGAGATCGAGAAGGCGATGGTGGCCTTGGCGGCGGTGTCCAGCCTGGAAACATGATCAATTTCTTGGGCCATAGAATGAGTCCACCCTGGACATCTCCCAGTGTCCTCTCATCATCACCTCCAGGGAAATGAAGTTCGAGTGATTCAAATCCGGGGTAAACTTGATCCACGCCGACACGAGCATAGCCACTTGGAATCTCATTGCCACAATACAGTGTTGTAGATTCACAAGGTAAAGCATAGCCGTCCGCCGCCTTCATGGTTAAGTTTCTCACTGCTCATGTAGCTCACAAGTTTTCTTCTCAGTGATAGAATCCATGGGGTATGTTTTGGTTCGATGCCTCATCAGCACGACAGTCGTGGAAGCCACGCTACTTTTCCGTTGAGACGGACCCTCATCTTGCAGCTGCAGCTGATGAGTTACCCCTCGAGAAGATTGCGCGCGCCGCAATTCATCTAGTTCCTGTTGTTGTTGGCTAATGATATTTTCCACTTTGCTCAACCGGTCGTGTTGCTCCTGCTCCTTCCTCCTCTTTGCTCTTTCTCGGCTTCTATAAGAGTCACGGTCCTCAGGAAACCCTTCATGCCACGTCACACCTCCCTGCCTCGAACAGATCCTCCTTTTTCTTTAGTACCGAGGGCCTTCCACAACTCGTCGTATTCTCTATCGGGATAAAACCTTCCCTCACGAGCATCGGCGATTGCATCCAGAATTGTTTGCCGGGGTATAGGAGTTTCTTTCGTTTCATCAACTATTACATCGCCTGTTGCGACGTCATACTCCCCCCATGAGCAAGTATCCAATTTCTGACACTACGGGGCCACAAATCTGTAACTGGAATGATCCCTTTTTCGCGCATAGTGGCCTCAATCCGATCCCACTTAGGCTCGGCAGTTACGTAGCCACCTCCACCGAACTGATGGTGATATATCTTCTTCGCTGCATTCAACTTATTCTTTGCCGATCTTTCCTTGGCTAGTTCTGTTTTCTTGTATTCCAGAAATGCCGGCCAGTGAGGCCGCTGCCTCTCTAGTGTCCCAGTGAAATCTGGAACTTTCTTTTTGTCGACCCAATCACGGTATAATCTGTTCTTCCATTTATTGAATTGTTCAGCCATCTTCTTCAGAGCCCAATGCTTGACTGTGTCCGTCATGGCTTTTGTCCTTTCGGGACTATCCAACACCGGCAGAGTGAAATGTGTCATGAGCTTCTTCCAACATATATCTTTAGTTCTCTCGGTGACATAATAATTGCCCTCTAAGTTTTTTATCTCATTCCATTCCGAAAGGCTGATCGGAACATTGTCCCTGACAACAACTCCACATTGATGCACAAACTTAGATGCGGTCTTCGGAGGCGCCAACGGTTTGCCATCTGAAGAGACTGACTCAATTCTGAAATGATCTTTTATTCCCAACCCTTTGGCATGGCCTCGTTTAGTAGTTTGGGTCGATGCGGAGGTCTAAAAAGAAGAAACATTTGTTAATATATATATACAAATAAAATTTTACATCTAATCAAATAGAGGCTTAATATACCACGCCAGACTGCGAGGGTTCACCAACTATGCTAGTTTGCCCTTGGACGGTTTGTTCCACCTCCATTCCCGGACCGGAGTCGTTCAAAAACTCGGAGCCATCTTCTTCTGCTCCAATGTGTTCATCACCATCCGCGGGTTGCCGGATATAGTCGAGCAACACATCTTCCCCTTCTCTGTTTTGGAAGGAAGGAACATCTCCATCATCCATTGCTTAACTATTACAAAAGAAAATAAAACAATGATAGCATTAGCAGAATAATTCAATGTAGGGAACTTTACACTTAGAAAAATTACATCTACAAATATACCATATCAAAATTTAAACTAACATGAGCGATACTTCATGTGTATTGTATGTGTTACTGATGTCTACGCACGCTTCTATTCTTGTAGACAGTGTTGGGCCTCCAAGTGCAGAGGTTTGTAGAACAGCAGCAAGTTTCCCTTAAGTGAATCACCCAAGGTTTATCGAACTCAGGGAGGTAGAGGTCAAAGATATCCCTCTCAAGCAACCCTGCAATTAAGATACAAGAAGTCTCTTGTGTCCCCAACACACCAATACACTTGTCAGATGTATAGGTGCACTAGTTCGGCGAAGATATAAAATACAAGTAATATGGATGATTATAAGTGGTAATTGCAATCTGAAATAAAAATGGCAGCAAGCAAACATGTAGCAAACTGGTTGTAAACGGTGTTTCAATGCTTAGAAACAAGGCCTAGGGATCATACTTTCACTAGTGGACACTCTCAACAATAATAATATAATTGAATACATAGATATTTCCTCTTCACTATGCTACTCTGAGTTATTCTCTCGTTGGATAACGAACACCAATCCACCGCGTAGGGCTATAAAAGCACACCTTAAAGTCGCATTCCCATGTCTAGTTAACCCCACACTGTCAACTTGAGCGCCCTAGAAGGTACTAGACAAACACCGCAATTTCATAGAGACATCCAACGCAAATAATAACTCATGATAAGTATTCCTGTTATCTTTAGCCTAAGAGCCACACACGGGGCGCACACTGTCAACTTCGCACCGTGGGACAAAGGTGACTCCGGAGATTACATTAATAAAACCACTTGAGTAGCATATAAGATAATGAAGAGTACATCTATGGATTCAACTAGATTACAAAGCTCATGATCACATAAAGATCACACCATGGGAGAGAGAGATAAACCACATAGCTACCGGTAGAGCCCTCAGCCTGGGGAGAACTACTCCCTCCTCATCATGGGAGGCAGCAACGGCGATGATGGAGATGGCTCCGGGGGCAATTCCCCGTCCCGGCAAGGTGCCGGAACAGGACCTTCTGACCCCCGAAACGGAGTTTCGTGGCGGCGGAGCACGGAGATGTATTCGGGAGTTTCGTCAATTGTGTTAGGGTTTACTCCGCGGGGGCTATTTATGGTCCAAAGGGCAGCTTCAGAAGGTTCCCGAGGCCACCACACGTGGCCTCGGCGCGGCAGTTTTCTGGCCAGCCGACTTGTCGGGCCTCTCCAGGCCGCATACGAACTCGATGGAGATGAACCTTTTGTATAAAACGTGCGGCGGAAAATTCCCGCAACTTTCGCGACTAGACTTTTTCCATTTGACGTCGTCTTCAGGCCCGAACGTGACGATCTTTGAAAATAGTTTTCAGACAGATTTCTGGAAAGTCCCAATTTGACTCCAACAAGGTTTCCTTTGCCCAATTTTGATAATTTCTACACATCAAAGTGTAAAACAAGAACATTGTGCACTTTGGCAACTATTAGTAGGTTAGTCCAATAAATGTCATAATATGATATAAAGTGCATATAAAACATGTGACAATTGATATAAAACATGCATGGAACATCAAAAATTATAGATACGTTTGAGACGTATCAGCATCCCCAAGCTTAGTTCCTACTCGTCCTCGAGTAGGTAAACGATAAAACAATAATTTTTGAAGTGACATGCTACCAACATAATCTTGATCTAATAATGATGTAATGGTAAGTGAGCTGAGATCAAATCATTCAAAGCAAATGTCTATAATTGATATTAAATAAGAGATAATAAAGCAAGATAGTTAAACAAGCTAAAAGTTTTCATGAATGACGGCCTTTAAGACATGAAACCGTACAAGGTTCATTATAGATGTTTTAAGTATCCAGTGTAGGAGTTCTATCCTTCAATTCCAAGCATCAAGCAATTTTTCATAACATAGAGAACGGATCCAGTCAAGTAAAAGTAAACATGAACGTCATGAATCCACTGTTTCGAGGTCTACTCAACCGGTGAGCGTAAGCATTTAGTATCGGCACCAGGATGTTATGGCAAAGAGAACGTTAATGGGGGTTTGGAAGGCCAATGGAAGAAAGTCTCACAAAGCTATAAGTGATCATTAGACAAGAGGAAGTCTTATAATCGAAGCTATGCAAGGAGTAGTGATTGCCATGCAACGGATGCACATAGAGCTATATGTGTATGAAAGCTCTCCAATGGAACTAGTGGGGGTGCATCCAACTCGGTTGCTCACGAAGACCTAGAGCACTTTTGAGGAAGCTCATCATTGGAATATACAACCCAAGTTCTATAACGTAATATTCCCCACATAGTTATACTAGTAAAGCATGAAAACTCTCTCAAATGGAGCATAGGTGCTAAACATGAGCACAAATGATGACTATGAATACTGCAAGTGCTAAACATGAGCACAACTTTGATAAAGGATAGTAGTGTTGCCCCCCTTTTCTTTATTCTTTTTTTTCTTTTTTCTTTTTTTTTTTTTTTTTCTTTTTCTGTTTCACTTTTCGATGGCCTCCATGGCTCTTTTCTAGCAGGGGCAACACTCTAATATGATTACAAACTTTTTGGTACAAATAACTCATAATGAACAAAACATGATGTATAAAACTGTATGCCTCTGCCAGTGTAGCAGGATGTGCAATGATCTAGCGTAACATGGGTAAACCACACATCAGCTGTATAGAATCATGCAAAGCAATATATAAATGATAAATGACAACAAGTCATGTAATGTAAAATGGAAGTTGCATGGCAATATATCTCGGAACAGCTATGGAAATGCTGTGGTAGGTAGGTATGGTGGCTGTTTTGAGGAAGATGTATGGGTTTATGTGTAGGAGAACAAGAGGAAGTCCTCCCACGGGTTTTGGATGTACTGGCGAAGTATGCACAACTCTCAATGTGAGAAAAGGCAATGCACAGCACCGAAGAGGCTAGCAAATTTGGATGGTGGAAGTGCCAAAACCGTAGCTTAACATTAGTCAAAAAGAACTCACAAGTTTATTGCAAACAACTAGCAGGTTCAACATTAAGCGCATGGTTAACATTTACCCCAAGGAGGGCCGTTCACGGCGGCACAAGTACCCCGTTAGATCCCTCGACCTTCACACACAACCTAGTTATTACGAACCACTTTTCAGACATGGAAAGCTATCAAGTCCAACTACACCTTCAACAATTTTAGTGTTTGTAGTACGGTGCAAGCTTAAAGACAATAATCCACTAATGATTTTAACTTAATTAACCAGCAAGCTTTACCATCTATTACTTAATACCTCAAAACGTTTGCAAGGAATCAGGTTATCAAAGTTCAATGATCTACAAGATTATGCAAGTTTTCATTATACCACTACCACACGCAACATTTTCTGAACCAACATATTAACCAAGCAACTCTCCAAACAAATATAAGTGAAGCAAGAGAGTACTTTCTACAAAAGAACTAATAGCTCTGACAAGAGGTACATGAAAACCAAGAGCTAGAAGCTAAACAGCGCGAAAATTGAATACTCAACAGATATAAGTGAAGAACAAGAGTATTCCAAGAAAAAGCGGAGCGTGTCTCTCTCCCAATCAAGAATGTTGTGATCAAGCTTATTGCAAAAATAAAAGTACAATACTGAAAATAAAAGCACACAGACGCTCCAAGAAAAGCACATATGATGTGAAAGAATTAAAATATAGTTTCACTAGAGATGACCTGATAATTTTGCCGATGAAGAAGGGGATGCCTTGGGCATCCCCAAGCTTAGACGCTTGAGTCTTCTTGAAATATGCTGGGGAGATCCATGGGAGCCTCCCCAAGCTTAAGCTCTTCACTCTTCTCCATCCTATTATATCATCTTCCTCTTGACCCTTGAAAACTTCCGTCACACCAAACTCAAAGCAAATCTCATTAGAGGGTTAGTGCATAATCAAAAATCACATGTTCTATAAAGACGCAATATGACTTGTTACTTTAAACATTAGCTACTGCCACTGATGTTATGTGAAGCTCTTCCACCCAAAAAAAATTTCACTCAACACTAGTAAAAGAGAGAATGCAAAATAAAAAGGCATAATCTGTCTAAAACAGAACAGTCCGCAAAGACGAATTTTTTCAAGGCACTTACGACGCTCAGATCGAAAAACTCTAGACTAATGAAAGTTTCAGACATTCATAAAGATTACGCACAAAAATTTCAGATTTAATTAACAATCTGGTGATTTTAGGAATTTCGTACAGTGAACAGCAAAAATCTGTTTCTGCGCAGCAATCAAAATTAAGCATCATCTTAACATTAGAGGCTACTCTTGGCACAACAATGCGAGAAAATAAAGATACAAAGGAGTTGCTACAGAAGTAAACAGCACCTTGACTCAAATAAAATAAAAATTGCAGAAAATAAAAATAATGGGTTGTCTCCCACAAGCGCTTTTCTTTAAAGCCTTTTAGCTAGGCATGATAATTTTGATGATGCTCTCATATGTATAAGAGTTGAATATGAAAGAGCATCAGAAGCAAATATCAAACACATTTAAGTCTAACCCACTTCCTATGCAAAGGAATCTTGTAAGAAAATAAATCAATAAAGCACAAAGTGACTAGCATAGGAAGGCAAAACAAGTGCAACTTCAAAATTTCAACATAAAGAGAGAGACTTAATATTATTGAGATATGAAACCGTGTCTCCCTCTCTCATAAGACCAGTAGGTCTTAAAGTACCCATCAAATAAAAGCAAATCAAGAGAAAGCTCAAAACCTTCATCATAAAGAGAGAAATTTAGTAACATGAAGATTTCTATAACCATACTTTCCTCTCTCAAAATAATTTTCAGTGGCATCATGAATAAACTCAACAATATAGCTATCACATAAAGCATTCTTATCATGATCCACATGCATAAAAGTATCATTACTCTCCACATAAGCATAATCAATTTATTAGTAATAGTGGGAGTAAAACTATCACAACCATCATTGTAATCATCATAAATTGCAGGCATAGTATAATCATAATAAACTTTATCCTCCATAGTAGGTGGACCAAAATACCACTATCATTATAATCATCATATATTGGAGGCATATCATCAAAAAAATTTTCTCCTCAAAACGGGGGACTAAAAATCATTTCATCAAAACCAGCTTCCCCAAGCTTAGATTTTCCATAGCATTAGCAATAATGGTGTTCAAAGATTTATAGTAATAACATTGCTACCATCATGCAAATAATTTTCCATAGGTTTTTTAATTTTCTCTTCAAAAGCATCATGTCCTAATTCAAGATAAATTTCATAGAGCTCTCTAATTTTTTGTTGTTTTCCATTAAGCCTAACTAGTGAAATAAAAACAAGAAACAAAAAGATATAATTGCAGAATCTAAAGGAAATACCTTCGAGCACTCACACGTCAGCAACAGTGCTAGAAAATAGCTAAGTAGCTGGAGGATGTGAGTACCTTTTACCTTACCTCCCCGGCAACGGCGCCAGAAAATAGCTTGATGTCTACGCACGCTTCTATTCTTGTAGACAGTGTTGGGCCTCCAAGTGCAGAGGTTTGTAGAACAGCAGCAAGTTTCCCTTAAGTGAATCACCCAAGGTTTATCGAACTCAGGGAGGTAGAGGTCAAAGATATCCCTCTCAAGCAACCCTGCAATTAAGATACAAGAAGTCTCTTGTGTCCCCAACACACCCAATACACTTGTCATGTATAGGTGCACTAGTTCGGCGAAGAGATATTAAATACAAGTAATATGGATGATTATAAGTGGTAATTGCAATCTGAAATAAAAATGGCAGCAAGCAAACATGTAGCAGAACTGGGTAAACGGTGTTTCAATGCTTAGAAACAAGGCCTAGGGATCATACTTTCACTAGTGGACACTCTCAACAATAATAATATAATTGAATACATAGATATTTCCTCTTCACTATGCTACTCTGAGTTATTCTCTCGTTGGATAACGAACACCAATCCACCGCGTAGGGCTATAAAAGCACACCTTAAAGTCGCATTCCCATGTCTAGTTAACCCCACACTGTCAACTTGAGCGCCCTAGAAGGTACTAGACAAACACCGCAATTTCATAGAGACATCCAACGCAAATAATAACTCATGATAAGTATTCCTGTTATCTTTAGCCTAAGAGCCACACACGGGGCGCACACTGTCAACTTCGCACCGTGGGACAAAGGTGACTCCGGAGATTACATTAATAAAACCACTTGAGTAGCATATAAGATAATGAAGAGTACATCTATGGATTCAACTAGATTACAAAGCTCATGATCACATAAAGATCACACCATGGGAGAGAGAGATAAACCACATAGCTACCGGTAGAGCCCTCAGCCTGGGGAGAACTACTCCCTCCTCATCATGGGAGGCAGCAACGGCGATGATGGAGATGGCTCCGGGGGCAATTCCCCGTCCCGGCAAGGTGCCGGAACAGGACCTTCTGACCCCCGAAACGGAGTTTCGTGGCGGCGGAGCACGGAGATGTATTCGGGAGTTTCGTCAATTGTGTTAGGGTTTACTCCGCGGGGGCTATTTATGGTCCAAAGGGCAGCTTCAGAAGGTTCCCGAGGCACCACACGTGGCCTCGGCGCGGCCAGATTTTCTGGCCAGCCGACTTGTCGGGCCTCTCCAGGCCGCATACGAACTCGATGGAGATGAACCTTTTGTATAAAACGTGCGGCGGAAAATTCCCTGCAACTTTCGCGACTAGACTTTTTCCATTTGACGTCGTCTTCAGGCCCGAACGTGACGATCTTTGAAAATAGTTTTCAGACAGATTTCTGGAAAGTCCCAATTTGACTCCAACAAGGTTTCCTTTGCCCAATTTTGATAATTTCTACACATCAAAGTGTAAAACAAGAACATTGTGCACTTTGGCAACTATTAGTAGGTTAGTCCAATAAATGTCATAATATGATATAAAGTGCATATAAAACATGTGACAATTGATATAAAACATGCATGGAACATCAAAAATTATAGATACGTTTGAGACGTATCAGTTACCGGGAAAACGTTAAACCGGGAAACCGGGAAGCCGGGAAAACGTGAAACCGGGAAGCCGGGAAAACGTGAAACCGGGAAACCGGGAAAACGTGAAAACGGGAAGCCGGGAAAACGTGAAACCGGGAAGCCGGGAAAACGTGAAATCGGGAAAACGTGAAAACGGGAAACCGGGAAGTCGGAAAGTCGTGAAGTCGGGAAATCGGAAAGTCGTGAAGTCGGGACCCGACTTTCCGATTTCCCGACTTCACGACTTTCCGTTCTGACTTCCCGACTTCACGACTTTCGACTACACGACTTTCCGACTTTACGACTTTCCGACTACACGACTTCCCGACTACCCGACTTTCCGACTACATGACTTAACGATTTAACGACTACACGACTTTACGACTTTGCGACTACACGACTTTCCGACTGCACGACTTAACGACTACACGACTTAACGACTACACGACTTAACGGTTTAACGACTACACGACTTAACGACTTCCCGACTTTCCCGACTTTACGACTTTCCGACTAACTTAGCAAAATTTAAACTAACCTACACTAACTAAAAAAATAACTTAGCAAATCTACACTAAATTTCTAGACATAGCTAATTAATCTACAACTAAATCGAACCTAGCTAATTAATCTACACAAAAAAGAAAATAACTTAGGTAATGAAAAAAAAGAAAAAAAAGCACCTTCTTGGGAGGGCCGTGGCGGCGCTGCGGCGTGGGGGGGAGGGCGGCCGCCGGCGGCGGAGTGGGCTGGCTCGGACGCGGCGGCAGAGGCGCCGGAGAGGGCGCGGCGGCCAGGACCGCGCGGTGGAGGCGCGGGCGGGCGGCGCGACGGAGACGGCGCGGGCGGGCTCGGGCGGAGGGCTTGGGCGGCGCGGAGGGCTCGGACGGCGACGACGCGGGCGCGGGCGGAGGGCTCGGGCCGCGCGGAGGGCGGCGCGCCGGAGTTGGGCAGCCTGCCGGCGTGAAGGCGGAGGTTGGCGGCGCGGGGGCGCTGAGGGAAGTCTTCCCGGGTCGTGGCTCGACCCGGGGTCAACGCTTTGCTTATATAGCAGAGGACCTCTGGTCCCGGACGGAGCCACGGCCCGGGACGAGAGGGAACCCCTTTGGTCCCGGGTGGTGCCACGACCCGGGACCAGAGGCCTTTTTCAGACGCCACCCCCAGCGCGTGCAAATTGACCTCTTGTCCCGGGTGGTGGCCTTTTTTCGTTCAACCGCCTAAATTTTCAAACTTTCGCGCGCATTTTTTTGAAAACTTAATTTTAATATGAATTTGAATAGCTTCTGCATACTTTCGAATCTGAAAAAAAATTAACATGAAAAGTTTTTGAATTTGCTAAACTAATCCAAAGCAATTTTCTATTTTCTAAAATAATTGTTCTAACTATTCAAACTATTAACCATTTTGCCATTTTCAATTTAAAAAATGCATTAACTAATATTGTTTAAATTTGAAAGTCATATTTTTTCACATTTTCTTGCGTGCCATTTTCAGTTTAGAATGCATTAACAAATTTAACCATTTTGAAAGTCAATTTAAAATGCATTAACTAATATTGTTTAAATTTAAAATGCATTAACTAATATTGTTTAAATTTGAAAGTCATATTTTTTCACATCTTTTCGCGTGCCATTTTCAATTTAGAATGCATTAACAAATTTAACCATTTTGAAAGTCAATTTAAAATGCATTAACTAATATTGTTTAAATTTAAAATGCATTAACTAATATTGTTTAAATTTAAAAGTCATATTTTTTCACATCTTCTCGCGTGCCATTTTCAATTTAGAATGCATTAACAAATTTAACCATTTTGAAAGTCAATTTAAAATGCATTAACTAATATTGTTTAATGCATTTTAAATGCATTAACTAATATTGTTTAAATTTAAAAGTCATATTTTTTCACATCTTCTCGCGTGCCATTTTCAATTTAGAATGCATTAACAAATTTAACCATTTTGAAAGTCAATTTAAAATGCATTAACTAATATTGTTTAAAATTAAAATGCATTAACTAATATTGTTTAAATTTAAAATGCTTCAAAAGTGTTTGCATTAACCATTTTCAAAAATGATTGGTAATTTAACCATTTTTGTTTTTCGATTGTCAAAAATGACACTTTTTGTGAGAATCCCACCAATATCGTTTTTATCTAAACAATGTTTCTTTTGAGGGCTTGTGAGCTGTTGGATCACTCTGTGAGCCACCAACCGGGACTAAAGGGAATCCCACCAATAAGGAAGAAGCACACGGATCGTGTGTTTCTTTCGAGCGCTTGTGAGCCGTTGGATCAGGGGTGTGTTTCTTTTGAGGGCTTGTGAGCCGTTGGATCAGGGGTGTGTTTCTAGTCCTGGGCCGTGATACCACCCGGGACTAAAGGGGCCACGACCCTATATATAGCCCCCCTCCCGGGCACTCACGGCACTCATCGTAGTTCAGTTTGGTATTCAAAGCATTCGGACTCCCTGCATACGCCCAACGCTGCATTTTGATATGCGGGCACTCACGAGCCAGCGTTGGGCTATATGCAGGAGAAACCGTGTGTTTTGTTCTATCTAGAAAATCCTTCAGTTCGTCAACCGAATACAAAATCCCCAAGGTGCTGCCCTCTCCCTCCCCTACCGGCGTCACTCGGAGAGGCATCTTTGGGCAACCAGCGGCAAGACGTCTCTGATGACCTGCGACCGTTCCAAACGGTTGCAGATCATCAGAGATGTCTTGCCGGACGGTTGTAGATCATCAGAGACGTCTTACCGCTGCTTGGATCGAAGTGGCGCTCAAACACAAAACATTCGGGTTCCCTAGCTACGTACCCTATATATAGCCCCCCTCCCGGACATGTTCAGCACTCAGTGTCTACTCATTATAGTTCATTTTGGCAGCACACGGGTAGCAGAGAGCAAGATTTCTGAGAGGCAGGAGTTCCTAGAGCGGAGGCTGAAGGTGAACCCTCCCCTCGGTCGGATCCAAGCAGCAGCAAGACGCTCTGATGATTAGCAACATCCCCAACACTTGTTGCAAATCATCAGAGACATCTTGCCGCTGTTTGGATCGAAGGCGATGTCCGGACACCTGTTGGACAATAACGGCCCTGTGCGGGAATGGGCTCCGCCGGGCTGGCACTGGGAGGTGTTATCTTCCGGAACGCGTAGCTTGGTGAGAAATCCGGGCCCCGAGGAGGTGGTACGTCGCCGTATCAGGGAGGAGGATGCGCACGTTCGTCGCTACATGTATATGTTGGATACAGTGTATACTAATACATGGCAGGTATTGTATAGGGATCCTTCTCATGTGAGTATTGGCCCTGTGATGGTTCCTGCTCTTTGGGTGAGGAGCGCTCGTGATGCACCCCGCGGCTTAGGACGAGGCAGAAGTTAGTTAAATAAAAATGGCATGGACTCCAGCTATAACCGGATTAAATAAAGATGTAAGCGTGTGATACACTCCAGCTGTAACCGGATTAAATAAAGATGTAAGCGTGATGCACTCCAGCTGTAACCGGATTAAATAAAGATATATCCTCTTGCATAGAGTCTTTTTATGTGTACTAGTTGCTATGTGAAATAATAAACTTGATTTTCGACAAAAGTTTCACAAACATTCTTCACAAAAAGTACTATCATGTAGAAACAACTATAATAGAATGACATGATCTAAAAATTCAGCACATACATCAAAAGCTTCAGAAAGCTTGATCACATCATACTTAAACAGGGACATAATTAATACAAATAATAGTTCAGATATCCATTACAACATAATTAAAGATACACACATATGAAACTGCAAACATCTACTTGTCCGGATCAGGAGACCCCAACCAGTACATAATAATAGAGATAGCTAGAGATCAAAGTGTTCGTCGCCATTTTGCAAACACTACTCGTCCTCCGAATCAGAATACTCCGAAGCAGTAGGCGTCCCACGGGGCACTGGTGGTGGTACTAGGTGACGCTGCCCATAGTTGACGCTTCCAATCTTGCGGTACACCTCGTATGCAACATACGCATCTACTGCTGCATACTCAATGTTGATACCGTCAAGTGGGGTCTTCTCCCAGAGTTTGTGCTGATCGTTGGGTAATTTTGTCTTCATATCAGCGTACTCCTCGTCGATCAAGGTGAATGCCATATCAGCCATTGAAGTCTTGTCATGCTTAAGCTTGAAAATGCGCTGGATATCAATGTGGCAGGCAGCTGGTATCTCAATACCCAGGTGCGCCTCATCTTGATCTTGTCATTCGTTATATCAACGCTAGCAAAATGTATGCCGCTGCTAAGGAACTCCATGAGTACTGGACAGTGCTTGTCACTACTGCAACAACAAAATTGAACAAATGTTAAATACTGGTGCAACAAGTATATTTCGGCATGCACAAGTATGTATAATAAGAAGTGGAACACATGTTAAATACTGCTGCAACAAAGTGGACAGTTCTTTATGTGAATTTCGATCATTTTTAATTGATTGCATGTATATCACAAACGGCTTCCCGGCTTCCCGTTTTCACGGCTTCCCGGTTTCACGTTTTCCCGGTTTCCCGTGAAGTCGGAAAGTCGTGAAGTCGGGAAGTCGGTATGGAAAGTCAGGAAGTCGGTACGGAAAGTCGGGAAGTCGGAAAGTCGGGAAGTTTTCACGTTTTCCCGTCTTCCCGGCTTCCCGGTTTCACGTTTTCCCGGCTTCCCGGCTTCCCGGTTTCACGTTTTCTCGGTTTCCCGTGAAGTCGGAAAGTCGTGAAGTCGGGAAGTCGGTACGGAAAGTCGGGAAGTCGGTACGGAAAGTCGTGAAGTCGGAAAGTCGGGAAGTTTTCACGTTTTCCCGTCTTCCCGGCTTCCCGGTTTCACGTTTTCCCGGCTTCCCGGCTTCCCGGTTTCACGTTTTTCCGGCTTCCCGCTTTCACGGTTTCCCAGATTAATTTACATATAAAGATCCCATATATATAAGAGGGACTAAAAGCGTCATCTATTCGATTACATGGAGATCAACAATCTAGCCACTACTATTCGTATTACCTTGCCCACTGGAAGACCATGACATGTTTCTTGAAACAAAGTTGGATGACGGCAACATCTCTTTGATCGGCCGTGTACTCGAGATCATGGCCCATGAACTTCTTGTTGTTGTCTTCCTCCTCTTCAAGCCAATACTTGAAATCGGAAAGAAAATCCGGCACCTTGGCGCTGTCGTTCGTGTAGACGACATTGAGATTGGTCGTGCCATGTGCGAGCACCTTCCCGTAGCGAGTGATTGGATTCATGGTGGAAGGATGGGGAAGAAGAAAGGAGAGGGGAGACGAATAGAAATGTCGCGGTACTGTAGCAACATCGGTTCCAGTGCGTTTTGATCGCTGGCGCGGGAGGCAAACCGTTCGGACCTTTAGTCCCGGGCCGTATTACGACCCGGGACTAGAGGGTATCGCGCCAGGCGAACAGTTGCACCAACCCTCTGGTCCCGGGCTGTATTACGACCCGGGACTAGAGCTCCCTCACGACCCGGGACCAGTACAAAACTTTTGACCCGGGACTAGTGCCCCCTCTAGTCTCAGGTCGTAAGCCACCCGGGACTAGAGGCAAAATCGGCCCTAGACTAAAAGTCTCGTTTCTAGTAGTGGTCGTGATGCTTGTCGTTGCGTCCGGGCATGCTCAAATGGGAATTAATGGTACCTAATGGCTTATTGCCATGCCATGTGGAGTACGAACGGTTCGTTTTGACGTAAATTGTGCGAAGTTTAGAACGTTCTTCACGTGCTCTCGCAAAAGAAAAGATAGGCTCCAAAAGGATAGGCGCACATGCACATGGAAGCAAGTGAGCTCGTGAAACCCAACCACCAACGAGCTAACATTATCCTATCAGGACATGGACGTTGCTACTATTGAATGGCCTCATCATCGAGCCGTTGCGAGTGAAGATGTTATGCTCCTGGTGTATAAAGATTTATTTCCAAAAAATAGTGTAACATAAAAAATCTCAAAAAAATTATGCGTGCAGATTTAAATGTTTATTACCGCCAGAAAAAGTTTCAAACAACAATATTGATATTTGCCTGCTGTACAAAGATAGGAAGCAGCAGGGGTGGAAAAAAGCAAACTGAAAATGTAGAAACATGACGGGTCTTCTTGTTTTTCCACATGCATTCTTTTGAATTACTTTATGCAAATTTATGGGTTAAAGACACAAGTATATTACTACATGTGTGAATTTTTTTGTGATTTTTTTGGAAAGATCTAAAATGGCTTTCCGCGTTGCCGCGTTGGATTTACAAAATTAATACCGAGGTTAGCTAGCTAGCTAGCCTACGGCTACCGTCGGCATCGATCGATTTACCGCAGGGTTAGAGCAAGTACAGTAGAGTGACGTGGGCAGGCTATAAGGATTAAAATAATATATCTTTACTTAGTTGATGAGAGAGAATAGGTGAGAGAAAAGGAGTGGTCTCTCATGCAAGAACCAACTCTAGCACGTGCTCGTAGGCACTTTGTGAGAGTGGATGGTAGACCATGTATCAATAAAATAACTCATCTTTATATCTTACTATTATACTTGTTGGCTATAGAGATGGCTATAGATGACATGGCATTGTCTTATAGCCAAGCCTTGACTCTACTACTGAACTTGCTCTCAGCAGCTGATACTACGTGCCCATCCACAAAGGAGTTCTGCCTTCCCGGCAGTGCACGGCCTGTGTGAGTTTTGAAAGCATGGCAGGCCACAGGTGACGGGTGGCTACTTGCGATGCCGTCTGCCTCTGCCCCGTGCAGCCGTGCTCTCCGGCTCTCGATCGGCCGGAGCTAGCAGTACCACTCGTGGTGTGCCCTCCCGCGGCGGGGTTCTCCCACCTAGCCTCACGTGAGATTGCCTATCCGCTACGCGCGCTAGTACCAAATCGAGCATGCAGTTCGTGGAGTTTTTTTCTTTTAATTAACTTACGCGTTCTCATCCTATACTTCACTATAATGAAGTAAAGTTCTTATTTTCTCTATTCTTTTCTCGACTCTAACATTGAGAGCTACCACAGAGGTATTAAAGAAGTTAACTTTAATGTATGTATATCACTTGGTTGAAGTTTACCGAGGTGTTATTTAGTTGTTTACATGTTCCACATTATCTTATATCGCTTGGTTGAGAACTAATTTATGGGTCATGTGCGTGCGATGCTAGAACAATGTGCACTCGATCGGTAGCTGGAACGGAAATCAATTATGCGAATACATGTTGATAGCCCCTGGTTACTCAAGTACTCGTCTCAAGGTTATTTGTGGTTAGAACTCTAACTCAAGTATTTGGAGACTTTGGCCGTGAGGGTAGATCAAACCAAAGCTTACAAGAAGAAGAAGAACACCAGCTGAGCTTGACCGGAGCCAAGCAAGGCCAACAATTGGTAATATTTATGGTAACGAAGTGAGTTGATTGATCGTTGCACCACACAAATTTGCCTCTTTGCCCTCGTTTACATGTATTTTATTTTTTTACAATATGTATCGTCTAATATTGTTACACTTTATGTTCTAGATACGCTTTCAAGTTCTAAAACTTGCTTTAATAAATCACGTGAACTAAAAATACAGAAAAAACAAATCCCAAGCCCGTAGCAAGTTAAAAAGATAGCACATGGTGTAGCCGTACAGTTTATAGAGCTATGTTTATTATGAAGTTCAATGAAGAAATCTCACAAAATCAACTTCTGATCGACAACCAAAAGATAGTACAAAGTCGATCATTCATGCACATATATACCATCGAGGACCAATCAATTTTGCGCTTGACAATTAAGGAGAGCTTCACTACTTGCCCAGGAGCAGTCGTGAGTTGTATAACCAACCCCTTAATGCAACAACAGTGCATGAAGAGATCGTGCTACGTTAACAATATGAGTAGGAGACATCTGGGAACAAATTCATAGATGCTATCAAACACATTGATAAGGGAGAGGGAGAGTAGGGGATCGCGATGGCATATGTGACAACAACTGTTGGGGTTACTGGTCGGAGCCAATGATGTTGGGCTCACCCGTGGACATTCTGTGTAGGTGTTGCACACTATACGTGATGGAGAAAACATACTTAGGAATGCCGTTGTTCTTTGGCAGAGTAAGATGATAGAGCGGGAGATTGGCTTCAACTACACATCCGTCCATCCCTTATGATACGGAGACCTTCAAGTATGGCATCGTCTTCGTCCACATACCCGCACGTTGCATCGCACTGTGTCCCGCAAGTGGGCGCTCCTATATGGTGCTCATTGTGTCCCGAATGGACATGGTCCCTGAAGCATCATGTTAATCGGTCACTTTTGCCGGGCCCAATACCAAGACCAGCATATTTCGATATTTTTTTTTTGTTTCTTCTTTCATTTTTTTCATTTTAGTTATGTTATCCTTTTATTTTTACTTCCACTTTCCTTCTGAAATGTTCACGATGTTTAAATAATATTCGTGCAGTCCAAGCAAATGTTCGTGAGGTTCGTAAAAACGTTCATGTGAGAGGAACATTGTACGCAGTACAAAATAAATGTTTGCGAGAGTTAAAAAAAATGGTTATATAGTTCAAAAAGTTCTTTACAAGATTCCAAAAATGTTCATGAAAACATATTGACGGCGTACAATAATAGTTGTTCACTAGGCTCAAAAAGATTTTTATGTGAGAAAAAATTGTACGCAGTACAAAATTATCACGAGGTTCAAAATTGTTTATGATGTTCAAAAATTGTTCACGTGAGAAACAATTATTCATAAGGTAAGATTTAAAAAGTTGCCACCAGATTAAAAAAAGTTAATATTGGTTATTTTAAATAAACAATAACAAAAAATGATAAGCATGAAAAGAAATAAGAAAAGAAAGGAAAAAAGATGAGAAAACATAAGAAAATAAATAGGAAAAACGAAAAAATGAAGCAGAGATATACCTGGGCGGGCCCACTAGGCGGAACGCTACAAGCGTCGGCTCCTGCATCAAATAATCAAATACTAGGAAAAGCCCGTGCAAGGTTGGGTTGAGTGTCTCTCAGCCATGTACGCGAAAGCAAAAGCCACATAATATCCAGGCCCACGTTTTATTAGTCGATACAGGGCCGTAAAGACGGGACCCCCTATGTATCGCCTTTAGCGAGTTCAATCTACGGTCTCGCCCGCGTCAGCTCCTTACTGGGCCAAGCCCATCTCTGGGCACTCCCATCAGCGTATACATGTAAGTACGTTCTAATAACATTATGTTTTTTTCTTTCTGATTTTTTCTTTTCTTTTCCGAAAATAGATTTAAATCCGAAAATTTTGAAATCTGAACATTTTGAAAATGGTTCCAATTTTGAAAACGGTTCCGATTTTGAAAACGGTTTCGATTTTGAAAATGGTTCTAAATTTTAAAATGGTTCAGATTTTGAGAAATGGTTCCAATTTTGAAAAAATGGTTCCGATTTTGAAAAGGGTTCAAAATTTGAAAATGGTTCCTTTTACAAAATGGTTCCCATTTGAAAAAATGGTTCCGATTTTGAAAATGGTTCTAAATTTGTAAATGGTTCCATTTACAAAATGGTTCCAATTTTGAAAAAATGGTTCCGATTTTGAAAATGGTTCCTTTTACAAAATGGTTCCAATTTTGAAAAATGGTTTAAATTTAAAAATGGTTTCAAATTTGAAAATGGTTTCGATTTTGAAATGATTCCAAATTTGAAAATGGTTCTGATTTTGAAAAATGGTTCCAATTTTGAAAAAAATGGTTCTGATTTTCAAAATGGTTCCGATTTTGAAAATGGTTCCAAATTTGAAAATGATTCCTTTTACAAAATAGTTCCAATTTTGAAAAAATGGTTCCGATTTTGAAAATGGTTCCTTTTACAAAATGATTCCAACTTTGAAAAATGGTTTCAATTTTAAAAATTGTTCCAAATTTTAAAATTGTTCAGATTTTAAAAAAATGGTTCCAATTTTGAAAATGGTTTAGATTTTTTAAAATGGTTCCAATTTTGAAAATGGTTCATATTTTGAAATATGGTTCCAATTTTCAAAATGTTTCATTTTACAAAATGGTTCAGATTTTGCATTTCAAAATGTTTCCCATTTTAAAAATAATTCATTTTAAAAATAGTTCAGATTTAGAAAATGTGAAAAAAAGAATATTTTACAAATAAAGGAAAATAAAACTAAAAAATAAAAAATAAACAAAAAAGAGTGAATAAAGCGGGAAAAAGAAACAGAAAAAGAAACGAAAACCGACAAAGGAAACACTAAAAGGAAAAATAATAACATTTCTAAAGAGGTAAATGGGGATACCCCAAGGGGCTTCCTCAGAGCTTAGCCTATTTCGACCGTCGGATCGTGCCCTGTTAGCAAATCTCAGCCGTTCGTTGTTTTTCACCGCATGGTATATAATGTGCAGCAACGCTGTGAAAACCCTAGCCGCCACTGCCCAATCTCAGCTCTTCCCGCAATCGACCAATCCCCTCCTGCATTTTCTCTCCATTGCCGCCGCCGCTGCTCTCCCCCATCTCCTCCTCACGCGTTGCTCTCCCCGGCACCTACCTCGTACTCAACCTACACGCCCCAGCCAGCCCGTCCCCACCCTGAGAGAGGCACCGAGAGGAGCATAGGCCGCCGTTCACAACGCCTCCCTACGCCATAACCATCGCTGATAGGAGTGGCCGCCGCTGACTAACCATCCTCCGAGGGCGGCGTAGAAGGAGGAGGTGCAGGAGGATAAGGCGGAGGAGGTGGAGCAGCAGCGGAATAAAGAGGTGAACTGGAAGATCAATGGCAAGCGCGAGCCTGGCAAGGGGACCTGCCGCCTACTCCCTCACACCTTCCTGGTGGCACTCCACGAGCGCATCGCCATGCTCCACTGGGAAACCGTCCTCAAGGTATGTCCTCCTCGACGCCCTTGATCTATTGCTCTCTCTCCCGAAGTATATATCTCCATTGGATCCAATGTATTGTGATTTGTTTTTTCTTCAGGTTCTCCACATACTGTTCATGTGAAGCAGGTTTCCTTCATGAATCCATGGGTTAAATTGAGGAATGGTTCTACTCGGCCGAGTTTTTACCATGTTTATCTTTTCTTTTGTCCTGAATTTGCTCCTCCCCTCTCTCTTCCACTCCCCGTAATTTATTATCTTCGATTGTGCAGATGCTTTTGTATCTATGCGCATAAGGTGCTCGATGAAAATCCAAGCAGGTTGCAGGTGAAGAGAATTTCCTTTTTATGCTCTGTTGTTTCGCCAGTGATTATCAGTGATAGGTTAGCTGTACGATATATGCTTTTCTCGGCCATGTTACTTGCATGTACAGCTATCATTGATGAAATATACGAGTAAATTCCTAGGAAAATATATGTGTGTTTGATTGTTTGACTCACACATTATATAATATTTCTCAGATTAAAAGCTCATGTTCATGTCGTTTGGCGATTTGAGAAGTACCCTATATTTCGAGTGTCCATTGTGCTGATCAAGAGCAGGGCAGGGGCATTTAGAACATGTGCGAGCAAATTATCTACAGTAAGAGACATCTGGTGTTTTTAAGATACATCAAATACTCAAATGCATAGCCGCATAGGTGGACTGCATCTTGATGAGAGGGTTGATGATTTATGTTGAATTGTACTGGAAATTTTGTAATGCCCAAGCTGAAACATCGTCATACTAGGAGCTAATACCAGGCTTGTGATGTTTGAGTGATGATGTAGAACCAACACCCCTCCAAGGTTGATTTATTAAAGTGTACACCAATTTGGAATAGATAATTAATCACACAAGCATGAGACATTAGGGTGGCTATTTATCTATACGTGTAAGCATGCAGTTACATAAAAGTTTAACTGTTTCAGATTTCCATCCTTTAATTCGTTGAGATATTTATACTTGTGAATGATATTTGATATTTAGTTTTCAGGTTTTCCTTTCCTTCTGTTTCAGGTGAAATTATTGTTCTATACATCAAGGATTATTTTTCTCCTCACTGGTCAGGGATAAGTGATGTCTACTATAACTACTATTCTTGTAGACAGTGTTGGGCCTCCAAATGCAGAGGTTTGTAGAACAGTAGGAAATTTCCCTTAAGTGAGTAACCCAAGGTATATCGAACTCAGGGAGGTAGAGGTCAAAGATATCCCTCTCAAGCAACCCTGCAATTAAGATACAAGAAGTCTCTTGTGTCCCCAACACACCCAATACACTTGTCAGATGTATAGGTGCACTAGTTCGGCGAAGAGATAGCAAAATGCAGGTGATATGGATATTAACAAGTGGTAATTACAATCTGTATTAAAAATGGCAGCGAGCAAACATGCAGTAGAACTGGAGACAAACGGTGTTTCAGTGCTTGGAAACAAGGACTAGGGATCATACTTTCACTAGTGGTCACTCTCAACAATAATAATATAACTGAACACATATAAATACTTCCTCTTCAATATGCAACTTAGATGCTACTCTGAATTATTTTCATGTTGGATAGAAATACCAATCTACTACTTAGGTCTACAAAAGCACACCTTAAAGTCTGATTAAACAAACAACACAATTTCATAGAACACCGATACCATCGCGTACGGCTATAAAAGCACACCTTAGAGTTCGAACACCACAAATACTTGCGTAGGTATATCACACCTTAAAGTTCAAACACCACAATTATATAGTGACATCCAACATAAATAACAACTCATGGTAAGTATCCCTCTAATCTATTATCCCTAGAGTCACACACGGCACACGCACTGTCCTCTTCGCACCGTGGGACAAAGGTAACTCCGGAAATTATAATGATACAACCAGTTGAGTAGCATATCCATAACATAATGTAGGGGAAACATCTATGAATTCAACTATATTACAATGCTCATGATCACATAAAGATCACACCATGGGAGAGAGAGAGATAAACCACATAGCTACCGGTAGATCCCTCAGCCTCGATGGAGAACTACTCCCTCCTCATCATGGGAAGCAGCAATGGCGATGAAGATGGCTCCGGGGGCACTTCCCCATCCTGGCAGGGTCCCGGAACAGAGACTTCTGTCCCCCGAATTAGAGTTTTTGGTGGCGGCATAGCTTGGAGGCGTTTCTGGGAAAAGTCTTCCTCGTTCTGGCGTGTTTTGGTCACGGGTGATTTTATAGGCAAAGAGGCGGTACGAGGCGGTGGAGAGGTGGACCAGGCGGGCCCACGGCGCGGGGGAGGTCCTGGCCGCGCCCCTAGGCCGTTTGGTGGCTGTGGGGGCCACCTACAGGCTCCGTGGCCTATTTGTGCTGGAAATAATTCAGGTAAATTTTCGTCCAATTCCGAGCACTTTCATTTTTGGGCCTTTTCTGCAATAAACAGACAAAACAGACAGAAACTGGCACCAGGCACTAGGTTAATACGTTAGTCCAATAAATGTCATAAAATGATATAAACTTTAGGATAAACATGTGGCATTTGATATAAAACAAGCATGAAACATCAAAAATTATAGATACATTTGAGACGTATCAAGCATCCCCAAGCTTAGTTCCTACTCGTCCTCGAGTAGGTAAACGATAACAAAAGATAATTTTTGAAGAGACATGCTACCAACATAATCATAATCTTGATCAAATAGTAATTTAAAGCACATGAACTGAATAAAGTGATCCAAGTCAATTATCTATAGTTGCTATAAAGTAAACAATGAGCAACCAAGAGGCATCATACAAATAAAAACTTTTCATGAATAGTACTTTGGAGACAAGGAGCTATAATAATTTGACATAAAAGTTAGCTCACCAAGCAATATTTTTCAATCAAAAGTATTTGACCAGCACAAAGGGAAGATTTAAGTTTTAGCATTTGTTTCAACTTTTAACATATTTATCTCATGGATATTGTCAACACAAAGCATCATAGTCATTCATAACGTTAGCATATACTCATTCTTGTACCAAAGTTGACACTAGTGTTTGCTTGTGGAGAATAGACAGGAGTAGGAAAACTGACTCAACATAAAAGTAAAAGAAATACCCTTCGCAGAGGGAAGCAGGGATTATATCATGTGCTAGAGCTTTTTAGTTTTTGAAATCATATAGAGAGTAAAAATATATTTTGAGAGGTGCATGTTAATGGTCAACGAATGGTAGCAGACAATGCAGTATTACCCTTGCCAACCAGACTTTTTAAGAGCGGCTCCCATTGAGGAACGTTATTTCTGCAGCAAGCAGATCATCCCTCTTTTCTCCTTTGTTTACACATGCAGATGTTTGACTGAATGCTCAGGAACAAAATGTGAGAAGAGTTTTTGGTGAATGTTGTAAATTATCTTTTAGGGGGCTGGGCACCCCACTGCCAGCTCTTTTTGCAAAATTATAGACAAGCAGATGTAAGCTGCTAGTCCTTGAATAAAGTCTGTTTGACAAGTGTAATAAAGACCATCTACCACTTCCTCATGAGCTGGTAAACAGAGACACAAATAAGGAGTAATAACAATTTTGAATAGTTTAAAGGTGGCACATGACAAATTTACTTGGAGTGGCAGGAAAATACCACATATAGGTAGGTATGGTGGACACATATGGCATGGATTTTGGCTCATGGTTTTGGATGTACGAGAAGCATTCCCTCTCAGTACAGAGTTTAGCCTAGCAAGGTTATTTTAAGCAAACACATAACGTCAACCGGTACAACAATAACCATATGATGAACATTAAGAAAGAACTATAAGACTCCACACTGTCTTCCTTGTTAACCAAAACAGCCTTTTAAAAGGGAAAATACCTAGACTTTGGAACTACCAAGTATGAAAAACCAAACAACTTCAAGCTTTAACGGTAGTTTTTCACTAATGAGCCTTTACTTCCATGATACACAAGTTTAAACATTACTTACTTGATAACTCAAAACAATTGAAAAGCATCAAGTTATTCAAGACAAATGATCTACAAGACCGTGTAAGCATTTTTTTCTTTATACCAAACCACATGCATGACATTTACTGTACCAACATATTAACCAACTCTCCAACAAGATATAGGTGAAGCAAGAGAGTACTTTCTACAAAAGAACTAATAGCTCTGACAAGAGATACATGCAAAACAAGAGCTAAAAGCATAGCAGCGCTAGACAAGAATACTCAACAAGTATAAGTGAAGAATAGAAGTATTCTAATGAAAAAGCGGAGCGTATCTCTCTCCCAAACAAGAATGCTATGATCAAGCATTGTAGTGACAAGAGAACAAAATAAAAACAAAACTAAAAATAAAACACACAAGATGCTCCAAGAATAGCACATAATGTGTGAAAAAATAAAAATATAGTCTCACTAGAGATGACCTGATAATTTGTCGATGAAGAAGGGGATGCCTTGGGCATCAAGGCATCCCCAAGCTTATTCGCTTGAGTATTCTTGAAATATGTTGGGGAGATCCAGGGGAGCCTCCCCAAACTTAAGCTCTTCACTCTTCTTGATCTTATTTTATCACCCTTCTCTCTTAATACTTGAAAACTTCCTTCACACCAAACTCAGAATAAACTTCATTAGAGGGGTTAGTGCATCAAATCATAACCTCACTTGGTTCTGTAAAGACACATTGAAAGAATTCATTCTAACATCAACTACTGTATACCATGTCTTCGTAGCACCTTTCCACAAAAATAAACCACAAAGACAGCTCATATAAGAAGCAATGCAAAATAAAGACAGAATCTGTCAAAAACAGAACAACCCGTAAAGACGAATTTTTTCGAGGCACTTACGTCGCTCAAATCAGAAAACTCTGAGCTAACGAAAGTTAGATATAAAGCTCAGGTTTACGCACTAAACATTGCAGATCAAGATCACGTTCTGTGATTTTTTGGATTTTCATACAGTGAAGAACATAAATCTGTTTCTGGACAGCAAACCAAACCTTGCACTTTCTTACCATTAGAGGCTCTTCTTGGCACAAAAAACGAAAAATAAAAGATACAAAGGAATTGTTACAGAAGTAAACAAGTTCCTTGACTCAACAAAATAAAATAACAGAAAATGAAATGGGTTGCCTCCCATGAGCGCTTTCCTTTAAAACCTTTTAGCTAGGCATGATGATTATACTGATGCTCTCATAAGAATAAGAGTTGAATATAAGAGAGCATCAAGAAGCAAATATCAAACACATTTAAGTCTAACCCACTTCCTATGCAAAGGAATCTTGTAAGAAAACAAATTTTTGTAGCACAAAGTGACTAGCATAGGAAGGTAAAACAAGTGCAACTTCAAAACTTTCAACATAAAGAGAGGTGACTTAATATTATTGAGATATATGAAACCGTGTCTCCCTCTCTCATAATGACTAGTAGGTCTTGAAGCAACCAGCATATAGAAGCAACACAGGAGAAAGCTCAAAACTTTCATCATAAAGAAAGGAAATTTAATAACATGAAGATTTCTATAACCAGATTTTCCTCTCTCAAAATAATTTTCAGTGGCATCATGAATAGACTCAACAATATAGTTATCACATAAAGCATTCTTATCATGATCCACATGCATAAAAGTATCGTTACTCTCCACATAAGCATAATCAATTTTATTAGTAATAGTGGGAGTAAAACTATCACATCCATCATTGTAATCATCATAAATTGCTGGCATAGTATAATCATAATAAACTTCATCCTCCATAGTAGGTGGCACCAAAATACCACTATCATTATAATCATCATAAATTGGAGGCAAAGTATCATCAAAGCAAATTTTCTCCTCAAAGTTTGGGGGACTAAAAATATCATATTCATCAAAACCAGCTTCCCCAAGCTTAGACTTTTCCATAGTATTAGCAATAATGATGTTCAAGGAATTCATGCTAATAACATTGCTACTACTATTATGAAAACAAAGTTCCATAGGTTTTTTAATTTTCTCTTCAAACACATCATGTCCTAACTCAAGATAAATTTCATAGAGCTCTCTAATTTTTTTGTTATTTTCCATTAAGCCTAACTAGTGAAATAAAAACAAGAAACAAAAAGATATAACTACAGGATCTAAAGGAGATTCCTTCAAGCATTCACACGCCAGCAACGGTGCTAGAAAATAGGTTAGTAGCCAGAGGATGTAAGTACCTTTTACCTTACCTCCCCGGCAACGGCGCTAGAAAATAGCTTGATGTCTACTATAACTTCTATTCTTGTAGACAGCAGCAAATTTCCCTTAAGTGCAGAGGTTTGTAGAACAGCAGCAAATTTCCCTTAAGTAAGTAACCCAAGGTATATCGAACTCAGGGAGGTGGAGGTCAAAGATATACCTCTCAAGCAACCCTGCAATTAAGATACAAGAAGTCTCTTGTGTCCTCAAAACACCCAATACACTTGTCAGATGTATAGGTGCACTAGTTCGGCGAAGAGATGGTAAATGCAGGTGATATGGATATTAACAAGTGGTAATTGCAATCTGTAGTAAAAATGGCAGCGAGCAAACATGCAGCAGAACTGGAGCCAAACGGTGTTTCAGTGCTTGGAAATAAGGCCTAGGGATCATACTTTCACTAGTGGTCACTCTCAACAATAATAATATAACTGAACACATATAAATACTTCCACTTCAATATGCAACTTAGATGCTACTCTGAATTATTCTCATGTTGGATAGAAATACCAATCTACCGCGTAGGTCTACAAAAGCACACCTTAAAGTCTGAGTAAACAAACACCACAATTTCATAGAACACCGATACCATCGCGTAGGGCTATAAAAGCACACCTTAGAGTTCGAACACCACAATTACTTGCGTAGGCATGTCACACCTTAAAGTTCAAACACCACAATTATATAGTGACATCCAACATAAAGAACAACTCATGGTAAGTATCCCTCTAATCTATTATCCCTAGAGTCACACACGGCACGCGCACTGTCCTCTTCGCACCGTGGGACAAAGGTAACTCCGGAAATTATAATGATACAACCAATTGAGTAGCATATCCATAACATAATGAAGGGGAAACATCTATGAATTCAACTAGATTACAATACTCATGATCACATAAAGATCACACCATGGGAGAGAGAGATAAACCACATAAACCACATACCTACCGGTAGAGCCCTCAGCCTCGATGGAGAACTACTCCCTCCTCATCATGGGAAGCAGCAATGGTGATGAAGATGGCTCCGGTGGCACTTCCTCGTCCCGGCAGGGTTCCGGAACAGAGACTTCTGTCCCCGAATTAGGGGTTTTGGTGGCGGTGGAGCTCGGAGGCGTTTCTGGGAAAAGTCTTCCTGAATCTGGCGTTTTTAGGTCACGGGTGATTTTACAGGCGAAGAGGCGGCGCGAGGCGGTGGAGAGGTGGACAAGGTGGGCCCACGGCACGGGGGAGGCCCTGGCCACGCCCCTAGGCCGTTTGGTGGCTGTGGGGCCCACCTACAGGTGGTCTTCTGGCTCCGTGGCTTATTTGTGCTGGAAATAATTCAGGTAAATTTTCGTCCAATTCCGAGCACTTTTATTTTTTGGCCTTTTCTGCAATAAACAGACAAAACAGACAGAAACTGACACTGGGCACTAGGTTAATAGGTTAGTCCAATAAATGTCATAAAATGATATAAACTTTAGGATAAACATGTGGCATTTGATATAAAACAAGCATGGAACATCAAAAATTATAAATACGTTTGAGACGTATCAATAAGCTATTGTCGAACCATGTTCCAAGGCCATATGAGCTCTTCTTTTTTGTTAGTGTTTGTATATCAATGGATCAGGGGTTTCCTTTTTTTCCTTCGCATTTGATCTCATCCATGTTTTATTCGGAGATTCAGTGGTGACGTGGGCCTACCCTTCGGGTGACCCAGTATGAAGATACCTGGTGCACGTACAAGCTAAGGCCCATGGGCAGGCCTGCCGGCAATCCACGATCAAGGCCCACAAGAAGGGCCCAAGAGGGTGGCGTACGCCCCAAGACAAGTAAAGGCCCGAGTCGGTAGAGACCTACCTGACATGTAAACCTAATCGGTTGCGAATCCCTGAGACCCAGCCTCCTATATAAAGGCTAGGAGGGCCGCCGATCTAGGTCACGCAATACCTAAAACAGCAAAGCCTTAGCGAGATCACATCTCGCCGGGACACCATTGTAGCTCCTATGTAAACCTCATACATCAATAACCAGACAAGCAGGAAGTAGGGTGTTACCCTCCGGGGGCCTGAACCTGGGTAAAACCTCGCTTGTCAGCCGACGATACTACCAGCGCTACCACATCTCTCCCCCTTAATCTCAACCCTAGGTACCGAACCATGGGATTTGATGTGTTAACACCACGTCAATTGGCGCCATCTGTGGGAAAGACTAGCGTTGGATCCGCGGTGTCGGCTGCTCCATCAGTAAACGGCAACTCGTCGGCTCCATCGGCAAACGACAACTCGCCGACTTTGTCGTCAAACGGCAACTTGCCAGCTCCATCGATCATCAAGCCGATGTACTTCGGTTCCTTCGGATTTGACCCGCACTCGCCGGTTACTCGCCCGGCGTTCGCGGACCTCCACTCAGGTGCGGATTTGACCTTCGGTATCTTCGATTTCCATGTTAGTCGTTGGGGAATGCATAACTTGACGGTCCCGCGTCAATTCGCGGCGATCACACCCGCATCTTCATCGACCTCATCTGCACCGACCGTGGCTACGTCGGCAACACCTCCATCGACTACATCTTCATCGATCGCGCCATCTTCACCGGCGCCTTCCTCACCCCCGACTACATCGACCACAAATTTCACGCCGTTTTCGGTCGCGGGAGTCGTGTCTTCATCGACTGCTTCACCAAGCTCTGCATCGGCATCCCTCGACTCTTCCGGTGATGCCGAAGAAGAAGTCAAGTCCGCTTACCAGTACGATAGCAATGAACCTCGCATACTGTTCGACGACTACGTCGACTCTGACACCTCCACCGACAACTACAGCAATGGCGGCGGAGGCAAAATCTCACACGCCATCCCCTTCCAGGTCTGCATGGCTCTAGGGAACAACAGGATAGATCCCGAAACATCCGAGACTGCCGCCCGCCGCAACGCTCCAACCTACCCGGTGACGGTAACCATGCCGGACGGAAGGACAACGCTCATCATCACAGCGGAGGCGGCAGCCAAAGCAAACAAAGCCATCGGGGAGTGCATCATGATGTCGGAGGACTCGACACGCGAGGAGATCACAACACACCAATACCTCCTCTGGCAAGAAAATCTTCGGTTGAGGAACTACCAGGCGACGCTCGATGAGCGCAGGAGGCAAGCCAGCGCGTCGAGTGCACGGAGGGCGGGGCTATCCGTCCACTCCACGGGAAATACAGACCCGAGGCGCCGGAACAGAACGTTTCGCATCCCTGAAGCTGAAAGAGCAGAACTAACCCGCAGCCTGGGTCTCTCCTTCATGACTCATGACAAAGAAGGGATACCTATCCCCAAGACAGCCGCAGGAGCTCTGCTCTCGGTGGCCACATACCTCAGAACGACACAACCTTCCGAAGGCGACCCCAACGCAGCCCTGCATCAACAACAGATAAAATTGCTCAATCTGGCGGCCACAGCCGTCAACCCCGAAGCTGAGACTGCCGAGGGAAACAGAAGTCGTCGCGCGACCAGCCCGCGAAGAGAGCCACGGAGCCGCGACGATCGCGACCGGACGACCCTAGAAGACAGAGACCGGAGCCACCGGCGCCGTGACGAAGAACGCCCCAGATGGGATCGAGGGCAGCCGAGCACTCATCACCTCCAAGAAGGGAGGACGCACACAACGTCATAACTCAGCGCCGAGTCAACAAAAGTCGCTCAAAGAGATCTTCACGCTCCCCTAGCAGCGACTCATACTCTGATGACGAGTTCGAGCCCTGCGGGTCTTTATGCTTCACTCGACGAATCCGCGAGACTAGGATGCCCAAAGGGTTCAGGTTAACATCTGAAACACCCAAATTCGACGGCTGCCAAGAACCATCATCCTGGCTGGAGGATTACAAAATAGCAGTCTCCTGTCAGCGGGGCACAACAACAGCGATGCAATACATCCAGCTGATGCTTTTGGGTTCAGCTCGCGACTGGCTCAGAAGCCTACCCAATAACTCATATGACTCACGGGATCACTTCGAGGAGGACTTCGTCAAAAACTTCGCCGCAACATGCGATCGGCCCACGACATTCGAAGAGCTGCGAGGCAAACAGCGATCGGACGAGTCGCTGCGATCTTACATCCGGCATTGGACCACCATACGCAACTCCATGGGCGCGGTATCAGAGGACCAAGCAATCGATGCTTTCACCCGAGGCCTCGCCAGGCGAGACTTTCAGGAAGCACTTGGATGCGAGAAGCCGAGCTGGATCGCCCAGCTCATGAAGGTCGCCAACGAATGGGCGGATGGAGAAGATTCGGTGCGAAACGAGTGCCACGGGTCACCACACCGTGACAACAACGCTGGCAACTGGAGTCGCAAAGATAGCCGCGACAACGATCGAAGCCGGAAGCGCAAATCTCACCACTATGATGACGCAGATGGCGCCGAGCTGGTGGCGGCTGGATACGTCGACACACGCGACAAGACGACCGCATCTGTGACTACGGACATTGCAGTGATGGGTACCACAAACGGGAGTGGCGGAAAACCCGCGATGACCCGCAAGACCGGCGCCCAGTCGCAGAAGAAATAGAGGAGGAGTGCAGGTTCCACATGTTCAAGGGTGAGGACGGAAAACTCCACTCAAGACACCTGGTAAAAGATTGCAGAAAATTCACACGGTTGGCAACTGAGTACGCCCGACGCTATCAGTTGGCTCCCACCACAGCCGCAAACGCTGCCGCTCCTGCAGCAGCACCAGCAGCCGAGAACATGGCGGGTGCGATCCATTACCAGCCATGTATAGAAGGCTCCGGAGCGGCAACCAATCAATATCCGAACCTCGTGGACAGATGAACATGATCCAGAAGGGACGCCCCTCCAACAGGGAACAAAAGCTGATAACTCGCCAATTTAACTTGGCCACCATGGCACCCCCCGCTGTGCCCGAGTACCTGAAGAGGTCAGAAACTAGCATCACATTCTCTCGCGAGGATCACCCGCCTTCCGTGGTTCGTCCAGGGCACGTCGCCTTGGTACTCGACGCCCAGATCGGCGGCTATGCCATGTCCAAGGTCTTCATGGACGGAGGGAGTGGAATCAATATCTTATTTGCTGACACGCTACGCAAAATGAACCACTCAACAGAAAATCTGGCAAAATCAGATAACACCTGCCATGGCATCGTCCCGGGCAAAGCGGTCTACCCGCTTGGCACAGTACAATTTCCAGTCGTCTTCGCTGAGCCGGGAAACTTCATAACAGAAAAGATTGACTTCGAGGTCGTCGACTGGAAATCACAGTATCACGCCATCCTAGGGCGCCCGACATTCGCTCGGTTCATCGCAGTCCCGCACTACGCCTACCTCAAACTGAAGATGCCGGGACCCAATGGCATTATCACGGTGAGCGGAAACTTCTAGCGCTCGGATAGTTGCGACAAGGAGTTCAGCAAAATATCCGAGATGTTCGGCATGCAGGAGCAACTCCAAGAGCTCTCCCTGAGCAACGATCGCACACTCTTTCCTGATGCCAAGAAATCGGCACCTGACAGTGCCTTCAACACCACAAATGACACAAGATCGCATCAGGTGCACCCGACGGACCCATCCAAGACGGTCAACATGTCATCAAGCTTAACCTCCGCATAGGAAGGCGCGCTCGTCAATTTCCTCCGTGAGAACTGGGAATTCTTCGCCTGGTGTCCAGCTGACATGCCAGGTATTCTCAGGGAATTTGCCGAGCACTCTCTTCAACTATTCCCAGATACCAGACCCGTGAAGCAAACAATGCGCCGCTTCTCCGAGCCGAAGCGGGAGGCCATCGGACAGGAAGTCGACAGATTACTCGCCGCCAAGTTCATCTGCGAGATCAAAAAATTGGACTGGGTCGCCAACCCAGTCCTCGTACCAAAAAAGCACACAGAAATCCTTCGCATGTGTGTCGACTTTACCGCTCTCAACAAATGCTACCCCAAAGACCATTTCCCGCTGCCACGCATCGACCAGAAAGTTGACTCTACTGCGGGTTGTGCGCGTTTGTCCATCCTGGATGCCTACTCGGGCTACAACCAGATAAGGATGAAGGTCGAGGATGAGGACAAAACAGCCTTGATAACGCCATACGACGTCTATTGCTACACAACCATGCCCTTCGGGCTCAAAACGCGGGTGCCACATACCAGCGCATGATGCAAAACTGCCTCAAGAAGCAGATCGGACGCAACATCTAAGTTTATGTCGACGACATCATCATCAAAACCAAGAAGGAGGACACGCTCCTAGACGACCTGCGCGAGACATTCGCTAACCTCAACCGCTACACGATCAAGCTCAACCCCAAGATGTGTGTCTTTGACGTGCCAGCCGGACAACTTTTGGGGTACATTGTCTCGGCTCGAGGCATTGAGGCAGATCCAGAGAAGATCCAAGCCATACTGACCATGGAGGAGCCGACCAAACTTCAAAAGGTGCAGAAGCTAGCAGGTCGGGTGGCTGCGCTCAGTCGATTCATTAGCAAGCTCGGCGTAAAAGCACTCCCATTCTACCAACTGATGAAGAAGTCAGACAAATTCGAGTGGACGCCTGAAACTCAAGCAGCCTTTGTCGACCTCAAGCGCGCACTGGCAACCCCTCCAGTATTAGTCGCACCTCGGGAGCACGAGCCGCTGTTCCTGTACGTCTCCGCCACCAACAGGGTGGTCAGTACCATGCTTGTCGTCGAGCGCATGGAGGAAGGACATGCCCATGGCATGCAAAGACCCGTATACTACATCAGTGAGGTCCTCTCCATATCAAAACAGTGGTACCCGCATTATCAGAAGCTGGCTTACGCAGTGTTTATGTCATCATGAAAGGTCGTACATTACTTCGCCGAGCACCCGATAACTGTCATTAGCTCGGCAGCACTTGGTGACATCCTCACCAACCCCGACGCAACTGGACAAGTCGCGAAGTGGGTCATCGAGCTGGGACCTCGAGACATCAAGTATGAGCACCCGAAAGCAATCAAGGCGCAAGTCCTTCCGACTTCACCACTGAGTGGATCGAAGCCCAGCTACCAGGAGTCCCAGATGTGTCCAACTCATGGACCATGTACTTTGATGGGTCGAAGAAGCATGAGGGTGCAGGAGCAGGTGTCATACTCATCTCGCCAAAAGGGGACAAGCTCCGCTACGTCCTGCAGATGGACTTCCCAAAACCCTCCAATAACGAGGCAGAGTACGAGGCCCTACTACACGGCATGAGGATGGTCAAAGCCTGCGGGTGCACCCGACTCATGATATATGGCGACTCGAACCTCGTGGTACAGTAAACAATGAAGGCCTGCGACGCTACGGCAGACAATATGATTGTGTATCGCGAGCTGTACAATGTCATGGAGGGCAACTTCGACGGTTGCGAGTTGTGTCACATCGGACGCGAAAGCAACGAGGAGGTAGATATGTTAGCCAACATTGGCTCTACCAAAGCACCAGTTCCACCTAGCGTTTTCCTCGAGCGCATCGAGCATAGATCTATCAAGGTCAAACAAGCAGCAGCACCCTCGGCTCCGGCCGCCGCAGACAAGGACACTCCTCCATCTAGCACAGAGGATCAGCCAGTCGCAGTTCTCCTCATCGAACCGACTTGGACGCACCCTTTCCTCGCATACATGCTGCGCAATGAGCTGCCAGAAGACGCAGCAGAAGCACGGCGTATCACTCAACGCGCCAAGGCATACACAATTATCAAGGGCGAACTGTACAAACGAATCATATCAGGGATCCTTGATTGCGTGGATCACACGTTCGCTGGGAGACCCCAAGAGGAAGGTATGATGCAGTGTAGCAGCAGTTTTCCCTCAGTATGAAACCAAGGTTTAATCGAACCAGTAGGAGCAAGAAATCACTTCTGAAGGTTGTCAGTGGCGCGCTGACGTGGAATCTGCACACAACACAATCAAACTACTTTGCCCCAACGAAACAGTGAGGTTGTCAATCTCACCGGCTTGCTGAAAACAAAGGATTAAACGTATGGTGTGGAAAACAGTAGTAAATTGCAGAGAATGAAAAGGAACAGTGTTTGCAGTTGGTTGTATTATCAGTGTAAAAGAATGGACCGGGGTCCACAGTTCACTAGTGGTGTCTCTCCATAAAAGATAACTAACATGCTGGGTGAACAAATTACAGCTGGGCAATTGACAAAATATTGAGCGCATGACAATGCATATATATGACATGATGATTACTATGATATTCATGTGGGCATTACGACAAAATACATAGACCGTTATCCAACAGCGTCTATGACTAATAATCCACCGCCAGGTTGTCATACCGAGTTCCCCGTTGGTATTAAGTTGCAAGCAACGGATAATTGCATTAAGTAATGTGCGTAATGTAAACAAATGCATTAGACCTAACGGCGTACCCTTAAGCTAAGCATCGGTTATTTTATCCCTAGTGGCAACAGCACATCCACAATCTTAGAAGTTATTGTCACTCTCCCAGATTACCGGAGGCATGAACCCACTATCTAGCATAAATACTCACTCTTGGAGTTACAAGCATCTACTTGGCCAAAGCATCTACTAGTAACGGAAAGCATGCAAGATCATAAATAACATATAAGATAGATTGATAATCAACTTGACATAGTATTCAATATTCATCGGATCCCAGCAAACACAACATGTAGCATTACAATAAGATGATCTTGATCATGATAGGCAGCTCACAAGATCTAAACATGATAGCATAAAGTGGAGAGACAACCATCTAGCTACTGCCATGGACCCGTAGTCCAAGGATGAACTACTCACGCATCACTCCGGAGGCAGGCATGGTGATGTAGAGCCCTCCGGTGATGATTCCCCTCTCCGGCAGGGTGCCGGGAAGAGCTTCTGAACCCTCCCGAGCTAGGGTTGACGGCGGCGGCGTCTCTGGAACTTTTCGTGGATAATGGCTCGGGTATTTAGGGTTTTCGCGTCGGGAGGAATAAATAGGCGAAAGGGCGGCGGCTGCGGAGCCACGAGGGCCCCCCGCGGCAGGGGGGCCCGCGCGGCCCCATGGTGTGGGTGCCACGTGGCTCCCCTCCGTGTCTCCTCTGGACTCCGTCTTCGTGTTGGAAAAATAGGAGGTTCTGTCCAAGTTTCGTCCAATTCCGAGAATATTTCCAGACTAGCTTTTCTGGAATACAAAAACAGCAGAAAACAGGAACTGGCACTGTGGCATCTTGTTAATAGGTTAGTCCCAGAAAATGCATAAAAATGCTATGAAGTGTATATAAAACATGTAACAATTGGTATAATATCAACATGGAACATCAGAAATTATAGATACGTTTGAGACGTATCAAGCATCCCCAAGCTTAGTTCTACTCGTCCTCGAGTAGGTAAAACGATAAAAACAAAATAATTTCTGAGGTGACATGCTACAATCATAATCTTGATCAAATAGTATTGTAAAGCACATGTTATGAATGAAGTGATCCAGGTCAATGGTCTATAGTTTGCTAGCAAGTAGATAATGAGCAAACAACTGAATCATATAAGCAAAAACTTTTCATGAATAGTACTTTCGAGACAAGCATCAAAGAGTTTTGCATAAGAGTTAACTCATAAAGCAATAGATTCTAAGTAAAAGGTATTTAACCAACACAAAGGAAGATTTAAGTTTCAGCAATTGCTTTCAACTTTCAACATATATATCTCATGGATATTTGTCAACACAAAGCATATAATAAGTGCAATATACGAGCATATAAAAATTGTTGCACCAAAGTTGACACTAGTGTTTGCTTCTAAGATAGAAAGAAGTAGGAAAACTGACTCAACATAAAAGTAAAAGAAAGGCCCTTCGCAGAGGGAAGCAGGGATTAAATCATGTGCTAGAGCTTTTTAAGTTTTTGAAATCATATAGAGAGTAAAAATAAGTTTTGAGAGGTGTTTGTTAATTGTCAACGAATCAGAAAATGGAAAGTACAATATGACCCCTGCCAACCAGACTTTTAAGAGCGGCTCCCATGAAGGACGTTATTTCTACCAGCAAGGCAGATCATCCCTCTTTCTCTTTTGTTTACACATGCAGATATTTCACTGTTTGTCATTGCTTGACTGATAAATCAGGGCAAAAATGTGAAGAGAATTAAGCGGTTAAAGTTGTAATTAATTGGGACTGGGCACCCCATTTGCCAGCTCTTTTTGCAAAATTAATGGATAAGCGGATGTATATGCCGCTAGTCCGGTGGTAAAGTCTGTTTGACAGTTGACATAAAGACATCCACCCCGTCCTCATGAGCTTGGTAAACATTGACACAAAATAGGAGTAATAAAGTTTGAATAGTTTAAAGGTAGCACATGAAAAATTTACTTGGAATGGCAAGGAAATACCACATATAGGTAGTTATGGTGGACACAGATGGCATGGATTTTGGCTCAAGGTTTTGGATGCACGAGAAGCATTCCCTCTCAGTACAGAGTTTAGGCTAGCAAGGTTATTTGAAGCAAACACAGGATATCAACCGACACAGCAAGCTTATATGAAAACATATTGCAAGCATTATAAGACTCTACACTGTCTTCCTTGTTAACCAAACCCTTTTACTAGAAAATATCTAGACCTTAGAGATACCAATCATGCAAACCAAATTTCAACGAGCTTTACGGTAGTTCTTCATTAATAGGTTTTAACTACATGATACAAAAGCTTAAACATGAACTACTTGATAACTCAAAACAATTGACAAGTATCAAATTATCCAATACAATGATCTACAAGAATATGTAAGCTTTTTCCATTATACCATCTACCACATGCAACATTTTCTGTTCCAACCAAACACCAATCAATTTATTTCAACATAAACTCTCCAAACAATTATAAGTGAAGCAAGAGAGTACTTTCTTTAAAAGAACTAACAGCTCTGAATAAGAGATGCATGCAAAACAGGAGCTAAAAGCATAGCAATAGCTAGATAAGAATACTCAACAAGTATAAGTGAAGAATAGGAGTATTCATATGAAAAAGCGGAGCGTGTCTCTCTCCCAATCAAGAATGCTGGGGTCCAATCAAGTTGACCATAAGAAAAATAAAATACTGAAAATAAAAGCACACAGACGCTCCAAGTAAAGCACATATGATGTGAAAGAATTAAAATATAGTTTCACTAGAGATGACCTGATAAGTTGCTGATGAAGAAGGGGATGCCTTGGGCATCCCCAAGCTTAGACGCTTGAGTCTTCTTGAAATATGCTGGGGTGATCCATGGGAGCATCCCCAAGCTTAAGCTCTTCACTCTTCTTGATCACATTATATCATCCTTCTCTCTTGACCCTTGAAAACTTCCGCCACACCAAACTCAAAGTAATTCTCATTAGAGGGTTAGTGCACAATCAAAAACTCACATGTTCTATAAGGACACAAACATGACCGTTACTTTTAACATTAGCTACTGCCACTGATGTTATGTGAAGCTCTTCACCCTAAAAAAGAATTCCACTCAACACTAGTAAAAGAGAGAATGCGAAAAATAAAAGACAGAATCTGTCTAAACAGAACAGTCCGCAAAGACGAATTTTTTCGAGGCACTTACGTTGCTCAGATCGAAAAACTTTAAACTAACGAAAGATGCGTACATATCTGAGGATCACGCACAAAAATTTGCAGATTTAAATAATTTTTCTGTGATTTTACAGAATTAAAACGGTGAACAGCAGAAATCTGTTCCTGCGCAGAAATCCAAATCTAGCATCATCTTCCTATTAGAGGCAATACTTGGCACAACAATGCGATAAAATAAAGATACAAAGGAATTGTTACAGAAGTAAACAACTCCTTGACTCAAAAAAAGAAAAATTGCAGAAATAAAATAATGGGTTGTCTCCCATAAGCGCTTTTCTTTAACGCCTTTCAGCTAGGCGCAGAAAGTAAGAATCAAGTGTTTCCAAGTGATGAAGCATCAACAGAATAATTTGCTCTAACAATAGAATCAAAAGGTAACTTCATCTTCTTTCTAGGGAAGTGTTCCATACCTTTCTTGAGTGGGAATTGATATTTAATATTCCCCTCTCTCATATCAATAATAGCACCAACAGTTCTAAGAAAAGGTCTTCCCAAAACAATAGGACAAGAAGCATTGCATTCAATATCCAAAACAACAAAATCAACGGGGACAAGGTTATTGTTAACCATTATAAAAACATCATCAACTCTCCCCAAAGGTTTCTTTATAGTATTATCAGCAAGGTGAACATCCAAATAACAGTGTTCCAAAGGTGCTAAATCAAGCATATCATAGAGTTTCTTAGGCATAACAGAAATACTAGCACCAAGATCACATAAAGCATTGCAATCAAAATCATTCACTTCATTTTAATGATGGGCTCCCAACCATCTTCTAACTTCCTAGGGATAGAAGCTTCATGTTTTAATTTCTCTTCCCTAACTTGCATGAGAGCATTAGTAATATGTTTAGTAAAAGCCATGTTTATAGCACTAGCATTAGGACTTCTAGCTAGCTTTTGCAAGAACTTAATTACTTCAGAAATATTGCAACCATCAAAATCATTATTATCAAAAGTAATAGGACCATTGTCTCCCACATCTCGAAAAATTTCAGCACTTTTATCAGGAACAGTTTCAGTGTTTTCAGGCAATTTTAAACGTTTTGCAACAGAAATAGTGTAAGGACCCCTCGTACCGAAGTCCGAGATGTCCACGTTATGTAAAGTAGATCACGATCCCAATGATCAGTGCATCGCAATCACATAACCAACATGGTATCAAGAGTTACATCATTCCAGTCGTACGAATAAAAGTCGTACAAACACAAGAGGTCACATGACCGAGTCTGCAATCATCGTCACGCAGGACGGAATTAACTACGATACAGCGGAAGCTCGTGGCTAGCGTCGACCCTCATCTCCAACGGACGCGATCCCACAAGTGCAGTTGACCGGTGACAGCTAAGCGGCGTAGTCGTCGACATACTCCTCCTCCTCGGCATAGGCCTCCTCGTAGAAACCTGGACGTTTGAATATCCAGGGACACAGCCACGAGTACAATTACGTACTCGCAAGACCACCACCAGGCTTAAGTTTTCATGGTAATGCAATAAAAGCGTTTTTCGAAAACTGGGATAGCTGCTATATATGACTATAGGGTTTAAGTTTCGCAAAATGATGCTTTTAGACATAGAGAATACAACATCTCTATATCATTGTTGAAAAAGGGCAGCTGGAGATATAATTCTCCCTATTTCAGAAATGGCAGAAAAACCATTTCCAAGTTTGGAAACATTTTTATAAAACCCTTTTAAAACCCTAGGATAGGGATGCCCCTTTTTCCTTTCCGGGTTCCGACTGGTTGACTCCCCGAGACCAACCATCTTCTCCCAAAATCCGTACCTCCCAGGTACCTCCTTGATGTCTCCTTTCTCCTTTGCCGAAAACAGTTTCTTTTTAAAACATAAAATGCCCATACGCCTAGATCGGTGGCCTTTCCAACCGTCCATGACCGCGGACACGGCTATTCGAATAGTTTTACACTCTGCAGAGGTGGTGCACTTTCACCACACCAAACAGTCATTCCGCCGTGATCAGCCACGGTCCTCATACGACAGTATGCGGTGTTTCTGATAACATGATCAAAGCTTTCCACTAAGCCACCCTAGTACAGAGGACTCCCGATAGGTTTATTCCCCCCGGCACCGTGTGCTCCACTAGACCCCTGGTCTCTCTCGGGACGCCACACCGCCACGGCAGGGGACCCAACGTAATCGTCCGGCTGCGGGTAACTCCGCTTGTGTATTGCCTCGTACAGATGACAACCCGGCTTCGAGGGTCCCGCCCTTATAGAGTATGAGATCCTCCGCACTAAAATGGACAAGCTTCCGGCTAAGCCCTACCCATATCAGGTAGTGTGGTTGCACGGGTTAATTGTTCGGGCGGCCGCTAGGGCTGAACTTTGTTTTTCAAAACCATCTCCACCTCCGACTGCTCCCAGCAGCTCGGGTTTTCGTAAACTCACCGAATGCTCCCAGCACTTCGGGTTTTCACAAACATCTCCATTTGCTCCCAGCAACATGGGTTTTATAAAACACTTTCTCGCCGATCGCTCCCAGCGACTCGGGTTTTTCCTTTAAAAACATTTCATCAAATCCAGGTTCCCATCCTATAGTTTTGAGGTAAGAGTATAAGGATATGCTAATAGAAAATATAATTTTCTTGATAGCGCCTTCAGTAGAAGGCTTCTCAAGTAAAGACTTATTCTTATAAAACCTATTATATACAAGTAGATATCTTTTGGCCAAACAATATTTTGTAAATAGTTTTTGGGTGGCAAGATGCCACAAAGGAAATATAAAACATGCATTATTTTATTTTGAAAACAAAACATGCTTGTAAAAATAATAGGATTTCAGTAGAGTGGTGAGGTGGCTTGCCTTGCTCAGCAAACTGTCCCTGGTCTTGTTCTTCCTCGTAGGTGGGTTCAGCTCCCACGTATTGCTCCTCCTCTTGCGGTTCTATGGTACCGGAAAATTAAACGCAACTACCGTTAATTCTAAGAAGCGGGTTGACAACAATCTAAAAAAAACTAAACAAAACAGCAAGCATTCCAACACATAAGCACACCTCTGGATAGTACTTCTACAACAACCCTAAACACAAACAATTAAAACAATCAATTAAAATATGACCTTTTTAATAGTGGCAAAGTTGCTGTTTTTTTGGGGAAAAAGGCACAAGTCCTAAAATAATGCTTCTAAAATAAACCCTTTTAACACAGTACTGCTATGAGTCATACTAAGCTATAGGAATTGGATTTGCATCAAAACATCACCCCAAACAGGAATTAAAAATCCCACAATAGCTACTGGTCTCAAAACCAAAAGAATTAAAACTCTAGTTCTAGGAACCTCCTGCATGCAAGGCTAAATTCTATGGAAAGGTATGGATTTTACCTTTCTGTACAAATTGGATTCACTCAGAAATATTACTCCTAGCTCAAGATATCACAAAAAGAGTGAAAATTACACTTTCTACTAGATTTAAAATGCCACACAAAATATAATCCATTTTTATACCAAACAAGTTCTACATGTTTAAGAAAACATCACAGCACCACTAAAAATACTCCTAACTAACATGCATGTATAGATCTACCACAAAAGATTAATCTAAACAACACAAATTAATAGAACAGCAAAAGATTAAAAGCATAAGCTAAAAAAAAGAAAAGGGCCGTGCTCGGACCAGATCTGGCCGAGCCCAGCGCAGATCCGCCGCGCGTGTGAGATGGGCTGGCCCATCTGCACAGCGCTGCGCAGTCCAGCGTGCGGGAACTGCCCGCGGGGGTGGTTTGAACTGGGCCGTTGATCTCGCGATCAACGGCTCACGTCCATCTTCTTCAGCGCGACACGCCCGACGGCGGCCGCGGACAGAGAAGAACGGCGACGGCGAGGGGCTCACCTAGGGCGTGCGTGGGGTGGCGGGGGTGGCTGGAGTCGATGCAGACGAGATCGGCAAGCACGTCTGTGTCCTCAACGGCCGCATGCAACGCCGGAATCCATGGCGATGACGGCGGCGTGGTCCACGGGTCGAGGACGGGCTCGGCGTCTCCGGCGGGTTCTAGGCAAAAAGAAAGAGAGGGGTGAGTAGATCTCGTCGAGGGGAACGTCATGGGCCAAGAATGGCGGAGGGAGAGGGTGAGACGCGCCGGCAAGGGCTGCTCGACGCCGTCGGTGAAAAGAGGTGAGAACCTCGGTTCTCGGGCAGCAGGGGTCGCCGTCTCCGGCGTGGCGTCGCGGGAGGGGTGGTGTGAGGCGTGGGTGTGCTTCGGGAGAGGAGAGGGAGCGGGGGCGCACGGGTTCGGGCTGGGGAGAAGTTTCTTCTCCTCGGCTAGGGTTTGGACAAGGGGAGAGAAGGGGGGGAAATGGAGCACGAGCAGAGGCTGGGGTGGGCGGTGGGAGGTAGCCAGGGTGGAGGTGGTCGGAGTGGCGTGGCCTGGCCAGTGGGAGGGGAGGGGGTGAGCTCCCATTGGCCACGGTGGAGAGTGGTGAGTGATGAGTGGAGAAGAGGGGTGGTGGAGGGGCTGGCAAGTGGGTCCAGGGGTGGGGTGGTGCTGCTCTGCTCCCATGACAGAGGGAGAGACGTTGGGGAGAGAGAGGGAGGGTTGCTGGAGTGGGGAGAGGGTTGGTTTAGGCTAGGTTTAGGGTTTTTAGTCTAACACTAATAGGGATGCTTCTTTTACTAACAAAGCTAACCATGCACCACACAAGTGCTGCTCACAAACATGAGAGGGGTGACCTAAATGGGGGTGAAGCAAAGATTTGCAAGCCTAAAAGATGAAAAAAAGAAATTTTAAAACAATGCAAGTTGTGGAAAATGACCAAATGGTCACTGTTTTGATTAGCCCTTATCACACAGATGCAATTGTGCTACAACAAGTTTTAAATGGGTCAAACAAAGCATAGACTAAAAGTAGAGAGTTCCAGGAGCAAGATGGTCAAGGTGCATTTCAAAAACAACACAAGCAGAGCTTAATCTAGGGCTCTAGATTAGCTATGTTTTAACAAACAAGAAGATCCAAATTACCAATTTTAACACTAGAGGAAATTATAAAAGTGGTACTAAAAAGATTTCAACACAACCAATGGGCTTAAGAAACCAATCATGAGCTCAAACAAGAGTTGTCTAAAATAAACAAAAGTTTTTGTTATTTCTAAAAATTCTAACTTAACACCACAAGTTCAAGTCTAGAAAAATTGGGGTGTTACAAGTAGGGACATTGCCAACACCAATTACTTTACCAATGATAGTAGGAGGTTTGTTAACACTTGAGTTTATAGCATTTTCAGTAGTAGTAATAGTATAAACTCTAGCAATACTATTCTTTTTAGCAATTTCATCCTCTCTTGCCCACCTAGCATGTAAATCAGCTAACATCCTCACATTATTATCAATTTTAACTAGTATGGCATTGGCAGTAGCAAAGGTATTTTTATCAATTGTTTCAGGTTTAGCTGCCATTCTATTAATCAAAGAAGCTTGTGCTTCAGACATGGATGAAATGCAAGTTTCAGCATTAGAAATCTTAATCCGCAAACCAGAAATTTCCCTATTTAAGTTCTCAATTTGATGTCCTATATTCTTCAACATAGCAGATTGTTCATTCATAGTTTTAGTAAACAATTGGTTTTGCTCATATTGCGTTTGCATAAAGTTCTTAGTAGCCTTTTCAACTTCTAACATCCTTTCCTCACTAGGCATTCCAGATCTACCATAAGAATTAGCATAACCATTGCCACTATTAAAAGGATAGGGCTTATAATTGTTATTACCAAAATTATTCCTATAAGCATTGTTGTTAAAGTTATTATTTTTAATGAAGTTCACATCAACATGCTCTTCTTGAGCAACCAAAGAAGCTAAAGGAACATTATTTGGATCAACATGCATCCTTCCATTTGTAAGCATAGACATAATAGTATCAATCTTATCACTCAACGAAGAGGTTTCTTCAACAGAATTTACCTTCTTACCTTGTGGAGCTCTTTCGGTGTGCCATTCAGAATAATTTATCATCATATCATCAAGAAGCTTTGTTGCAGCACCCAAAGTGATGGACATAAAGGTACCTCCAGAGGCCGAATCCAATAGGTTTCTTGAAGAAAAATTTAGTCCTGCATAAAAGGTTTGGATGATCATCCAAGCAGTCAGTCCATGGGTGGGACAATTCTTTACCAATGATTTCATTCTCTCCCAAGCTTGAGCAACATGCTCATTATCAAATTGTTTGAAATTCATAATGCTACTTCTCAAAGATATAATCTTAGCAGGAGGATAGTATTTTCCTATGAAAGCATTTTTGCATTTAGTCCATGAATCAATACTATTTCTAGTCAAAGATAGCAACCATTCTTTAGCACGTCCTCTCAAAGAGAAAGGAAAAAAGTTTCAGTTTAATAATATCACCATCTACATCCTTATACTTTTGCATCTCACAAAGTTCAACAAAATTATTAAGGTGAGCAGCAGCATCATCAGTACTAACACCAGAGAATTGCTCTTTCATAACAAGATTTAAAAGTACAGGTTTAATTTCATAGAATTCTGCGTTAGAAGCAGGTGGAGCAATAGGTGTACTAATGAAATCATTGTTGTTCGTACTAGTGAAATCACACAACTTAGTGTTCTCAGGGGTACTCATTTTAGCAAAATTAAAACAAAACAGAAAGATAACAACTTGAAAATAAAAGTAACTATTTTTTTTTGTGTTTTTGATAAATAAAGCAAACAAGACTAAATAAAAATAAACTAAGCAAGACAATAACAAAGTAAAGAGATTAGAAGCGTGAAACTCCCCTTGCAGAAATCCTCTTGCTTCCCAATATGGCGTCAGAAAATATGGCGTGAGGAAGAGGAAGGCAAGGAGATTGCTGAACCGAAGTGCTTCTGCTCCCAGCAACGGCGCCAGAAAATATGCTTGATTGCGTGGATCACACGTTCGCTGGGAGACCCCAAGAGGAAGGTATGATGTAGTGTAGCAGCAGTTTTCCCTCAGTATGATACCAAGGTTTAATCGAATCAGTAGGAGCAAGAAATCACTTCGGAAGGTTGTCGGTGGCGCGCTGACGTGGAATCTGCACACAACACAATCAAACTACTTTCGAAACAGTGAGGTTGTCAATCTTACCGGCTTGCTGAAAACAAAGATTAAACATATGGTGTGGAAAACAGTAGTAAATTACAGAGAATGAAAAGGAACAGTGTTTGCAGTTGGTTGTATTATCAGTGTAAAAGAATGGACCGGGGTCCACACACTAGTACAGAACGACACATCGGAAACGGGCCAAAAACCCCTTCGGCAACGGAAAAAGGGTCCGTGTCCCTGACCCTGTCACTGATGTGAAGGCTCTCATCGGCAACGAACAAGAAAAACCGTCACCGATGAGGCTTGATTTTGGCTACGGTTGCCATCCAGTCTCCGTTGCCGATGTATCTGGACATCAGAAACGGAGATTCTCTTTTACTCATTTGCATTGAGGTTTTTTCATAAGCCTACAACAGCAATACAGTTGCCAATTGACATTCAAAATATCACAGCAGAAGCACAAAGTTGCTAGCAAAACCGTTCATAACTTATATAACAATTGTCACCATTACATAGCATCAAAAGATGAGTTACACATGCTTCGCTAATCCTATCATTCTCATGCCTCCCTAAACTGCAGCTAAGGCTTGCTCCCTAAACACACATCCACAAAATAGCCGGAGAAACTGAAAAAACAGAAACTACACCAAGCCAAATTGCCAAATTTTTCGTACTGAGGCTTGCTCCATCTTGGACGGTGTCGCCGAAATATAATCCCACTTTATAAGTAGCACATTGAAAGTTTGTTCGGATCAGCTTTGTGTTTCTGGATAAAAATACATGGATTGATAGTTAGAGAAGAGCCAAAATATGATGCTACATGACATAGATATAATTTAATGTGAAAACAGTTCACACCTTTAAGCGCCTATATCCGTGTGCTTGCAGTCCGATCAAACGATTTGGATGCATAACTTGAAGGTGATGTTTCCTTCAAGAGCCTCACCATTTTTTATACAGTGTCGCCGAAATACTATTACTTCATACACTAGCTACACAAAACAATAACGAGGATTAGCACATTGACAAAAATTGTGACTGGATCTATTCATCATCGGTAGTACTACAAAGAGTTGAAATTAATTCACCCTACTAGACTTTAAAATAGTGCAAGATACTAGACAAGTTTTCTATATACTAGACAAGTTTTCTATGCTAGACTAGAAAACTAGACAGAAACAATAAAGTGCAAGATACTAGACGAGTTTTCTATATACTAGACAAGTTCTATATACTAGACAAGTTCTATATAAAACCAATTGATGAACTAGTTCATGAGCTGAGCGATTTAGACCTCACATTTTCTTCTCCGTGGACGGCGCCTCGAGAACGGCCACCTCCTCCTCCGTGGACGGCGCCTCCAGATCGGCCACCTCCTCCACCGTGGACGCCACCTCCTCCACCGGGACGTCGCCTCCAGATCGGCCACCTCCTCCTCCGTCGACGGCGCCTCCAGATCGGCCACCTCCTCCACCGTGGACTGCGCCTCCAGATCGGCCACCTCCTCCACCGTGGACGCCACCTCCTTCACCGGGGACGTCGCCTCCAGATCGGCCACCTCCTCCACCGGGGACGTCGCCTCCAGATCGGCCACCTCCTCCTCCGTCGACGGCGGCCTCCAGATCGGCCTCCGTTGACGGCGGATCCGCCACAACTGCTGCATCACCACCCGATGAATGATCTGATCCAGCTCCGCGTGGCCCAGAGGATGCGGGGCATCACCGGAGGTGATGAGCCTGACGCGCTCCCACACCTGCCGCATCACAGCCGCCTCCAGATCTGCCCTATCACGAACAGATGCCGCTAGATCGGTGCGGCCGCTAGAGCCGCGGCTGCGATGGCGAGATCTAGAAGCGCCGGCAGAGGAAGCCATGAGAGAGTGAGGAGAGTAAAAAGCTACAATGTGCGGCGGCTAGGGTTGAAAGATGGACAGTGAGGGATTGAGAATGAGACTGATGGGGCTTGCTTCGCCAGTACATTTATAGGCACCCAATTGGCAACGGACATTTTATATAACCGTTTCCATTGGATACAAGTTCACAACTACTATGTGCTACTGATTTCCGTAGCTGCATACGAACATAATACATTCTAGTGATTTTCAAAGTGCATACGAACCTAATACATTGTACTGATTTGCATAGCTGCATACGAACCTAATACATTCTACTGATTTTCATTGCTGCATACAAGTTCACACCTAACAGCAGCACACAAACACACAAAATCATTCTAGCGATGCTCACAAGAACATTTAACTGAGCTATTTCTGTTCCTTTATGCCGCTCCTTGCGCACAGCAACAACATGGTCAGATTTAGTCGAAGTGTTTGTTGGGCTCCATGCCAAACCAGCTAGAGCTGCAGCAGTGTGCGGCTTCATCTCCATGTTCGCCTTCTTGACTATCAAGGCTACATTTTCCAGCTCTGCAGCTTCCACTTCGACGCCATTAGCAAGCAGCATCTCAACATAATCTTCAATCCAAAAAAAAAATCACAGCTCCCAGAATACTCTTCGCCCCTCCCCTGCCAAATGGTAAATCGAATCCAGAGACAAATCAGCATCACACATAGAATAGAATCAATCAAAACTGGTCGAAGCGTCGAACTAACCCTGTGATTTGGACACTTGAAGTAGATCCGGCCTGGGTTCAGATCCGAACGCGACACTCGACGAATCACGCTCCGACAGCGGCAGCAAACGCATTTCACAAGCGGCAGATCTGACCCGGCCCCGGCGGCGCAGGAGGAGGCCGCATTCGATCTCCCTGACGAGCTCATGCTCTTGGCCATGGAGGACACGAGTGCGGAGTAAAAACAAGCTGGAGCAGAGGAACAAGGGCGAATCGACAGTCTTTTATAATATCCAAGATAGTGCTAAAAAAGGAATTTTATATAAGCAACCTCGCCAACGGTTGTATGCAAATGTCCGATGCCATTGAAGAACATATCGCAAACGGAGTCAAAAGAAACTCCGTTACCAACATATCGGCAACGGTTAATAATTCGCGACCGTTGCCTATGAAGGCGGGACGCGGGCCAGCTTGCCTGGCGGGGCGGGTTTTCTCACGTGGAAAGCGCGATTCTCCGTCGCCTAATACGTGCCGTTTCCATAGAGGGGTATCGGATGTGTCGTTCTGTACTAGTGACAGTTCACTAGTGGTGTCTCTCCATAAAAGATAACTAACATGCTGGGTGAAGAAATTACAGCTGAGCAATTGACAAAATATTGAGCGCATGACAATGCATATATATGACATGATGATTACTATGATATTCATGTGGGCATTACGACAAAATACATAGACCGTTATCCCACAGCGTCTATGACTAATAATCCACCGCCAGGTTGTCATACCGAGTTCCCCGTTGGTATTAAGTTGCAAGCAACGGATAATTACATTACGTAATGTGCGTAAAGTAAACAAATGCATTAGACCTAATGGCGTACCCTTAAGCTAAGCATCGGTTATTTTATCCCTAGTGGCAACAGCACATCCACAATCTTAGAAGTGATTGTCACTCTCCCAGATTACCGGAGGCATGAACCCACTATCTAGCATAAATACTCACTCTTGGAGTTACCAGCATCTACTTGGTCAAAGCATCTACTAGTAACGGAAAGTATGCAAGATCATAAATAACATATAAGATAGATTGATAATCAACTTGACATATATTTATCGGATCCCAGCAAACACAACATGTAGCATTACAATAAGATGATCTTGATCATGATAGACAGCTCACAAGATCTAAACATGATAGCATAAAGTGGAGAGACAACCATCTAGCTACTGCCATGGACCCGTAGTCCAAGGATGAACTACTCACGCATCACTCCGGAGGCAGGCATGGTGATGTAGAGCCCTCCGGTGATGATTCCCCTCTCCGGCAGGGTGCCGGGAAGAGCTTATGAACCCTCCGAGCTAGGGTTGACGGCGGCGGCGTCTCTGGATCTTTTCGTGGATAATGGCTCGGGTCTTTAGGGTTTTCGCGTCAGGAGGAATAAATAGGCGAAAGGGCGGCGGCTGCGGAGCCACGAGGGCCCCACACCACCCCACGGTGCGGCAGGGGGGCCCGCGCGGCCCCATGGTGTGGAGGCCCCGTGGCTCCCCTCCGTGTCTCCTCTGGATTCCGTCTTCGTGTTGGAAAAATAGGAGATTCTGTCCAAGTTTCGTCCAATTCCGAGAATATTTCCATACTAGCTTTTCTGGAATACAAAAAGCAGAAAATAGGAACTGGCACTGTGGCATCTTGTTAATAGGTTAGTCCCAGAAAATGCATAAAAATGCTATGAAGTGTATATAAAACATGTAACAATTGGTATAATATCAACATGGAACATCAGAAATTATAGATACGTTTGAGACGTATCAATCCTCCAGAGGTGCATCGCACTCCATGACGGCCGAGCCATCCTTCGAGACATCCACGCATGAACCTGTGGGCACCACGCGAGCAGTCGAGCGCTCGTTGCCAAGGCGTTCAGGGCAGGTTTCTACTGGCCAACAGCACTCAGGGACACAGACGACATAGTGAAGAAGTGCATCGGCTGCCAAAAGTTCACCACCAAGCCGCACGCACCCGCAGTAGAGCTGAAAACAATACCATTGGCCTGACCCTTCGTCCAATGGGGACTCGACATGGTTTGGCCACTCAAGAAGTCCTCGCGTGGAGGACACACCCACCTCTTGGTGGCAGTCGACAAGTTTACCAAGTGGATTGAAGCGGTCCCTATCACAAACTCGACAGCCACAACAGCGGTGAACTTTATCAGATCAATTATATACCGCTTCAGGGTCCCTCATAGCATCATAACCGACAACGGTACAAAATTCACGGCTGAAGAGTTCCGTGACTTCCGCAAAGATCAGGGTGTCAAGCTCAATTACGCATCAGTAGCGCACCCGCAGTCGAACGGCCAAGTGGAGAAGGCCAATGGACTTGTGTGCAGCGGAATCAAGAAGCGGGTATTAGTGCCACTCAAACGAGCTGCGGGTGCCTGGCTGGAAGAGCTACCGGCCGTACTGTGGAGCCTGCGAACTACTCCAAATAGGTCGACACAATACACACCGTTCTTCATGGTGTACGGCGCAGAAGCTGTCCTACCCTTTGACGTGCAGTTTGACGCACCCAGAGTCATCGCATACGAAGAAGAGGAAGCAGAGGAAGCACTCGAAGAAAGTGTCGACACGCTGGACGAAGAATGTGACATCGCCCTCGCTCGCACAGCTGTCTACCAGCAGAACCTCCGTAACTATCACAGCCGTCGATTGCGCACCAGGTCCTTCATGGTTGGCGATCTAGTACTTCGCCTGAAGCAGAAGAAGGTTCACAAGCTCGCCTTCCCATGGGAGAGACCCTTCATCGTCACGGAAGTCATCGACGGTGGTGCATACCGTCTGAAGCACGCGAAGACGGGAGAGCTCTCACACAACCCTGGAACGTTGCGCACTTGCGCCATTTCTATGCTTAGACTGCTCAGTCATCACATGTAATAGCACGTAATGTCGGATAGTTGCAGGTCTCAGACGCCCTCTTTTCCTTACCAGGGTACCTAAGGGGACTGGAAGATTTTTAATGAGGCGGCCTGCTAGCTTACATACAGTGGAATACAATCATTGTTCCTCTATCTTCCTTTTTGCATCGACCTATACAAACACCTTGGCCGCACCCGAACACTCGGGGGTTGTGCCGTACAGGTTAAACAAATACAAATACCTTGGCCACAACCGAACACTCGGGGGCTACGCCGTGCAAAAATCAGAACTCCGCAAACTCGCTTGACGCACCCGAACAATTGGGGGCTGCGTCCGACAGCGTGCAAAACCATATCTCGCAACACACAATTTACAACTTCACACTCGGGGGCTAGGCCCCACACATACATTATAATTTTTCAGAATTAGCTCCAACGAGCACACATACATACATACTGCAGCAACGCGGAAAATACCTATACACATTACAACTCAAACTTCTACAAACACACATTCTAACCTACTCTGCAGGTTCCTCCTTCGGCTCCGCCCAGTTCTCTTCTTCCTTCAAAACCTGATGGATAAGAACGAGCGCATCATCATGAGTCGCTTGGTAATGCTCCAGCATAGGCACAGGACCGCCGCCGGGCACTGGTGGTGGGCCCAGGGCGATTTTCTTCAAGTCAAGGTCTGGGCGGTGAGCCCGAACAAAAGCGAGTAAAACTGTGGCCCCGCCAATGAGCTGCTCTTGAACAAACTTCTTGGTGGCCTTGCCTTCACGAAACTTCTTCAACAGTGCCGCCAGTCCTTGTGGTTGCTCGTTCAATGGAAACAAAAATTGGTGCACTCGAGCTAGAGCCATCCTGCAGGTTTCCAGCAGAATAGCCACGCGCCAAGCACGGTCGTGGAGCCTAGCCAACACGCGACCTCTCGCCCTATCCGACTAGAAGGGGTGGGTGGAATACTGGGAGCTACTGGCATAACTATCAAGCCAATCACGCAAGCGTACCGCTTCGGCCTGCTCATCAAAACATGCACCTGCGCAAGCACAAGCAAAATTGTCATAACGAAAAAGCAGCACAAAAGCTCGATGTTTGCTTCGGGTGCACTTACACTCTAGCTGTAGGTTCACCCTGTCGAGCTCCGCAAGCAAAAAGGTCTCCCGTTCTATCGCCGGTGATGGCCTCGACTGAAGATCAGCCAACACACCCTTTGTATCCTTCAGCTCCTGTTCCGCCTTCGAAAGTTTCTGCTGAAGGAAGTCGATGATTTTCTAGTCGTTCTTACTCCGGGTGCTCGTTTTGGGAGCGGTACCTCCGGAAGAAGGGCCAGCCGATGCCCCAGGTACTCCAGGCTACACAAGAACAACACAAGGCATAAGAATCATGCAGAATCAACGGCAACCTCCAATACAAAAGACTTGGGGGCTGCGCCCCTCAACCAGTCCAAATCAGAGAATATTAGCATCACTTTGTGCATCCAACGGGTCACACTCCACATTCAGTTTGGAGACCAAAATAAAAAGTTCTTCTTTTACAGCTCAAAGCAAAAGCATACAACCCGAGGCAGCAAAATACTACTAGACTACTCGCTGGTCATCGACTTCTTGGACGACGCTTTCCTCGCTTGGACTTTTGCTGCCCTGTTCTCCACAGTCGTCACCAGCTGCTGAGCATAATTGTGAGCTGTCTCCATCCATTTGCCCAGCGTCGCAGTCCTGCCATCAGGTCCTTTGGGAAACTCCGACGTTGCCTTGTCAAAGCCCCCCTCGAGGCCATGCGTGAGCAACATGAGGAAGGTAGTCTCGGCACCACTTACCATTTGCTCGCGACTGAACTTGGCGATGGCGGTACCGTCCGGGTTGAAGAGCTCCACCAATGCATCAAAAGTCGACGGCAGTTCATCCTCGGGGAAGATGCTTCCATGGAGGGCGGCCAGGGCACTCGACACTTTCGTCAGCAACTGCGTCGCCTTTTCGCTGGCAGTCTCCGAGGCAGCCACACTCTCCTCAAGCGAGTTGCCAACGCTTTGCTTGCCAGAGACGGAAGGACCATCCAATACTCCTGTCGAGTCACAAAACAAGTCATATGAGATCTGCAGTCTACTACCAAGCAAAGATGTTCATACCAGTCAAAGAGCTATTGCAGAAAGCGAGTCGATCGATCGCCTGGTCCTCCCCCTCTTTGGTAGCCGCCAACCTCTTCTCCAAATCAGCAACTTGAAGGATGGCGTTGTTCCTCTCAACCTCGGCGGCAGACGCTGACTCTGCAAAGGGAAACACGGCAGTGAGCTCCCAGCAAAGATATAACATGCAAAAATTCCTTCTTAACAAGGCAACTCACTTTTGGCGTCTTCAAGCTGCTGTTGAAGAGAGGTGACCTCCGTCTCCATGTGCACATACTGGGCGCCGGCCTTCAGCAGCTCACGCATAAAAGGCTAAAAGTAGCAGAAACAAAAACATCAACATCACAAAATTTTGAGCCTATGCACAACTATAGGCAGTCACACATAGCCTCGGGGGCTACTCCCATCGGGAGCGCTATCGCGCACGCGATAAGGTGGAGGCAGAAGTCGAGGCATGAATGCCTGCGGCCGCGGGTTCATCCTTGCCAGCTGCAGCTTCAGGCTCCGGCGGCACCACTGCATCCGCCACAGTCGTGGTTTCATTGCTCACCAACACTTCCTGTGGATGTGTGCGAGCGGTCGAAGCCACGCTGCTCTTCTCCATCGGTGGAGGAGGTGGAAGGTCCTCATCCAAAGATTCACTACAGTTGGCACAAAAACCTTTTTTTATGTCGTACTCGACAAACTATACAACATTCAAAAAGGACAACACCGCGTAAAACTTACTCGCTAGCAAGATCAACCAATCTGCTGGGAGCCAAGCAGCCGACGTTGGTGTGTGGCCTCTTGGCAGGAAGAGCAGGCAAGGAGTGCAGCGGAGCCGCTGCTATCGGCTGCGCCACCGACTCTGTCATGTCCTGACGGTCATCCTCCATCTTCTCCTCGGAGTCAGCCGTGTCCTCCTCTGCCTCACGCTGACGCTTTCGCAGGCCGCCAGTCGTGCGGTCTTCGGATTCGCCCTCCTCTGCTTCGGGGGTGTTTCGATGTCACATCATCATCCGAGTTGACGCCGAGCGGCTCGTTGTTCAGCACAGGGCCGCTCTCCGGAAGCGGAGGCATGGACTCGAAGATCTCATGACCCTGCACAAAATTCACTAAGGCATTGAGCACAAAATATACACAGTAGGAACAAAAGTGAAGGCAAGCAGTACCTCGAGCAAAGGATTGCTGGCCTCATATGGCAACACCAACGGCTGGATGTCGCAGGGGTCATCCGAACTGAGTATGGTGAGTGACCTCACGGTTTTCTTCACCTCGCTAGCAGATAGCTCCTCCGCATGGGCGCGAGTCAAATCTGCCATGCCTAGGTACGCCCACATACCATGGACTCGCGCTTGGTGCGGCTGCACGCGCTTCTTGACAAAAGAGGCTAGCAGATGGATGCCAGTCACCTCCTTCCCTATATTGGTTTGCAACCCGAGCACCTTCTCGAACAGCTCGTCGGCCTCGGCGCTTTCGGCTTCAGACATTGGAGCGCTCCAAGAGGGCCTCTTCAACGCCGCCGCATCTGTGTCAAAGGGTGGCAACCCGAAAGCCTGGGCGCCTGTGGTCTCATCTTTCATATAAAACCATTTCTGACGCCACCCCTGGACAGACTCGACAAACTTGATTTTGAAGTACTCAATGTCTGGCCGCATCTGCACGCCAAATCCGCCAGGTCCCTTGGCGTTAGACTGGCGCTTGACGATGAATATCCGCCGGAACAAACCCCAATGGGGTCCGATGCCCAGAAAGCACTCACATAGAACAAAGAAGTAGGCGAGGTGCAAAATGCCGTTCGGGTGAAATCGTGCAATTGCACCCCGTAAACGTGCATCAGCGCACGAAGAAAGTCGTGGACAGGGAAGGAGAATCCACTGTTCACAAAATCCATGAAGCAAACCCTTTCATCAGGGAGAGGTCGTGGAATTACCTCGGGGCCTGGAATGCGAACCTTCTTCTCGTCCTCCGGTAGGAGCCCGTTGCCCCTCAACACATTGAGCATCCGCTTGCTCATAGTGGACTTCGTCCACACCCCAACCACCTTCTTCAGACCGTCGGCGGAGGCGCCACCAGCAGCGCTCCCGGCGGAAGCATTCGCGGCACCCCCTTTCGCCCCTTTCCGGCTCGTCACCTTCGACATGATGCGCAGGCTTGAGCGTGAATCTATGGTGGAAGAGCGCGCAAGGAAGGAGAAGAACAGAGATCCGGCGGCGAGAATGGGGATAGATTTCCTTTTTCCTTGCTCCGGTTGTTTCTTATAATCACGAACGGCGTTGAATCCAGGCCGTCCATGCGGTATCAACGACAACAGGCTATATCGAGCCCTACACGTGGCAGCACCAGAGAGCAACCGTCGCCGGCCGTTCCGCCCACTATGCATGGGAAACGAGAAGGCCATCATCACGCCGCCGTAAAAATCACGCCAGAGTGGTCAATTCCAGTCCAAACGGCACCGTCTTCGGTCAACACTACAAAATGGGACCCACATGTCACGTCTTAGCCATCGCATCAAGCACGCCACCGCTTGTCAAATAGTACAGTCGCCAAACACGTCATCCCTGATGTCATCACAAGTGTATCGTCCAAAAGTACTCGAGTCCCTAGAAGGGTCGACTTTGGGGAGACAATTGAACTAAGCCAAAACTGGTCACTCGGTCATTTCATCAACTGGAGCATATAACTCCCATCGAGAGCGTATCAAAATTTCATCGACTGCTGTAAAAAGTATCAAAGCTTTGAGATTATCCTCAATTGCAAGCAATTAAGCACAATCTCGGGGGCTACTCCCATCGGGAGCGCTGTCGCGCACCCGATAAAACTAAGATCAAAGGCATTAGTTTGGCTAAGCAAAACAGTCGACGCTTACTCGACTCGGCTAATTAGCACCATGCAAATTTCGATCACAATTCCCCGGGTTGCGTCCGCCGCAAGTACCTCGGATGCTGTACACATGGTACAAAGGTAAGACCCGCCGATCCGTCGAGCTGGGCGGGGCCCGCTCATACAGCCCTGCAACTTTCCGTGTCAACAGAGACGAAGAAAATCCTGACGGACGCGTTAGGTACACCCAAAACGCTGCAGGTCGGCTCAGTAAGACCTCCGCGGCCTGAGTCGAACCTGACCAGCTTGTTCCGGGTTCGAGTCCGGGGACTCAAACTTGAAGTAGGCTAGTAAGGTTTTTCCCAGAAGCGCAGTTAACTGGTCCCGATCCGTCGAGTGTACCAGGCCTACTATGCCACCATCCCTAGGCAAAATAAGCAAAGCATCAGTCGACGCATTTACGATTCAGCATGCACTATCGAGGCAGACTCGACTCAAATTTACCTGGCAAACAAAGAACAAAACGAGGCGTCATCAACCTATAAGATACATTGCAAAGCAAATGAATTACGACGTGCACCCACGTAGGAGTCCCTGCCCGATTCTTCGAGTCGACCAAGCACTCGGGGGGCTACTGATGTGGGCCTACCCTTCGGGTGACCCACCATGAAGATACCTGGTGCACGTACAAGCTAAGACCCATGGGTAGGCCTGCCGGCAATCCACGATCAAGGCCCACAAGGAGGGCCCAAGTGGGTGGCGTACGCCCCAAGACAAGTAAAGGCCCGAGTCGGTAGAGACCTACCTGACCTGTAAACCTAATCGGTTGCGAATCCCCGAGACCCAGCCTCCTATATAAAGGCTGGGAGGGCCGCCGATCTAGGTCACGCAATACCTAAAACACCAAAGCCCTAGCGAGATCACATCTCGCCGGGACGCCATTGTAGCTCCTTTGTAAACCTCATATATCACTAACCAGACAAGCAGTAAGTAGGGTGTTACCCTCCGGGGGCCTGAACCTGGGTATAACCTCGCTTGTCAGCCGACGATACTACCAGCGCTACCACATCTCTCCCCCTTAATCTCAACCCTAGGTACCGAACCATGGGATTTGATGTGTTAACACCACGTCAGGTGGTAACTCCTATTCATATGAGGTTTAGCATTAGATGTATTTCCATATGTTTGCTTTTAATTCCTTAGAATCTCCTTTTTTTGTCTTCCATTCATTAGCACCTAATATTCATATTCCTGGCTCATGTTTCCCTCTGTTGCTCTAGGATTATGGCCATCAATGATCCATGTATAAAGAAGACCAAGAACAAAAAATGCTTATATCCTGCAAAGGTTTGAGTGGATGTACAATTAGGTATTTATTGCTTACTATTTTAGCTAATTGGTTTTGTACTTCATGTTTTGTACCTAGCTTGCGCATATAGTCAATTCCTGGTTGCCATTTTTATTTCTTACTTTCAGATTTCATCGGAAGCACCTCTCCGAGTATAAGGGCCCTTTCTATTTAACTTGCTTAGATTTAGAGTATAATTATTATGCAAGGAACCATTTTTTATGGGACTTTTAGAAAAAAGAAATCACAACAAGAATTTGATCCGAGACCTGCTACTTTTATTTGGGATATTATCCTTGCTGCTAATATGCCCCTTAACCTGGCTGCTTGCCAATACTTTTTTGTATCAGAAATTAGTCAAGGATTAAAGACAGAAATCGTTGGTCAATAGAGCCCCAATTCGATCATTCATTTTTTTTCAGTCTGTTGGCTTAAATGTATGTTAGGTAATGCAACTAATACATTTTCAATAGCTTGCCATTTATTTATTTTGGTTCTGTAGGCTTTAATATTTATTTTTTTGTCGTGTGAGCCATTTTTTGCCATTGGCCTGATTATGGTCCATGGATGACCCTATTGTATAGTTTCATCATCTTATTCTTGCCAAAGATAACTTTCTCATTTGTTAATCTTGAATTTGTTGGATCCATTTACCACTTAATGTTGTACTTTCGTCTTTATCTGTTGAGTAGAAGTAGTAATCAAAATATTTAAACTTGGAGTATACAGTGTTGCAGGCAAGGCATTTTTATCTATTTCCCTGCTCACTTCCGCTTTCTTTTATGTTGCAAGCTATTGACACATAACCCTTAATTATCTATTGACGTGTTGTGAGCCAGTCCCTCTCCATTGTCTGGTTTCTTATCTTGAGGCTTGACCAGTCTATCTATGCTTACTTCCTCTTTTACCTGTGGAGTAAATGTGTTCAAAAGATTTATCTATTATTTCAGGGACAACTCTCTTATGAAGGCAGTGGCGAAGCTTAATGTGCGACAGTTCAAGTTCCTAATGAAATGTTTTCTTTTCCTTGATGCCGCAATCCTCGAAGAAATTATAGGAAGGAGGTGAGTGACTTGGTCTCAACTATATGACATCACATCTTAAGTGTTCATGTTCTTCTTTTGAAGTTTCATTGTTTCAGGAAGGATATATCCATGTTATTTCTTATAGAAGCGTCTAAATGTGATATATCCATGTTATTTCTTATAGAAGCGTCTAAATGTATTTTCTGGCTAGCGCTGCACACATCTCTTTTATATTTAGTTGCAGCTTGGAATGTAGGGTTGATGTAGGAGTACCTATTTATGCATTGGAAAAATACTGAATCCATTTGACCTCCCTGTTTTGTAAAATCTCTTGCTCTTTCTTTCTTATATTCAGTATATAGATCATATGCCTTTTACTCCTTTGGGTACATGCATGTATACTGATGGAATTGAGTACAAAATAGAAGCAATAGAAAAGGCACGATTGAAACATTATGACATTCCCCATGGCAACAAACCCAACCTTCGCATTGGAAATATTTGTGATTGAGTTTAATATCGATCTCCTCACGTCATAATATTCTTGAATGTAAATTAAGACCAACTGGTCCGTGAATTGGCTCCTCTTTGTGAACATTGTACCATTTATATCTTATTTGTAACGTTATATACTCCATCTATATTCAAGTTTGGCATGTCACTTATTTACAATGGATATCTGGTTTTCTGCCAATATTAGAATAAATTAACAGGCTTTTCAACAAAGTATAACCTGAAGTTGCAAGAGGGAAAGGCGTTTCCTTTGTCATGTTGGCATCAGATAGTTATACCTGAAGTTGTTCTTAGTCTTTTATCTACCTACATGTTGCTTCAGTCACTAAGGTCCTGCTCCAAGAATACATTTTGTTGTACACTAGACTATCAATTCCTATCCTATTACATATTAAGTCTGATGTGTTCCTTTATATTTGATTTTACCAATGGGATCGATTTTCAGGGACGAGGAAGGATTGTGCCTATACAGTTCTCCGAATGAGTTGCTGCCTGAGATCTTACGGTGAGCAAACCGTCTTTAGATTGAGCATTTTTTTAATTTCGTGGTTCTCACGTCGATAGGTTCATTGCCGCTACAACTACTTTTCATTGCTTCTCACGTGTTTGTTCAAATTTAGGAGGGTCTTCGGACGATTTTTCTAGGATTGTTTTGTCTAACTAATGCTCTTTTATTGATAATTTTATGGCAGGCCATAATCGTCTTATCAATATGATCGTGCAAAAACCAATATTTTGGTCTGGTTGTCACTCTAAATTCCACTGTAAGGTATTATCCTCTAAACCACATTGACCATATATATAACAATTTACAACCCTGTTGTAAATTGATCATGTCGTAGGCGCGCAGGTGCTTTTGTGTACCTTATGTTATACAATGGTTTGGTCCAATACACTACAAGAGGACCCCCTCTACAGTAACACATTTATCTGTATCTAAATGTTCATATATGCGTTGCTAGTGTCTTTACCAATGGATAAATATGCGTTGCGTTACAGGGCGTTGCAAGGGTACAATGCAACGCATATACCTCCGTTGGTAACCCATGGGATAAGCGTTGCAACATAGCAACAGAGTTCAACCAACAGTCATACCCGTTGCTAGATACATCCCATACAAACCGAATTATATATTTAAAAAAATTATTTTTTCTAATTAGTTTGCTCGCTCTAGAAGATTCACTTTTTCAGCGAGAGAACATTTAATTTGAGACATATCACAACGGATACAAATCTTAGTATATAAAAGCATTGAATGACAAAGAAGTACAAATTTATTACTGAAATAGCATCCTTTACAAGATGATTATCCGAAGAGTACACAGTTCTACATCCTTGAATAAAACTATGATAGTCTACCTAGTCCTATATATACTTGTTCTAATATATTGTCTAACATATCCGGAGCTTCTATCGAAATATATGAAGTCTTGCTGATTTATGGGACCTGCAAATGAATAAAAAATGTTTCAGTATCAATGTGGCAAGAAACTGAATGGTATAGTGAATTCTACTACATACTTGATTTAATAAATATAGATATCCGAAGCTAATTCAGTACAAAAACTTTTTTGCTGTTCTCGTATTTGACATACCTCCTCAGAATAACAAGCTGCAGTAGTTTCCACATTTATTGTTATCTAAAAAAAAGTTACCACACTGATGGGAAAAAAACTGGATAAGAATCTGAACGGATTCATTAAACTGAATATTAAATCTTTTAATTAACTAGCATCCATGTAATCTTTCTGGTAGTCTGATTGGTGCACCGAGAATATTGACAGCAATAAAGACATTAGAGAATTAGCGCTTGAAAATTACCGTCGCAGCTCTACCGTATATCCTTACTACATGCCCAATATCCAATGCGGCAAAAGCTTTGTTGATGAAGCTATGCCATTGTTGAGAATCCTTCTGCACCCTCTCGCACCTTCCATTACCTAGTTCTGAACCTGCATCGTTAATGCCAGCTCCAGCAAGGTTCAGCAGAGTTAACTTGGAAAGCTGGCTGTGAGATGAAAACCAGGCCAGAGCCTACAATTCTCCAACGATCAATAACCAATCTAAACAAGAAAGAATATGACTGCACGTGATGAGCGGCCGGCCGACGACAGGCATGTGCAGTGATGCACAAATATCCTGGAGAATTAGTGAACACGCATCATGTCAAGGGAAAAGGACAGAGAAGTCTGACCGGGAAAATTGAAATTCTGCACCTGGAACCTGACCTCTGTTGTGCCCTTGCTCTGCCTCCCTGTTCTCCAACTCGCCTCGACGGCTCTTCAAGAAACCACCACGTCCTGGAGGATCGAAAATACATATTGGCTGCATTGGGAGCGTTTCGTGGATTTAGAGGATCTCGTAGTACAGGGACGTGAAGCTGTGGTCGAATCATACCTTTGAGACGTCCTCGTTCCGAATCCTATCAATAGGAAGCGAGGAGTAGGAGATCGCGGCCTGAGTAGGGTCACCGGCGAGGAAGGCACTGCTTCGGCTAAGCGACGCACTAGGGGAGAGGATGGTGGCGGCTAGGTTTTGGGGAGAGGATTGAGGAGAATAACTACCTGGTGCGGGGAAAGAGTTCCTGGGTGTGACTGCTTAGCATGGGTGGTTGGTTAAAGATCCGTAATGAGTGTTGCTTAGTGGGCTGGGCTCATATAGGTTTTCCTATTGGAATATGTGTGTCAGACAAGATTATCTCCCAACACATATTTCTGTATCTAAGATAAAATTTTGCAACAAATGTTTAAGTCGTTGCTTGGTAATAGGCAACTGAGCGCGGCAAATGTCGCGTGCGTGTTTTTGAATTCGATGTTGAAAATGGCGACGTTGTAAAGTTGTTTTAGTTTGAAATCATTAAAATTGAAAAATGCTTTCGTTTTAAAAATGGTTGGATTTCGGAGATTGCTTAAATTTGAAAACTATTGTAATTCAATTGCAAATGTGTTTGTTTTTTACGTGAAAATACTCTGAAATAGTTAGTATTTTTTTGGGTCTCTTCATACATTTTAGAGTTCCGTTAAATGTTTATCAAGTTGGAATGGTTCTATATGTTTGTATTTTGTCAAAATATTTGTTTGAGTTTCATATTTGGAGGGTGTACAGTACATGATCATTTGTTAAAGTCAGTCCATAATTAGAGGAAATTCATTTGGATTTTGCACTAATATTATTCAAATTAGAGTAGTGAAATGCCATAAATATTAATTTGAACTCCATAATTAGGGAGAATGCAATATGTAAGGCAATATGTGAGATATATATTTTTTAGAGTTTCTCTATTTTTTAAAAAATAGTTAGTATTTTGTATTTTTTTTAGTGCCTTCATATATTATAGAGTACCGTTAAATGTTTAGCAAATTGAAATGGTTCTATATGTTTGTATTTTGTTGAAATATTTGTTTCAGTTTCATAATTGGAGGACTTACAATACATGAGCATTTGTTAAAGTCAATTTATAATTAGAGGAAATTCATTTGGATTTTGTACTAATATTCTTCAAATTAGAGTAGTGAAATGCCATAAATATTTATTTGAAATTCATAATTAGGGAGAATGCAATATGTGAGGCAATATGTGAGATATATATTTTTTGAGTATCTTTAATTTTTTTTTTAGTAAATTGGAATTTTGAAATGTATTGCATGCATTTTTTGTAAGGATTTTGATAAATTTTGTCGTTGTTCCAAATATTTAGCAAATTGAAAAATGTGAGCATGCTAATATATATTAGAGTTTTCCCATTTTTTTGGAAGTTGTTCATGTTCTATGATGTGCCATGCACCTTCCGACACATATCCTAGATAGAGTATGCTGCTTTAGTGTCTCCTCTTGATCAAGAAGTTCCGAAAAAATGAGTATGACACATGGTGTGAAGTATACCACCACTGCAAAGAGATGTCCATGTCAGAGCCACCGGCGGCGAGCAAGAAGGCGGCGGCGGATTGCGAGCACGGCCGCGTCGATTCCGGCGAGTTTACAGCGTTTCGACACGCATCTGTCGGCGAGGAAAGAGAGCGCGCGACGGCGAAGGTCGCTGCGTGCTTCGATCTGTACGGGAGAGGCAGAGCGGCAGTGGCACGCGTCGGCGGCGCCGCCGATCTCCGGCGTCGCGAGGATAGAGAGGGGGAGGGAGGGGATTTGAAATATTGAAAGCATGTTTTATTTTAAATTTCGTTTTTTGATTCAATTATATTTGGTTGAAAAATAAGTTTGAAACATTTATGTCTCAATATTTACATTTGTGGTATGCTTATTTTGGTTTTTTAAAGCCCATTATATAAATGGATAGTTGTATTAAAACGATTTATCAAACTGTATTTAAATGAGATGTTTTGTACGGGAAAAATATATTGTTGTGTTTGTCATACTGAATGATATTACCGATATGTTTTATAAAATGGCTAGGTTTGGAAGGCTTTTAAATTTATAAAATATTTAAATTTGTATGTCGCGGATGTGTGGTAAAATTCAATTTTTTGAATGTATACATTCAAAAAACGTTTAGGTTTGAAAATTAGTGAAGTGCCAAAAAAGGTTACGTTTTAAAATTGTTCATATTTAGAAATTATTAAGATTCTAATAAGAGTTACATTGTAGTTTTCGGAAGCTTCTTTTCGCCGTTGTTTTTATGGGTAGAAAAGGATAAGCTATGTTTGGAGAAGTTCAATCCGAAAAGGTTTAGCTTTAGCCGGTTAATATTAATTGGCACTAAGAATATTTGATTGCACTATGGCCTTAATTGGGAAATAAAATACCAATTTATAACAGATCATAACAAATTCATATCAATAAATGTGTCATATTTTGTTGGTTCATATATAATCGTTGTTGATATAATTATTAATTATTCAAATTTGTACGTCGCGGGTGTGTGGTAAAATTCAAATTTGAGAATGTACACATTCAAAAATCGTTTAGGTTTGAAATCTATTGAAATGCAAAAAAGGTTAAGGTTTAAAATTGTTCAGATTTTTAAAATAGTTCAGTCTGGGAAGTTATTTAGTTTTGGATTGTTTTACTTAATAAAATGGTGAGATTTGAAAGATGTTTGAAAGTTGGTAATATTTAAATTTGAAATTCGGTCATATGCACTAAGCAGTGTGCAAAAAAATTTTTGTGATATATTTTTTTCCCCGGTGGATAGATTTAAATTTGTTGAGTTTGTAAAAAATTTCATTTTCTGAAATTTGTATTAATTTTTAGGGCCCACATGTAAGCTATTTTTTTTCTGGTTTTTTTTTGCGAAAAAAATCTGACAGTGGGGCCATTGCTGACATTGCGATGACATCAGCAATGGATAGGGTTGACATTGCCGCGGTGGCGACGAAGACGGCGAGGCCGCGCCACCGCGTTCTGGGGCGCGCGCGTGGGCGCCCCGTACGCGCGCGGAGCAGCTGCGGCGGAGTGCGGACGCGGCGGACAGAGCAGTCGCACGGCGGCGGCGATTCTGGCGACGACACGGCGTTTCGGCAAGCGGATCTCGGTGAGGGAGGAGAAGCGACGACGGCGGAGCTCGGCGAGCGGTCGGATTCTTGCGGGGAGGACCGGAGCGGCGTCATCGAGCGCGGTGGCCAGCGGCGAACTCCGGCTCGCGTGGGGAGAGAGAAGGAGGAAGGGGGGCTCTGTGGTGTTTTTCCAGCGGGGTCCCTGGGTTTATCCAAAATTACGTTTAGATCCCTGCCTTCGGAAAAGTGGAGGTTTGCGGGGCAATTTCTGGGATCGCGAGTTTTTTTTTTTGCAAAATTGCAGGGCGATCGGTGGACGGGAGCCGTCGGATCTGTGATCGACGATGTGGATCCGCAGCACTGTAGCTACTGTAGCTACTGGTACACTGTAGCACGCTACAGTGCTGCGGATCCTTCACGCTTTTATATATAATTAGGGAATTAGGGATGTATTGCTATACGGGGGTTGTTGTTGTAGTATTTGTTTTTATATTGTTTTAGATGCATTATTAATCGTCCAGAGTTTCTCATATCAGCCGTACCAATCAAGGTGTTTCCTAAAAAATCAAAATGGATTTGGAGCTGCAATGTTTTATTTTCGATATTTAATTTTATTCCTCATTGTCATTATTGTTACGTGGAAGTATGTTATTTACCCTCTTCCTTATCTTTTTTTGTTATAATTTTGTGTTCATAGAATAGAACTATGAAGAGTTACAACTTCATATCCCGTTTTAGTTAATGTATGATTATGATCACTACCATTTCCTGATTTATGTAGGTCCCAGTTGTGCTCTGCTATTGTTAGGTGTAAAATGCTACCAATCTGAAGCAACGGAAAGGTCAAGTATGGTCTATGGTCCTCCTGCATGAAAAGAATGTTCTCGAGCCAATGAGGTTTTGTCACAGGACAATAGTGTCCTCAATACCCCCACCGTAGATGGCACAAACAAAGAGTTCATCCAGGCATGCTTCGAAGAAAATTCGAAGATAGGTATACTTCTAACTTCTTAGTGCTCTTTCCCTTTGCTTGACCAAATTGACATTAGAAATGAATATTTGTTCCTTCCAAATATTGTGACCATTTCAGTAAATTCTCCATTTGTGTCGTTTTTGCAACATGCTAAGGGCATTGAGCATTCGAGCTAAGTTTCTTGCAATCACCAGTAAGAAATATCCACCTCTAGGAAAACAAATGATCAAATGTAGTTACGAAGTTAGATGAGTTATTGGTGAGTCTCCAGACCAAATATAGTTAACAAGCGTTCTATATATGCATCTTTTGTTTTTACACATTGCTGTATAATTCTGTGCTCCTTTTGTAACAGCTCAATCCAAAGAACTAGAATAGGTTTATTAATGATATGTCAATCAGGAATATTTGCAACCTCGTCGAGATTAATGCTAAATCCAGCACTACTTTCATCTTTCCTTTCCTCCTTCCCATTGATTGCATAACTCTATTATCAGAAACGTTCCAGGCCTATCATTTTCTATGAAGTTAACTATATCTATTTGTTCTCTGATGGGCACATTTGGTTGAATTTCTAATTACAGTATGTGTTGAGAATTGAATTCAAGGACAAGTACTATCAGGTAATGCACAGTTTTCTTTCTTAACCAATGAGCTATATCTAAATATAGGTATTGTCATGTGCTAAGAATTGAATCTAAGGACACTGTCGTTGCCATGTTTAGAAATAACTCTTAATACTGTTGCCCTCTATTTGCTTGCACTCCGTGAGATGAGATATTTAACTATCACCGTCATATCTTTTTTTCTTAGGGAAAATCACCGGCATAACAGGCATAACTTAAACATGTTCCAGCTTGACATACAAGTGTTTACCATTTAAATTGGTCTGGTCAAGGAAACTGCACGCCTACATTAGGAATATATACATGAAACATTTCCTTTCTTATGGATATAAGTAGTTATTACTCTTAGAAAACTAATACACTTCACAAATTTTTCATATGTATTATATGTTCTTATCAAGGAAAAAAATAACGTGCTATCAAAAATAGCGTGGCCCTCCTCCAGAAGCTATACAAGATATAGCGTGATATAGCGAATTTACATATAAAATAGCGTGATGAAAAAGTTGTAAGAAATAGCCCAAATATTAAGGATTTCAGCACTAATTTTTTTTCCAGAAACAATACATGCATAACCAGGTAACCATATTCAAATGTCAAGGCCAAATACATGGCACGAATACAAATATGAGGCTTAAAACCATGAAAAAGTAATAAATTAAAAGATAAATATTTTAAACTTTAATCAGAATCATTGACATCATCTTCAGAATAACTAGAAGAACCACCAAATTGCCCGCCATCATCATCACCTAACGTTATTTCCAAACTTTTTGTTAGCGTAGCTATAACGTTACCACGTTTAGTGTGGTTTCGAGCGTATAAGACGAAAATAGCGCCGTAGCGTCAACTTTAGGCTAAATATAGCGTAGCCTCTCCAAATATGTTATATCGTGCTATTAACCGGGAAATAGCGTGCTATTTTTTTCATTGGTTCTTATTGTTGCTTTTTTACTTCTTAATTGATGTACTGCATGTTGTGCAGAGAAAGGGGGTTTTATTCACTGTCTGACAGTAAAGATAACCATGTTTGGTGGCTTCAGAATATGAAGTGTCATATTTCCTTTTGATTATTTGAATATACATTCTGCTATGATCTTGATCAAGCTAGAACCAGATACTAAAGTCTCATAAAAATGTATATGAGATTGCTAGGTTGTTTTTTTTAAGAATTATGTTTGCACCATTTGAATGAAGCTCACCTATGTTATACGTAGTATTTTGGAAATCTTGATGTTGTTTTCTGTAAATACATTGTAGTCAATTTCAAGCTCGATTGTATATGAGCTATATTTGATTAGACTTATTAATTTCCTTTCAGAATGAGTTAGAAGAGAAAGTGCTAATGATATAGGAAGCAGTAGATACATGACAGAAGGTATAGAAAGTAAAATGTTTTTGGGAAATATCGTGCAAAATGTGAGCAAGATCCCTGCTCACCAAGAAGTGGCTCCAAGGTACCATTTCCATATGTTATGTGTGTAGAAGGCCATAAAATTTTCTGTGATTTAAAAGTGTCAACAATACCTATCGGGTTGAGTTGTGGCAACGGCAAGCCTCACGGAGACTGCCCCAAATGAAGTGTATCTAAATGCATGCTATTGATGCAGGACTGAGCAGCGATTGTTGTGTGTTACACATTTCTCTATTTTCTGTGTGACTGTATGGTAGCCCATCACTATGGCCGAGAAAGGGTACATAACTGGAAACTATCTACACTGAAGAATCTCATGTATGTAACATACTACCTATATATAAAAGTTGGTAGGATTCTCGGCTCGTCCCGCCATCCACGTCGCGCCCCCCTCGCTGGCCGTCCGATCGGCGTGTTGGACTGCTACGATTTCTCCACGCCGCCCAGTGCTACTCCCCGCCGGTTCCGCTCCGATTTTTTGTCCAACCAGACGCTGACACGTCATCGGGTAACCTCCCGGTCACCAGCGGGTCACCGGTTGCCCCGATCTCGGCGTCACCAGGCCGCGCGCAGCGCATGCCACTGCGAGTCTCCCGGTTACGCTGGTGCCGGCATCGCCCGTCTCCGCTCCGGCACGCGCGCGGGCGCGGCCGCTGAAATTTGGCGCATTTACCCAGTAACCCTCCTCATCCCCTCGTGCTCCCTCGACCTTGTCCCCTCCTGCTACCCAGATGGCCGCCGCTCCGGCCGGCCGGTGACCCTCCCCCGTCCCTCTCCGGTCACCTCCTCTCTCCAATCCATCCGGAGTTCGCGGATCGAGGGACGTGGCGGTCTTCCCCGCTTCCGGCCATCGAAGCAACTGTGCGCGCAGGCGCAGAAGCAGGACAGCGGCGGCGGCGGCCACGCGCTGCCGTTGAAGCTGGCGCGGTACCTGGACCCGGAGGCCGCATGGGACAGGGGCCAGCTGCTGGATGCGTTGCACTGGATCCGGCAGGCGGTGGGGCTCGCCTGCGGCCTCCTCTGGGCTCTGTCCCCCTCGTCGGCGCCGTCTGGATCGCCCTGTGAGTGCTGCCCGGCACCGTCGCCGAATCTCTCCACTTTTTCTCCCTGCCACCCGTAGAATCGTGCTTTTTTAGCTGATTGCTACGCCCGACCTTGAATTCGCATCCGTATGATGGAAAGTTGAGAGATCCTTGACTGAATTCTTGCACCTGCTTGAGGTGTTCTTATTGCATTATAGCTTTACTTCAGCTCTGATCTTCTATATAAAAGTTGGTAGGATTCTCGGCTCGTCCCGCCATCCACGTCGCGCCCCCCTCGCTGGCCGTCCGATCGGCGTGTTGGACTGCTACGATTTCTCCACGCCGCCCAGTGCTACTCCCCGCCAGTTCCGCTTCGATTTTTGTCCAACCAGACACTGACACGTCATCAGGTAACCTCCCGGTCACCAGCGGGTCACCCGGTTGCCTCGGTCTCGGCGTCACCAGGCCGCGCACAGCGCATGCCACTGCGAGTCTCCCGGTTACGCCAGTGCCGGCGTCGCCCGTCTCCGCTCCGGCACGCGCGCGGGCGCGGCCGCTGAAATTTGGCGCATTTACCCAGTAACCCTCCTCATCCCCTCGTGCTCCCTCGACCTTGTCCCTCCTGCTACCCAGATGGCCGCTGCTCCGGCCGGCCGGTGACCCTCTGATACGTGTATTTTATATCATCATTTATACAACTTTTAGTATCATATTAGAATGTTATTTGCATTGTTATATATTGTTTTTACATGTTTTAGATGATTTATGGGACTTTCATACAAAGTCCCTATTTTTGGTATTTAATTTCTGGGAGGCAGAAAACCTCCTTTTTCTTGTTTTTAATGTTTCAGGAGCTACAGGACCCAAATAATAAAAGGAAAATTACACAGCTGGTTTTTCGTCGAGAGAAAGGCAGAGGGAAGAAGACCGAAGAGAGGAGAGCCACGAGGCCCAAAAGGGGTGGGCCCACGCGGCCCAAGTACCTGGCCGCGTGGGACCCACTAAGTGGCCTCGGGCACCTCCTCGCCTGGGGCTTTTTATCGACGCCTTCGTCTCCCCGAAAAGTACGCCCTAATTTTTCCAAGTATCCGAGGTCGCGGCGGCGGCGAAACTCCTGATTCCCTCCGAGGGGGTCAGATCCTGCTGCTCCGGAGCTCCGGAGAAGGGGGAAATCATCGTCATCGTCATCACCTCTCCTCCTTGGCGTGGGAGGAGGCCTCTACATCATCACCATCACCAAGACCAGCACCATCTCCATCATCATCTCCGTGATCCACTCCGTTCCCCTCGTAGTTTGAGAGTTGCTATACCCTAGATACTTGTCTTGTGCTACTATTCATGTTTGTGATTGAGTACTTGTCATTATTTGGTGGTGAAGTTATATTTCAGATTGTGTTGTACCACTTATGCCACTGAATATATCATGTTTGCACGTTGTGAGTAGTTCCCGTATGTTCCTGAGGGCATAGGATGAATTGGCAATGATTTATATATGACATGTGTTGGTATTTTGTCAAGAGTTTATCTTTTATGTGATTCTATGATGGTGTTGTGCGAACGTCGACTGCACAACACTTCACCTATATGGGCTCATAGGAGAACACCGTAGTATAATGAATTGAGGGAGACTTGGGAGGACATGTAAACCTGAGACCGAGTCATGAAGTTATATTATGAGGGTATTAGTATCGGGGACCTTAGAGTGTAATGCTATGGTGGGACTTTATGTCTTAATAATTCTTGTGCAGTCATTTACTTGGCCACATGATCCATCATAAGGGGTTGTAGTTTATTTATTTAGCTATACCTAATTATGGCTCCGTCCAAAGAAGATTAAAACTTGACAAGATATTCAACGTGTTGTTTAATAAATCTCTATGCCTAGCATATCCATGCCGCCCTCGGGAACGTTTTCCACATATAAGTTACACATCACTTGAGCTTGTCCTCTTGCCACATAAGAGGATTGGGCTTTCTCTCTTTGAGAGCTTTCACTTGCTACTTTATTTTCTGCATTGCAACTATACAACCAAAAATACCAAAAACACTTGCATCTTTTATTGTTTTATTTATCAATCTTGCTAACCAATACCTTCAGCTCCTCGTGGGTTCGACAACCTTTTCTAATTGAAAGGTACTACAATTGATCTCCTGCACTTGGGAGTCATCAAGATACTTTTCTGGCGCCGTTGCCGGGGAGCGTAGCGCTATTGGTAAGAAGTTTGGTAAGGAAACTTGAAAGCTGTTTTATCTCATTGTTACTATGGCATTTATGAATCGTGCCTCGCTGCATCTTGCTCTATATGAAAGTGCTTATGCCACTACTCCTAAAGTGGTTGAAACTACTGTGTCTGAGGTACCTAAAGTGGGATTTAAAATTCCCATTGGTCATGTTAAAAGAGTTATGAAAAATCCATTTACAGGTGATGGAACTAAGTCTGCACGTGAACACATGGAGTAATTGAAGACATATGTGGTTTATTTAGACTTCCTGGTATTTCTAAGATCAGGTAAAAAGGAAGCTATTATATTTGTCTTTATCTGGTAATGCTCGTGATTGGTACAGGTCTCTTGATGAAGAGGTCCTATTGAATGGAATATCTTGAGGAAGGTTTTCTTTCTTAAATATTTTACTCCTAAAGAAGCTTATGAGAACCGCTGCTATATATTTAATTTCTGGCCACATCTGGGAGAGAGTATTACTCAAGCTTGGGGGAGGTTAAAGGAACTCCTTCGCAAGAATCCTTGTCATGATCTTACAAGGAAACTTATATTGATAAACTTTTATGTGAGGCTACCTATGAAGCACAAGGAATTCTGGATAATTCATCTGGTGGAAGTTTTACTAATAATACTGAAGAAGAAGCATGGAATTTATTGGAGACTATTTCTGAAAATACTAGTCATTGGGATCTTGATAAAGGTAATGAGCCTATTTTGATTATGATATTCATGTGTAGAGAACTTCTCTACTTCTATTTGTTTAAAAATCTGAGTGATACTTTTTCTTGATCCTTATGTTATAATTGAGATAGCTAAAGGTTTTGCTGATCATATCTGTGTTCCTCAAAGTGGTTTGAAGTTTATGTTGAACCTGTTAAACAATCTATTGTTGTTCCTAAAGTTATTAAACAGGAGAACCAGTGTCATCTGTGACAATTGAGGAGTATGTTGAACCACCTCCATATCCAAACCAAGTTAAGGAGAATTTACTTATTGCTGTTACTAACAAGAGTAAAAAGATGTTCTCAGCCTTATGAACAGGTGGAAGTCAACAGTCAAATTTCTTATCAAACAATTAAATGAAGAAGACCCTGTTGATGTTTATTATGTGAAGATGCTACTAAAGTCATCAAAGGTAATTCGGCCAAAGTTGGTAAACCTGTTATATCATGCTCTATTGGGACTTCAAGTTATCATGGTCTATGTGATATTGGAGCAAGTATTAGTGTCATTCCATATTCTCTTTATCTTGAAATCAAGCCTGATATTGATCCTATCATTATGGAAGAGACAGGTATGACAATTCAACTTGCTAATAAAGATTATATTAGTCCATTTGGAATTGTTAGAGATGTTGAAGTATTGGTTGGCAAAATAAAATATCCTGCTGATTTTATTGTGCTTGGTTGTCCTCAAGATTCATTTTGTCCTATCATTTTTGGTAGACCTTTCTTACACTGTTGGTGCTGAAATTAATTTGCCTAAAGAGAAAGTGTTTATTAAATGTGCTGGTGAAAACTTGAATTCAACTTTTCCAAATTTGCTGATAAACATGTTGTGAAAGAGCCAATTTCTGAAGATTAATTGAAACTCTTGCTCATATAGCTGTAGCTTCAACAGATGTTGTAGAACGTTATATGCTTAATCAAGATGAACCATTTAATGATGAGGAAAAGATGCTTTAGAACAAATATTATGGCAACAACCACCACAATTACAATTGCATATCCCACCTGATAATTTAGGAGTGCTACCACCACCTAAAGGGGATCCTAGTTTTGAATTAAACCTTTGCCTACAAATCTGAAATATGCATATTTGGATGAGAAGAGCATATATCCTGTCATTATTAGTGCTAACCTTTCAGCTGAAGAAGAAGAGAAATTACTTGATGTGCTAAAGCTCACCGACCAGCCATTGGATACTCTCTTGATGATCTTAAAGGTATAAGCCCAGCTCTATGTATGCATAAAATTAATTTGGAGAGATGCAAAACCTGTTGTTGATTATCAACGCCGTCTCCATCCAAAAATGAAAGAAGTGGTAAGGAAAGAGGTAATAAGACTTATTGAAGCTGGTATCATTTATCCATAGCTGATAGTAAGTGGGTTAGTCCTGTTCATTGTGTTCCTAAAAAGGGTGGAATGACTGTTGTTCCAAATGATGAGGATGAACTTGTGGCTCAACGTACTGTTGTTGGTTATAGGATGTGTATTGATTTCAGAAGTTAAATAAAGCAACTCGTAAAGATCATTACCCATTGCCATTTATTGATCAAATGTTAGAAAGGTTATCTAAACACTCTCACTTTTGCTATTTAGATGGTTATTCAGGTTTCTCACAAATTCCTGTCCATAAGGATGATCAAGAAAAGACCACTTTTACTTGCCCATATGGTACATTTGCTTATAGGAGAATGCCATTCGGTTATGTAATGCTCCTGCTACTTTTCAAAGATGCATGAATGCTATATTTGCTGATTATATTGAAAAGATAATGGAAGTTTTATGGATGATTTTTCTGTGTATGGTACTTCCTTCGATAATTGCTTGTTCAACCTTAACAAAGTTTTGCAGCGTTGTGAAGACCAACACTTAGTTTTAATTGGGAGAAGTGTCACTTCATGGTTACTGAAGGTATTGTTCTTGGGCATAAGATTTCTGGAAAGGAATAGAAGTTGACCCAGCAAAGATAGAAGCTATTGAAAACTACCATACCCAAGGGACATCAAAGGTATAAGAAGTTTTCTTGGGCATGCAGGTTTTTACCGTAGGTTTATTAAAGATTTCTCCAAAATATCAAAACCTCTAACCAATCTTTGCAAAAGGATGTTCCTTTCTCTTTTAATGATGATTGCATTGAGTCCTTTAATATTTTGAAGAATGCTTTAATAAGTGCTCCTATTATTCAACCTCCTGATTGGAAATTGCCTTTTGAAATTATGTGTGATGCTAGTGATTATGCAGTTGGGGCTGTTTTGGGCCAACGTGTTGATAAGAAACTGAATGTTATTTATTATGCTAGTAGAACACTTGATGCTGCTCAAAGAATTATGCTACAACTGAAAAGAATTTTTAGCAGTGCTATTTGCTTGTGACAAGTTTAGACCTTATATTACTGATTCAAAGTCACAATACATACTGATCATTCTGCTATTAAATACTTAATGAATAAGAAAGATGCTAAGCCTAGATTAATAAGATGGGTACTTTATTGCAAGAATTTGATTTACACATTGTTGATAGGAAAGGGGAAGATAATCAAGTAGCTGATCATCTTCTAGAATGGAAAATATACCTGATGATCCTATTCCTATTAATGATAGCTTTGTTAATGAACAACTTGCAATTGTTAATGTTTCTAGTGCTAAAGTTGCATCTCCATGGTTTGCCAACTATGCAAATTTTATTGTTGGTAAAGTTTTACCTCCACACTTCACTTCTCAACAAAGAAAGAAATTCTTTTATGATCTTAGACATTATTTTTGGGATGATCCTTTCCTTTATAAGAAAAGTGTGGATGGTATTATTAGACGTTGTGTACCTGAGCATGAACAACAGGCTATTATAAGAGATTGTCATGACAGTCCCTATGGAGGGCATCATGCAGGAGATCGTACAGGTGCAAAGGTATTACAATCTGGTTTCTATTGGCCTACTTTATTTAAGGATTGTGCTGAATATGTTAAATCTTGTGATAAATGTCAAAGAGTAGGAAATATTGGTAGGAGAAATGAAATGCCTATGAATTATTCTTTGCCACTTGAACCATTTGATGTGTGGGGTTTTGACTTTATGGGCCTTTCCCAGATCAAAGACAAAGCATACTCATTTTGGTTGCAGTGGATTATGTTACAAAGTGGGTGGAAGCAATTCCAACCAAAAGTGCAGATCATGCCACAGCAATGAAGATGCTCAAGGACATCATTTTCCCCAGGTTTGGTGTTCCTAGGTTTTTAATTACTGATGGTGGTTCTCATTTCTTGCATGGTATTCTTAGAAAAACTTTGGCAAAATATGATGTTAACCATAGAATTGCATCTCCTTATCATCCTCAAACAAGTGGACAAGTTGAATTAAGTAATAGGGAAATTAAACTCATTTTGGAAAAGACAGTGAATAAGTCTAGATCTGATTGGCCAACTAAAATTAATGATGCATTTGGGCTTATAGAACTGCTTTTAAAAATCCTATGGGAATGTCTCCTTATAAAATGGTTTATGGAAAAGCTTGTCATTTACCTGTTGAATTAGAACATAAAGCTAGATGGGCTATTAAACAATTGAACTTTGATTTTAAAACTGCGGGAGAGAAGAGAATTCTTGATTTAAACCTACTTGATGAATGGAGAAATGAAGCTTATGAAAGTGCCAGATGTTTAAAGAAAAGTTAAGATTTGGCATGACAAGAAAATTAAGAGAAAAGAATTCAAAGTAGGTGATCAAGTTTTATTGTACAACTCTCGTTTCAAGTTTTCTGCAGGAAGTTAGCTTCAAAGTGGCAGGGACCATTAGTGATACAGGAGGTGTACCGTTCAGGAGCTATCCGTCTTCACGGTGATATGAAAGGTAAACCTCATGTAGTCAATGGACAACGCCTTAAACATTATATTGCAGGAAAGAGCTTCATCGGAAGGTGGAGGAGTTGAATTTAAAACACCGGAGGAGGTAATTGCGAGAATTTGCAGTTTCAGAAACCCAAAATCAATAAAGGTAACTTTTGTGTTGGAAAGTTTCTCGGAATTGCGTAAAATTTTACGGAAGTCATTTTTTATGGAAATTAACGTGTGGGACAAGAAAACTGGACGAAGCGGAGACCCGAGGAAGGAAAAAGGGGTCCCACGCGGCCATCTTGGCCGCGTGGGCCCACTCCTTTCCCCTCGGAGTCCCTTTTCGTCTCGTTTTCGATCCGACGCTTCGTCTTGACCTAAAAACCGTCAATATATACCCCTTCTCGTTGATCTAATCTCGCACCGAGCGTTCTCGAGCGATCTTTGCTTTTGCTGTTTCTGTCTGTCAGGTTTTAGCCATGTCTTGCTCCGGATCCAACCATGAGGGGGAGAGCTCCCCAAGGGAGGTGTTGTGAACCGCTACCTCAACTCCGTGATGGCACCGAAGCCGTGACCTTCAAGGAGGGTGTGATGCTCGTGGAGGAGGTGAAGGCTCCCAAGGCCACCGGCACGGTGGAGGAAAGGCTGGATGATCTGGAAGACAAGACCTTCAGGTATGGCACTGTGGTTTACCGCAGCCTTGATGCTCATCACTTCATGAACCTGGAGCTGGAGAAGAAGGTTGAAGAGTACAAGAGGCTCGAAGACTAGAGGAAGATACAAGGACGTCATCGAGAAGTGGAGAAGATCCAATGCTTTATGTGGGATGTAGAGAACCAGAACTGCGAGTATGAAGAACGCTTCAAGAAATTGCAGCAGCTGCCACCCTCAGGTACAATGATCCACCTACATCTTTCCGTGATGGAAGGCCTTTCCCATGGAAGATGGCTGAATGGGAGGAAGAATATGAGAAGGAGGAGCGCAGCAAAGGAGGCTCTAGCAAACGTCAAGCTTGGGGGAGTTCCACCTAGTCTTTATCTCTACTAGTTTATCATATCTATCTAGTCATGGTGTGTTTTGCTTTTATCGTTTAGTTATCAATATCTCTTAGGCGTGTGTGAGCTCATGGAGCATTATCATGTATCCTATCTTGTGGTTTATCAATGAATATTAAAGTATGGTGTCATCCATGATTCTCTTGTTTGGAGATTTATGGGTAACACTCATGCAAATGAGCGTGGCATATTTAGAAGTTTCAGTCACATCTTGCCTTGAATTAATTAACTTGAGTATGTTGGACAATTGTAGAATCCATTATAAAATGAGTAAAGAGAATGAGTCAATATGACTTGAAAATTAATAGTTTAAGGTTGAGATATAGTCTTGTAGGATAAAAAGTTAGGAAGGGTTAATGAAAAGGATATGAAACACTCTTGTTAGAATCTAGTATCTTTTGAGCAAATTAATGATCATGGATATTTCAATACTTATGCTCTTGAAAGTGAATGAAAAGGAAGGCACCTGAAAATTCAGTTAGCCATGGAAAGTGTAAGATAAAGGTTGTATAGAGCATAGGAACTTGATTGAATATCCATGACTAAAGTTTGCACTAGTTACTAGTGAAGCAAGGTGTAAACAATTTATATCTATCTTTTCATTTGTCTTCTTTGAACTTGTTATCCAATGAGAGTTTATCTTGTCTTTAAATTTCAGCAAAGTATAAAATATTATAATGCTTGCCATAAGAGCAAAAGCATGTGAAAAAAGTATGATTCAATTGTCCAACATACAATGGTTATTTGCTTTCAAAAGTAAGGGGTGATTGCTAGAGCTTCTACTTATGTTGCCCTCATGTGTATGAGTTTTAGTTCATTAATCTTACATTGCAATTGAATATGATGATGATACAATGCTCGTATTTATTTATCAACCATAAGTCCATTGATGCATGTAATGATCTATGTCCTTACTTACTCGAGGACGAGTAAAGGTTTAAGCTTGGGGGAGTTGATACGTGCATTTTATATCATCATTTATACAACTTTTAGTATCATATTAGAATGTTATTTGCATTGTTATATCATTGTTTTTACATGTTTTAGATGATTTATGGGACTTTCATACAAAGTCCCTATTTTTGGTATTTAATTTCTGGGAGGCAGAAAACCTCCTTTTCTTGTTTTTAATGTTTCAGGAGCTACAGGACCCAAATAATAAAAGGAAAATTACACAGCTGGTTTTTCATCGGAGAAAGGCAGAGGGAAGAAGACCGAAGAGAGGAGAGCCACGAGGCCCAAAAGGGGTGGCCCACGCGGCCAGTACCTGGCCGCTAAGTGGCCTCGGGCACCTCCTCGCCTGGGGCTTTTTATCGACGCCTTCGTCTCCCCGAAAAGTACGCCCTAATTTTCCAAGTCCATCCGAGGCCGCGGCGGCGGCGAAACTCCTGATTCCCTCCGGGGGGTCAGATCCTGCTGCTCCGGAGCTCCGGAGAAGGGGGAAATCATCGTCATCGTCATCACCTCTCCTCCTTGGCGTGGGAGGAGGCCTCTACATCATCACCATCACCAAGACCAGCACCATCTCCATCATCATCTCCGTGATCCACTCCGTTCCCCTCGTAGTTTGAGAGTTGCTATACCCTAGATACTTGTCTTGTGCTACTATTCATGTTTGTGATTGAGTACTTGTCATTATTTGGTGGTGAAGTTATATTTTCAGATTGTGTTGTACCACTTATGCCACTGAATATTATCATGTTTGCACGTTGTGAGTAGTTCCCATATGTTCCTGAGGGCATAGGATGAATTGGCAATGATTTATATATACATGTGTTGGTATTTTGTCAAGAGTTTATCTTTTATGTGATTCTATGATGGTGTTGTGCGAACGTCGACTGCACAACACTTCACCTATATGGGCTCATAGGAGAACACCGTAGTATAATGAATTGAGGGAGACTTGGGAGGACATGTAAACCTGAGACCGAGTCATGAAGTTATATTATGAGGGTATTAGTATCGGGGACCTTAGAGTGTAATGCTATGGTGGGACTTTATGTCTTAATAATTCTTGTGCAGTCATTTACTTGGCCACATGATCCATCATAAGGGGTTGTAGTTTATTTATTTAGCTATACCTAATATGGCTCCGTCCAAAGAAGATTAAAACTTGACAAGATATTCAACGTGTTGTTTAATAAATCTCTATGCCTAGCAATATCCATGCCGCCCTCGGGAACGTTTTCCACATATAAGTTACACATCACTTGAGCTTGTCCTCTTGCACATAAGAGGATTGGGCTTTCTCTCTTGAGAGCTTTGACTTGCTACTTTATTTTCTGCATTGCAACTATACAACCAAAAATACCAAAAACACTTGCATCTTTTATTGTTTTATTTATCAATCTTGCTAACCAATACCTTCAGCTCCTCGTGGGTTCGACAACCTTTTCTAATTGAAAGGTACTACAATTGATCTCCTGCACTTGGGAGTCATCACCCTCCCCCGTCCCTCTCCGGTCACCTCCTCTCTCCAATCCATCCGAAGTTCGCGGATCGAGGGACGTGGCGGTCTTCCCCGCTTCCGGCCATCGAAGCAACTGCGCGCGCAGGCGCAGAAGCAGGACAGCGGCGGCAGCGGCCACGCGCTGCCGTTGAAGCTGGCGCGGTACCTGGACCCGGAGGCCGCGTGGGACAGGGGCCAGCTGCTGGATGCGTTGCGCTGGATCCGGTAGGCGGTGGGGCTCGCCTGCGGCCTCCTCTGGGCTCTGTCCCCTCGTCGGCGCCGTCTGGATCGCCCTGTGAGTGCTGCCCGGCACCGTCGCCGAATCTCTCCACTTTTTCTCCCTGCCACCCGTAGAATCGTGCTTTTTTAGCTGATTGCTACGCCCGACCTTGAATTCGCATCCGTATGATGGAAAGTTGCGAGATCCTTGACTGAATTCTTGCACCTGCTTGAGGTGTTCTTATTGCATTATAGCTTTACTTCTGCTCTGATCTTCTGCTTGACTGAATTCTTCTGTGTTTTCCCCTGTGGCTGGCTGGCATGGTGCAAAGGGGATTTCAGTTCTGCGATCTCTCTTCTTTCCCATCCAATTTCTTGACCTCTGTCTTAATTCGGTAAAAACTTTTTTACTGAAAGTTATTTATTTCATCCGAATAATTGCTTTTTTCAGAGAGATAAAAAATAGTAACCTTAGGCCACTTGAATAATCTTGAGACGAGCATCCGAATTCAGAGCTGTTACAGCTATCAATATTAACCAGAAATCAACACTGACAAGTCTTCTGCACAAAAATATTTTGCCATTACAGCTGTTGAGGAGCACAAGTGCCTGAATTCAGAACTATGGCATGCCTGTGCTGGCCCGCTTGTTTCCTTGCCTGCAGTCGGCAGCCGGGTAGTGTATTTCCCACAGGGTCGCAGCGAGCAGGTTAGTGTAATTCTAAGCTTTTGCATGATCCTGAATCCTATATAGTGTGCCATTTTCGTTGGCAGTGAAATCTGGCTTAATTATGTCAGAAATCATTTGCTCTCTTTGTTTATGTAGATTTACTGGGTGAATTTCTGTCTCAGGTAGCTGGGTCGAGCCGTCGACAAATAAAGAAATAGAGTCGCAGATCCCCAACTATCCTAACATGCCTCCACGGCTTATATGCCAGCTGCATAATGTGACTATGCATGTATATTTTTCCACGCCGAAATAATCTCACTTCTATCTTTGTGTTTCATCATTGGTGTTGCTGCCTTCAATCTGATGCTGAAACAGATGAAGTCTATGCACAGATGACGTTACAACCACTTAACCTGGTAAATCACATTTACCCTGTGACATGTGCAAATTTCATTCACTTGGTATCCAAGGGAGTAACTTTAGCGATCCCTGCAGTTCCAACTTATTTCTGGGACTGTAAATACGAAGTTATCCTTAAAGTTAAAAGTATCTTGGCGTGGTTTCAAGAATTTGGGTCATAGTAAGATAGTGGCACTTGAAAATATCCTGCAGGATAATAACCACTAGCCATTTTCAATTACTAATGCGAGCGTGGTTTACTACACTGAATATTTGCTGCCATGAACTTGCCCCAGTGACCTGTATTTCCCTGGAAGGACCTTGTGTTACCATCAGTATGTGGAGACCTCTAATACTGGATACTAGACTAGATTACAACGTTGCTACTGCTATAACAAGTATTAGTTTTAGAAACTGCATGGCTACATCTTTACTTGCACAAATAGTAATTTAGCTGTGAAATCCACGTTGATTCCTAAATGCTTCCACTATGTCTCGCATATGTTGTGATAGCATTTTGCTACAGAGACTCCATGATTCATATATATCTAATATGTGCCCATAATGTCTAGAGGATGGCCTATACGACCATGCTTCTTAAGTTTGAATTGATGCTTCTAATATCTCAAACACATGCTTCCTAAGTTTGTGGCGGTGTATATGTTACCATTTCTAAGAGACTTAACTTAGCATTGCCACATGACTTTCTATATTTCTCATCCGTGTTCAAAATTATGAAGGATGCATGATATCCTGAATTTGTTTGCTTTGCAATGGGCACATTCAAGTAATCTGGTTCATATAATCAACATTTTTATTGTGCATATGTATTTACAAGTTGATGTCAACTTATACCATGCTTCATATCTATGCATACTGTGCTTCATATCTATGTCTTCATGCTTCTTAATGTCTGATATAAATGTTCCATGCTTCATTTTTCTCTGTGTATGCTTCTACTGTATAGAAGTTTTGCTACATACGATCCAAATCATTCTTTGTTTCTCACATATGTTTCTATTGTATACAAGAAATCTCCGTCATGGTCGTTGGAGGCATAGTGGACGCACCACAAGGAACTGCGACAGTTGTCAGTCACAAGGAGCTAGACCAATGCATGTCGGCGTCAACCCTGCAACTATACGGATGAAATAAATAACTTTCAGTCTGAGTTTGTAAGTTTTTTGAAATGTTGTATGCCATCACGTTGGCGAGCAGGCTCAGTGGCCACCTCGCTTTTCTGAATGTTAATTTGGGGCGGACAATGAATAGTGGTATGATATATGCCGTTGTTTCCGGCACAGTTTATTAGTTCTTAGCTAATGCTAACGCTTAGAAAAGTTGGTTCAATCTCTCTTCGTTGATTACCATTAAACACTGCACTTCACTTATGCTTCCATTCTGTATTGGTGGAGAAATAGCTGCAACAAACATCAAGCTGATTGTTTATGTGGTCTGACGTAGTTTCAGATAAGTTACTATCAGCATGTTTAATCAAGGTGGCATTTAGATTAGACTATTTTATGTACTGTAAAATATATTGTTGATTACACTTTCTCTTTCGATTAGGGGATGTAAATTCTTCTGATTTCATATCTTCTAATTCCTCTTATAACGAGGTTGTGCACTATGTTATCTTATATTGGTATCCAACACCATTTACTTTGTAGTTCAACAGTATCTTAGGGTAAGTACGTTCCAAACCACAAGACAGTTTGCGTAACTTTTAATTATGTTTCCTGCAAGTACGTTCTCTTTTTCCAGTTTGAGGGACCGTCATGTTTGCAATTGTGATTTTAGTGGTGCTTAAGAGATACCAAGCGTACATGACTACTTCACTAGACTCTTGTGTTTCCATTTAATACATGCATGTATTATTTATCCTTTGTCTCTCCAAGCATGCTTCACATACCACTTGTGCACTATTCTATGAGGACATGAAAGACTATTTTTTCTCCTTCCTACTCTTAGTTTTTTTATCTGTCTAAAACTAAAGCAACAAAAAATATTCCTTTTTTGCCTTGATTTCATCCTGTAGGAACTACCTGAAATGGGAAGTTATAGGAAGTCCTACGTATCTATAAAATGGAACTATCTCTCTGCTTAATTCTGTATTTAAGGGGTTATTGTAGACAGGGGATATTACCAAAGTTCATGCTTCTACTCACCTTTTGACAAATATGTTCCCTAGGTGTCAATAAAAACAACACCAGAAGTTTCTCATATAAGTCTTCTATAAAGTTCACAGGTGGCTGAAACTTTTTGCAGCCATAGAATGACTATACATTATTCAGTTTTCAACATGAATTATTTCTTTATATGAGAATTGTAAATTCTCTCAATTGTTGATGTCATCTTCTAGCCTTTCTTTGGTAATTATGTGCGACATTTATGTAAGAAGCTCCTATCTTACAGCCAATTCCCTTATAGGTATATCTGGTGACTCATAAAATCGGCCAAAGACACTTGAGTCTAGATGGTCCAACACTTCATCTCTAGGGCCATTTCACTATCAACCTGCAATATCTGGCTATCTCCACTAATTGATGCAATTTGGCAGGAAGATGCTACATTATTGCGCTATATACTAGAATTTTGTGTGGTACAAGTATACAGGCTGAATTTCATGATGTATACTATGGCAATACACTTTTTGACACTAGCTTTTTAAATAGATTTCTGACAAAATTGTCGCCAGGGGTGCGGCGTGTCGCCGCGCCGTGTTACCTAGTAATGTATGAAAGAGCAATGTGTTCTGCTATTAACGTAAACTACCACTGTCATGAGTAATATACTGTCCTACATTCTCTCTCTCTTTATTTTATCTATCACCGATTTGTAAAACGCCAAAGTCATATCATATTAATGATTCATAACATAGCGTTTTACCAGATTGCATCAGTGCTCTATGGACTATATTTACCTGTACATGTAGATGGTTACGCTGGTGCCTTTCCATCTGCCTATCCTACCTGACAGTTGGTACCAATGGTATATGTGTTAATTTGTACTTTTGCCACTATTTGCCGTATTTCCAAGCCACACCGATTTATGATCACCTATTTCTGTAGCAGTTTGTAGATTTTGTAGTAAAAGATCTATCTATCCTGAAGACTCATATGGGTGTAACTTTATGTATTAAAGACTATAGTGCTTTGCTCTAAAATTATACTTACACTACTATGTATAGTAATTGTTGATTATCGTGTCATGTTGATTATGTTTAGATTAATGTTTTACCAATCGATTACCATTGTCATAGGTAGGTGGCGCGCGGCAAGCCACGCCGGGGATCTAGTTATCTTGAACTCGATCGTAGCCGAGTGGCTATGAGGTCGGTCCTTGTACGTTTGGGTGCGAGGTTCGAATCCCACCTCCGCATTTTCTCTCTGATTAGACATACTAATGGGCCGACTCATCTGGAAAATCTCCACGGGCGAGCCGTAATTATAGCTCGCAAAAGGCGATATATAGGGTTTGCGGTAAAGACGATTTCTTGTAAATTCTTGCCCTAGACAAAGGCCGTGAATTCGGTTTGGTGTTAAACTTTTGTAATCATCATTCACCGGCGAACACGGAGAACGAGTTCTAAGTTGTGACGTAGCTGACCGGAGCAACATCCGCATGCAGCTCCCCGGTTGAGGTTGTAGTTCCGTTTGTAGAGTTCAGTGGTATGTATCCTTTGCACCTTTCTCTCGGCGAATCTTGTTTGTTGGGCCATGATGCTTGTCCTTGCGTTGGGGGCATGCAGCATGCTCGACACGAAATGGTACACGACACATCGTTTTGAAGTAAACCGTGCGAGTTCGAGAGGACACGAAAGTCGAAACAATGTTGTCCAGACTCGACGCCACGCGAACTCTTCGACGTTCTTCAAGCAGGCAGGCGGGGATCGGGGGAATGCGGGATGTAGTGCACAGGAGAGATCTCTGGCCCCAGATCATTCGCGCGCGCCGCCTTTCAAAAACTCGCCGCGCCGCGCCGCGAGGCTTCAAAAGGGATCGGCGCACATGGGGAAGCAAGTGAGCTCGTGAAACCCAACCACCAACAAGCCAACGGTATCCTATCAGGCACGTTGCTACTGAACGGACTGGTCATCCAGCCGTTGCGCGTTGGGCTTACAAAATTAATAGCGATCGAGGCTAGTCTACAGACTACTGTTGCTATCGATCGATTGCCGCATTTCCTCGCCGATTCTACATACCCATCCACTTCTGGAGCTCTGCGTTCTGGTCTGCCTTCCCAGCCGCGCACGGCGGCCGGCGTATGTGCCCGCCGCCGCCGGACGCCCATGTAGTCATGTGTGAGCTTTGAAAGCATGCCACTGGCCGCGCACTGGCTACTTGCGGTGTCAGCGTCAGGTGCCCGGCCGGAAGTATGAACCGTGCGCGCAAATTAACCACCGGCCGGCCGGTGGCGCGAACTGGACCAAAGAAAACGACGTCCTCCTCTCCATCCAGGCATGCAGATTCAAGATACTCTCCACCGATCACTCCGAGTCAACAAGCTACTTTCGCGTACGCAACTACGCATGATGCATGTCGCTGCATGAACCAGTAACGTTATCATCGGCGGGGATCGAGCTTGTCATGCTGCTGCTATCTTGTGCAAAAATGCAAAACCACAACTAGGAGGATATCCACCTACCATTTACACCCTTCATTTCATCAAGATTTGTGCAACAAATTTATCAACGAATCTTCAAATGTCAATGCATTATCAATAATTGATGGATTTGTGTAATTTAAATTTTAGATTCATGTACTAACATGAATTTTCTGTGCATGCATTGACAAAAAAAATTAAAACCACGCATTAACACATTTTTAAAAAAATTTAACACATAAAATAGTAGGAATAATATGTTTCGTTGAATGCAAAATCAATGATCATGATGGTAGGTGGGTATCCTCCTAGTTGTGCAAAAACCGAGTTGCGCCCTTGTGTCTGAAATCCAGCTCTCACCATCACGATCGAGGGTCATTGTAGAGAAAGATTTCGCACGACGCACCCACGTTCGGCGATCCGATGCAAGTACGCATCAATCGCACTAGCCCGTTAGCCAGGATTATTCACACGAATAATTGAGCCGTCCTCCTCCAGCCCTTTAATTATCACGACGTGCTAGCTGCCCTCTGCCCCCTGCTCTCAGGCTCTCCGTCGATCGGCCGGAGCAGTACTAACTGATCGCGAGCCTATCCGCCACGCCATGCCACTGCATGGCCGCCGCCCTGCGCCGGAACATTCATCGACGCCGGCAACGGTCCGGCAGATATACTACATTGCTTCGTCCCTGGCCATATACCATCACATCACATGTCCCGTAGAACATGCCTGGTGTCCGCATCCGGTTAGTTGTAATTAACTGCTGTCACCAAGTGGATCAGTACTCGAAATATATAGGGCGGCTGCATGCTGTTGGAACGCCCGGCATGCAACGCGCGGATGCATATGAACAGCTGCCCTCGTATCGACGCACATGCGCTCGACAGTTCCAACCTGAAGATTTGATTTCGCTTCAGATAATCGATCACAAAAGAAATTCATATATGGGCTGACACGAAAGCGAGGATTGATCGATTCAAACGGTCTTTAATTTGCTTATAAACCGGCGACGACGATACAGAATTGCCCAGCATATATGTAGGGTGGGACAAGCTGTTGTCGATCAGGAGATTGGCCGGCAACGAAAAGAATTAGCTAGGCATCTCTCGTGAATCTTCTACGCAGGCTTATAGTTTACTGTTGTCGCAGCTAGCTGAAGTCCCTATCCCTGCACCCCCATGAATCACGTGAAGCGTTTTATTTTTTCTTTCGAGATTAACTGGCTGCTATTTATTTGAACTCCCACATCTCCTCAGATGCTGACAGGTTCACGGCATACAAAGGTGGTACACCCAACCACACTTTACAAGGCTTATTTTCGCAGCCATCGCGATGAGCTAATCCATTTGCGATTCGCCGCACGTATCGAACATCATAGTCTTCAAACCCGGCAAAGATCACCTTGATATCTTCAATTAGAGGACCATGTATCGATCTATCCAAGTCCCACCACCTACGAATGCATTTTAAAATATCAAAAAAATCTGAAAAAAATGAGGTGTACATCTAGATATTTTTATATTCGAGCATAAAGTTTCACCAAAGACAATATTTTTTCAGGCCTATAAAAAAGATTAAAAAAAAGTCTCTTGAAAAGTTATTAGGGAGCTCTTTTACCTAAGCCAAAAAAATGTCTTTTTCACGGGAATTTGTTTGCGGACATACACCTAACTTTTAGGAATTTTTACATTTTAAAAATGTTTTTGAGATGTAATGTGAGCATATGTATTCCTATGAGCCAAAACAAGGCCTCCGAAATATTATTTACTCTTGCTAAGGAGATGACCAAGTTTAGCTTAGCTTTGAACCGATACTACAAAGACAGTTCATGTTACAGGAGTACTTAAACAAGGCCCAACAAACCCACCCAAAAGAACAGATAGTTTATCGCCTCGGGGATGAGCAAAAGAAGAACGTGGTCAGCCTAGAAGCCGTCGCCGCCGTCCGCCAATCATTCGCGGTCGGTAAAACAACGGAAAGCCAACCACGCTTCCCCACGTACCCCGTCGCCGGCGGCCGGCCAGGCCGCCGCCCCGCGCCTGCACGCCGAGTTTCTGACGGAGCTGAGCTGACCCGTTCGCGCTCTTGCGTTCGCGTCCACGCGATGCAACGCGTGCCGGCAACGAACGGGAGAGGAGTAGTAAACTAGGACGAGCAAACGCAGCATTGCTACAAGTTGGGTGTGCTAAACTAGGATTCAAGCTTTGACCGGCTGGTTATATTGGTTAACTATGGTGATGTGCATGCTTATCTTGGGTACTGACGTCAAGCACAGAATTATAGCAATGGAGTACAAGCAAGATCGATGGCAAAGTAGTATCGGCAATGGTCACCGTTGTTCCCCGTACGTTTTGTCTTCAGTTCCGTGTTAGTAGTAGGAGTACTCGCGAGTCTGGGCAGTGTTTTGACCATCGCCGGCAATTCGTACGTCGGGCCCGGCACTGCGGTACCAGAAATGGCAGGAAGATGGAGGACTAGGTGCCAGGCTTTCCGGCACCAATCACCAGATTAGAGCATCTCTAACAGATGCCGGATAATCCCGCGGCTCAGAAAATTCTAACCGGTATGCGGTTCAGCCTGTTTTTACGGTCTAAATAGACACCGCATATTGGTCCTGACCAGAAAAAATTATGCGAGGATCCGGATAAGCGGTGGCTCCGACACTATATCAATGATATCAAGAACATTTAGGGCGCCCCCCGTTCCTTCCGCTGTGATTTGTTCACCGCCGCTGCTAGGGGTACATAGCCCCGGCAAGAAATTATGAACGATGACGAGCCCACCACCGAGCCTGACGTGAATGAGCTCGCCGTAATCATGAACGACGACGAGGTGCTCAAGCGTATGAAGGAGAAGTCTTTGTGCTCCACCAATCGCGTGGAGAAGCGGCGCCGTTCCCGACCAATTGGCCGAAGTGATAAACGAAGCATCACTTGAGCGTGTCGAGCATGCAGCAGAGCAGTGGCGGCTCCCGCCGCCAGTGCATTCATGCGCGAACTCCGTCGCAGCAACAACTAGTGTGGCGACGTGCTAGAAAGGAAGAAGGCCTTTTGGTTGAATATTGTAGTCATATGTTTTTAAATCTAGCTTGTATGTTAGTTGAACTATGTTTTGGTTGATGTATGAACTGTGATGATCGATGATAATCCATCGCGAAGTTCGTTTTAAATTTCAGTACCAGTTTCTAGTACCTGTTATGCGCGATGGATTTGCAAACTGGAAAAATAGTTTCGGGGAACCGAAACTGGTTTTAGGGGTTGCATTTATCCGGGATCTGCTAGAGATGTTCTTATTATTTGATGATATCTAAAATGAAACTATTTTTATGAGCACACTACTCCGTTCCAATGGCCAATAATGCACACGCTGGCACTTCTTTTTATTATTATTATGGTATGGGATGAACTTGAAATCATGCCGACCACTATATATTTTCCAATCGATTTCGCCACCTCTTATTGTAAGAGTACTATCAGTGTTCCACCTAAAAGTACATTCTTTGCTTCTTACACCACATCATCATCAACAAATGAAACGGCTTTTCCCGGCATTTCTGGAATTAAACACAAATAAAGGCAGCTGAAAGTTCATACAAAATATAGCCAAAAATATATACGAATATACAAAATCATCTTACGGCCAGCACGACAACAAAACCGGCAGAAAGAATATGTAGCAAAATCATCAAGTAACACCAGCTCACCCTCCTCCGCTGACGACGCCTCACGGATTTTTATAACACACGGAAAAAAGGTGGCGAAAAATAATCTCCTCGTCTCTTCATTCATTCACGGCCTGGCCTCCTCCTCCTCCCACCCCCAACAGATTCCCCCTACCCCGCCACCTCGCCGACCCCAATCGCGATCGCTCCGGAGCTCCCCGGATCCCACAGCCGGAGGGCGCGGCCATTCGTCGTGTCTCGGGGCCCGGCCTCGCGGGCGGCGCCGGCGCTGTGATCCGCGCGGGGTTCCCGGGGGAATGCTCTACCTCAAGCTGCCGGGCGTGAATTTAGGGTCCCTGCGTGGGGCGGCCGGGCTGTGATCCGCTGGCGCCGGCGGATGCGAGGTTGGGATTGACCCCGCCATCGTCGACGATTCGACCGGCCATGGCTCCGGCGGAGGCAGACGCCTGCCTGGAGAGCTTCGAGCTGTACGAGGCCCAGTCGGTGAGCTCCTCGTTTCAAACCCACAATGCGCCGCGATACCTTCTTCGTCGTTTCGTTGTTCCTATTGCCGCTGTTCGATTCGGCCTTCGGCGAAGTTACAAGCTTTGGGCGGGGCGCGTGATTACAGAATTGGCTGAGCTATTGGGTTGTTTAGTTTGTCCTTGCGCGTGGTTCCGGAGGTGGAGGTCACGAGTCGTGGCTGCTTGCAATTTGTATGGTATCCATGCCACGCGCGAGATTTGGAATGTGCGACCCTTCTGTTAATTCACTCGCGCCGGTGTGCGATTTAGGTCTGCTCGTGATCGTTCTATGCCACGGCTGAGATTTGGAATTGCGTGAATTCACGACTTCTGATTGTGATTTTGGTTTGAGTGGGGGGGGGGGGGGGGGGGGGGGGGGGGGCTGATTATTGCAGGAGGCATTTAGGAAGCTTTTATCTGGTTGTGTTGTTCCACTCCGAGCGGGAGGTTCGGAATCGTGCTGTTTCTTGCCCCGTTCTGTTCATTTCTGGTTAAGAAATGGAAGGAGCTTTCTTTCTTTCAAAATGTTAATGTTGAAGTCCTCATTCCAGGCGGGGGGAGCATTGTGTTATTTCCTTGCAGTTCTGTGCTATAATACAGATTTACCTACAAGTTTTCTTTTCTAAATCCAGTTCTCTGTGTGTACTCGCTGCTTCTTTTGTGTGATTATTACTACTACCTCCAATCCATAATAAGTGTTCAGAACTGCGACACTTATTTTGGATCGGAGGGAGTATTTCTTTGGAGGTTTTGTGGGATATTTGCTGGTTGCGTGGGTGGATTTATCAAGTTCGCATTCTGCACATTTGTTATTATGCTGGCTTTGTGCAATTTATATGTGTCTAAATTTCTGTATGTAGCCTTGCCTTTCTCTTCCTTTTCTTACATAGTACTGACATTGTGATAACATGATGCAATTATCTTTGCTAGCTCATTATCATTCTTTGTCACTACATATGAAAATTGGTAGCACCTACATTTGGTTTCTGGGTACTTGCAATTTACTGAAAGCTATTTAGTATTGTGATTCATATTCTGATGTGTTGCTTCTCATCGCACTTGAATTCTGTTTTGCAGAAATTTTATATTATTGGAACTAACGCTGACAAAACATTATGGAGATTACTCAAGATTGATAGAATGGAGCCATCAGAGCTCAACATAGATGAGGATTGTACCTTGTACTCACACACTGAATATCTTGATCTGCTAAAAGTTCTGGATGAAGACCATAGGTCAACTGGTGGAGTCAATTTTGTTGCAAATTGTTGTGGAATCATCGGTAAATTATCCCATCTTTCTATGCTAATAATTCCATGCAAATAGAGGTCGTTCTTTTGTTATGACTATGCATGAACGATAAATTTCCTTTACAGGTTTCATTAAGTTCCTTGGGCCTTATTACATGTTAATTATCACCGAGCAGAGAAAAATTGGTGCTATATTTGGCCACCCAGTTTACCAAGTTGCTAAGACTGCAATGATCAAGGTATCTAATTCCAAAATGAGGCCAGCACATTTTAATTCCATGGATGAAAACAGGTATGTCGTATCCGGTGTCTACATTTGTTGATGTCCTAGACTTAACATCATTTACAATTTTTGATTGCTGGCAATATTTTCTATCTGTGAAGCATTTGATTCTTGTTTCTTGATATTTAATTATTTGTTTCCTATACCAACCTGCAACGCCATATGGGTCCCTATAAATTGCATTTACTACGTGTGCAGGTACAAGAAGCTTTTGCAGGCTATAGATCTTAGGAAGGACTTCTTTTTCAGCCCCTCATACCATATCATGAGAAGTCTCCAGAAGAATTTAAGTGATCCACAGGAAGGATGGGACCTATATGATACAATGTTTGTATGGAACGAATTTCTAACAAGAGGGATTTGTAACGTTCTGAAAAGTACCCGCTGGACTGTTGCATTAGTCTATGGGTTTTTTAAACAGGTATATATTCCCCTATGAGATGATCTCTTTAAGTGCTGTCATATTCCCCAACAGAGTTTATGTATATGGATGGTAGAGTGCATCCATAAATTTGATTTGATCCTTTCTCTCAAGTACTGTTCACATGGTCTTTGTTGTTCGATAAATTATTCTCCCTGTTTATTTTCTTCACTTTTCTTAATATTTGGTGAGGCGTTTCATTTTTTATTTTCTTGTGCTGGACCAGTAACGGTGCTAACTTCAACCTTTATTTTCCGCACTTGTTGTAAATTCACGTGATAGTGAAGAGGAGAGACTAAAAATATTAATTTGCAATTATAAGATGGGAAACTCTTTGTTACTGTTTCACATGTTTTATCCCATTAGAAGATAGACATTGGGTATGCATATTTTTTTCTTATGGGAAAAACGTAGTCTAAAGTAGATGTAGAAGAATACGGTTACATAGGATTAAGTAACTTTTGTAACTTATCCTTAGGTACCATTTTATGGTAGATAATTATTTGATTTGTCTTCTTTAATTCAAGGATAAAATCACAATTTCTGGGAAGGACGTTATGTTGACGCTCATCGCTAGGCGATCGAGGCATTATGCTGGAACCAGGTACGCACTTGTCAAACCTTTTGCGATTATATACTACTCCCTGTTAGTCTTTTATGTGACTCGGATCAATGTGATTCAAAAGGATATGTGGATCCTTACATCTTTGCTTGATGTCATCATTTTTATTAACAGGTATTTAAAGAGAGGTGTGAATGAGGAGGGCAGAGTAGCAAATGATGTTGAGACTGAGCAAATTGTTTTTTATGACACACCTGGACCTAAGCAAATAAGCTCTGTTGTGCAGAACAGGGGTTCAATTCCTCTATTCTGGTCCCAGGAGACATCGAAGCTTAACATTAAGCCTGATATAATATGTAAGTATTGGGATCCTTCTTTGATATGATATGTAAGTATTGGAAGCCTAGTCCCAGTTATTTTAATACATTCGTTCTTTCAGTGCATGAGAAGGACAATAGTTACGAAGCTACCAGACTTCATTTTGAAAATCTTAGGAGGAGATACGGAAATCCTATTATCATCTTGAACTTGATTAAGGTAAGTCTCACACTATTATTATGCCGTGGATAATTGTTATAGATGCTTTGTCTATAGACCATATTTCTTCCAGTAAAAAAGGGGGACATCCTTAAATGCGTGCAGTTAACATACTTTATTTTTGACTAAATGATGTACATATGAGTATTTAGGCCGTCCATGTGAAATATTCTGAGTAGAATTGACTCAGAAAATACTTCATTTCTCCATTTCTTTTAATGTTATACTGTTCACTTAGCTATATTTGTGCATATGGCCCTCCACTACATTACTGTTCAGTCAACAGTTAGTGCAACGCAAAATACCGAAATTCCTACGCCTACCATAAGTCATAAGGATCTGCTCGTCCTCTAACGCTCACCCATTAAAGTATTTCATGCATGTGGCTGCTTCTAGGCAAACATATTAGACCCAAGTCTGTAGTACATTAAACATATATTAGACCCTTGTCGCCTCCTCCTTGGAGGCGTTGACTTTGGAGGAGCGGCGGCTCTGGAAACCACCATGGTATGATTTGGTGTTGGTTGCATGGGTGACCGAGTCATGCTGGTGCGTGGCCTTGGGCCGTGTGAAAGCCAGAGCAACGGCTCTGGGCACCGTCGTCATGTGTAGGATGTCGGCTTCGGTCACTTGGGTGATGGTGCTGTCGACCAGCTTCGTGCGTGGCCTCGGGCCGACGTGTGTATGTTATTTAGGTTGTAAGACGGAGGGGCTGCTCTAGGAATCGCCGTGGCTTCGTGGCTTTGTTTTGTGTCTGCTGTGGTCACTTGGGTGACAGAGTCGTCGCCTTGGTTGGAGCGTGGCCTCAAGGCCGGTGTGGATGCCGGACCAGCGGCTCGGAATTCATTGTGATGTTGTAGGGTGTCGGCTCCGGTAGCTTGGGTGCCTGAGTTGTCGGCTCGGCTGGTGCGCTGCCTCGGGGTCGGTGTGGTGCGCCACTGATGTATGGTTTTCAGCCTGTTTACCTCATTAGCCGTCAAAGTCCTATTCTTCTATATGAAGAGGCAGAACTCCTGCTGGTTGCTCGAAAAAAAAACTGACTGTCAAAATTTAGTTTTGGAGGCCTTCACCTTTTGTGGTTGAAGGTTACTTTAATAGCTCATGCTCTTACCTTTTTTGCTGCTATCTTTTAAAGACAGGCGAGAGGAGACCACGGGAATCCACACTTCGTCAAGAATTTGACAAAGCAATAAAGATTATAAATAATGGTCTACCAGGCGAAAATCATTTGAGATTTTTACATTGGGATCTTAATAAAAGCACTCGAAGGTATTGTTTCCTTGTACTTTTTCAGTTTTGGTTTATTGGATGCTTTTGATGTGCATTACTGAGGCAAGTTCTATTCCAGCAAAACTACAGATGCCCTCCAAGTACTTGTGAAAGTGGCATTTGAGGCTCTGAACTTGACAGAATTCTTCTACTGTCAAGTTTCCTCAGCTCAAACACCCGGGAGTTCTCTTAATTTACATGCCCCATTGTAAGTATTTCTTCTTACGGGTCTCTTCGCTATTTAATTTGAAATATTTTCTCTTTTACCTCATGACAACCGACTGCTTTAATACAAAGGGATTATTTCGTTTGCGTTTTTTCCTCTAATTTTTCCTTTCCGACCATATAGGAAGAATGACTGTGGCCTTAGTGTATGCGATGACAACAATGTTGCTGGCAATGCAGACTGTATCAATAATAACTATGACATCTCCCATGAAGATACCTGTGACAGTTCTGATACCTCTACTAATGGAATTGCAGAAGATGTAGCCAGTAATAATGGACCTACGCCAGTAAAACCTCCAAAATTACAAAAGGGTGTCTTGCGCACGAACTGTATAGATTGTTTAGACCGCACAAATGTTGCTCAGTATGCCTATGGTTTAGCATCTCTTGGACACCAGCTGCATGCACTTGATTCGGTAGAATCCCCCGAGCTTGATTTGGATTCCCCTTTGGCACACCATTTGATGCATTTTTATGAGCGGATGGGTGACACACTTGCTTTACAGTATGGTGGTTCGGCTGCACATAACAAGGTACTACTACACTTGGGTCTTTTTATTTTGAAAATTTTCTTGTGGCAATCTTTTTTTCTTGGGTCTTGTTATTTTGAAAATTTTCTTGTGGCAATCTTTTTTTCTTGCGGTATCTTTTTTTCTTGTGGGATCCTGCTTCAGTTTTCGGCGTTCCTTCGCTCCATTAATAGGACTCTGGATTGAAATAGCAGTGATTGTACTGCATAATCGTTTTATGATTAGTCTAGTTTTGTTTCCTTAGATAAAACATCCTGTCTATATTTAGGTTTAATTTTCAAATGGAACCAGTTACCTCAGGAGAACTACATAGCCGTGCATTTGCCACAAGAAAATAAAATGAACAGCGGGCCTATTGCGATTTTGGTATTGAGGACTAATATCCAATTGGTATATGAGAGTTTATTTCTTAAGTTGGGCATGACACTAAGCTTTCCAACTACTGGCTTGTTGCTTGATGACTGAAAAAAAGGCTCGCCAAGTTTTCTGATTGATGAGTCTTGAATGGTCCAATTATGACATATTTTCTTCATGTTGAGCCGTTCATTGAGCACTTGTCTGATTGAGCTTACATATGATTTTATGTATGTACAGATATTCTCTGCAAAGAGAGGGCACCTTAAGTTTGCTATTCAGTCTCAAGAGTTCTTCAGGACACTACAACGATACTACAGTAATGCTTATATGGATGCTTACAAACAGGCAGCAATAAATTTGTATGCTCGGTCAAGCCTATTATTCACTAAACATCCCTTTATTTACTTGGAATAGGAAATAGTATGTGCTGAGTTTGTTATACTTGTTTTTGCCTTCTTAATATTGTAGATTTTTGGGACACTGCCAACCACAGCAGGGCAACTCTGCACCTTGGGAGCCAGACTCAGTTGCTGGGGAGAATGTCCTTGATGACAATACAAGGTAAACTTATGATATTAGAGTTTTCTTGATTAAATTTGATAAGACAACATTACATAAAGATTTTCCTTTTGGTTAAACTACAAGAGCAATGTACCCCCAAATTGGCTTACGTTAGGATGGTGTCCAGACACATAGTTAATGCTACTAACACCGGTGACATTTACTAGCCTGTTGTGTTCACCTGAGAATATTAGGTCAGAAATAAATTTTAGACGAGTGGATGTTGACTTTAGCCCTACACTGTCCACTTCAGAAGTTCTGACCAGCAGAGTTTACTGTTTTCAGTTCTCAAATTTAAACATAATTGTCTTTAAACTTTTACTGTGTATGATGCTATGTATCTCAGTATCATTACAATCTAGGCCAATTATCTCGTGTTGTTCCACCCTTAATAGCCAACGAGAAAACAAAATTCTCCATCCAATGCATATAGGTAATTGCGCCTGTGCTTATAGATTTAGGACAGAGTGATGAGTTTTTAGCCGTCTCTTCTACTTTTTTTTGTATGGGCAGCATACGAGGGTTATGAGTCGATGAGTCGAAACTAGTCACTGAGGTACCGACTCAAAGACTAGTCGTGACTAGTCACGACTAGTGCTTGACTAGTCGATATGTAGTCGAGCTGTAGCTACTAGAAAATACTCCCTCCGTTCACAAAAGGATGTCTCGACCTAGCTCAAATTTACATGTATGATGTATCTACACACTAAATCATGTCTAGATACATGCAAATTTGAGCTAGGTGGAGACATCTTTTTGTGAACGGAGGGAGTACTAGTTACCAGGACCACCCCACTTAAAGAATTATCCAAATTTTATATGCACGTACATTTTGCATATCAGTAAAATCCATCTTATCAATTGTCTGTGTTGTATATTTTTCACAGTAAATTGATAAAAAGGGCAAGATCAGATGGCAGCATTCTTCGTAAAAGCAACGGTCAAAATGGAATTTTGACATCAGGATTTAGTGGTTTAGAAAATGTGCTACAATCTCCAAACTGCCGGCCTGATTCAGTGCATGGAATTTCATCTACCTCTGATAATTCGGTGTCAAAGTCAAGGTTGATCCGAGTTCTGGTTCTGAAACTTCAGTTTTTCATATTCTGTCAATAGCATACTGATGCATGCTTTGGCATATGAGTGTGGTGTTTCGCAGAAATTAATATTTGAGACTAATGATATCAGTTCTCTTTTTTCTCTTGAAAACTACTGCAGTTATACTCCGACATTGTCTCGTACTAAGTATGCCAGTTGTGAGCCTGACTATTTTAATGGTTCCGGGGATTCAAATTTCCTTGATCTTGATTGGCTTTCAGCTTCAGACAATGAAAGGTTGTTCAGACTACCCTGCTTTTACCTTCTGTACCTATATCTATGTCGTCCTTTATACTTGTACTGAATAAGAGAGGTGAATGTTTTTTAATCCTTTGTCACTTGATCTGCCCATGTGCTCTACTATTCCTATATACATTGTGTCCGTGGAACTGCTCATTGATACGGCACATTCAAAATCGATATGTAGAAGAACTCTTCTATCCCATCTCACTATATTTGTTTTGCTGAGCAGATCAAGAGCCGTAAGTACTTCTGACGTGAATGATCCAACTGATAATGGCGCCAGTGGTCACGCTGCAACGATTCAGGCTGACGGTTTATCCGTAGATTTCACGCAGTGGGTTGACCGGGGAGAGGTTTTTTGGTACTGATATTGCCTGGTCATTTATGACGTACATCTGATCGATGGTCTCACGGAGCCACAACCATCCAACATCCAACTAGTCCTTTAGTGAAGTGTACTATTCTGGTCATTTGTTGCTCATCAGTTAATATTTCTTCTAGGGGCGAGTAGATAGGCATTGTTCTATTTTTCTTAAAGGAAAGAAAGAATGTAGGTAGTGTATTATTATTCTTTGGAAGTTGTACCACTGTTGACGTTTCCGTTGTGTAAATATATATGCTCGAAGTGTTGAGGTTGACTCCAAATCACCATTTTTTCCCTCCACCTCTTTGGCTGGGATATCTTGAAACAAGTACCCTGCATGTTTCATTTCAACAGACTGCAGCATGTTTGAAGTCGAAGTACACATAGTACTAGCACAGTAGTCCTTTGAAGCTTTGAGACGCCCATTCGTGCTGGTCAGTAGACGAGCAACATCAAAACCATGGAGCAGTTGGCCCGTGGTCTGAGCAAAGGGCCAGTACGGCGGGGTATGGGCGTGCTTTGGTAGGTTTCTCACGTCACTGTCCACGGCGACGGCGGCGACCATGGCTTTTCCAGACCCAGTTTACAGTTAAGCTAGACATGTGATCGGATGCTGCGGGCAACGCGACGACGCGCAGAGCAGGCCAGCCAGATTGGACCGCCCGCCTATTTTATGCCCAACTTCCCCATCGTTTTTAAGGAGCGACAGCGAGTCATCATTTGGCCAAGCGACTAAACGAGCCAACTCTGGTGGTCAGTGACTCAGTGTGGTGACAGTTAGCAGCGCGTACGGAAAGTTCTTGCGATGCCAAAGGATGCTTCCCATGTATTGTATTGTATCCCTGGATAGATGATGCCCTCCGGCGGGTGCTTCCCTCGTATCCCTGGACAGATGACGCTATTCTGAGAAAATAAGTAGAGATTCTGAAACCAAATTTTGTTCCTGATAAATCACCAAAGAATTGCGCTTTAAATAGTTTCATACACCTCTTTCCTGTCATGGTTTCATACAAAAACCATTTTCGAAAACACGCCTCTTTCTTGTCATGGTTTCACAAGAAAAACATTTTAGAATTAAGAAAAATGTTAGGCGTTCGCCTACCCCACTCATGAAGTTTCACCGGTCTTGTTCACAGCTGGTACACTAAAGGCCATGCTTGCCATTTTTGTTTCGAGCAGTATATAGTGTGGTATTCTGAGAAAAAAACATTTGTAGTCCGGCCCTTCATTTTGAATATTTGAAAACAGTATTTTGAAGTTTCAAAAATTCTAAAAAAAAATCTGGATGTAGGAAATACTGTATCCTATAGTTGTGCATATTTTCAATCCGAAATTCCTTTTATTTTGGCTACGTAAAAAAGAAAAATTCATACAAGATTTCGTGAGTACTATTCACACATTCGGATCTATTAATTTGTCTTTTTTGTGTTGCACAGAATACAGTGTAATTCGGATTGGTATTTCGCACACTTATAAAATATATCCATGGCTAGATCTATATATATTTTTTACCAGCAAAAAAAAAGATCTCTATTTTTTTTTCTGAAACTTTAAAAATTATTTTTCGAATGGCCAAAATAAAGGTTTACATGTAGCCCGAGCTGCAAAACGTGGCTCTCAGTATCTGAATGTGTAATAACGCAAATTAAATATGGTTTGTCCCGTGTTCCATGGAAAAGGTAGTCTCCTTTAACTAGTTTCATACACCCAGGGCCGGCTTTGGCCCAGTGAGAGAAGTGCGACCGCCCGGGGCCCCGCTAAAATAGGGGCCCATTATAGATATACGGTATGTATATATATTACAGATTAAAGAAAAAAAAAGAGGCCCAGCAAGCAGCGAAGCACGTCCAGCCCATCTAGCAGCCCAGCTAGCGTGAGCCCTGCAAGGCAGCAAGCAGCCACGCCCACGCACGGAACGTTGCTCGGTTGCCCTTTCGTTTCCTTTCCTCGATCTTCTCGATCGTTTGTGGAGAGAACGAAGCATCCGTCCCCAACCAGAGACGGAGAGGCATCGGCACCAGCGCACCGCGGCGACCGGCGAACCGAACAAGAAAATTAGTTTGGAGATCAAATCGCAAGAATTTGGGCGAGATCAAGATCATCATTCCGATTTCTGAAGGTAATCCGTAATCTCATATCAATTCTTGAATCCTGATTGATTTCTGGGCGAATTTTTCTCCGTCCGTGCTCTGAACTCTCCTGCAAACTCTCGATTTAGAGACCTTAAATCCTCATTTTCTGATCTGGTATTTGTGTTTCTCACTTGCAGCGGAATCATGTTGCCTAAAAAACATCAATCCCGTAGTCAGAAAAGAAACAACAAGAAAAGAGTAGACAAGTTAATTAAATCTCAGCAAGGCGCTATGAATAAGTTTATTTCCAAGAGTGCTAGTGCTACAAATTCTGAGCAATTATATATCACAAATGGCGAAGAACAACCTGATCGTACTGAGAATGCATTTGAGGAAAATCCATGCCATGTGCTTGTCACAGCTTGAATCTTACTCTTAGTGATATGGCAAAATCTTGCGGTAAAGCTATTACTTTCTTTGGTGTTGTGCAATGAATTTACATATTGTTTTCAAGCTCAACTAAAAGATGGCAGCTACTGCTTGATCATGTTCCAAAAATGACAGTCAAGTCTTTGTGTAACACTCGGTGGGAGAGTCGAATAAAGAGTGTTCATGCTATAAGATATCAAGCACCTGATTTAAGAAAAGCATTGCTGGAGTTGAAGAGAACTTCTACTGATGACGCTAAGACTAAGAGTGATGCAAAATCTTTGGCTAGCGCACTTGAGAAATTTGAGTTTTTACTTGGCATGGTCATTTGGCATGACGTTTTGTTCACTGTAAACATGGTGAGTAAGAAGTTGTAGTCTAAATTTGTGTGCATTGATGTTACTCTCAAACAAATTGAAGGTGCCATCTCATATTTTGAGAAGTACAGAAATGAAGGCTTTGCAACTAGTTTGGATATTGCGAGATCTATTGCAATCGACATGGGTGTACAGCCTTTATTTCCTGTAAAAAGACGTATTACCAGAAAAAGACAATTTGATGAAATTAGTGGCAATGACGAAAATGACCTGAAGAAACTCAAGCAAGTGAGGTGGAATCATTTAGAGTTAAATACTTCCTGGTGATTATTGATGTTGCAATTGCTTCCCTGACTACCTAGATTTGAGGATCTGAAGAAATTTGGGAGCATATTTGGCTTCTTGTTCAACTCAAAAGAATTGAAATCGTTGGGAGATAATGAACTAAGAAGATGCTGCACTACTTTTGTCATCAAATTCACTCATGGTAAGTCATCAGATGTTGATCTAGATGATTTTGTTTCTGAACTAAAAGTATTGCAGATGACATTGCCAAACACATTCATGTCAGCGGATGAGATATTTGAGTTTGTCCGAACTGCAGATTGTTATTTAAATGTCTCAATTGCGTATCGTATCCTTTTGACTATACCCGTGACCGTTGCATCAACGGAAAGAAGTTTCTCAAAACTAAAGCTACTGAAAAATTATTTGAGGTCAACAATGTCTCAAGAAAGACTGAATGGTTTGGCCATGTGCTGCATTGAGAAGAATACGCTGGATAGTATTGATCTTGACACTCTCATTGATGATTTTGCGTCAAAAAATGCACGGAAGTCTCGTTTCTCATGATTAATGGAGGTTAGCGAGCTATTTCTATATGTTTTTTGTGCATTGTAACCTCTATGATACTTGGTTTGGAACAAACGCAAGAAAAATATCAGTTTTATGAGTTTATGGCAATTGTATCTATTCATGTATCGAATCGGATTTTTTTCTTTGTTGGGCCCATCGGTGAAGTTCGCACCGGGGCCTTTGAAATCATAGAGCCAGCCCTGCATACACCTCTTTCCTGTCATGGTTTTGTACAAAAACCATTTTCGAAAACACACCTCTTTCTTGTCATGGTTTCACAAGAAAAACATTTTAGAATTAAGAAAAATGTTAGGCGTTCGCCTACCCCACTCATGAAGTTTCACCGGTCTTGTTCACAGCTGCTACACTAAATGCCATGCTTGCCATTTTTGTTTCGAGCAGTATATAGTGTGGTATTCTGAGAAAAAAACATTTGTAGTCCGGCCCTTCATTTTGAATATTTGAAAACAGTATTTTGAAGTTTCAAAAATTCTAAAAAAAATCTGGATGTAGGAAATACTGTATCTTGTAGTTGTGCATATTTTCAATCCGAAATTCCTTTTATTTTGGCTATGTGAAAAAGAAAATTCTGACAAGATTTGGTGGGTACTATTCACACATTCAGATCTATCAATTTGTCTTTTTTGTGTAGCACAGAATGTAGTGTAATTCGGATTGGTATTTTGCACACTTATAAAATATATCCATGGCTAGATCTATATATATTTTTGACCAGCAAAAAAAAAGATCTCTATTTTTTTAATTTTTCTGAAACTTTAAAAATTATTTTTCGAATGGCCAAAATAAAGGTTTACATGTAGCCCGAGCTGCAAAACGTGGCTCTCGGTATCTGAATGTGTAATAACGCAAATTAAATATGGTTTGTCCCATGTTCCATGGAAAAGGCAGTCTCCTTTAAAACATTTTACAATATGTAGACTCATACAAGTACAAAAGGTACATAATACAAGTCCACTATCAAAAATATAATTTACATCTATACAAGGTCACTCTCTTTTCTCGAAGATTGATTAGATTTTTCTCCGATACCATGAAACTTATTAATTCAAAAGTTGCATGCAACTACTGAGAAATAGTCATAACATGCAACATGTTTAATTATCTCTGAACACGGGAGGTTTTTCATAAATTTAGTGTTGTTTATTAGCTGTGTTTATTTTCTTGGTATCTGAACAATTGGTAAATGACTTTGCTTTCCGATTAGTATGTCTTAGTTTAATTGTGCCTTTTAAACAAGAAAGTTTTGGCTACCGGCTATGGGAAAACTGTTCTTCTATAAAGCTACTATAAGTGATCTAAAAAAATATTGTAAGTAGTAAACCCGTTTGGCAAACTGGCTTTTTATTTGTATGTGTGTAGTAAAATGTCTAGAATGCCCTCAGAGATGCTAAGAGTATTTCACTAATTTTGAGCTATTGTATATAAGCACATTGAAAAATAAATATGCATGACATAGTATTTTAGCTAATTTAGATGAAAATGGTGTAATGTGGTAGCAAAATACCACATGACATTTTTAGACCAAAATACTACGTGACACATTTCTGACTTCTAAACAGGATAGCGACTCTCCACTCGTGCTAACCAAGGAGTCAATAAGGCTATCACAAACACTGTTCATAAATTTATATGGGCACACGCCTAACAAAATGACTGCATTTATCAAAGGAAAAGAAAACTAAGAAAGAACATGTGCAACCAGGCAGTTTGATAATTTTGAACCACCGTGCGTTACATTCCTGAATTTGGCTCTTCTAAGTGGAATTCAGTTTTAAGAGCCGAGTCAGGTGTGAAATAACTGCGTGTACTGTAGTAGCACCTGCGCGAGAAATGAGTTAAGAGAGACGGAAAGGCGAAATTAGCGACTACTCCGTATGAATTGAGGGGTCGCGTGCGGTGTGGCTCCATTGCCACGTATTGTAGCAGGCGGGTCAATTGCTATCTCAGCAGTCAGCACACATCTAGATGCTTTTGTGTTGAAATTTATATTGTTCTAGTCTAAACCCCAGGGTACACAACAGTTGCCAACATTGAAAAATAGGGGTTCAAGATAAACGGCACTTTTTAAGTGTTTTTTTTTGACAATTTTCTAAGTGTTTTCTTTATTTCACTTTTCAAGGGCTGAACAATGCATCTAAAATGTTTTCAAGCCACACGAGGCGGGTGTGCTTTTACCGTGTCTCCCACATGGACACAATTTTATGTAGATATCATGAATACGTGGATAAAGGCATCTCTATCGGATACCGGATATACTGAAATTGGAAAACACATTTCAATTACCACAAAAACAATTTTGTAGTATCGCGAAGATCCGTGCAAAACTGATCTCGTAAAACCATAACGTAGAACTTTTTTTTCTTCTTTTCTTCAACTTTCCCAACGAGTTTATCTTTTACAGTTCTACGTATGAACTAAGCGCCGCCGAACAAAGCGCTTTGACTACCATCGCCGCCCTCGCCTGCCTCTTCTAACGCTGGCCTCCCTGCCTCGACCCACCTCCTCCCGTGGAGGTGCTCCCATAGGCCATGGGGAAGCTTGGCCATGAAGGTGCTTCCATTGGGCTGCGAGCACGACCACGCCCTCTCGGCTCAAGCCCTCGCCTGTCTCTCGTAATGCTGGCCTCCCCCGCCTCGACCTGCCTCCTCCTGTGGAAGTGCTCCTATGGGGGAGGTTTGGCCATGGAGGTGCTCCCATGGAGGTGCTCGAACATTCCACGATTTCACAGGAAATTAATCTCGGGAGTCGTCGGCGCCGGACCTAGAAAATATTTTTTAGTTTAGCCCTTTTATGGGAATTCGATGCGTCTTTTTCGACCAAAACTGCAAATTTACGGGTTTAACCACTTTTCCGGTATATGCTAGAGATTCTGTAATGTACCAAGATGACAAACCGGCCAAGTATTCGAGATGAACAAACAGAGCTCGGGCTCCATGGAGCTTCATTAAAAAAAAATCAATATATGCGTTTCAAAACGTTCGGAACAATTTAGTTAATGCCGAACTCCACCAACGTGCAAAAAGCCAATGCGAAATAATTTTTATTCTAAGTTACACAAGAACAAATATGACAATTTTTCAAATATTGTTCACCGCACCGAGATCCACACTTTTGTCATTTTTGCTCAGCTTAGAATACAAATTAATTTTGTTGTATTGATTTTTTCACACTATTAGAGTTCATGATTATTTACATCTAGAATTTTTACCCAATTTTTTGAAACTTATAAATGATTTTTTTAAATGGCTCCATCAAGCCCTAGCTCCATCTTGGAGAAATCTTGATCTTTCAACTAGTCCCTAGGGCCCCTGTAGCGCAAATAGGCAACACCGCTACCGCAGTTCGCCAAGCAGACTTTGCTTGACAATTTCCTCCAACGACGATAAGATGGACGAGAAGAGTACGAGGTGAGGGCGTGGACGGTTAGGGTTTCGCCTAGCTGAGACGATGTGTTTATTTTTGTTTATCTTCTTTTTTAGATTCTTAGGATTTCCACCTTGGTTCAATTTCATTTAAAACGAAACCATAAAAGTATTTTTTTTTACAGAAAGTAAACTACGACAATTAGATGTCTAGAAGAAAGCTAGAATTTCCAACACCAAAACACGCCCTTGGCATAGCATTGTCTCTACCCTTAACATCATCACATAAGCATTACACAACCATCCTCTACTGCTATTTTGCATTTTTGTCTAAAGATGCGAAAATGGGATCATCACTATTTTTATCTCTCCAGAAAGGCGTCGGCGGAAGATATTGCATCTCACAGTTTCCTGCCCGGCGCCTTCGGTTTTGATTCTATGCATTCAAAGAAAAAAATTCTCTACGGAGCTCACATTTTGATGGTTTTGGATGCCTCTTTTTGTTAGGTTATATCTAGCCATTGTTTTATCGTAAGATTTGAACTTTATCAATTTTGCGGAAAGTATCAACGGCAATGCACGTGGTACCATCTACTCCCTCCGTTCTAAATTAGATGACTTGCCTATCCAGCACATGCGGATTTATCTATACATGTAACTTGTCTAGATACATTCACATATGCTGGATAGCAAGTCATAATGGAGGGAGTAGCTTTTAGGAACTTAACCGTAAACAGTTGGAGAGCCCGGTGTGGCGTGCCGCCGTGGCAAGCGCCCTGACGATCGCTTAACATCTTTGTCCCTGTTTCCACACGTAAATCCAATCCGATTAGCACAGACACGTCACCACTCTCTTACTCCCTCCGTGCATAAATATAAGAAGTTTTAGCTATCCAACATGTTGTCTACATGCATACTAATATGAGTGCACATATACACTAAAATATGTCTACATACATCTAGATATATGTGAACGTAGACAAATGCTAAAACATCTTATATTAAAAAACGGAGGGAGTACAAAGTAAACAGCTGCAAAAGCGACTGGTCTTTCTTGTCTAGGTTTTTGGAGCAACCGTGAACAAATCCAAAATCCGTTGTGGTGTGCCGGCGTGCCGCCGTGTGCAAGCGCCCGGACGATCGGTTAACACCTTCGTCCCTGTTTCCACACGTAAATCCAATCCGATTAACACAGACACGTCACCACTCTCTTACAAGAAACAACTGCAAAAGCGACTTCTTTGTTCAAAAAAAAAAAAGCGACTTCTCTTTCTTGTCCCGGAAGAAAAAAACCAAAGCCATCCGTTTCGGAAAGCCCCCCAAATCACGCTCACCGCGAGGACCATCACGCCAGATAAAAAAATTGTCTTCAGCACCAAGAAAAGTCACTGGAGATTAAAAAAAAGTCACTGGAGACTAAAAAAAGAAACGGCAGCAAATCAGGCCGAGGCCGCGCAGCGAAACCGGAAGCCATTTCCGCGGTTTTGGATGGCAGCGTCGTCTTAATCCGGGTGGGCGCCCATGGGAATGGACTGTCCTTAATCCCATCCCATCAAAACCATATCCAAAACCGTGGCTTGCTGCGCAGCGCAGGGCAGTACGAGGAGTAATTACTCGACCCCTCACTATAAAACGCTCCATCAGCCACACACCTCATCCCATTCCCATCCCAACCCCATCACCATCATCTGATTCGCTTCTGCAAGCTTTCGCCATTCCGTCCTGCAAGAAGCTGTGTTCTTGCAAGAGGTAATGTGCCCCTTCCGCTGTGTTCTGCAACAATGCCGGTCATTAGAGTAGTTTGGGTGTGTTTTATTCCTGCAAATTAGTTGCATGAGTACCTTTCTTTTGGGCATCTTGTCAGTGGTTCCCGTCGGCAGAGATGCTCTCGGTTCTTCTTGTTCGGAACGTAGGGCTGCTGTCGCAGGCCGGCATCGCCGACGCCAACTCGCTGTCCGTCCGGTCCGGATCGCCTAGTTTATTTAGGTGCATTTCGCAAGAACCGATGCTTTCTTTTTCCAGAAAAGAATTGCCACCTGGTTTGTTTGCATAGAGATGCCAATTAGTAGCTGTAGCATCTCTTGTTCTTGGTGTTTCCCCATGGTTTCCGGCCACGAGCTTCGTGCTCTTAGCTGGGTCCGGGATACCCCGTCGAGCGTGTAGCCCAAAGCTTCTAGAAGGACTATGCGTGTTCCCTGTTGTAGGCCCACACTTATCAGCGTTAGGTGAAGCTTATTTCCCAAGACAGTCTCATTGCGCTTATCCATTGGTTTCTAGATGCCATTAGGCCCATCGCTCTCAAATCACCAACTTTTCCCACCTAATCCCATTTTCATTTTCCAACTGGACTACTCCCCTTTCCATTAATAATCCCATTTTCATACTTCCAGAGGTTGAAAAAGCGAAGCATCCACTATTCTTCCCTTCTCTCTTCCCCCCCGTTCATTCCCGTCCAGTCTTTGAGTCGACTGCATTATCTGTCCACATCAACCTGCGGCTTATTCTTGAAAAATAAAGGTTGAAATTTTATGAAAGCACGCCAGCATATGCTAATTGGACTCTTGCGCGCACCATGCGTAGTTAGTGACACCTCCAGATTATACTAGTATTTCGTGGGAACGATAATCCGGTGTTATCCAGTACATGAAGGTCCTACCATTACCATTACCAATACCACTCTGGTTGGTTAGAGCATCTCCAGTCGTGGCGTCCAAATGGGTGTCCAAAGGCCGTCCGGACGTGCCATTTGGACGCTGTCTGGACAAGGTGCGCTATTTGGGCGCCCGCGTTCCCCACTCGCGGCGCCCAAAGGGGCGCCCCAAAAGGTTTTTTTACATGAATTTTAATATTTTGTGAAAGGAAAAATCAAACATACATAAATATGTAATAGTTTAAATACAATATTTAATAGTTCAAATATATAAAATAAAGTTCAAACGTCTTCCTCTTCCTCCTCTGCCGCTGCCATGCGTGGAGCGGAGCCGGCGGCGTGGGGCGGCTGGGGCGACGAGGCAAATTGGGGCGACTGGGGCGGCGATGAATGACGGGGATAAAATCAGGCGACAAAACGATGAGACATAGTCCGTGTCTCACTGCCAGGCGTGGCCCGCGCGTCGGGAGCCGACGTGGCGTCGCGTTTCCTTCCGTCCGAGGCCGCCCAAGCCTCCCCAAGTTGAGGGCGTGGGCTGGACGTGCCGGACACAAAACTGGGCCGCGCCGGACCGAATTCGCGTTTGGGCGCCGCGAGTGGGAGCGATTTTGTGTCCGGCACATTCCAAAGACGTTTGAGCGACCGTTTGGGCGCCCCGACTGGAGATGCTCTTAGCCACCACCTGTCCTTCTCCACGGGCTCTGGCGACCGGGGTTTTCCCCCTGTCTATTTATTGGCCCCTCTGGATCTTGGAGAAACCCTCCGCCGTTTGGCCTCTCTCCCCCCTCACGCACGCCTCGCCATTCGCAGTCGGTATGTATGTCTAAGCTTCTTCCAATGTCAAACACTTCTTCCGTTCCGTCCGTGCTCTGATCTTGGGTGGGATTTTGGGTTCGGTTCTTGCACTTTTGGGCTCCTCCCACTGGTCGGTGGCCTTCTTGATCGCTGCTCCAGTGTGTTTTGGGGGTTTCCTGCTCCTTCTTGTTGGTCTTTGGTGGGTCGTCAGCTCAATCTCGCCTGGATTTTGCTGACATGTTCTTGGGTTCTCTCACCCGAATCCGTCCTGGATTGCTTGCCTGGGGAGCTTTCTGATGTCCCCTAGTGGTTTATGAGCGGGCTCTTCCACTTTCCCCTCCCCAATCTTTTTTAACAGAGCCAAGTAGAAAATTTTGGTACTCTCGCAAAAGGAGAGAAAAATGGTTTGATTTTTTTTTTGCGGAGTAATGTGCTTGGGTTTTGACTGTCATTTGTTGGGTTAAATGATATCAATAATCTGGAAATCGTCTAAAAAAATCTGAAATTCGGCACACCCATTTGCTCAAGTTGGTGCCTTTTTTCCCCTGTTGGAAACATCGTCACAAAACGACTAGTTTTGTGTGGAATCAGTACTTGATTTAGTTTCTTCCAAGATTTTTTTTGCGGGGAAGTTTCTTCCAAGATTTAATACTTAATTAATCATTCCGTTACATTTCTACCTTCGATCTGTAAGATTACTGGTCTCTCCTGACTTGTGGTTCTTGTCAAGTACAGTAAATGGTCGGATTCTTCAGGGCTAACTGCTAATCTTTACCTTGCTCTGCAGTTTTGTGTCCTGAGCCATGGCTACCAAGCTGACTCGTCTCCACAGTCTCCGGGAGCGCCTTGGTGCCATCTTCACCTCCCATCCTAATGAGCTCATTGCGCTCTTTTCCAAGTAAGGGTCTCAGAACATGCCTACCTATATGTGAAATAACCTCTGTCATGCTACCAAAAAAAAATGTTAACATTGAATAGTGTAAATATCATCATCCCTGTCTTTAGTATGTAGCACATCACGATGAATAATAGATAAGTTGATGCATGCATCAGTTCGAACCCTTGTTTTTATATAAGTCAGGAATAGGATTAGTATATTGGCCTTAGTTATTTTTCATGAGCTCTACCATAGGAATTTGGATCATGTTGAAATATTGTTTGTTCTTAGCTAGACTTGAGCGTACTCCTGGATACAATGTAGCGCAGTAGTGCTGTTTACATAGTTCAGCTACAGGAAGAATATGGGATACAACCGGAAATTCAACTATTTCTTTTTCTCAAATACCACTCTTTGCAGGTATGTTCACCAGGGCAAAGGAATGCTTCAGCGTCACGAGCTGCTCACTGAGTTTGACGCCTTGTATGAGTCTGACAAGGAGAAGTATGCACCCTTTGAAGACGTTCTCCGTGCTGCTCAGGTAACATCGGCGACATGCCAACTTACATGCCTGCCAATTAAAATTTGTATACCAGGCAATCTAATTTGCTTCCTTGAGTTCAATGTAGGAAGCAATTGTGCTGCCCCCATGGGTTGCACTTGCCATCAGGCCCAGGCCTGGTGTCTGGGACTACATACGGGTGAATGTTAGCGAGTTGGCTGTAGAGGAGCTGACAGTTTCTGAGTACCTAGCATTCAAGGAGCAGCTTGTTGATGAACAGTAAGTCCCAGGATGAAATGTTAGCAGTTGTAGGCACAAATTGTACATTCTACTTGTAGTGAATAACCTTATATGAATTCAATCTCTTTTTTGTGACAACAGTGCCAGCAGCAAGTTTGTGCTTGAGCTTGATTTTGAGCCTTTCAATGCCTCCTTCCCGCGTCCTTCCATGTCCAAGTCCATTGGAAATGGCGTGCAGTTCCTTAACCGTCACCTGTCTTCCAAGTTGTTCCAGGACAAGGAGAGCCTCTACCCACTACTGAACTTCCTGAAAGCCCATAATTACAAGGGCACGGTAAGCTTCCAACCTGACACCCTTCAAAAAACTAACAATTATTTGTTCCATTTTCTTCAGTAACAAGATGATGTTTTCAATTACAGACAATGATGCTAAACGACAGAATTCAGACTCTTCGGGGGCTCCAGTCAGCTCTCAGAAAGGCAGAGGAGTATCTAGTGAGCATCCCTGAAGACACCCCTGTTCTGAGTTCAACCACAGGTTATTTCTCTATAAATTTCTGTTACCACTTTGCTCAGGTTAAACTACTGCAACAGGAATAGCTGCTCATAATTTCTTCATGATCTGAGTGCAGGTTCCAAGAGCTTGGCTTGGAGAAGGGCTGGGGTGACACCCAAAGCGTGTCCATGACACCATCCACTTGCTTCTTGATCTGCTTGAGGCCCCTGATCCGGCCACCTTGGAGAAGTTCCTTGGAACTATACCGATGATGTTCAATGTTGTTATCCTGTCTCCACATGGATACTTTGCACAATCCAATGTGTTGGGATACCCTGATACCGGTGGCCAGGTATGGCTGCCTAAATCTAATTTTCTGTTAGCTAGTACTTCCAGCATTTCTAGTTTTGATCTGACATACTACTGTTTTATAGGTTGTGTACATCTTGGATCAAGTCCGTGCTTTGGAGAATGAGATGCTTCTGAGGATTAAGCAGCAAGGCCTTGACATAACCCCTAAGATCCTCATTGTATGTTTGAGATAACAATGCTGGAGACCTTGTCAATTTTTGTGAGTGACTGAGTAGATGTGCTCACCCAATTTTATTTTATGCAGGTAACCAGGTTGTTGCCTGATGCTGTTGGAACTACATGTGGCCAGCGGCTGGAGAAGGTTATTGGAACCGAGCACACTGATATTCTCCGTGTACCATTCAGAACTGAGAATGGGATCCTCCGTAAGTGGATCTCGCGTTTTGATGTCTGGCCATACCTGGAGACATACACCGAGGTAAATGCTTTATCTGATAGAGCGTCCTACAGAGCTTAACTTAGTATGCATATTCTGAGAATACATGTTGCTACAGGATGTTGCGAACGAACTCATGAGAGAAATGCAGACCAAGCCTGATCTAATCATTGGCAACTACAGTGATGGTAACCTTGTCGCCACTCTGCTTGCGCATAAGTTGGGAGTTACCCAGGTGTGTTTTGTTTCCATTGAGTCTCTTGATCTCCTGTTTCTTCGTTAGTGAAATTACTTATGATTTATCTTGTACATGAATACAGTGCACCATTGCCCATGCTTTGGAGAAAACCAAGTACCCCAACTCAGACATATATCTGGACAAATTCGACAGCCAATACCATTTCTCATGCCAGTTCACCGCTGACCTTATTGCCATGAATCACACTGATTTCATCATCACCAGCACATTCCAGGAAATTGCTGGAAGGTAATTTCTACATATTTTCTGCAGAATATTGCTGGTTGTAGCAGTAGTGGAACATTTATCTTATGCTTCCTCCGTTCCTTTTGCAGCAAGGATAGCGTGGGCCAATATGAGTCCCACATTGCTTTCACCCTTCCTGATCTCTACCGTGTTGTCCATGGGATTGACGTGTTCGATCCTAAGTTCAACATTGTCTCTCCTGGAGCAGACATGAGTGTCTACTTCCCATACACTGAAACCGACAAGAGGCTTACTGCCTTCCACTCTGAGATCGAGGAGCTCCTTTACAGCGATGTTGAGAACTCTGAACACAAGTGAGTACTGTACTTATGATTGCACCGCTGTTATTTGTTAACCAGTTGAAAAAATCAACACCCATATGCGTTTCTGATGTGGCTGTCCAGTTCTTTCAATCTACCAACCTTTGTTTAGTGGCAGTACCTAACCTTTGTTGTCTTAGAACTTCTTACAAGTGCTTATTTTCATATGTTGTTAAATATTTTACAGGTTTGTATTGAAGGACAAGAACAAGCCAATCATCTTCTCAATGGCACGCCTTGACCGTGTGAAGAACATGACAGGCTTGGTTGAGATGTTCGGTAAGAACGCTCATCTGAAGGATTTGGCAAACCTTGTGATTGTTGCTGGTGACCATGGCAAGGAGTCCAAGGATAGGGAGGAGCAGGCTGAGTTCAAAAGGATGTACAGTCTCATTGAGGAGTACAAGCTGAAGGGCCATATCCGGTGGATCTCAGCTCAGATGAACCGCGTTCGTAACGGAGAGTTGTACCGCTACATTTGTGACACCAAGGGAGCATTTGTGCAGGTATACACATGTTATGTCATATACTACCGTAATTGCATTTTGAGAAAAAAAGAAACAGCCTGGAGTTTGCCGTGTACTAAACTCTTGTTTCAATTGTTTTTTAGCCTGCATTCTATGAAGCATTTGGCCTGACTGTCATTGAGGCCATGACATGTGGTTTGCCGACAATAGCGACATGCCATGGTGGCCCTGCTGAAATCATTGTGGATGGTGTATCTGGTTTGCACATCGATCCTTACCACAGTGACAAGGCTGCAGATATCCTGGTTAACTTCTTTGAGAAGTCCACGGCCGATCCCACCTACTGGGACAAAATATCAGAAGGAGGCCTGAAGAGAATTTATGAGAAGTACGTATTCTATTCTTGCAATCTACTATATTTAAATGGTAATATACCATATAAATTGTCATCTTGATTGGTACTAGTAGTGTCTGGCTCCATCTTTCTCTGAACAAATATTGATCCTATAATTTCGCAATGTTCAGGTACACCTGGAAGCTGTACTCAGAGAGGCTGATGACCCTGACCGGTGTGTATGGATTCTGGAAATACGTGAGCAACCTTGAAAGGCGTGAGACTCGCCGTTACCTCGAGATGTTCTACGCTCTGAAGTACCGCAGCCTGGTAAAGTTTCCTGACCATCAGAGAGCAATGCACACCAATGTCCATTTCGGCACGCTCCTCACTTGCCTCTTGTGTCTTTGTGTTTTTCTCTGGAATGCAGGCCGCCGCAGTTCCATTGGCTGTCGACGGCGAGAACACCGACGATTAGTGCGGGGGCATGAAGAGGCGCCTTCAGCAGGCGAAGTGTCGGCTGCGTTACGATTAATTTTCTACCGTGGTTTCCATTTGGTCTGTCTGTTGTGGGTGTGTTCTTTGATGTCTCCGGCACTTTCCTGTGAGGTTTTCGGGCAGTGCTTTGCTAGTTCCTGCTAGCTGCATATGTTGCCTTCAATAAACGCCTGCCCGTATTGTCATCTTGTATAATTCAATGCAATCTTCTGTTGTTGCCTTACTCCCTCAGTCTTGCTTTGTCGTGAATGAACCTGATGACTGATTGTGTGCCACTGCATGGGAATCATCAGTTGTGATGGCTCGTCATGAATGAAGAATTACTTTGTCTACCTACACTGCGTTGCTGCGGCCTTTTATGTCGTAGTAAATGTCAACACATCCCTTATAAGTGAAAGAAAGCCTCCCGAACTGAGAGAGGTGTTTCAGTTCAAAAAGGGTGGAATCTCTTTGGTAGGAACTTAGTTTGGATTAATACAAATCAATCTGAATGTACCGGTAGCCAACATGTAGTGGCGAAAACCCGATGGCCAATCCGTTTCAAAGTAAACCTGATGTCCAATGGTACATAATTAGGGGGATTGAGAGGTATCAGGGAGTGATGTAGTACTTGGGTTAATGTTGTCTCTGCCACTCCTGTAGGCGATGCTTCCCTGGTCTCGCTCACCTCCCGGATGCTCGGGCACCATCGCAATGCCTGCAATTAAGCGGCAACCATACTTGCATGGAGTCATTGCTTGGGCAGGTCTAGGATGAAGCCAAGCATTGGGTCCGTGATGGTGCTGTACTTCATTTGTGCCTTGCTCTTCGTTGGGACGTCCACTAGGGGCAGTTTTGGTTGCTCAGCACAAATTTAGCGCATACCGGCAACCAAGACCGTGGGAACCTGGTTCATAACATGTAGACTCAGATCCACGCTTTGTGACTTATTTGGTTAGCCGCATTATTTTGCTTGCATGAGAGTAAAGCGTAGCCTGGTGTTGTGTTGCATGCATGAAAGATTTTGTGCTCTTGTGATGCAAAGTTTGAGTGTTTGGTTGTGTGCATCCTGATGGTTGTTCTCGGATTTTCTTTAACATGGTAAACACGCCTCCTTTCGGTTCTCCGGACAGACTGGCTGACCGGCGGCACACTAATAGGCTTCATGGATAGTTCCGTGCTTATTTTGTTTTGTTGGCTTATTCATGTATCGACTTTGTGTGATCTGTGAATTGTAAACCTATGAATTTTTAAACTATGCAATAAAAAGCCGTGCGCATCAATTGATGCAGAGGTTGGGATCTCCATTTCGGAAAAAAATTTAGTCTACACCACTATACTTGCAATAACTCGTAATCACTTTGTCTACGATCTTAAATTTTTAAAATTTATAACATGAGAGTAGTGTGAAACGATGAGATGAAACTAGTGGTAAAAAATAACTCTAAATGATTAAGGGAGTACTTGAGAAAGGTACAACGTGACAAACATACCCACCCGTACATGTTGACACAAGCTTACGTTCACACAAACTCAGGGAGATTAAAGAACCCATAACAACTTCATTGACAGTCGAAATTGAGAACAAACAACATGAGCATTGTGCGGAACGACAAGATGAGACTTGTGTTCAAACAAATTTTAAGACGACCGACCATGTGCGATGAAGGTAGTGTAGAATGCACCTGATCATGCTACTGATCTTGACACAACAATTCTTACTTTTAAAGGGTAATCGAGAATCTAGACCTCGAGGACCGAGTGAGTTAGTATATGAAGAGAAGCTCAGAGGACCAGCCATATATATAGTTATGTATACTGAATAAACAAGGATAGTGAGATATCAAGAAATACAACAAAATAGCATGTCACAATAGGATAGGGGTCCATCTTAGAAGTAATTTCAGGCTCCTACCCCATGCTTTTGATGAAATAGATGCATGTTAATGCGTTGATTTTTTTGTAGCAGAGGTAACTCCAGATGCATGTACCCTATATGCGTGTTTAGCTGTTCATAAATCTGGAAGTTTCTACACTACAGGAATGGGGAGCTACGCCGACGGCTTTTGGCCGTCAGCATAGCCCAGATTGCCGTCGGCGTAGCTCCCTCGGCGTACCAGGGCCTCGGCTCAGCCTCCAATGCTGTCGGCGTAGGAAAGCCGTCGGCGTAGGCTTTGCCCTCAGCATAGGCCTAGGCTAGAATTTTTTCCCCCAATTTTTTTTCGAAGGAATATTTCAATTGTTTAACCGGTTAATCGCACTATAGAAATTTTATCTTTATTTCTAATCATGCATAATTTTAGTTTAGATCGCTCACTTCTACTGACACTTCCCGATCGGTCACCCATCCTCAGACTACTCCAGCCTCATCACGCTTAACTTCTTATTTCCTTTCCTATGACCTACCTAGAAAGAACTCATACATTGTTAACAATAGTATCATATCAATCCTATTAACCCTTGGACTATGATGTCACACACCTTTATTTTATGAATCCAAACAATTATTTAAGTAAACAAAAATGAATAAGTACTAATAATCTTGAATTCAAATAACAATAAAATGAATTTTAATTCATTTTTGCCTTTTTCCATTTAATATTGAAGAATTCATATCTACAAATCCGTAAATCGGAATTCGACAAATAATATGTCTAAATTGTTCAGAAAAATGAGAGGAATCAAAATATGATATCCATATCATCTTTTTGGAAAGTCATTTTTGACACATAAAACAAGTCATTTATAAAAATAATTTGGAAACTCTTTTTGGAACCAATATTTACCATGCCAAGACACACCTATGTGTCAAATATGGGAACTTTATCACAAAGTATGGCACGGTAATGGCCATAACTTGGTCGTTTAGCTCAAAACTTATACATGTCTAAAGATGATAGACCATTTTGTGAAGGTTTTTTTTTTGAAAATCTTTTCAAAAATCAAGTTTATCATTTTTCCTAGCAACTAGTACACATAAAAGGACTCCATGCCAAAGGATTTCATTTTTGAGTATTCTTTCACTTTCTTTTATTTTTTTGAACAAATGGCCACCGTGCCTATTCATTGAAAGGGGTCGAATTTTAAAAAACTATCGATGGTTCTGTGTCGCATCGATAGTTCCATTTAAAATATACAAACTTGGGTATGCTTTAGACGCTCACGACACGTGGGACTGCGAGACGCGACACTTCTTCTCAGGAATATATAACATGCATGATTATATGGTAGGATAAAATGATTAATTCTTCGTGAGTGCATAAAAGAGCCATGTCCAAATAGAAAAACCACTTATCTCATTAAAGGTTCCCCCTCCTTAAATATGGGAGAAGTTGTCGACAAGGATTCTTGGGGATAGACGTTATTTGAATTGAGGCCGGGAAAGGAGGTGAATGTGAGATACATATATGCAAGCCAGGTTAGTACTCCCTCCGTTCTCAAATATAAGATGTTTTAGCTTTTGTCTACATTCACATGCACACAAGCAGTGACGGAGCTTCATGGGGGCGAAAAGGGCCGTCGCCCCCCCAGCCCATGAAGAAATTGACTATTTTCTACATATATTTAGCCCATTTGTGAACGAAAAATTAGCCCAGAGCTCAATGTTTAGCCCCCCCGGCCCATTCGCCCCACCAAGAATTTAGCCCAAGCTCCGCCACTGCACACAAGTGTATCTAGACATATTCTATGTGTAGATTCACTCACTTTAATATGCATGTAGATAACATGTGTAACACCTAAAACATCTTATATTTAGGAACGAAGGGAGTAGTTCAGTACCCTCCGTTCCTAAATATAAAGATGTTTTAGACTTTGTCCACATACACATGTACACAAATGTATCTAGACACATTTCATATGTATGTTTACTCATTTATGTATGTATCTAGACAACATGTGTAACATCTAAAACATCTTACATTTAGGAAGTACTCAGCGGGAAATACAGTGTGTTGTGCATGTTGAGAGACTAGGAATGCAAGACGTCTGGAAATGTCTCATCACTGCCTTTGATTATGTCTCATATGACAACGGCATGACAAGTAGTGGTGGATACCTTTCCTGCGAAGTGTTATGCAACGATATAGCAAGGGTTGTATTCTCAACGATATGGCTTGGTTGCAGCAAGCCATGGTTGACTACACATTTCCCATAAATCTAAGAGGGTGCAGGGGCAGTTGATAACATTAAGTTGGTGTTTGGTTCAGAAAAAGTAATGTAAACAGAAACGTAATCAAATGACACCGAATGGGTAAAAGTGAAAACTTGTCTAGTTCAGCAAATGTAAAGGTAATTGGTTGCAATCCTCAAACACCAGTCGATTCAAAGGATAGTATGCAAACAAAATAAATAGATCACAAATACATGCGTCAAAACCGAAAAGACGGCTCGGTTCACATCTATCTAGGACTGCAGAATGAAGGGGATTGAGAGGTATCAGAAATTGATGTAGTGCTGGCGTTCTTTAAGGTTCTGCCGTCCACGCCCCTAGCTTCTCTCATCCTCACCGCTGTGAGCTTGCCCTGCCATTAGGGGTGACTATGTCCCATACATCAACGACAGAGAGCGGCGCCACCCGAGCCCTGGATGCCATGAAGCACCAACTTTTTTTATTTGTTGACAATGTGAAGCACCAATTTGGTGCAATGTTGGATTTGATATAGTGCAGTCATTTATGATTATCTTCAACTCGTTTTTCTTCTGACATAGCTTTTTCTGAACCAACTCCAAATTTCAGATAGCTTATCGAAAATCAGCTGAAGCTCTTGGTTTTGTAGCTACAAAAAATATACAATCTTCCCCGGCTCAGGCTACCTACATCCGCCCAGCCGGCTATGATGGCCGTCAGAGTCAAAAGCGGAAGCGTGAGGAGAATGACACAGCGGGTGGTACTGTGGTAGTGACCTCGTATGACACAGCGGGTGGTACTGTGGTAGCTTCTTTTCCGGACTGCTAACCTTATGGAAACCCTGGTTGACTGGTGGCTCCTCGCCAGAGATCACCGTAAAGGTGATGCTTCCCTGATCTCGCTCACTTCATGGATGCTTTGGAAGAACACACTTGCATGGAGTCATTCCTTGGGTAAATCAAGGATGAAGCCAAGCATTAGGTCCGTGCTGATCCGGTATAGCCTCGGTTGTGCCTTCTGATTGGGACGTGCACTAGGGGCGTTTTTTTTCTTCTTTTTTGTGCCTTCTGATTGGGACGTCCACTAGAGGCGTTTTTCTCTTTTTTCCAACAAAAGGAAGGTAGCGCCACTTGCATTTATAATAGAAGGAGAAGATTACAAATTACTGATTACTGGTTACAGCAGCTAAGCAGAATTCCTTTTTTGTTTTTCTTTAGATTTAGATTAGTTAATCTGTTTTGAAAAGTAAAAAGGGTGGAGTAAACCTGTTTTTATTTTCTTTGAAACTAGTGCCCTCTTCCTCCGCGGGTAGAAAAGGAAGAAATAAATCAATCAAATTACGAGAGGCCTCATAAAGCGCTTCCTTAGGGGTTAAACTTCCATTAGTCCATATTTCTAGAAAAAGTATCTCGTGTTTTTATTTCCATTTCCACAAGAAAAAAAACTATAATTCACATTTCGAACAGGCATGGATACAACATCTATAGGATAACTTTCATCTTGATAGTTTTTTCGGGCTAACAGCTAGAACAGGGCAGACAGGGTACCCTGTGCACAAGCTGAGCGATTGTGATTGTGAACCTGATGATTGTTATTGTGTGCCAATACATGGGAATCTTCAGTTGCCGTGACTCGTCACAGCTGAGCAATTGAGTAACTTTGTGCAATGTGATCAAAATGTACACATACTTTACGGTTAATTAAAATTCGGGGCAAGCTTTTCAGTTGTGAAGTTTGTCTAGAGCACATTGCAGCTCTTTTATACACACAGCGAAATGCCACCTACTCTATCGCTGCAGCCTTTACGTTGTATTAATTGTCAATAGCCTCCTTTATAAGTGAGAGAAAGGTTCCTTTATAAGTGAGGTGCTTCAGTTTTAGGAGAGCCGAGGGAGGTGAACAGAGACTAGAGGGATGAATATGTTAGGATACAGCACATCAGTTGGGATATGGGCGATAAAGTTGGGATATGAGCGATCGCCCGTAAGAGCATCTTCACCGGGGGCCTCCAAATAACCCCAAAGACCCATTCGGGGTCTGGACGCCAAAATCGACCACCAGCGACACCCCAAAGGGTTGCCCCGAGCGAAATCGTGTCCGGCACCCCCGAGAGGGCCTCCAAGCCCGGACACGCCCTCCGACAGGTGCGGCCCACCCGTCATAGAGACACGGCGCGAACAGGTGCTCTAATGGCGCCGTGCAGGAGGCCGTTCCACCCACGTTAATGGCGACGTGTTTCCGCAGGCGACGAAGGGACGGGACGACGATAAGTCTGCGACACGCCTCGCATTTACGACGGCGCCTGCTAAGCGCCCAGCCTTTCCCGGCTTCCCAAGCGTCGGCGTGGCCGAATCGTGTCGCCGCTATTAGCTCCGACATGACGCGTGCTCACCCACCCGGCGCTTCCCGCTGATAACCCCCAAGAGCAAAGGATCACTGTAGCACCTCTCAATGTGGAGTAAGGTATCGATCCGCAGGAGCAAGAAGGAAAAGTTATCTATTCCCTACAACTAAAGTGTCACAAGTTTTAGTTGATTATGCACTAAACAAGTTTAGAGAACAAGATGGTTGGTTTGATGGATGTAAAAGTGTCCCAATCCTCTTCTTTGCAAGAGGACAAGACAAAGGTAGTAGCAAGTGAAAGCTCTCAAAGAGAGAAAGCCCAATCCTCTATGTAGCAAGAGGACAAGCTCAAGTGTGTGTTTCTTATAGGAACAATGGACATGGTTCATGGGTTCACTTAATCCTCTCTCTCTCTCTCTCTCATCTACGGTGATCATCATGTTATAGATAAAGTACACACAATTGTCATGTTTTAATGGTAGCTTTTTATGACGGCTATATGTCCTAAAACACATAGTTGAAAGAAATACTCATTTGTGTTGCTAGGTCACCCCTCGTAAGGCTAGCATGGTTTCTCTCACTCCCACATCATACTCTTTCTTTTTACCCCCAGATAAAGGACGTTGGGCGGTACTGTGTCACTCAATACCTATGCCGTGTCACATCGGCCATCCCGTACCCACATACATCATACTTCAAAGTATGACAAATCACAAAAGCTCCAACACAACGATAAATGCATAACAAATCATCTCACACCACAATATTCACCACAAAGGTATTACATAGATGACCGTAATCATGTTCAGCAGCTCATACGGTACTAATTAGTGAAGCTCAAGAGAGAGGAGAGATACAAAAGTTACCACCACAAACCCTAGTCCAGGGGGTGGACTACTCCCCCTTCATCATGGTGATGATGGTGAAGAAGTTCTTGCTGTAGATGTTGATGATGAACATGCCGGAGGGGGGTGGAGCCCTCCGGAGGCGATTCCGGCGGCGTTTCCCCCCTCCGATCTTCTCCGGCGGCAGCCTTCTGTCTCTCTGTTTCGTGGTTTTGTGTTTCTCCCGCCGCCTCCTTTCGCGAAACGTCATGGGACCTTTTTTATAGGCGTTTTTGGGTCAAGACGAAGGCGATGGAGAAAGGATCGACGGCTGCGGAGCCACGAGGCCCAAACGGGGTAGTCCCACGCGGGCACTGTACGTGGCCACGTGGGCCACCCCTTTTTGCCTTGCGGGCTCCGTTTGCTTGATTCCTTTGCTCCTACGTCTTCTTCCTTCCAAAATAATGACCTCTGTTTTTTTCCAGAATTTTATGACGATGTTTGGGTCCCTGAAACATAAAAGGAAAGAAATAGGGGTTTTCTGCCTGTGCAGGGTTAATTCCATAAAAATAGGAAATAAATGAATATTCCCAAAAATCATTATAAAACATTGATATAACCCTTATATGATGCAAATATGATTGGAATATAAGCAATTAAAGTGCAAAGTTCATGTATGCATTTTACATGCATCACCCGTCCAGCGCCACCGCTTCCCGCCTCCGTTTCCCGCCTCGATCCTGGACGGCTATAAAGAGGCCCCCGCCATGCAGCCCTTTCACCACATCACCACCGTCGCCCGCCGTGTAGCCATTTCACCACACCACGAGCCGTAGCCCGGAGCAACCATGCCTCGTCGCCTCATGGGCCACCCTCACCCTGGCAGCACGCCGTGCTAATGCCACGGCGTAGGAGGAGGACGCCGCCGATGAATAGTCGTTCGACTGGGCGGATGTGGACGACGTCGACGTGGACGAGCAGGAGGAGCAGGAGCCGGTGCAGGTGCCGTAACCCGGCCAGGAGCCGCCGCCCGAGCTTGATGAGGTCCCGCCACCGCCGCAGAAGTAGCCGGAGCAGGCGCTCCCGCCGCCGCTGTGGCCAGACCAGGTGGTTGCTGTCAACTCGTTCGAGAGCTGGCGCAACGAGCAGGCAAGCCGCCAGGTCAAGCTTAGCTACGAGGCGGCTGGCGTACGAGCAGCTCATCGCCCAGGCGGCGGCCCCGGAGCAGCAGTAGCTCATAGCCCAGACGGAGGGGCTGGCGCATGACGCCTCCCAGTTGCTCGGCGAGCGGGCGGCCCACGAGGAGCTGAACCAGGCGCGCGTGGCGAGGCAGGCGCATGGGAGGGCAGCAGCAGAGCGGGATGCCATGCGCCGGGCCGCGAGCGTGCTCCGACAGGAGAGGCGTGTGCGCTCGTGCTTGGCCCAGAGCCAGAAGGCCGCGCACGACGAGGAGACTGGCCCGAGCGGCGGCATTTAGATTAGGGTTTAGCTTAGTTTAAGTTTCTACCGTTTTAGGTTTAAGTTTGTATCGTTTAGTTTAAATTTGTATCATCTTAAGTTTAACTTTGAATCTAAAAAAGTGGTCGCGTTTATTACACCGGCACCGGAGCTCGATGTGCAGCGGCCAGCTTTAAACATCGCCGCCATTCGAGGCGCCCAGCGATGCAGTGATTATCCCGGCTTCCGAAGCGGTCTATAGCTTTATACGACGCCGGCGCATATAAAACGTGACCGCCGTGCTTCTTGCCTTCATCCTCCTCGCCTTTCTTCCGCTTCTCTCCCCTAGCGCGCCTCGCCATCATGGACGTGAACAGGAAGTGGCTAAGCTGGCACGAGGCTAAAGTGTTCGCCGAGCACGGCATCCTGTGCCCGCCCAAGGCGAAGTTGGCTAACGGCATTACGATTAGCTTGGGCAGGGTGCCGGTGGCGCCTGTACCCAAGGCCAACAATCCGTTCTCCCACCATCCATATTGGCTCACGTACTCCGGCGAGAAGCGGCAGAAGGCGCTCTACCGTTTCGACGGCGAGCAACCACCGCCAAACGAGAACGCCGAGGGGCGGACGAGGTTCTGGTCAGAGCCTGGCCGCACCATTAGAGGCGAGTACGAGGCCGCCCTGGCACAAAATGCCGCTGCCGAAGCTGTAGCACGTGCCTACGCGGCGCCCGAGCCCCCTGCAGAGGAGGCGCCGCCGCGTAGGCGCCGTAGGATTTAGATTATGAACGTTTACATTTAAATTTGTTTGAGTTCAAGTCAAAATTGATTTCCATTTAAAACGCCCACAAGGTGTTTATAATTTGGTCGGCATCTCGGACCGTTTGGAGGACGCCGCTGTGGGTGGCCTCCAAAACTTGTGAGCCTCAATTGGGGGTGCCGGACACCGATTTGGAGGGCCCCGGTGGAGATGCTCTAAGTCAATTTGAATGCACCAACAGTCCACATCTAGGGTCGAAAACCTGATGGTGAGGATTTGGGGGTATCAGGATATGAAGTAGTGCTTCTGATTTCGCTGTCTCTGCCCCCGGCACCCCTAGCTTCTCGCATCTTTGCCGCTGTTGGGAGTGGCTATATCCAAATCCAATTCACCGACGACAGAAATCACCACGCCACAGTATGCCTGGATGACATCGAGCACTGACTCGAGCACGTGGAGTAGATTGATGTGCTGCACATCTCAGTCACATAGGATTTTGTTCAAGCTGTCTTTGTTTTTCTTTTTTTTCGAAAAGGGGAAAGTCCCAGCCTCTGCATCGATTGATGCATGCGGCCTTTATTGATTTTATTTAGGTTCAGTCATTACAGAAGATACATCATGTGTCGCACAGGGTCGATACATGAATCAACCATCTAAACAAAAAGGATAACAAAGTGTGGCACTGCATCAACATGTTATCCTGAGATCAGAACGCCAGCTGCACTGGGTATATAGCTCCCGTGTAACCAAAAGGAGCTGGCTGCACCCAGAATCCAGAACGGCTCGCTTGTCCGTTGGTTGTAGGTAAGACCGCGTACGGATCCAATGAATAGCCATCGGTATTACCTGCATAAATGAAGAAATATTTGCATAAATGAACAAAGTCTTTGTTTTTCTGAATTACATATTCTGATTATTCAAAACTTGTCGAAAATAAGCTACTCCCCTCCGATCCATATTAATTATCTTTGAATTAGATGTATCTAGACATGTATTAGTGGTAGATACATTCGATTTTACGATTAATATGGATCGGAAGGGAGTAGATTTTTTTTTGTTTATTAACAAAGAAATAGACGAAGAGGTGAGCTGGCGAGGGAGAGACTGCTCGTTGTGATGTCAAAGGGATAGGGCTCTATGAGGTTGTGATGTGTTTGTGGTGTCTGCTCCCGTATCACAGTAAGAATTAGTGATGTTGAGAATTGAGAGTGATCTCTTTTAAGGCTTGTGCTTCCATACACCCCCAAAAACGAAGGGGTATCATAAGCAAAACACAAGGACGATCAGGATTTAATCTCAGTTCGGCTCGAGCCGAGCCTAGAAGGCTGGAGTTGTGTTAAGCCGAGCTAGATTTGAGCCGAGCCTGATAGTTTAGAGATTATCTAGCCGAAATGAATCGTGGTAAAAAATATAGAAATTTGTGGCCACCAGGATTCGAACCTGGGTCTCTCAGGAGACACACATGGAGCAGAGCCAATGAGCTACGTCTCTGTTTTTGTTTAGAATATAATCAAAACCTATTTAAACGCACCAAGCCGAGCATTTTAATAAATGCGAAAAATGCGAAAAATAAATTGCAGGGGCAAGATTCGAACTTGCGACCTGCAAGCAGCACGCAGGGCAGTGCGGATGGGTTAACCAGTTGGCGCGATACTGCTTTCAATCATACTTATACACGTAAGGATTAAGTATATTGAATTTCCTCATAGACTATTAATATTTCTATACTATTCTATTTTTTAAAAACCGGCAAAGAAATCGAGTGAACCGGCGGTTTAACCGATGAACCAAACTACGGACGGTACGCGATTGCGATAAAGATTTCAACCTTTTTTGACTCTGAAATTTAGGACCAGATTATTCAAAACTTATTTTAAGAAATACCAACATGAAATTGAAATATAGATTAACCCATTTTTATGAAAAACTTGCTAATTATAGCAAGTGATTTTTTTAACCTACTCGAAATTTTTCTACTATATTATGACAAAATTAGGCAAACTTGACAACTACTTTTATTTTGTGACAAGTCTACATGGTTTGTTGTTATAGGTATGTATCTGCTATCTTTGGTACATGTGGAACTACATGCAATCCCCTAGCCATATTAACATGCAAAATTATATGATGTATCCAGTGCACCCAGACAAACTGGTGCAGACGATACACCCACCTCCGGTTAAACACCAATTTTTAAAGTAATCTAAAAAATGTTTAGGCATAATAAAACTCATATCTAACATGTCACAAATTTTCATAGCACAGATCTAGAAAATAAATAGACAAATATGATAATGAATAGTGTAAAATTAAAGTTGGGCTTTGAAATTGGCCCATTGTCACTATGATAACAAATTTGTCATTTTCTATGTTGATGTTGCGTTTTGAATATAAACTTGAAATTTTGTGACGATATATATTTGTGCTATGTTAGTGTCCAAACTTTTTTTCACATTTTTTTATAAAAACTTTAGGTGGTCAACCGAGGGCGGGTTTACCGGGTGCACCAATTAACTTGGTGCATATGATACGTTCTCCTAGGTGCAGAGCAAGGTGCGGTCCCACAACACAACATAGATAGGCGTGTTCCATATGGGTCCACATGTCAATCCAAGGGTAAACAACGCACGTCAGACAGATCTGAACCCATAGACACCACGCTTTTTGGCCTAGCCATCTTGACCCACCTATGTCGGATTTAGAGATGTGGACCCATATACACCATCCCTAGCCATTTTGTCCGCCCATGTCGGGTTTAGAGATCTGAATCCATGTGTGTCTACATATACTGAACTTGATAGATGTAAACCTAGCGGGTTAGGAGTATTGCATGTGGGTCCACATGTCCCAAGGGTGGTAAGGGTAGACCGATATGGCCACATAGAAGTGTTGCATGTGGGTTCACATGGCCCAGAGGTGGTAGATGTGTACATAGATAAGTACGAGTGTTGCATCTGGGTCCACATGACCAAAAGGTGGCAGAATAACCATCTACACTCATAACATGCAACCCTACCCCTTAGATGTGACAACATGCAACCCTAATGATTTTGATGGTCCCACAACATACAACATAGATAGGCGTGTTGCATATGGGTCCACATGTCGATCCAAGGGGAAACAACGCACGTCAGACAGATCTGAACCCATAGACACCACGCTTTTTGGCCTAGCCATCTTGACCCACCTATGTCAGTTTAGAGATGTGGACCCATATACATGATCACCCCTATCCATTTTGACCCACCCAAATGTAGGGGTTTAGAGATATGGATTGATGTGGGTCTACCTGTTCTCAAGCTAATAGATGTAAACCTAGCGGGTTTGGAGTGTTGCATGTGGGTCCAGATGTCACAAGGGTGGTAAGGGTAGAACGATATGGTCACATAAAAGTGTTGCATGTGGGTCCACATGGCACAGAGGTGGTAGACCTGTACCTATATGAGTAGGAGTGTTGCATGTGGGTCTACATGGCCCATAGGTGGTAGAATAACCATCTACACTCACAACTTGCAACCCTACCCCTTAGATGTGACAACATGCAACCCTAATGATTTTGCTGGTCCCACAACATACAATATAGAAAGACGTATTGCATGTAGGAGTGTTGCATGTGGGTCCACATGTCCCAAAGATAGTAGGGGTAGACGTGTGCAGGTCCACATGTCCCAAGGGTGCTAAAGGTAGACCAATCTGGTGTGATAGGAGTGTTTTCATGTGGGTCCACATGCCTAAAAGGTGATAGATGTATACATATATGGATAGGAGTGTTGCGGTGGAACGACATATATCCCAAAGCTTGTAGGGGCAGAACTATATATCTCGCAAGGAGAGTTGCATGTGGGTCCACACATTTCCTAAAGGTGGTAAGGGTGGACCTAGCGGGTCAGATAGAAGTGTTGCATGTGGGTCCACATGTCCCAAAGATAGTAGAGGTAGACGTGTGTAGGTCCACACGTCCCAAGGGTGCTAAGGGTAGACCAAGCTGGCGCGATAGGAGTGTTTTCATGTGGGTCCACATGCCCAAAAGGTGATATATGTATATTTAGATGGCTAGGAGTGTTGCGGTGGGACGACATATATCCCAAATGTTGTAGGGCAGGCATATATATCTCGCAAGGAGAGTTACATGTGGGTCCACACATGTCCCGAAGGTGGTAAGAGTAGACCTAGCTGGTTAGATAGGAGTGTTGCATGTGGGTCTAAATGTCCCAAAATGGTAGGGGTAGACGTGTGTGAGTCCACATGTCCCAAGGGTGCTAAGGGTTTACCAAGCTCGTGTGATAGGAGTGTTTTCATGTGGGTCCACATGCCCAAAAGGAGATAGATATATACCTAGATGGCTAGAAGTGTTGCGGTGGGACGACATATATCCCAAAGGTTGTAGGGCAGACCTATATATCTCGTACGGAGAGTTTCATGTGGGTCCACACATTTCCCGAAGGTGGTAAGAGTAGACCTAGTGGGTCAGATAGGAGTGTTGCATTCAGGTCAACATGTCCCAAAGATGGTAGGATTAGACGTGTGTGGGTCCACATGTCCCAAGGGTGCTAAGGATAGACCTAGCTGGCGTGATAGGAGTGTTTTCATGTGGTCCCATATGATCAAAAGGTGATAGATGTAAACCTAGATGGGTAGGAGTGTTGCGCTAGGATGACATATATCTCAAAGGTTGTAACGACAAATCTATATATCTCGCAAGGAGAGTGGCATGTGGGTCCACACATGGGATTAGACATGTGTGGGTCCACATGTCCCAAGAGTGATAAGGGTAGACCAAGCTGGCGTGATAGAAGTGTTTTCATATGGGTCCACATGCCCAAAACACTAGTAGAAAAATGCCTACCACTGGTGGAAAGGTTTCGCCTACTGTTGGCTCTCTAGCGCCCGCCAGTACAGGCTAGCGATAACGCTACCGCTGGCCAACATTGTTCGCCAGCGGTAGCGTTACCGCTAGCGTGCATACTCATACACTCGCCACTAGTAGAAGGCATAGCAGTGGCGGGCTTTCACGGATGTTCGCCAGGAGTAAGATTTAGAGGTGGTAGGGACAAACCTAGTTGTTTAGAGGTGTTAAATGTGGGCCCACATGTATAAAAGGTGCTAGGGGTAAGGTGTTAGGTCTATCCTGTACCACCTTTGGCATATGAGGATCCATATACAACACTTCTAACCATACAGTTGAACATTTATCACCTTTGGGGCATGTGGACCCACATGCGATACTCCTACCCATCTAGTTGTACATGTGGCACATTTGGGGCATGTGGACCCACATTAATCTATTGTAGCCAGCTAGGTTTACCCATGCCACCATTTTGACCTAACGCATCGGGACATGTGGACCCACATGCAACACTCATAGTAATCTAGTTGTATATGTACCACATCTGGGACATGCGGAGCTGCATGAAACACTCCTTGCTATGTTTGCATGTTGTGGGACCCACATGATAATTTTAGGTCAAACCTATCTAGGGCTGGTGCATGTGCGTCCGTGTCTAGTAGATAATATAGGCACCTTTGTGACGCGTGGATCTACGTACAACACCCCTAGCCATCTTGACCATCTGAGATATGTGGACCCACATGAAATACTCATAGCCGTCTAGTTGTATATCTACCACCTTTGAGACATGTAGACCCACATGCAACACTCCTAACTATGTTGCATATTGTGGGACCCATATGATAATTCTAGATCAAACTGTCCAGGGCTCGTGTATGTGCGTCTAGATGTCTAGTAAATCATAAACGCATGTCTCTACCACCTTCAGAACATGTGGACCCACATGCAACAGACCAAGCCATCTTTCCCTAGCACATCTGGGACATATAGACCCACATGGAACACTCATAGCCATCTAGTTATATATCTATCACCTTTGGAACACGTGGACCCACGTGCAACACTCCTATCTACGTTGAATATTGTGGGACTCACATGCTAGTTCTAGTTCAAGCTTCTAAGGATGGTGCATATGGATCTAGATGTCTAGTAGGTCATATAGATATGTCTCTAGAACCTTTGAAACATGTGGACTGACATGCAACACCCTAGCCATTTTGACGTAGCACTTCTAGCTATGTTTGCAATGTTTTCATATTTTTTAAATATTTCCATAAAAAATGCTGAGAATAATGGCAAACTGGAATTATATGAATTTGGAGGTTCGATGTTGTCTCCTCAAATTCACTCCACACCTACACGCGAATATTAGGATCAAGTCTAACTTTTTGACTGGTCTCGATGCATAATATCAGAGATTCTTGACGAACCGTGATTATCTCTCTATCGTGCGTTGTCTATCCCTTGGAACATCATCGAAATGGGTAGACCAATTGGCTTTTCACATTGACTGTGTAAGGCTAGACCATAGAAGCACGTGCGTACCTAAAATGGAGCCTCACTTGTCGCTAGATTCGCTAAAATAATTGGTCATTTTTTCATAGATTCTTGACCTAAAATGCACTTTTTCGAAACATTTGTTGAACATGTGGGTCCACATGTCCTAAAGATCGTAGATATATAAATAGATGGTTATTAGTGTTGCATGTGGGTTCACATGTCACAAATATCCTAGTTAAGATGGCTAGGGGGCTGCATGTGGGTTCACATATACCAAAGGTGGTAACTACATACCTATAAGAACTACTAGACATTTAGACCCACATGCACCAGACCTAGACTACGAACCATTTAGACTTGTCACAAAATAAAGTACTTTTGTCAAGTATGCCTGATTTGATCATAATATTGTAGAAAAAATAATGGGTCATTTCTAGTAGGTTCAAAAAACCACTTGTTATAATTATCAAGTTTTTAATGAAATTGGGTTCATCTATATTTCAATTTCATGTTGGTAATTATTTAGAATTAGTTTTGAATAATCTGGTCTAAATTTCTGAGTCAAAGAACGGTTGAAATCTTTGTCGCCGTCGCGTACCGTCTGAACATAGTTTAGAAAACCGGACCGGCAACCAAACCGGTGAGGGTCTCGGTTCAGGTTCACCGGCTAAACCGCCGGTTCACTCGGTTCACTTTGCTCTCTTGGGGGAGTCGTCAACTGAACTCGATTGGCTGCTCTCACCCCCACACTATACTGCACTGTACTAGGCTTCGTCGCTCGCGTGACGCTGCCAACATCAACAGCAGCCACTCCATGTTTATTTTCCAAACCACCTCACTCGTGTTGTATCTTTTTCCCAACCAAAAGCGATGGAGCTGTCTCATTCGTCTTACGTTTTCGCAGAAAAAAGCTGCGGCCGGCTAGCTAGCAACGATATGACAATGGAGATAATTTGAACTACTCAAGCAGATACGCTAGAAATGGAACAACTATTCTACAACTCTATCGACATCAATGTCAGCAATGGAAAGATCGCTAGCTTTCGGCATGCACCCGCTCATGGCTTGCCGGTTTTTAAAAAATAGAACAGTGCAGAAATAGTAATAGTATGTGAGAAAATGTAATGTATTTAATCTCTAAGTGTACTAGTATGACAGAAACTAGCGTAACACAAAGTGGTCAGCCCAGCTGCAGTGCACTCGCCTCCTGCAGGGAGGTCGCAGGTTCGATTCCTTCTCCCTGCAACCTATTTTTCACGCGGTAGCTCTTTTCGCGAGCGTGAGGGACTTCTTTCGGTGCGATCAGCTCGGCTTGGCTTTTCCGTGCGATCGGCTCGGCTGACCTGAGTTGGTACGTTTATGCGATTGTGAAAAAGGGGGTGTATGGAAGCACTAGCCCTCTTTTAAAGGTTTGAGACAAGGAAGTCGTTTGTCTCCTTTGCTCTTTTATGGCAGTTGACAAGGAAGACAACGCATTGACGACATTCAGCAGCACGCCACTCTGGATGACATCAAGTGCCGACTCGAACACGTGGATTAGATTTGATGTAATGCAAATCTCAGTCGTTTATGATTTTGGTCAAGTTGTTTCAATTTATTCTAAAATTGCATATACAATTATTGAAAGCTTATCAAAATTAGCCAGAAGATCATTGTTTAGCGACAGAAAAAAAAACTATCTCTCCCCCTCAATGACTATGCTGCCCCCGCCCCTAGCTTCTGTCATCCTCACCGTCGTGAGCTTGCCCTGCCGTTAGGGGTGGCTGCATGCATCAATCAAGCAGAGACCGGGGCTTCCCCATTTTGAAAAAAAAAATCAGGATTTATATTTTCAACTTTGACAATTTATGGGGTTCATAATTCAAAAAAATTCTCTTTGTTGCATGATTGAATTCAGATATCCAAAAACTTTTTTTTTTTTTTTGAAATACAACACTTTATTGATCAAATCACATCAGTACATAGAGTCTTCCGGATGCAATCCGGAGCAGAATCAGAAATAAAGCCTACACTAGAAACATCACAAGTTCTAGCAAGAATGTGTGCCGCTTCGTTTAAAGAACGTTTAACATGACAGAAGGAGGCAGAAGAGAAGCCCGCCGCCAACCATTTGATATCTTGTACCACGGAACCAACCTGGGAACGATCAGGACCTGGCGCTTTCATCCGATGAACCAGCGACAAACAGTCTGAGGCAAAGATAGCGTGAGAGAAGCCCTTGTCGCGTGCGATCACCACTGCGCGCCTGAGCGCCATAGCCTCGGCAACCTCCGGAGAAGAGAAGCCCATCATGGGCTCGCTAGCCGCAGCCAGACACCCACCCGTATGATCACGAATAATCGCTCCCATGGCCATACGACGACGATCCTCAAACAGTGCTGCATCAACGTTAACAAGAACTACCCCAGGCGGCGGCGGTGACCATCTCTCTGACGTGCTGGTCTCACGCCTAGTGCTGGAGCTTGATTTGCAGCAAAATTCTGTGATCATATCGACATAAGCGAGAATCCTTGCAGCAGTCCGCTTCGGGTCAGGCATAGCTTGATTGTTCCTCGTATCATTTCTAGCTTCCCAAATGTGCCAGCACCCAACCGCCAAACAAGTTGCCTCCCTTTCAGTCGAATTAGAGAGGAAATCAAACAACCAATACTTAGGTGTCATGAAATCACATCTCTTAAGCTGTAGACTGATGGAGCCCTTGACAATTCTCCAAACCTCCCGAGCAAATTGACACATAAGCATTGAGTGTGCAATACTCTCTTCTCTACCACAGAATACGCATGCAGCACTTGTAGGGATATGGCGTATGTGCATTTGTAAACCACTCGGAAGGCAGTCATGTGCGAACCTCCAAAGATGAATCTTCATTTTACCTGGAGCGTTGATCTTCCACAACGCCTTCCATTGTTTCTCTTCGTTTGCCGAAGCAGAAGAAGACCCTCTACCCCTCACACTTCTGGTCACAAAGTGCTTAGTAGAGCGAGCGAGGTTATAAGCAGACCGCACTGAATAAATCCCTTGCTTCGTATGTGGCCAACGCACAAAATCCTCACCACCATGTCTACTAATATGGACTTGAAGAATCTGATTAGCAGTATAAGGATCAAAAAAGGCATTGACAGTCTCGGGGATCCATTCCCCTGTTTCCTCGTCCAGCAAGCAGCTCACGGTTGCAATATTTGGGATCGGCTTGAGTGGTTTCAACGTGTAAGGAGGACGATCAGGAATCCAGTGATCTGAAGTGATCTTCACAGTCCTACCATTGCCGATGCCCCATTGTACACCCTGGAGAAGAAGGTCTCGACCAAAAAGAATACTTCTCCACGTGTAGGATGCTGATCTGGGTTTCGGTGCACTCAAAAAATCTGTGTGAGGGAAATATCTACCTTTCAGCACCCGTGCACATAATGACGTAGGCTCTGTGAGCAGACGCCATCCCTGCCGACCAAGCATAGCTTGGTTAAATAACGGCAGATCTCTGAAACCCAGTCCACCAAGGGTTTTAGGAGTCGATAGCCACTCCCAAGACCTCCAATGCAGCTTCTTCTTCCCATCTTCCACCCCCACCAATGATTGGCGATCGTGGATTTCATCTTGTCACAGTTGGAGATAGGAATTTGAAAGCAACTCATAACATATGTGGGTATAGCCTGAATCACTGCCTTCAAAAATGCTTCTTTACCCGCTCTCGACATAGGCCGATCCGTCACCCCATTCATACGTTTCCAAATCATGTCATAGAGAAAGTTGAAGGTAGATGTGGATGATCTCCCAACCCTCGTGGGCATGCCCAAATAGAAATCATTAAGTACCTCGCTTTGAACACCCAAGCTATTCTTCACCCTTTCCTTGACTAGAACATCACAATGATTGCCGAAGAAGACCGAGGATTTGTCCAGATTAACTTTCTGTCCAGAACCTTCACAATACATCTTCAGAATATTCTTGAGAGCCTCCACACTCCTACTGTCACTCCGAGCAAAGAAGATGCTGTCATCTGCAAACAGTAAATGGGATATAGGAGGACCGAGTCTACCATTCTTAATACCATAGAGCTCACCTCGGTTCTCACTTTGCTGCAGTAAACTAGACAGACCTTCTGTACATAGGAGAAACAAATAGGGACTAATGGGGTCCCCCTGACGAATGCCCCTAGATGGTACCACTGGCTCAGTCAATTCGCCGTTCACCCGAACAGCATATCTGACACACGTGACACATCTCATAACAGACTGAATCCACTCTGGAGCAAAACCAAGCTTGCTAAGACAGCCATGCAAATAATCCCACTCCACTCTGTCATATGCCTTCATCATGTCGATCTTTAAGGCAAAGAAAGGACGCTTGTTATCCTGATGGCGTATGGAATGCAAGCACTCGAAGGCGATGAGGGCATTGTCGGTGATGAGCCTGCCAGGCACAAAAGCACTTTGTTGCTCAGATATCACATGCGGTAGTATCACCTTCAACCTATTCGCCAACACTTTAGAAGCAATCTTATATATCACATTGCATAAGCTGATTGGCCGAAAATTCTTCAGCAATTTAGGCTTCGTGACCTTGGGAATCAGAACAATGACGGAGTCACAGAACCCCTCCGGCACCTCTCCTCCATTGATAAACGACCGCACAGCATGACAAATATCCTCTTTAAAGAACTCCCAATGGGTTTGATAAAATAACGCCGGAAAGCCATCTGGCCCCGGTGCTTTGGTCGGCCCCATTTGGAAAAGGGCAGCCTTGATCTCTTCATTAGTGTACGGCTTGCACAAATCAGCATTCATCTCAGATGACACTTTTGAAGGGACTGAATCAAGTACTGCATCCATCGAAGTACAAGGTTCAGAAGAAAAAAGATGCTCATAGAAATTATGAACCATACCTTTGATCTCTCCTTGTGCTTCACATTTTGAGCCATCCGCACGTAACAGTACATCAATTTTATTTGTTCTTCGACGTGCAGATGCCCTTGCGTGGAAGAAGGCGGTGTTACGATCACCTTGGGTATGCTTGTAGCCTGTCTCAACATGTGGGACTGCGAGACAGACGCTTCTTCTCATGACCTAGGAATATAAACGCGAGTGTATGGTAGGAAAAATGATTCTACATTGGTGCATAAAAGAGCCATTACCAACTAGGGAAACAACTTGGATCTCATTAAATCTTCAGCCTCCTTAAATATGGGAGGAGTCGTCGACAAGGATTCTTCGGTATAGACATTATTTGAGTTGAGGTTGGGAAGGAGGCGAATGTGAGAAACATAGATGCAAGCCAGCTTTAGTAGTGGCATTGCATATGGGCAAGTTCTTAATAATAACTTATCTGGCAATATTACGAATACTTACCCATAAATCTACAATAGTACTGTGTAGTGCACGTTGAGAGACCAGGAATGGAAGACGTCTGGAAATGCCTCAGCACCGCGATTGATTACGTCTCATATGACCAAGACACAATAAGTAGTTGGGCATGTCATCCCTGCAAAGCGTTGTGCAACGATATAGTGGACTAGCGGTGTTGTATTCTCGACGATATGGGGAGTTGATATTTGATTATTTGATAACATCTACACAAGGCCCGTGTAATCGGACGCGACGGTAGTTCCGCTCTCCAGTGAGATGTAATCGGAAGACGGCCTTGGTCGCTCAACTGCCTCGGCTTCCTGTCACCCGAGATCGATTCCATGGACGCCATATCTTATAACAGAACCTCTTCCTACCCGAGCAGCAGATCGACACCTCAAGTAAGCCGCGTCGGCGTGGTGCCGCCGCATCTTCTTATGCCTCTCCAATGGCCGTCCAGATCTATTCGGCGCAGTTCATGGCTGCTTTTAGATGACCTAGACGTTGATACCAAAACGTAATGGATGTTTGAATAACCCTATATAGCCATATTAAGTTTCCTTAATGAAGCTGAAGCTGGGGGCAACCCCTTTGATCAAGAAAAAAAATTGACCTAGACGCTGAGAAGACTATCTATATTTTGGAGGGCCCACAAGCGAGCCTACCTTCAATATCAATCAGGCCATGTCTGGTGAGGAAGACAATCCGGCCGGGGTTCACTTCGCGTTTTAGTTTCTGTTCTGCACCGAGCAATTTGGAACTGAAAACACCGCAGAACGCTTTTCAGTTCCGCGTTTTACGCGCTCTGCTAGAGATGCTCTAAGACATCACAACCCAGCTTCGTCGAGGGAGAGTAGAAACATAATGCTCTCTTCTTACAGCTTTCCTTTCTTTTTGTCTCAGTATTCCTCCCTGCAGAATATAGTGTATTCATCCTTTGTTTTTGGACCTTGATACCGTTACATGGAGCAACAAAACAAAATTGGGTTCTTTCTGATCCGGTATCAGATCACGCTTTATTCTGAATATGTTCACGTTCACATTACGGTTATTCAACTAAACACCTAAATGGTAATATGCCAAAGAAAACAATTGTTATCTTTATTATAAAAGCAAAATTGACCAAGACAAGTGTTTCTAATGATTACGTAGAAGCTTATGTGTTGTAAATTGTAATATCATAATTTGCATAAGAGAACAACCATGGTTGTCACGCCAGGTGACCATGACCACTATATATCGATTGTGGAAGTACTACAACAACGTAGAGAGGCTCGAGACTTGCTTTAACCTTGAGATTTCTACGCTCTGAAGTACCGCATCCTAGTAAAATACTCCCTCCGTTCAGCACACTCCATATATAGTGAGCAGTGGTGGATAGCAAGTTATTTAATTTAAAACGGAGAAAGTACTTGACTATCAGTGAGCAGTGTATATTAATGTCCATTTCAGCACACTCGTCGCTCTTAATGTATACGTTTTTTCTCTTGAATGCAGGAGGCCACCGTTCGGACGAGGCTTGCCTGCTCCCGTCTCTTGCTCCCATCCGTGCTCCCGCATCCATCCGACGGTTCTTAGTTTTTCTGACCCGACTTTCTTTTTTTGATCAAGATAAAAACAAATTCGTGGCAGAGATTTGGGGGAACACCGGGAGTCAAGAGGGACGGCCGAGGAAGCCACGAACGCCAGCCGGGGAGCAAGAGGTCTACGGAGCGCCGGTGTTCAGGGAGAACCAGAGGCCGTCGGAGCAGAGCCGGCGGACTAGGAGCAGGGACGGACGCGGCCTGGGCCGGGCGAGCGCCACCGCCGGCCATGGTTAGTGCCTCCGCCACGCCGGCCTAAAGCTCGATGAGCCCGTTCACCATCCCTGCGGCGAGCGTGTGAAGGCAATTCGACATTGTCAAGCACATAACCCAGCCGCAACCTTGGCGAGAGTTACAAGTTTACCGCATCGAGAAATCCCAGTCGCCAGACGGTAGCCATGACGGTCGGGGTCAGCGTGCACCTAAGAGGTATGCATTGAATCGGCACGAGAAGCCGCTTCCCTTCGACCAGCGGCAGGGCGCACGGGCGTGCTCAAGTTGCTGTGTCGACCAGCGTCCCTGCTCCTAGTCCCGTGGTCGTTTATCAGCATAATCCGCATGTCCACAACATCGCACAGCCATCTCGATTCTAGTCGCCGCTGTGCTCGCCTCTCCAAGATAAGGGCGGGGAAACACCCGGCTTGCTCCCCTCTACCGATTTCTAATCCCAGCTCATCCTCATCCCCTCTCTTGCGGTGCACCCAATGTCACCTATGCCGCCGCTCCGTCGCGCCGACAATGCCGTCGTCCCCAAGACCGGCCAAGCACTGCGTCGCCTCTGCCTCGTTGCGCCGCTCCTGCCCTTCGTGGTAATCGATTTGGAATGCATGGGATCGACCCCACCGTGCCCATGTTCCTCCGTTCCGGCCGTCGAGAAGTTGTGTACGGCGGAGGTAAATTGGATCCCTCCACATTCGCCGAAGACAGTGTGGAGGATGCATGCCGGCATGCGCCGAGAACTGAAGCACGGACATGCTCAGTGAAACATCACCGTCCTCCATGCAAAATCCATGGCCAGCGAGACAAGCTCTCCAATGATGCCAATGGATTATCTTTAGCGAATCGGTTTAGTTGCAGATTTGTTTTTTGTCGGAGAGAAAAAAGGTTGAGAGCATAAAAGACGGGAACCGTCGGATGGATGCGGGAGCACGGATGGGAGCAAGAGACGGGAGCAGGCAAGCCCCGTCCCCACCGTTCCATTAGCGGCCGATCGCGAGAACACTAACAATTAGTGCGGAGCATGAAGAGGCGCCTTCAGCGGGCGAAGTGCCGGCTGCATAATAATTCCCATGTACCGTCGTTTTCATTTGGTCTATATATTGTGGAGTGTGTTCTTTATGTTTCGGCCTTTTTGTGAGCTTTTTGGGCAGCGCTTTGCTGGTTCGTGCTAGCTACATATGTTGCCTTCAATAAACGCATGCCCTTATTGTTCATCTCCTAGAATTCAATGCAATGTTTTGTTGCCTCACTCCTCTCGTGAATGAACCTGAGATCGTGATTGTGTGCCTGACGACTGTGATTGTGTGTCATCATTTGTGAGTTGTGACACAACTGACCGACTAACGAAGAGAAACTTTGGTCCATGTGATCACTATACAGAAACTTAACTTGGTTGCAATGCCAAATGCTAACGACTCTATATCCCTGTTGCAGTTTTAGTATCGGTGGCCATTTCTGCATTTTTTGATTAATGATCGGAATAACAACCCCCGCATCACTCTTACGGGGCGATACCGGGGATCCTAATCACGCCACGGCTGGCCTCCCTCTCGCTGCTCCGGCAGTTGCGGTTCGGCAAAGCCCGTGTTGCGGATGGCAGCGGCGGAGCCCTGCTCTCCCCGTGAGGTAGTGCTTCGGCGGCACGGTGCCCATGGATATGTATTTCGGTCGCGATCTTGCCCGGCTGCGTCGCCATGGACCAGGCAGCATGTCTTATCCATCCTCCTCGTGGTAGCGTCACGGCTCGTGGTGCTGGCTGGGGAAGCTGCGCTCATCGAACGTTGTGACAGATTCGGGGTTTGGAAGTCCTGAGTGAGGGGCTTCTCGCGAGGCTATCGATGACCCACTCCTCCGGCGTGACGGTGAAGCTCTACAAGTCTGGAGCGAATAAAAGGTGGTTTGTGGCGGCCATAGTGGTTTTGTTCCGTCCAACGCGATGATCTATAGATCTGTTGTCAGTCGTCTTTGATCTGGCCGTGGAGGAGTTTCGGATGTCACCTTTGGTGGTTTTCACAGATTGTCATATGTGCTCATGAAGGCCTGGTTTGGATGTGATCAGTTTGTTCGCATCTACAAATTTAATTCCATGGGGATTCAAAAGTGGGTGTGTAACGAAACTCCGCTTTCCATTGACACCATGGGAGATGTCGATGATAGAGATTTTCATGGTCTCAGATAAAACCGGGAAATGCCAAGACGGCTATGATTGGATGACCATTGTTGACGGGTGCGGAGTCTTGGATGAAGACATTACTTTACATGTTGTTGTGCCGACATGGTTGCAAGACAATGTTCTTGTCCTTAGTGATTGGTACTTTGCAGTGGCGGCTTTTGTGGGAGCGGCAATATTAGGGGGTTTCAGTTCGGGTGGTGCTCTTTGAGTGCCAAGAATCGATATTCCTGGTGAAAACCCAAAGTCTGGCTTTCATTGGTTGTACCTGACAGTGACACTTTCCTTATTGAAGGCATTATCTGGAAGTTCAATCTTCTAGGGTTATTAAATTGATGCACTAGCCAACTATCTCAAAAGTCCGAACTAATGGAAAGAGTCGTGCAATATATATATTATATTTCTGACACTCCTCCTCACGTCCAGGCTGTGAATTTTTTTTCTTCACGAGCCTAGGACGTGGATTTAGGGTGTCTTGGCCAGGATTTGAACTCTAGTCCTCTGGCTCTGATACCATATTAAATTGATGCACTACTCAACTATCTCAAAAGTCTGAACTGATGGAAAGGGCCGTGTACTATATATATTATATTTCTGACAGTGGTTGACAATCTAGAATCTATGCTTGAACGATGTTTTGTTTGTGCACGGTTCCCTTCATAGAGGCGTCAGTTTTATAGAACTCTTCTATCAGTCTGGGTGTTGTATTGATAGTTTGGATCCGGCTGCTGCTAGTGACTGCTCACTATTGTGGCGAGGCTTTTTTTTTTAAATTCCTTTTCCTTTATGGATGTGTGCTGCTTAATGTCTCGATTGGTTTTTAATATTATACTGTGCGAAATTGGCATCTTTTTGTAATTAATAAATTTTCTTTTTTCGAAAAAGAAAATGTCCATGACGCCAACTGTCTCCTTTATAAGTGAGAGGGCAAGAACTCAAAGATAGCTTAGAATGAAGGTGCAAGGATTGAGAGGTATTAGAAAATACGGTAGTGCTCGCGGTCTTCTTGCACCGCCAGCTTCTATTCGACGAAATAGGCTTTTGTCCCGCTTTATAAATAAAGCATAACAGCCGAACCGATACAAGGTGATGAGTAAATCTTCTTACATAGCAGATCAAAGATAAACAAAAAAAGAACAAAGGAAACCGGACTTGCCACCGAAGAGCCCAGCGCGAGTTCAAAAATACCGAGGCTCCATGACGACGCCCCCAAGAGGGTGATGACGCAAAGCGACACCGTCGTCTAGACCGAACAGTCAAGGGTTTTCACTTGGAGCTCTAATGCGGAGAAGGTACCCACAACGGCGCCCCCAAGAGGGTTCCGATACCCGCAGGCATCGTCGTCGTTGGCGCCAGAGCGCTGAGCTTTCGCTCGGAAAAACCTTCCTACCACACCCGGTACCACGAACCGTGCAAAGTCCTCGAGCCAGGCCTCCAAAACGCGATCTGGGAGCCGCCAACGTCGAAGCGCTACCAGCACCAGAATGTCCCTCCACCAACTCCTCTCCACCCATGTGGCCAGAAAAGTCGACCATCACCACTGCCACGTCACTCGCCGTAGAGTCGCCCGCGCAGTCCACCTTCCGGAGCCGCCGCCCCGGCATCCAAGATATCGCTCCCACCGAGAGGCAGAAGTCATGACGACAGTTCCACCGGAACGTACAGGCGAGGGACGGAGCCAGCCACCACTAGTACAGCGGGGGTATGACTAGCAGGACGCACCCGCCGGTCTCACCCGTAGCCCGGAGTAAACAAGGCTGCTAGGCGGTCAGTGAATCTAAGCCCTCCTGGCCCGGATTCAGCACCCCATCTACTTCATGGTCAGGGGAAAGGCTCCTGGCGCGCCGGGAGCCACTGAAACCACACAGGCAGCAGGGCCCACCCAACCCAGATCAGGCCCAAACGGGCCTAGATCTGGGCCGAGAGCCCCGCCGCCTCAGGCCAGCTCCACCATCCACCGTACCGGAGCTGAGCCGCCCCGAGCCTCTCCGTTGCAGGCTCCGGTGGAGACGTCATCGCCGAAGCCAAGGTCGCCGTCCCCGCCGTCCTTCCTCTGCTTCCGTGGTCGAAATCTCCGGCCCAGGAGGCCGCTGCCCGCGTCGCCTGAGATGTCGTTGCCGCCAGACACAGGCACCACCACCGGCTCGCCCCACCACCGCCGAGTATCTACGCCGCCGCCGGAACGGCCACGCCGCCGCGCCCCTGGTCACTGCGACGAGGGAGAGGGAGAAGCCCCACCGCCGCTAGCGCGCGGCCTTCGGCCGGTGACGCCGTCTGGCGGCGGCGTGGAGGGGGAGGCGGCGAGAGGTGGGGGCTGGGAGCGGTGCTGCTAGGGTTCCCGCCGCCGCTCGCGGGAGCGACGGGAGGGACGTGACCGAAAACGACACGAGACACTCACTACACCTTTCTCTTCGCGTCGGTAATTCCACCGCCAGCTTCTATCATCGTCACCGTTGTGGGCTTGCCCTTCCATATGGCTCCAGTTCGCTGTGTGATGCAATTGACTTGCATAGCTCGTTTACGATTTTGTTAAGGTTATCATTTTCTCTTTTGAAATCGCACACATCCATATTTCTAAAAGCTTGTCGAAAACGGGTGAATCTCTTTGCTTTACAATAATAACAAAAATATACAATCTTTCTCGGATCGGGCTATGGCCATACAGCCGCCAGCCAGTCAAAAGTGGAGGTGTGAGGAGCTTTCACATGCTTGTTGTGGCGTCGTAGGGATAGAGCTTTGCTTCCTGAAACCTTGGAGTGTGACTTTTTTTTTTAGTGTGGTTCGGATTCCCCTTCCGGCCTCCTAACCTTACCGAAACCTTGATGGTTCCTCGCCAAAGATCGGGCTCACCTCTTGGATGCTTTGAAAGCATAGCAATGCCCACACTTCTTCGGTGAACACGCTTGCATGGGGTCATCGCTTGGGCATCAAGGATGAAGCCAAGCATTTGATTTGTGCTGGTTTTGTATAGCTTCGGTTGTGCCTTCCCGTTGAATGGGACATCCGTCCCGTAGGGCAGGTGTTTTAGTGAACATGATGATTGCGATTGTGTGCCAATGCGTTCGAATCATCAGTTGTGATGACTTATCACAGCTGTTGTACAGTGTGATAAAAATCTGAACAAACTTTATCATGGTTAATTCAAATTTGGTGCAATTGTTTTAGTTGTGGAGTTTGTCCGGAGCTTATTGCAGCTCTTTTACACACGCAGCGAAAATGCCACCAACTCGTGTCGCTGGAGCCTTTATGTTGTAGTAAATGTTAACATTCTCCTCTATATGTGAGAGATACCTTCCCGAACTGAGGGAGGTGTTTCAGTTTATAGACCCGAGAGCCAAGGGATCGAGGTGAACAGAGGGATGATGAATACAACAGTTTAGTAGGGGTACCTCCCAAGTCAATTTGAATACATCGATAGCCAGCATCTAAAGTTCAAAACATGATGGTCAGGATTGGGAGGTATTAGGATACGAATTAGTGCGTATGGTCCTGCTGGGTCTGTCGTCCGAGCCCCTACATTCTCTCGTCCTCACCGTTGTGAGCTTGTCCTACCGTTAGGGGTGGCTATATCGAAGTGAATGATGACAGAGAGCACCACGCCGCCGTAACCCTGGATGAGACCAAGTAGCGATTCAAGCACGCAAAGTAGATTGATCTACTGCAAATCTCAGTCATTTAGGTTTTTGTTCAAGTTTTTTTTCTAAATTACATCTTCATTTTTTAATAAACTTGTCAAAATTATCTGGAAGATCTCTGTTTAGCAATAGAAAAAAAACCATTTTTCCATGTTCTTGCTATGACCAAGCTGCCTCTCGCCTATGATGGCTGCCGGAGTCAACGGATGGGGCCAAGAGGCGAGCTGGCGAGGGGGAGATGCTGCTCATTGTGACCTCGAAGGGACATGGTTGTGTGTTGTTGTTAAGAAAACCTCGGCTTGTTTGTGGTGTCTGCTCTCCACCAGAGTAAAAATTAATGACGTTGAGAGTGATTTTTAGAGGTTTGAGACAAGTAGACACTTCGTCCCCAATGCTCTTTAATATGGCAAAAATTCAGGACATGGTGTCTTTGGTAGTTTCGTGAAGATACTTTATAATCACTTTTTATGTTAGTGAAATACACGGTTACTTAAAAAAAAATGCCAGAACCAACGAGGCAAATCCGTAACATTATTTGGAGCAGAACATAAGCTCCGCCTTGGCCGCACGGGCACATATTGCATCGATGGCGGTGTGCCATTTGCAAATGCAGAAGCAGTGCGTGCAAAATGTAAGTGTGACCCAAAGTCATATTTTACATGACGACTTTGTACAACCAATTTCTATATTATATCTTATTGTTTTTCTATGAGTACTTAATAGTTAGAGGACAAATCATATAATACGATCAAATCCACTATAATATTGGTGATACTTTAGGATTTATCTAATTTTCATCAAGACTAATATGTGCAAATCATGCTTGAAATTCCCGCCGCAACGCGCGGGGTATTCATCTAGTTCTTTTAAATTGAAGGGATTATATAAGCCCGGTTTTAATTTAATAAAACCACAAACGTAGATACAAGATGCCGACAAACGTCAGATACAAGATGTTGCATGGTCAGCTTACAGGTAACTCGCACAACAAGCAAGAAAATACAACAAGAATCACAGCTTGAAACATGAGGCCTTCGTCCATCTGCACGGTCAGATCTATGGAATAGAAACGTCGTGAAAGTAGGCATGCCACCGGAGACTCGACATGCCTTTGTCAGCTCCCAACTCATCATTGATGTCGTGTCAGCCGCCTCCACCTCCGAAGAAGGACCCTGCCTTCCCGCCCTGAGTCAAAGTGCTCCGTACCGTTGGAAAACAAGGCCACATTGGTTGGAGAGCAAAACGACCAAACGGTCATCAACCGACCACCGTACAATGTCACCACCACATATTAGCACGCCGCCACCAGCTGCCCACCGAAAACCATGCTACTCGTCACCTTCCCGGAGAAGATATCTAGTTCTCCCAGCTCTCAGGGTGCTACCCGTCCTACCGCAAAAATGTCAAATTTAAATGTTTCAAAAAATTATACGAATTTTTTGGATGTTCACAATGTATGTTTGTACAAGCTCCAAAAATTTCAGCTCCAAATTCGAAATAAATATTGAGAAACAAAAAGGACAAATGACACCTTTAGACCAACAAGGCAAGTATCATTATTTAGAGTAGAAGGTCGATCTGTTCAGGAACAACATCGCATGACAGAGAGTACAAAATGGCGCTCATACATGTTCATGTTTGGGCTCGGCAGAACCACCGGAACATGCGTGGAGGCGCGCCTCCTCGGCGGCACGAATCATCTCGTCGAGTAAATCTGTGAGCACGATGTCGTACCCGGGCAGCTTGTCGAACCCCGGGAAGTAGTTGATGTCGATGATGAAGTACTGCCCTCCCCCTCCGACCTTCCTCCCGCAGAACATGTCGAAGTTGAACAGCTGTCGAAGTTAAAAGAACAAACAACAAATCAGAACATAGTTTTCATGCTATTACTTGGTTTCAATTTTAGACTTACGGTGTGACACTTGACTCCTCTCTCTCAATTACAAAAGAGTATGTACGAGGAAAAAATGTCCAAACACTTACTGTTTTTGACACGTTATAGATGATGCCCTCGCATTTGTGAGGGGGCCGTGATAGTTAATGAAATGCCAAATGATGACCACCACTTAAATGAGTTAATGCAGTAACGCAAATATCCTCTCGCACCAAAGGTTTTCAGCATGAATTTCCGGTTGATGAATGAGTTCAATTCATATACACAAATCTGCATCCTACATGTACCATGTCTACCAACCCTGTCACAAAGTCACCAACCAAATGCAGTGGTTCTACAGTCCAGTACAATTAGAAGTCAATGAACTCAGTTTGATAACAAATCACAGAACATATCGCCTTCATATGGCGACTACAACATGATCAAGCTCAGTATAGTTGTAATACAAGATCAAGTCAAGTGCAATTGTTTTGCTAGTCCTATAAAAAAAAAGGAGAATGGACGCCAGATTCCTCGACATTCGAGAGAAGCTTGTTGGCATGGGAGGCATTATCTTACGAGTTACGACGTCGTAGTAGGACTAGACATGGGATGCATCGGAGGTGGAGTTGTGCCAACGCAAAGCTACACCCTTTATCACTAGTCTCGGAGCCACCATCATTCTTCAATCTGGTCTATCCACTTTCGAGAAAACTAGGAGGATCATACACCACAGCGAGCTAGTCCAAATGTGTTTGACGAGGGAGGTTGCTGATTCTAGACATTTGGTCAAACTGGGAACGAAGTAACACTTGGGTGCTCCTACTAAAAATTAGTTTAACATTTCACCCATGGAAAAGTATAGATGTTGAAATGAATTTTGTCGAGCTCTGTCAAACATTCATCATCTTTTGCCTTTTGTCATAAAGAAATTGAGACGCAAACATGATTTCATGAGTCCCAACGGTCTGGTCATGATTACCTACCAGAAATACAATTCCAACCTCAGTCGACTTAGAATTAGTAAAACCGAAAAAAGTTATTATAGTTCAACCAAGAATTAGGAAATTGGGTATTTTTAAATGTACATCTGTCTTTTGGGACAGGATGAGATAGGCAGAGAGCGAAAATGGCGGTAATATTTGGCTCACGATCGATTCCCGCTCCAGAAATGGCCTTCTCAGTGTCAACATCGGTACAATTGCATGGCCAGGAACACTTAATTCAGAACAGAGGTTCACGGAGACACTGAGGTCAAAATCAAAAGAGCAAATATCCTTATTTTGAGTAGAAAATCGATCTGTTCTAGTAGCACTGTAGAACAACATCGCAGCACAGAGAGGGTACAAAATGTTACGCACCCTCTGCCGGCTGGCCGGTCCCGAGGCTGCGTAGCGTAGAGGAAGTAGTCGAAGGACGCAAGGTATGGCACAAGTAGTCTTTATTATCAATTGTGTGTCTCTCTCCATACAATACATGGGGTATATATAAGAGGGAGAGGGGCTAGGGTTGAGGACCAATCTAGGGGAAAACCCCCCACCCAAGAAAGGGTGGGCCCGTACGAGTCACGTACGGGTCGGTTTCCCAACACTCCCCCTTGGTCCGACAACTCGTATTATCTATGTCTCAAAAACTCCGAAAACCCAACGGGAAAAATATGGAGAAAGAGTGCATAGTATATGTATCCTCATGTTGCACGAATTGCCTCATTAAAAACCTTATGTGAGAAACTTCATAAAACTCACTAAAGGGAAAAAGAGTACAACTCACTTAACTTTCAAGTCAAGTACTCAATCATCGGGATCGAGATTTCAGCGATGAGTTTGTGAAGATTCTCCCCCTGAACCTTGCATCTCCCTAAGTCTCATCATACCCATTTCACGAACACATCTCTCAAAGGAAGATGCTGGTAATGATTTAGTGAACAAATCAGCAAGATTTTCACACGACTTAGTATGCAAGATTCTCACTTCGTTCGACTTTTGCAATTCATGTGCATAGAAGAATTTGGGGTCGATATGTTTTGTGAGATTGCTCTTCACATAACCCGTCTGGACTTGTGCAACACAAGCGGCATTATCCTCATAGATAATAGTTGGGGTTTGGATGGTGTTCAGCCCACATGTCAGCTGGATGTGGCCGATCATCCGTCGAAGCCATACACACTCTCGTGATGCTTCATACAGTGCTATGATTTCCGAGTGGTTCGTCGAGGTTGTTACCAAAGTTTGCTTAGACGATTTCCAGGAAACTGCGGTTCCACCACAAAGGAAAACATATCCAGTCTGAGACTTGCCAGTGTGCGGGTCTGACAAGTACCCAGCATCAGCATATCCAACAAGTGAAAGGTCTTGATTCCTCCGGTAAAACAAGCCAAGATCTTTGGTCCCTTGGAGGTATCGGAAGACGTCCTTGATGCCTTTCCAATGCCTATTGGTAGGCTCAGAGCTGTACCTAGCAAGCAAATTGACGGCGAACGCGATGTCCGGCCGTGTACAATTCGCGAGGTACATGAGTGCGCCAATTGCACTTAGGTAGGGGAATTCTGGTCCCAGAACTTCTTCCCCCTCTTCCTTAGGCCTGAACGGGTCCTTGTCCCGCTGCAAAGATCTCCCAATCATGGGGGTCTTGGAAGGATATGCCTTATCAAATCCAAATCTTTCTAACACCTTCTGGGTGTAGGTAGACTGGTGCATTAAGATCCCAGCAGGGGAATGCTCAAGTTGCAGACCTAGACAGAACTTGGTTTTGCCTAAGTCCTTCATCTCGAATTCCGACATCAGGTAGGAACTCGCTTCCTCAATATCCTCAGGTGTACCGATTATGTTCAAATCATCCACATACACCGAGATAATACAGAAACCATCTTGTGATCTCCGTATAAAAACACATGGGCAAGCTTCATTGCTCGTGTAGCCCTTCTGATGAAGGAAATCGCTTAAACGATTATACCACATCCTACCCGACTGTTTGAGTCCATACAGTGACTTCTTAAGCTGAACACTGTATAAACTTCTATTTGCTCTACCTTGGTTCGGAACAGGTATACCTTCGGGTACCTTCATGTATATGTCTGAATCCAAGTTACCATAAAGGTAAGCGGTGACAACATCCATAAGTTTCATGTTCAAGTCCAAGTTTACTGCCATTGAGATCAAGTATCTAAAGGTAATTCCATCCATGACAGGTGAGTAAGTTTCCTCAAAATCGACACCTGGTCGCTGAGAGAAACCTTGAGCAACGAGCCTTGCTTTGTACCGTACTACCTCGTTATTTTCGTTTCTCTTTCGAACAAAAACCCACTTGTGGCCAACAGGGCGTATGTGGGAAGGAGTTAGACAAACAGGTCCGAACACCTCTCTTTTGTTAAGAGATACTAACTCGGCAGTTATCGCCTTCTGCCAATCTTTCCAATCCGACCTCTTCTTACAATCAGCAAGCGTGTTAGGCTCGGGGTCAGGATCTATGATTGAGGCAATTTTAATGGCAAAATATATGTCGACATTTGCCATGGCTCGATTAATTGACTCACCAGAATTAACATAGTTAATGGCCATTTCGTCATGGGGTGCATCAGGCACATTTCCTTCCTCCACCGGATTTCCCAATCCAGGAGCAAGGTCCTTTAGCTTTCCCGCTCCAATGTGTGCGCGCACATCTTCGCTGGGTATTTCCGATATAGGAAAATTCAAGTCCGGAATTTCGTGCACTGAAACTTCCGTGCTTGTGCCAGGTCTCGACTGGCTCCCCTCTTGAGGGGAAGGCTGTGATAAATCTCTCTTGTCCTTTTTCTTCGGGCGTCCCCGAGTACTTGGGATTTGAGAAACCGGATTCCGCGTCCTTTTAGGCCTAAGGGCGGGAGCGGGTATACCCTTATCTTTCTTTGGTATTTCAACCCTTTCCGGTGCATTGCGTGCAGGCACATGCGACTTTGTCACAGTCTTTAGATCACTGAAATGATCAGGCAGTTGATTCGCTAGGGAATGCAAATCTATTATCTTTTGGACTTCTCTATTTGACTCAGCAGTGCGCGGGTCATGAGCGTGGATCCCCGTGGCTTGCCACGTGATTTCTCGACTTTCATCATCAAGGGATTGATTATCTCCCCCTAAAGTCGGGAAAAGATCCTCGTCAAAAATGCAATCAGCGAAACGGGCCGTATGACAGTCACCTGTCGCGGGGTCCAGAAACCTGATTATGGACACAGTCTCATAACCAACGTATATCCCCGACTTACGGAGCGGTCCCATCGCTGATCGCTGAGGGGGTGGTATTGGTACATATACCTGGCAACCGAACCTACGAAGGTGGGAAATTTTCGGTGCCGACCCTTGCGCAAGCTGCATAGGAGAGTGGATGTTGTAGGCCGATGGTCGAAAGTTGATGAGGTTGGCCGCGTGTAACACTGCGTGACCCCAACATGTAGTTGGTAAGTTACAACCCTGAAGGAGCGGTCTGGCAATGAATTTAATTCTTTTAATCAATGCCTCCGCAAGTCCATTTTGTGTGTGGACGTGCGGTACAGAGTGCTCAAGTTTGATTCCCGTTGCCATGCAATAATCATCGAACGCCTTGGAAGTAAATTCACCGGCATTGTCCATTCGAATAGACTTGATACGATAATCAGGGAATTTATTCCTCATTTGTATGATCTGTGAGATCAACTTTGCAAAAGCATGGTTCCTCGTAGACAGCAGGCTAACATTGGACCATTTAGAGGAAGCATCGATGAGCACCATGAAGTACCTAAACGGCCCCGAGAGGGGCTGAATAGGACCGCATATGTCCCCTTGGATACGCTCCAAGAACGCGGGGATTTCATCCTTCACCTTTAGGGGGGATGGTCTAATGATTAATTTCCCCGTAGCGCATGCGGAGCACACGAAATCATCAGGATTCGGGAAATTTTTGACATTAACAGTATGACCATTCGAGTTGTTAATTATATTCCTCATCATTCTAAGACCGGGATGGCCTAACCGATCATGCCATAGGCTGAAAAGTTCGAGCTTCTAAAAACAGTTTTAAGGGTAGTGTACACAGGCGGTGCTACAATCTTGGTGTAGTACAACCCTGTAGCGAATGAAGGAAGCCTTTCGACAACATGTTTACCATTTTCGTCGTGCTTTGTGATGAGTAGGTATTCCTTACCATTGACATCATCATGGGTCTCAATATGGAAACCGTTGACACGAATATCTTTGAAACTTAAGAGAGTACGAGTCGATTCTGGGTACAACAATGCGTCATTGATGACCAAAGTTGTTCCCATGGGGAGTACGATAGTTGCTCGTCCGGAGCCAACTACATGCGGACCGCATCCGGCGATCGTCGTAATATTCCCCTCAATTTTAGTAATGGACTCAAAGTACTTTGTTTCTCTCAAGATGGTATTAGTGGTGCCGCTATCGGCAAGGCACGTTTCCTCCATTCGGGCGCCACACGTGTTCTAAAATATAGCGTCTAATTAATAAAAATGAAGCGAGGAAGAAGCTACATTAATACATAAACGCACAAATATTTCAGAACATAACACAATAATCTCTATTAAATGATGGAATAAATGATGAAAACAAATTCATCCAATCGCCGATGAACTAATAAATGTTGGTGAAACAAATATTATTTGCTCTCATAGAGCTTACAACCAAATTGAAATAAGTGTATCAAATTTATTGCCATAAGGGAATCATGAAATAAACGAGGGGAATTTAGGTGGACTCCGCAAAGTATCCATCCACCTCAGCCCTAATCTCGAGCTCACTCATCTTCTCTTCATTAGCGAGCATCGCCGCGGCAGAGTCGATGTCCAGCTGTGGCGGTGGAGGGGGCACGGTGTGCGCAACCTCCATGGACACGCTGGCGTTCGTGGGAACCGCCACATGTGCCTCCACAGGCGCCTCGCTCTGCGCCACCATGGGCGCGGCGGTGGGCGTGGGGATCATCATTGGCCCCGATGCGGGTGCCGGTGGTGCCTCCACCTGGACAAGGTGCGTCTCGCGCGCCTTCTTGGCCTTGTACGCGTCCACGACGTGCTTTGGGGCACGACACTGCCTTGAGAAATGGGTCTTGGAGCCGCAACGGAAGCAATCCTGGGGCCTTGCCTCCCCCTGACCCGCCTGATGTTGCTTGGCCGGGTGGGGAGGGTTAGGTCCCTTCTTGCCTTTCTTGCCACGCTTCTTGAACTTGGGCTGGCGCACCTTGTAGGCGCCGGCATAAACTTCCTGACGTGGACCCCCTCCGAGAGGCTGCGAGTTGAAGTTCTTTTTGAGAACCTCATCCTGCGCCTCAGCCACCTGGAGGGCGTCGATAAGCAGAGCATACTGCGTGAAGTTCTCCTGGCGGTAGTTCCGCGCACTCTGGAGAGCTGATGGATGGAAGGTGGAGAGAGTCTTCTCAATCTTCTGACTCTCCGTGGTTTTGGTGCCACAGAGATCAAGTTGAGTACATATCAGGTGTAAAGCTGAGTTGTATTCTCCCACCGTCTTGAAGTCCGCAAACCTCAGACGCATCCAATCCGCCTCCGCCCGCGGCTTAATGGTGTACTTCAGCCTAGCAAACCGTGCCTCGAGGGCGGTCCACAGGGCTGAAGCACTCCGTTCTGCCATGTACTCGTGTTTCAGCGTAGTACACATGTGATGGCGGAGGAAATGCAGTGCTTGGGCGTTTTCCGCCGGAGTGGTTTTGCTGGGGGCCGTCTGGGTCCCCGCATCCAATGCTCCCTTAAGCTTCCGGCCCTCAAGGACGAGTTCAACGTCCGAGGCCCATGTCAAGTAGTTCAGCCCGTTCTGAGCCAACTCCTCAAACTCCCGGTTCATGATTCCGGCCATCTGCGATTTATGCAAAAAGAGTATCAGATTACAGCAGGTAATCGATTGCATAAAGCGATGTTGATACAAAAATTCAATAAGACGGCGTTCCAAAATTTAAAAGGACATGCTTAAAATTGCTCTACTAAGTATTAAAAAAAATTAATTACTGTAGTAAAACATGATATAAAAGCATGTACATAGAGAAATTATGCTAAGCGTAATCATAACGTGAAAAATGGCTCTAAAAATGATTTTCCGTAATATACAAATTCAGCAAAAACAGACTATTCCAGGAATTTACAGATAATTTATTCAACAGGAATAAAAATATACAGAAAACTGGAAAAGTATACAGATGCTAAAAATGTAAATTTTCGCACAGACACGTATTCGGTCCGGCCCGTAACGGCAGCAGGCCGAAAACTGGGCCGAATAACCAGGCCAAAACCCACCGCTAGCCCAACCTGCCCGCTGTAAATTATTTTTCTGTTTTCAGGCTGCACATTAATGGGCCTAAAACAGCCCATCCGGTAGCGAGCTGGCCCAGCATGGCCGATCCTGGCCGATCGATCCGATCGATCGATCGTGCTAGCCATGCTAGCATGGCCGTTCGGCCGGCGGCGGCCGCCGCAGCTGGCGAGGCCGGCGATCGTGGCCAGCAGGGCCTCGCGCGTTTATGCGCGGCCGAGGCTGGTGAGCACGGGTCAGCGGGGCGGCGAGCACGGCAGCGGTCGGGGCGGCGGCCAGTAGGGCTCGCAGCGACCGACTTGCGACGAGCGCGTCGTAAGTGCGACGACGGCGCCACGTAGTGCGAGGCTCGGTGTGTTGCGTGGCGGCTTGCCGACCTATGAACACAACGAGCGGCTCTACATTGGGCAGCCGCCGGGCGGAAGTGCGACGACGGCGCCACGTAGTGCCAGGCTCGGTGCGTTGCGTGGCGGCTTGCCGACCTATGCAACACACGACGAGCGGCTCTACATTGGGCAGCCGACGGCGTCCTTTACACTGGCGCATCTAATGTCAATTTTCTTCGTCGTGTTCATCCGGAACCGTGACGGCGCGTTGCACAGCTGGTGCGCCGCGGCGGTACCGTGATCATCCGGATCACGTCCGTACCGACTCCCTACAGTGCCGTCATCAAATCCCCCTTGAATCCGAGAGTATCGACATTGGTCGGCGACGTATTCGTCAGCTCGACTCTCGGGAGGGAAATCGACACCGTAGGTAACATCTAAAGATTACGAGAGACGCAAAAACGGAAAAGAAAAGGCGATGCGAATCCATTTTTGCGATCAGATTGTGGTTATACCTTCGCGATCGGTGCAGGGAGCCTGCTTGAGGAAGGCTCGACGACAGCTCGGCGGAGAGCTTCGTGCTGATAACGTGTTACGCACCCTCTGCCGGCTGGCCGGTCCCGAGGCTGCGTAGCGTAGAGGAAGTAGTCGAAGGACGCAAGGTATGGCACAAGTAGTCTTTATTATCAATTGTGTGTCTCTCTCCATACAATACATGGGGTATATATAAGAGGGAGAGGGGCTAGGGTTGAGGACCAATCTAGGGGAAAACCCCCCACCCAAGAAAGGGTGGGCCCGTACGAGTCATGTACGGGTCGGTTTCCCAACACAAAAGGCCCCAATACAAATGCTCAGAGAAGCTTGGCCTCGCCAGAACCACCGGAACATGTGTCTGATCGGCGCGTCTCCTCGGCGGCACGAATCATCTCGTGGAAGAAATCGGTGAGCGCGATGTCGTACCCGGGCAGCTTGTCGAACCCCGGGAAGTACTTGATGTCGACGATGAAGTACTGCGCTTCTTTCTCTCCGGCCTTCCTCCCGCGGAACATGTCGAAGTTGATCAGGTGCAGCCCCAGCGCTCGCCGGAGCCCGCGCGCGACCTCGTCGACGAAATCAGGCGGCGGCATCTCGGCGTCGTCGCCGACGTCGTCCTCCGTGTCGGTGTGGACCGTCGTTTGGCTGGACACGTTGGCGAAGGGCACCACGGCGACGGCGTCGAGGTCCAGGAGCCGCTCGGCCGGCACGTCCGGCAAGCTGCGGCGGCGCACGCAGGTGGCGTGGCCGCCGATCACGTACACCTTGAAGAGCACGCCGCCGTGGTTGACGAACTCCTGGAGCACGAGCGGCGGGCGGAGGCCGGCGAGGCCGTCCGGGCGGTACACGAGGGACATGGCGTGGGAGCTGACGCTGCCGTCCACGCCGAGCGGCTTGGCGATGAGCGGGAACCGGAGCGCGGCGAGCAGATCTGGATCGGCGAGATCCGCGGCCTCGTTGACGGCGACCTGGAGGGGGACGCCGAGGGAGCCCACGCTCGCGGTGGCGTTGACCTCGGAGACGACGTCGAGCATGGAGAAGCGGTCGAGGAGGCGGCCGATGGCGGCGGGCGGGTCGACGACGGGGACGGAGGGGTGGAGCGCGGAGAAGGCCTCCAGCTGCTTGTTCCAGGGCTCGTCGTAGAGCCTGTGGATGAGGAGGTGGAAGGGGCCCTGGTCGGCGAGGGGGCGGGAGGTGTCGACGGCGACCAGGCGCATCCCGCGCTCGGCTGCCAGGGCAATGAGGGACGGCGGCATGACGGTGGCCAGCTTCTTGGGCGGCAGCGCGTAGCCGATGGTGTAGGTGGGAGGAGGCGGTGGTGCCGGCGACTGCTCCTCGGCCGCCATGCCCATGACCATGAGCGAGTTTCTCTCTTCTCTGCTCCGCTCCCACTCAGGATGATTGACGAGTGACCTCTGTGCGTGGGTGTATTAGGTAGTCCGTCTCCTTGAATTTATACCCGTGGCAGGTAGAAGAAGCATATTCTGCCAACAAATCTCCCTCCGCTCATAGATTTCTCTCTTCCATCTTTGAGATGAGATTTCCCTTTCTTTAGTAGGAGTACTACCGAGAACACAACTCTGTTATTCGCCCCAAACAAAGAAGAACCCAATTCTGTTCATACAGAGGATGCAGCGCATGAGAATCGCGCATCTTCTGGCTAGTCGGCAGAGGAGAAAGATGGAGTAGGATGGGCATCGAGCGGCTTCGTGTTGGCCACGTTTGGCTACAAAAGCATAATCATCAAGCCTTACAAAACATTGAACATCTAATGAGGAAAAGCACTCTCCAAACATATAAAGTGGAGTAGATAACGACATATTTCCTCTATAACTAAATATAAAACGTTTTACTAGCTAAATTTAAGGTCGTTGGCTGGGGAGTTTGTCGAGCTTTCGTTCCATAGCCAAGATCCATTCTTCTCGCATCTGTTTCAACTTTCAGGTACTCCCTCCGTCCGGAAAATAATGTCATTGAAATGGGTGTATCTAGCACTAAAATATGTCTAGATACATCCATTTTTTTACATCTTTTCCGGACGGAGAGAGTATAGTAATCAAACCGTCTCTCACGCAAACGTGCCGGGCTTGAGCTTGCCGTACAGCAGCGTACCCATTTTCTCGTGCTTCTTCATCGATGTTTACTCCTTCCAATGAACAAGGAGTTCAACTATACGTGTTGAGGCTCTGCTAGACCAAACTTTCTTCACCTCTAGTAAGAAGGCCCATCTTCACTGAACACATCAACTGTGTCACAAAAAAAATAGAGCAACCTTAAATTAAATAAGTAATGAAATGTCAAATGACGACCAAGACTTATATGAGCTAATGTGGTAACGCAATACCCTTTTCCTCCAAAGGTTTCAGCATGAATATCAGGTCGATGAATGAGTTCCATTTATACAAAGAAATCTGCATCCCAGAGGTAAATTGTATCAACCCTGTCACAAAGTCACCAACCAAATGTAGTGGTTGTACACTCCTGTACAATTCGAAGTCAATGAACTCAGTTTAAAAACAAATCAAGGAACATGCGGCCTTCATATAGCGATTACAGCATGATCAAGCTCAGTATAGTTGTAGTACAACATCTAGTCAAGTACATCTTCATTGCTAGTCCTATAAAAAAGGGGAATGGACGCCAACTTCCTCGACATTTCAGAGAAGCTTGCTAGCCTGAAGAATATTTAGCCGCCATTATCTTTTGGTGCCGTAGTAGGACTAGGCATGGGAGGCATTCAGAGATGGAGCTGAGCTAACTCGAAGCCACACTCTTATCATTCTAGTATCGGAGCCCAGATCCTTTATCGCTCTAGTCTATCCGTTTTCGAGAAAACTAGAAGAATCAAACATAATCGTACTTGTTTTGTCGAAACTGGGAGCGTACTTTCCCTCCGAAGCTTCACACCGGTGATAAAAGGGAAAAAAGTTCGAACAGATGAAACGGCCGGATACATGCGCCTATAGATAATGTGTTCAGAGCCGCAGATTTGAAGCGTAAACGTTTTTTTAGATGGAATGTGCATTCCATTAAACTAATGACAAAAGCTACTAATCCGCTTGAGATGTCGACACTTACATGTAGCCAAGACAAATAGACAATAAACAAGCGCTTCTCCACCGTCTATACATAGAGTTGATCCCAACAAGTTCACCAACCAAACGCAGTAGTTGTATAGTTCAGTAAAACTCAAAATCAACGGACATGTAGCCTTCTTATGGCGTTACGACATGATCAAGCTCAATATGGATGTCGTACAAGATCAAGTCACTTACAGTTCCATAGCTCTTGCTATTTAGTTCCATCTCTCTTGCTATAAATAGGGAGAAGTAACTCGTGTCTAGATATTTCAGAGAATTTGGCTGATCTGAAGTTCATTTTACCACCTTGGGTGCCGGTAGCGGGACTAGAATGGGAGGCATCCGAGAAGAGTGCAAGGTGTATTCTGTGCGAACTCAGCCTTACACTCTTAGTCCTTCGGCTCTCCAAGCAACAATCTTTATCATTTTTATGGTTCAACTTCAGAGAAACCTAGATGTAGGAAGTAGAGAAGGCTTCCGATAACATGTGTCAAATCTTTGTCATTCCCCATATGTGTTTACTACGGGAATTTTTTTTGGGCTCTGCCAAACATGTACTGGTTATCTTCAATTGTTTTTATAAAAAAATATATAGAAACCCAAGCATGATTTCATGACTCCACAGTCTGATCACTAGTTAAAAATCCAAAAGTGGCAAAGATTACATGCCAGACGCCCCCAAATGTACAACATTTGGGGCAATGGAGTGGTTATCTCAAGAGTTTTCTACAACTAAAGGAAGGATGATTAATTTTCACTTGGACATAATTTTTGTTTGCATACCCAGCAAATTAGTCCAATACAGCGTGACCTAGAAGCTACTTTTCAACCAGTATTTTCAATACTTTTACAATTGAAGATTTACATATGAATTTAGAAGAACAATACTGGCGCAATTTCATTTCAATACAGATCCCAATTGCGCCCAATAACCATGGCAATATACCCTAGCAGACTTCAGGGCTGCAGCAAATGATGAACTGGTATTACCAAAACAAAGCATCATATACCAAACACTGGCTACAACTTCATAAGTTTTACAACCTTTTGTAGCAATTACAAGGTAGAAACAAAAATGCAGCGTAACACATTCCAGTCTTATACAATTAAGCTAGGATTAAACATAAAAAAACATTACTACTGCTCAGACACAAGAATTCTTCATGTCCAGCATACTTATTCCTGAAAATTATGTGGAGAATAATTCTTTAAATGAAAATTGAAGTGTAACAGTGAGTTATTTCCATAGCTGCAGATGCTTACCCTTTGTCTATGTGTACAGGCACCAATTGACCTAAGATCCCTCAGTAGAAACCGGCAGACATCGGCATGCCATCGAAAGCCCAAAGGTTCATGTTGCCGACCATGTCATGAGATCCATCACAGCTTGGAATGTTGTCAACTGACTCATAATAACCACCATCCATCAGGAACTTCATGTATGCTTCCAAGTCGGCAAGATCAACATTAGCATTACCCATCACAGGAGGGTACTGCTGCATTAGTGGCATTGTTCTGAAGGAATGAACGGATGCAAGACGACGCAAGTTGCAACGCAAGGGAGGAGACTTGGTTGCAAAGATGCGGTTATTCATCCATTCCCATGATACATCGATAGTTGTTCATTCCAGAGAGTTTCTCGCATAACTACCTAGAACAAATACCATTGATCAAGACGTACAGAGTGTGTATTCAAAGGACTTAAAACGAGGACTTCAAAACTATAATAATGAAGCACGTACAAGTTGGTGCAGAAATGATTTTACTGGCATCAAATTCACGGTTTATCTCCTCATCGAGCAACATGTAACAGATCACACAAACTGCTGTAAATTATATGTATATATATAGTATGCAAACAGAAATACATATAAGGAAGCTGGCTCCCTTTTTGTCAGGCACGACGGCCAAACATGACCATTCTCCTTAATAAACTGGAGTATATTTACATAAGAGAAACAAACCGGCCGACGCCATGGAAGTTTTTATTGGGCAATAAAAATCCAAGCCGATCTGTTGCGGCTACGGGCGGTGCTCCAGGGTGCAAATGACTGAGCGGCAATTGATGGGTATATCCTCACCCTTCGGAATGGAGCAGCAGTCCACGGCGAATCCAACTTGCGAGGCCGCCGTTTGATCGCCGTTAGCCGCGGTTAGACAATCTTGGCCACCGTTGGTGACGCAGTCCTCCGTCTTGCCCTTGACGGAGAAGGCCGCCACCAAGAGCAGCAGCAGCAACACGGCGGTAGCCATCGCCGGCTTCATCATCGCCATCGATCCGTGCAAGCTAAGCAATTCCAGCTAGCTAGTGTGTGTGTGTTGTGTGATCTCCTTGCTCGCTCGAGTTGGTGCCCTTTTATAGGCTCAAGTTTCCTGGAACAACTTTGCTACTTAGTTGTCAGGCCGAATTAATATACATAAACGAATCAAACGCAAATAGTACTAGCTAGTACTCCCTCCGTTTCTAAATATAAGATGTTTTAAACTTTGTCCACATACACATGTACACAAATGTCTTTTCTAGAAATGGGGCACCCGGTCTCTGCATCAAAATGATACATATAGCCATTTTATTAATATATACACAAATATATCTAGACACATTTCATGTGTATGTTCACTCATTCGTGTATATATCTAAACAACATGTGTAACATCTAAAACATTTTACAATTAGGAATAGGGGAGTGATCGATTCTGCAAGTGGCCACATCGAAATATAAATATGAACTAGTATATTTTATGGTATTTCTCCACCCGACAGTCCGACTTGATGGATCGAATCAGCATCAGGATATATTTGAACACGATCGTGCGTGAGGCTTAGTTAGTTGAGTTGCACGTCGTGTACTATTTGCAGTATCCGATGGTCTGCGAACGTGAAGTGCTCACCTGCAGGCTGAGATCGTGCAAAGCGTGATTGATCGACCATGTGCGCCGATCCATCAAGTGAGAATATCAAATTCTTTGCAAACTAAGCTACTAGCACATTCACCGTTCAAACATTAAGACATAAGCTTTGGTACGAGTATTAAACTAACCCAAACCAAATAGATCGAGTCCATAAACTGCCATCACTATTTCATATCAGGCAATTTAAAACCCCTCCCCGCCTACCCTTGAGGATACTTGGGGCTCCGGTGGTCACTTGTCTGGCTTGGTGGGTTGGCTTGCTCGAAGGCGGCGGTTGGGTGTAAGTCATCCTACCGCGCACTCGACGGGCTCCGGTGGGTCGTTGAGCATGTCAATTGTCGCAAAGAACAACATGAAGAATCTAAGATTTGTGAGTGCCAGTTCTGAGGCCCATGCAGCAACCGACCCGAATCATGTGCTACTATTGGAGCTACGAAATAAGATCATAAAATAAAATCATGAGAATGGGTGTGCAACCGTATCTCGAGGCGTCACGGAAAAAGAAAGTGGCTTGTGTGCTGTCGAAGGCGCTTTCTTCTCTTCCAATCGAGATGTGGGAGCTTGTCGAGGAGAATGAGTGTGTAACCGTACCTCGAGGATTTTTTCTCTTCATTGGCATCAACAACATATAGCTTTTTGGTGTACACCATTTTCAGTAAGAAGTTTTACTCTCGCTGTTACATATTTGTTCTTCTATTGTGGACAAAGCATGAATGTTTTGGGTGTCATTTGAGAAACTTTGATCTGTACCATGTTTGCGTGTCGGCACATATATTCTTATTTCTTTCCTCGTCAACTTTTTGGATGTGAAAATCAGTTTTCAGATGTATATCTTTTCGGTCTTGGTGCAAAGTCAAGTAGTATGCAGGCGCATTTTGAGAACATTTGGAAGGCAAAGTTACCGCTTAACAGTAAATCATCTCTTGGCAGCTGATTTTGGATAGGTTACCTTCGGGAACTCAACTTGCGACGAGAAACGGACCTTCAAATGGAAATTGTGCTCTATGTGGGACGGCGGAGGATGCCACACACATTTTCTTTAGCTGCTCCTTAGCAAAATTCGTTTGGCACATGCTGCGCCAATTGCTAGGGTGCAATTGGTGCCTGGACAATTTTGCACAATTCTTTGCCATCATCTCCCCGTTAGCTAAGATCCATCAGAGGCTGGCGTGGTCTCTTTTTATAGTATAATCTTGGGCTTTGTAGCAAGAACGCAAAGTGATTAAGCACCCGGCTGATGTTATTTTCAAAACTTTGATTTACCTACAGCTGTGGTCCCTCACTGCCAAGAAGAAAGACGTGCCAAAGCTCGAAGGGACGGTGGAAGAGCTAAGACGGTTGTATACCACAAATCACCCTCGCCCTGGTGTTGGACCATTGCTCTTTGGTCACCGTCTTAGGGATGATTATCTTGTCGATCAGTCCCCCTAGTTTTCTTTATGTTTCTTATGGCTAAGCTGTACGCCGTAGCATGTGTCATGACTATGTGTGGAACTTGTGGGGCCTTATTGATTTCAGGTTGGACATTCATGCCTTTTATCTTAAAAACATACTAATTACCAAAGCTACTACTCAGCCTGAGATGTACACTTCCATGTTAGCCGACACAACAAACAAGCGCTTCTCCAGCGCCTATATATACAAAGAGTTGATCTCAACAAGTTCACCAACCAAACGCAGTGGTTGTACTGTTTGAATGCACATGTGGCTTTCATATGGCGACATGATAAAATTTTGTATGGCTGTCGTATAAGATCAAGTCATGTACAGTTCCATTGCTCTTGCTATAAATAGGAAGAAGTAATGCAAAGTGTGCCTCGATATTTCGGAGAAGCTGGCTGATCTGAAATTCATTTCGCCACCTTCGGTTCCGGTAGTGGGACTAGACATGGGAGGCATCGGAGAATGGAGGCATGCAAGATGACATCACAGAAGATCTTTAATCAGAATCGTTGTTGCTTCTTAACTTTGTAGTCCGCCGATATATAAGGCTTGATTTCAAGGTGGGACAAGTATCAGATAAAAATCGTCGGACATGTACCAACGTTCGTCTTTAATAACACGTTTGAAATCTTCATAATTCCCCATTATATTTGCACACCACATTGAACACGTACATATGTGATTTGTCTTGGAAATTTCTTCAATCTCTGTCAAACATGTAGTTATCTTCATTTATTTTTATTATAAATAAACATAAATCCAAGCATGATTTCATGACTCTCTACAGTTTACTCACTAGCTAAAAATCCAAAAGTGGCCATGATTACCTGTCACAAGCCACATTTGGGGCATGTCTGACAATGGAGAAGTAATTATCTCAAGAGTTTGCTACAACTGAAGGATAATTAATTTTCACTGACGAGTTATGTTTGCATACCCAGCAGATCAAGTACAACCTTATGTGAGGAGGTACGAATTTTCACTGACGAGTTGTGTTTGCATACCTCTCTACAATTTTCACTCACTGGTTTAAAATTCAGTTTTTCGAAAAGCTATACAATTGAGAAGGTACGAATTGAGAAAATTATGTGAGGATCTTGCATTTAACAGCAGCCTTGTTCTGACCAGAAAATTCGTGTATAGCAAATTGACATGATACAAGTATTAGGAAGGAGCATGTTGGTCTGGTAACATACTAATTATCAGCTTGAAATGTCGACACTTCCACGTTAGCCGACACAGCACACACGCGCTTCTTCACCGACTATATATACAAAGAGTCGATCTCAACAAGTTCACCAACCAAAATACAGTGGTTGTACAGTTCAGTACAATTCCAAATCAACGAACATGTGGCCTTCATATGGCGAGTACAACAGGACCAAGCTCTGTATGGCCGTCGTACAAGATCAATTCATGTACAGTTCCATTGCTCTTGCTATAAATAGAGATGTGTAATGCAAAGTGCCTCGATATTTTAGAGAAGCTGACTGAGAAGTTCATTTCGGCACCCAAAGTTCATTTTGCCACCTTGGGTGCCGGTTGTGGGATTAGACATGGGAGGCATCAGAGAGTGGAGGCATGCAAACTCGGTCTCACGTTCTAAGTCGTTCGGCTCTCGAAGCCACAATTTTTATCATTTCGGTCTTTCAACTTCGCGAAAACCTAGATGAAGACACCATAGAAGATCTTTAATCGGAATTGTTGTTTGCACAACTTTTCCAATCCGATGTCTGTCAGAACTATCCCGTGCGCCTTGAGATGATCCAACAATCACAATACAAATGACTTGACTTCAACGTTGGACAAGTATCGGCTTGATTTCGAGCTCTGGCAAACTTGTAGTTATCTTTATTAGTTATTTTTATTATAAATAAGGACAAGTAATGCAAAGTGCCTCGATATTTCAGAGAAGCTGGCTGATCTGAAATTCATTTTGCCACCTTCGGTGCTGGTAGTGGGACTAGACATGGGAGGCATCGGAGAATGGAGGCATGCAAACACAGTCTCAAGTTTTTAATCATCCGGCTTTTTTTTTATAAAGCGATTTTATTACTTAAAGAGTCTTAAGTATTACACCCGGTCTCTGCATAACTAAGATGCACACATGCAGCCCCAACAAGTTCACAACTCTGTAACAAGTAAAAAAGGTGAATTACATATCACAATGAGAAATTATAGAGACGCCTAAGGTGGTGGAGGTCCAATCCGTCGACTATGCTGCCATCCATGTTGAGAGAAGAACTCTCTCGCTACAGCCTCCAAACGCGAAGAAACCTCCAAAAACAGGTCGCGGTGCTGAACACGCTGCAGGGCTGACCATGATCGGAGTGTAGCTGTGCACCGGTAGATAACCTGCATAACAGAGACATCTTTATCATTAAAAATCTTGTCATTTCTACATAGCCATAGCGACCAAATAACGGCAATCGCTCCCACCCTAATTAGAAGTTTAAACCTACGATCCACGCCATTCAGCCAATTGCCGAAAATATTCGCAACGCTACTTGGGAGAAATAAGGAAGAACCTATCTGGATGGCTGACCATATAGACCTAGCAAAATCGCACTGGAAGAATAAATGTTTAATAGTCTCGTCATGATGACAAAAGACACATTTTTTACTTCCGTGCCAATTGCGCTTGGCAAGGTTATCTTTTGTAAGAATTACCCCACGACAAAGGTACCACGCAAACACCTTAGTTTTAAGCTGTATCTTCATCTTCCAAATTTTCTTGTTATTATCGAATGGAACCTCCGGATGAATTAACGCATTGTACATGGATTCAACCGAGAATGTACCATTCTTGGTGAGATTCCATTGAAATTTATCTGAGCCCTGTGTCAACTGGACAGAGTCTAGTCTTAGAAGCAAAGCATCCCAAGATGCTTGCCTATGACCAAATAAACTTCTTCTGAACGAGACGTTTGATGGGGAAGTTCCCATCACCTTCGCGAGTGTATCGCCTTTGTATCGCACAATATTATACAATGCTGGATATTGTTCTCGGAGCGAGGTTTGACCCAACCATTTATCCTCCCAGAATCTAATTTCCGATCCATCCCTAATGGAGAAAGACCCATGTGGGAAGAAAAACTTCTTCGTAGCCATGAAACCAGCCCAAAAGTGTGAATCCCCTGGTTTCCACGAAACCTGAGATAACGCTTGAGAGCCCACATATTTTCTCCTAAGAAGGGTTTGCCAAACCCCATCTTCAGCTAGAAGTTTGAAGATCCATTTACCAAGCAAGGCTCTATTCTTGACCTCAAGGTTATGAATACCGAGACCTCCTTGGTCTTTAGGACGGCAAACCACACTCCACTTAGTCAATCGATATTTCTTTTTTTTCACTATCACCTTGCCAAAAGAATCTTGATCGGAAATAATCCAATCGTTTTAAAACTCCTTTGGGGAGTTGGAAGAAAGAAATCATATACAGTACCATATTAGTTAGTACCAAATTTATGAGAACCAATCTTCTACCCAAGGATAATAGTTTGCCTTTCCAGCTATTTAAACGAATTTGAAGTCTCTCCTCCACCCGTTTCCATTCAGCATTCGTTAGCCTCCGATAATGGATCGGAATGACCAATTAGTTGATAGGAAACTGGCCTAGCCCGCAGCCGAATAATTCAGCGTACAACAGGGCCTCTTGTTGAGCCTCGCCAAAACAAAACAATTCACTTTTATGGAAGTTTATCTTCAGACCCGATAATTGCTCGAACGCCGACAAAATTAACTTTAGGTTTCGAGTTTTTTCGATGTCATGCTCCATAAACAGAATTGTGTCATCGGCATATTGAAGAATAGATAAACCACCATCAACCAGATGCGGTATCACAGCTTCAATTTGGCCCTCAGACTTAGCGCGATCAATCATGATGGCGAGCATGTCAGCCACTATATTAAATAGTATTGGCGATAGCGGCCCTGTCGAAGCCCTTTTTTGTCTGGAAGTATTTACCAACGTCATTATTGACTTTAATGGCAACACTTCTTCCCGAAACAAAGCTATGGATCAACGTCTGCCACTCAGTGGAAAAACCTTTCATTTCGAGGGTCTACTGAAGGAAAGACCATTTCACTTTATCATAAGCTTTCTCAAAATCAATTTTCAAAATTACCCCATTCAGTTTTTTCTGATGCAGTTCGTGAACCGTTTCATGTTGGATTGCCACCCCATCTAGGATGTTTCGTCCTTGCATAAAAGCAGTCTGAGACGGGCGAACCACATGGTCTGCCACACTGTTCAACCGAATCGTAGCAGGTTTGGTGAATATTTTAAAACTAACATTAAGAAGGCAGATAGGTCTAAATTGTTGAATCTTTTCTGCCTCATTAATCTTAGGTAACAAAATAATTTCACCAAAATTAAGTCGAAACAATTCTAGCTGTCCATCGTGGATACAACCGAACAAGTGAAGTAGGTCAGACTTGATAACATTCCAGAAGTTCTGGCTTTGGAAGCCACAATCTTTATCATTTCCATCTTCCATCTTCGGAGAAACCTAGCTGAAGGCATCACAGAAGGTCTTTAATCGGGATCGCTGGTGCATCTGAACTTTGCTGTTCTCTAATACATAAGGATTGATTTCAAGGTCGGATAAGTATCAGACGAAAAATCCTTTTACGCGTAGCAGCATTCATCTTTAATAACACGTTTCAAATCTTTACCATTCCCCATTATATTCGCACAGCACACTGAACAAGAACAGATGTGATTGGTCCGGGATTTTTTTTATCTCTGTCAAACATGTAGTTATCTTCAGTATTTTTATTATAAATAAACAGATCCCCAAGCATGATTTCGTGAGTCTCTACAGTTTACTCACTAGTTACAAATCCAAGAGTGGCCAAGATTATGTCACAAGCCCCCAAATGAACTACATCTGGGGCATGTCTGACAATGGAGAAGTAATTATCTCAAGAGTTTGCTATAACTGAAGGATAATTAGTTTTCACTGACGAGTTGTGTTTGCATACCTGACAAATCCAATGCAACGTTACCAAGAAGCTGCATGTGGAGCCAGTATTTGCAGGTCACTAGCGATGCCAATTACGCCCAACAACCATGGCAACATACTCAAGCAGCCTCCCAGTATTGCAGCAAGTGCTGAACTGGTATTAGCAAAACAAAGCATCATATACCAAACATTGGCTAAAACATTAAGAAGTTTTACAACCTTATGTAGCAATTACAATAAGGTAGAAACAAAAATACAACATAACGCGTGACAGACTCATACGAGTTTAACATATAGATACTCAAGTAGGGTACAGAACATATATCCTTTGGCACAGAGCAATCCATACTTTTGATACCGGGCAATTAAGCTAGATATAAACACATTACTACTGCTCAACAGAGGCGCCTGACACAAGCACTTCTTGATGTCCAGAATACTTATTCCTGAAATATGAAGCAGGGGATAATTATGGAAATGTAAATTGAAGTGTAACAATTATTTATTTCCACAGCTGCAGATGCTTACCCTTTGTCTATATGTACAGGCACCAATCGAGCTTAGACCCCTCAATAGAAATTGACAGAAATGGGCATGTCATCAAAAGTCCAAAGATCCATGTTGCCGACCACGTCCTGAGATCCATCACAGCTTGGAATGTTGTCAAATGACTCATCTGAACCACCGTCCATCAGGAACTTCATGTATGGTTCCAAGTCGGCGAGATCAACATTAGCATTACCCATCACAGGAGGTAGTGCTGCATCAGTGGCATTGTTCTGGAGGAATGCCGATTCGTCGACCTCTGTCGAGGTCGGAATGGATGCAAGCACAGATGTTATGTCAGGGGTCTTGGTATCATTCTCCCAGCTAAAGTCTGAGCAACTAAAGGAGTTGCTCCCTTGATCAGAGGAAAGAATATTCATGAAAGGAGCCTCAATTGCATTCACTGTAGGCACGAATGACATGTTCTGGGGCTGCATGAATGGCTCAGCTACGGTGTAGTCGACAACAGGATAGGAATACACATCTGTGTTGTCCATGGCGTAGACTGCCGGCTTCTCTTCGGTGTTGAACTCAGGTACCTTGACAGAGGTAGGCTCAGCACAGCGCTGTTGACCTGCCATTGGAGCTTCGTCTGGGAAATTGACCTTTGCCTTCTTGCCACGAATCCTGCGTGCTTCAGCATCATAGGCTCTGGCAGCTTCCTCAGCAGAGTTGTAAGTGCCAAGCCAGACACGGACACCCTTGCGAGGATCTCTGATTTCAGCAGCCCATTTACCCCAAGGGCGCCGTCGGATGCCCCTGAACTGGTTCTTTCTCTTCCTTTTAGCAGCAGGAGTTGCATTCAATCCATCTGAACAAATAAGTGAGGTCAAGATAACACTGATGCTCTAAACGAGATCAACACAAGACATTCACTAGTCCATGGAAGTACGCTATACTATATGACAGTGTGGCTTCCTTTGAACAGTTTAGCGTGGACCTAGACTACAAGCCTTAATGATCCATTATAGCATGAAATAATTTAGCACAAAAATCGTCTGCCAAACAAAATGCTTATTCGGCAGACAAGTGCAGAAAATTAAAGTCTAGTCTAATCCAAAGGTATAGAAGACAAACAATTCTTCAGAACAAGCCACCACCGCTACATCATCATATCTTCAGAGAAAAAGTAGACCTTCTCTACCCAGTTTGGCCTCCAAGAGAAATTATTTTGCATATCACAGTCACAGAACAAAATATAAGTTTAGACATCAAATCATGCTAAGTGAGATCTAAGAATTAAAATCTAGTAAAAGTGCCCAACTGGTATGCCTGTAAGGAAGCTCCATCTATGAATCAAGAGGCAGGAGGCATCATATTTTTTTATATATTTTTTTTTGAAAACCGCATCATATTATAGACATGATTACCGATACGGTAGAGCCAACCTTAACGACTTGGGATGAACATTTACAGGCCGCTTCGCATTTGCAGATACATATAACTTCCTAAAATAAGCAAATCGGAGATCGAACTAGCTAATCCGACGAACAGCCTACCTAATAAGAACTAAAATCGATCTCCCAAATCCTAAGCAGAACAAGCAGTTCTACGGATCCCCAACCCAGTGGCGAAAAAAAAAGAATCAAACTTTCTCAGGAGTGAGGACAGACCCAAGCCCACCTGAATCTCTACGGATCAGACCAATAAAACTGCACAAATTACCTCCGGCAACAACGTTCCCGCCCGCGGCGAAGGGCTTGACCTCGTCGTCGGACCCCATGTCCGCCTCCTTGAGCTCCTCCTCGAACCCCTGAAAGTCGGCCTCGAAGTCCTCATCGCCCTCCTCCTCCTCGAACTCCTCCTCGTGCACGCGGCGGCGCCTCGCCACCGCAGCATCTCCCAAGGTCCTCTTTTTCTTCTTCTCTGACTGCCATAGGTGGCCGCCGGTGACCCGCCGCGGCGGCGGGATGATGTCGGAGAGGATGGCGCCGCCGCACATGGCTAGGAGTTGCGGGAGCAGGTGGGACCGCGGCTAGAGCGACTGAGCAAGAAAAAACGAAACGGGACGAGACGGCTGGCGGGCTCGGTTGGTGTGTGATGTGTTGTTGCGCACTCTGCTTCGGTAATGGCTCCCGCCGGACAGCGAATATATACGTGCAAGGAAACTCGGTGGGGGTGACGGCACTCTTTTTTTCCCGAAACGGAGGCAAAATCGAACAAGACGTCACGGCACTACTTGCTACTACCATGTGCGTGGATGATTGCTCAGATGGCGGAAACATGGTAGAGAGGCACACTTGCTTAGGATTTGCATTTGGGAGTTGCTTATGTTGAAATATTAGGCTATTTTCACATGAGATTAATAACCGTTCTCAACATCACAGATGCACTAACACATCTAACCAACTAGACCATATCTAACAAATCTGTATATGGACCAAATACTAGTGAAAAAGAAGAAGTAGCACATACGTGTTGACCAGGAAGGTCCCCACCATAGCGTCGTGGTCGCCATCGGCCATGGCGATGAAGAGGACATCGATGTACTGTCCACTTCAGAGGTGGAGTCGGCACGGCTGGAGTCGGACGGAAGCGAGCAGTTGCGCCGTGACGCTCCCCAAAAACCTTATCACCCGTCTCCGGTGCAGGGTGCAGGATCTCAGCGAAATGGATTTCGGAGGCCTGCTCTCTCAGATGGCCGTGCACGCGGTCGCTGGGATGGAGAAGCGTGAAAGCAGCATAGCAAAAGAAACTAAGAAACTACGCAGTGGAGACAGGAAGAGAGTGAGCGAGCTAGTGTTCTGGATCTGTCCGACCTCTTCTCTATAGGCAGAGAATACAAGCACCACACGGAAGCACAGGTTACGTGTCAAAGCGTGGACATGCTTGTTGACACGTACACCCACAGATGGTGTGCAGCAAAAATAATTTTCCACAAAAACGAGCTCTAAATCGAACTCAAACTAAATGTGACCCACGTGCGAGGCGGGCAGCGGAGCAGCGCGCGTGAACTCTTTCTATTCTCACTCACTTAGTGAGACTAGAACAATTCACCTTATAAGCTGCTCTAACTCTCTCCCAACTCGCATTATGGAACTAAACTTAGTCTCACTCTCACTTCCTGTACGTACACAACATGCACCAAGTTAAATGAGTTTTTGAGATTTCATAATTTGTTGAGCCAAGTAATAGGGCAAGCCCAATAAATTCTAACCGTTTATAGATTCAGAGTTCTTTGACTGGGGAACATATTTATTCATTTATTGGCGGTACTTTTAGGCGTTATTGCCTTGTTAATTAAGATGAGAAGAGTGCGTCCAAGCCAAACTAGCTAATCTGTTTATTTTCTTCGAGTCTATTAATAGACCATGTGTGGAAAGACACTTTGTATGGTATGTTACATTCCTGTCTTGAGTTCTCAATTTGTCAGCAATTTTCCACGACATGTCAAACGGGCGAAAATGCATGTGCCACACTACAAACTTTATGGGCACTTTCCCAATGCCGAATTCTTCCTGAATTAGGTACCTAAAAAGTGTCATGTTTTTTTTATACAACAAATACCATGATATATTATAGTGGCGAACAGTATATGATAGAGATACATAAGCTGACTACAGCAATTACAAAATGAAATCTAAACGAAACGAGCAAATCTTTTAGAAGCATACATGCACATGGATTATCCGGAGTCTCAACTCCTTTTCTTTGTTTTGAAATGGGCCAGGTGAGATGGCTGATAGTACTACCTACCTCCCCTGCCGGTAGTGGGGCAAAATGTTCCCACCATCTTTAAACAAATCAAGCTTTCATAGGGGAATTATTCACTTTTAAATGAGTTTTTGAGATTTAAATGAGTGTTTGAGATTTAGAATTTGTTTAGTCAACTAATGGGGCAAGCTCAATAAATTCTAACAGTTTATAGATTCAGAGTTCTTTGACTGGGGAACATATTTATTCATTTATTGCCAGTACTTTTAGGCGTTATTACCTTGTTAATTAAGATGACAAGAGTGTGTCCAAGCCAAACTAGCTAATCTGTTTATTTCTTCGAGTCTATTAATAGACCATGTGTGGAAAGACACTTTGTATTCCGGCTGCGCGTTCGGTTAATATGGTTAATTCGGTTCGGTTTATATGATTTTTTTGGTTTATACGGTTTGTATACTTCGGTAAATATGGTTTTGTACGACAATACGGTTTGGTTTCGGTAATAACCATTTAATTTTGGTTCGGTTTCGGTAATAACCAAATTAACCTAAGTTGACGCGAATTTTAAAATGACAATTTCTTTTTGTGGCCATATATTACAAAATAACGGAATAGACTACAAAATTAATAGGCATACGATCCAATGTAACCAAATAACCCATAAAGTCAATAAAAGTCTATAAAAGTAGCAAATCACATGCTACAAGTAACCCATAAAGTTAATAAAAGTCAATAAAAGTAGCAACTTAATAAAATTTAATAGGCATTTCGGTTTTTATGGTTAACCATTCGGTTTTCGGTTATTAACCATATTAACCGCAAGGTATATGGTTAGCTATTTTACTAACCGTAACCTTAACCCGTAACCTTAACCGGAAACCAAAATAACCACAATTTCGGTTCGGTTTCGGTTTTTTCAGTTCGGTTTCTCGGTTTTCGGTTAACCGTGTGCAGTCTTACTTTGTATGGTACTCCTCATTCCTGTCTTGAGTTCTCAATTTGTGATCAACCGGTCAGCATTTTTCCACGACATGTCAAACGGGCGAAAATGCATGTGCCACACAACAAACTTTATGGGCACTTTCCCAATGCCGAATTCTTCCTGAATTAGGTACCTAAAAAGTGTCATGTTTTTTTATACAACAAATACCATGATATATTATAGTGGCGAACAGTATATGACAGAGATACATGAGCTGACTACAACAATTATAAAATAAAATCTAAACGAAACGAGCAAATCTTTTCTTTTAGAAGCATACATGCACATGAATTATCCGGAGTCTCAACTCATTTTCTTTGTTTTGAAATGGGCCAGGTGAGATGGCTGATAGTACCAACCTCCCCTGCCCGGTAGGGGGGCAAAATGTTTGATTACACAAAGCCACACGCCTCCCCACCATTTTTAAACAAATCAAGCTTTCATAGGGGACAAAGCGATAAACTCTAGGATTCATCAGGCACGACTTGGGTAGGATCTCACCCTAGGTGAGATCCATTTTTTGAAAATTCAAAACATGTCGAAAAATTCCGAAAAAAATAGACAACACGCATCTATGTTACATATGCAACGTCAAAAATTGGCAGCTTCAAATTCGACTTATACTTAGAGAGGAAAAAAAGAGAAATTTCGGTGTGAATAGTGTCACTCAAATCTGACACTATTCACAGTGTAGTTTCTCTTTTTTGCCTAAATTTCTCTTTTTTGCCTCTCTAACTGTAGGTCGAGTTTTGAGCTGCCAATTTTTGGAGTTGTACGAATCGACTGTAAGTATGTTGTCTATTTTTTTCAGATTTTTTTACAGTTTAAAAAAATATAAAAAAGTTGATCCTACGATCTCACCTAAGGGTGAGATCTTACAGGATTCATCCGTATCTAACCGAGCTAGTAGGTTCTTCTCCTTTTGCTTCGTATAGGGGTGGTGAGTGACCTGGAGAAAAAGGCAACACACTTGGCGAGAAAAAGATAAGCAAAGGTACAGTCGAGCGGCGAGATACATGGGATTCCTCGGACAGGTACATGCACCCGCGAGCGGTCGAAGGGACAGGGCCCTCGAGGAACGAGAGCCGCACGTTCACGGATCCGCGCGCGTGGCCACCACGTGCGTGCCTACCGCCCAGCCCACATCGATTTCCACGGCCCAATAATTAACCTCGTCATGACAGTGACGCTGACTCACGCTGACGCGGCAGGTAAAAAGAGCTGACCACGTACACAACACAGTGGTGAGACGTTCGGAAAAAAAAAAAGTGGAGAGACGTGACGACGCGGCCCGGCCCGGCCCGATCGATCTAGATCCTTTACCAGTGGAAAGCGAAACGAAACGACGGATGCTAAGAGCATCTTTAGCAGTACCCGCAAAACGCGCAAACCCGCAAAATAAACCCGGATGCGGATTCGAATCCTTAAAAACGCAAAGAGCAGAACCCTCAAAAACTCTCTGACCCACAAAGATTTTGAGGGGCCCGTGAATCCGGCCATCGAAACCGTGAAATCTAGGTTTTCCTCACCGGCCCACAGACTGATCCGCATCCTCTTCTATCGTTGGCGCGAAGGAAGATTCAGCCCCCGAACCGCCGCCGCCGCCTCCGCCACCGCTTTCTCTTCCCCCTCCCGGCCATCGTGCGCCATGAGCTCCTCCGACCCGTACCTGGTGACCGTCCCGGTCGGGACGACGCCATCGACAGATCCAGCTGGCCGGGCAGAGCTCGGCACCGCCGCCGCCGCTGCTCCTCCATTGGCGCAGACGAAGCGGAGAAGGCTAGGGACCGCAGGCGCGGCCAAATCTTACTTGCGGCTACCGGCGCCGCCGCCGCTGCCGCTGCTACTCCCTCCCCGCTGCCGCGGCTCCGAAGAGGAGGACGCCCGTGCGGAAGGTCAGGGGGCAGCACCGCCGCTGCTGCAGACGAACCTACGCCCGCGAATGTCTCTGGGACCGAAAGGTATGAACACGACATTGCAATTGTGAAATTATGCTTGCTACTACTGCCTATTTGTGAAATTATGTTTGCTACTACCGAAATTGTTCTTCCAAATTGCAGCACGCAAGCTTTCATGGACGCCCTTAGGTCGTTCAGATCAACAACTCTCCGCTCGGCAATTTCGGCTACAACGAGGCCGACGGTGGCGTCGATGGTGGTGCGGGCGAAGAAGACAACGAGGTCGAGAGGTGGAGGGGACAACACTTTCCCGGAGAGGTACGAATTACACCGTTTTGGAGGACCAAACATTGATCCGTGCTTGGGAGAGTATTTCTCTCGATGCAACTCACGGCAATGATCAAACCAAGGATCGGTATTGGCAAAGAGTGGAGGACAAGTTCTTCCAACTCATGCCACGCAATGGCCGAACGGTGCCTCGGACCTTTCGATCACTACAAGGCCGTTGGGAAACGATCAAACAACATGTTCCCGGTGGAGTGGATGTTTGCAACAAGTGATTAATGCTCCTTCGAGTGGTACCGTAGGGATTGGTGAGTGAAATAACCATTGCTATTGTTCACCGTTGGTATATGTAACCATTGCTATTGTTCACCATTGGTACATGTAACCATTGTAGGAGCGCATTGCAAGATAGAGGTTCATGGACACGCCCTCATCCAAGAAGAAGCCATTTGTCCTTGATCATTGTTGGAAAATTCTCCAACATAGCGAGAAATGGAAGTTGAGGGACCAAGAGCCAAAAAAAAGGGGAAATACGTGTTGAGAAAGACTCCGATGATGATCAAGGTGGGAGGAACAAGAACAGCCTGAAGGCAACAAGAAAGCCAAGGAAAGAGTGGCGAAGCAACTTGAGGCACAAAGCTTGAGAGAGAAGCTTGACGAAATGGTGAAATCCAATGAGACCATGGTGGCCAAGACATTGGAGGCAAAACACCAATTGGCCGAGAAGAAAGCTCAAGAGAAGAAAGAAAAGTGGGAAGTGCTTCGTGAAGAAGGGAAGCGGAAGACCGAGATTGAGGCAAAGAGCTCGGCGGGGGAGAACAATCCGTGGCCAAGCTCTTGCCGAAGAGAACAAGATCATGATGATAACCGAAGTGAAATGGATGAAGTCGCCTTGGAGTGGCATGACATCGCAAGGAAGGAGATATTGCATCGAAGGAAACAAGCGATGCTAAAAGCTAGCGGTGGTGGAGGAGATGGTGGAGGTGCCGGTGGTGGTGGAGGTGCTAGCACGGTGTAGGCCTTTCGATGATGCCCATGGTGTTTTGGAAGCAATTTTTTGGTCACACGGATGGAAAACTATGTTAATTGCCGTCTTTAGATTCAAGGAACTTTATTATTTGCTATATTAATGTCGAATTTGTAAGCAATTTGGCAGACTACGACATTCATGCCTAATTCATGTTTTGCATATGCAGTTTCTGAACGCGGCGCGGCGGAGCAGAAACCGCAACGCAGAACCGCAAAACAGAATCTGTTTTGCGGTTCTGCGTTGCGGTTTCTGCTCCGCCGCGCCGCGTTTCGAGCAAAAAAACGCGAGTTGCGCGACCTGCAAAAGCATTTTGCGGTTCGCGTTTTGCGGGTTCTGCTAGAGATGCTCTAAAGGAGCTGCCGGTGTCAGTGTGCGGCTCGTCCCTTGTCACGATCAGACACTTTGAGCAGTGACCAACTCAACGTCCATCTAGCGACATCGTGGTACTGGTACGCGCCGGGCTGTGATCGCCATTCTGGTTACAAGCCTCGTGCTCATACCACTCCTACCAAGCGCACATAACGTGCCACTTGACTCGGCCCATCTCGTATCTAAACCCATGTTACAAACCATACGGCTCACAGCCCATAGCCTGGGTGTTACTCTTCCTCCCATAGTCTCAGGGCCTGTTTGATTCAAAGGATTTGTGTAGGAATCTTGTAGGATTCAAATCCTTAGGAATTTTTCCTATGGTACTTGTTTGATTCATAGGATTGAATCCCATAGGATTTTTTTCCTATGGAATCCTTTGCACTAGTTCCTATAGGAATTCTAACATCCACTCACACCTTTTTTCAAAATCCTTTGCTTTTCATGTGATGGAATCAAACAAAGATTGATGCATGTGAAATCTTGTAGGATTGAAGTGGAATGACATTACAATCCTGCAGTTTATTCCTTTCTGCGTTTTTCCTATCCTGCGAATCAAACAGACCCTCAGTGTGGCTAATCATTCGAAGACCAACTAAGCATTGAGCAATTGAGGGATGGATGACACCGCCCACGGTTGGGCCACGTACACCAAGGGCCAAGGTCTTCCCACGCCAGATTGCTTCGGTTGTCTCAAATCTATCTCCGCGTCCTAAAGTGTAAAGAGGTCCCTCACAGTCAGGTGTAATGCAATTGCCCTATTATCAAGTACCCCCTTTTCTATTTAGTTTCCCAAATGATAACAAGTGCAGCTGCACTTTTTGGCGCGTCGTCGTCCCAAGCGAAGCGCTCTCCGATGTTCCATTTTCGTCAGAAACGACATCTCGCGCCCTGACCATGTTTGCCAAACATGCCATTTATGTGCAGTCCTTTTGTGCCCGGTAATCTCACATGAATATTTTTGTGTTGTACTAGAGACAAAACACACTTTATTTCCTTTTGAAATATATATTCAAAGCGATATCTTTTGAACAAAATGTTGGAATTACCATTTGTTTTCACAGTTCGGACTCCCGTGTGGAAATCTTCAAAACTAGACCTTTTTTTATATGTTCTGACAATTTTTGAAAAAAGAAATTTTAGTATTAAAAGAAGCAACTTAGGTGTGTTCTTCTGTAACTGTTGTCACAAAGTTGTCACTAGCAGAGAGTAACCAACCAACCAACAACACTGTCATCTCCACAAACAACACTGGCTTCTTTTTTCAGATAAAGGGAGCTTTATTAATTAAAGAGTTTTAAGCATTACACCCGGCCTCTGCATAACTAGGATGCACACAGCCCTCACAAGTTCAAAAGTACGAAAAGTAAAAAGGCGAGTTACATATCATTATGAGAAATTGTAAAGAAGCCTATGAAGATGGAGGGCCAATCTGCAAATTATGATGTCATCCGTGTTGGGATAAAAAGACTCACCGTCTCCTCCAGTATTGTACAAACCTCGTAAACATGTCGCGATCACCACACGTTGCAACGGAGACCACGAACGGAGTGTAGTTGTACTCCTGTAGATAACCTGCATGAGAGAAGAATTTTTATCATTAAAAACCTTGTCATTTCTACACAGCCAAAGCGACCAAATAACGGCAAGCGCTGTCATCCTAATAAGTTGTTTAAACCTATGGTCCACACCATTGAGCCAGTTGCCAAAAATAGTAGCAATGCTTTTTGGTGGTATAAGGTAGAACCTATCTGGATGAGTGAGCATATAGAACTAGCAAATTTACACTCGAAGAATAAGTGATTTAAAGTCTCGTCCTTATGACAGAAGACACACTTTTTACTCACATGCCAATTAGGTTTTGCAGGTTATCTTTTATAAGAATTACCCCTCGACGAAGATACCACGCAAAGACCTTGTTTTTGAGTGGAATCTTCATCTTCAGATTTTCTTATTATTATCTTCTGGCACATCCTGTTGGATAGAGCTTTATACATAGAGTCCACCGAGATTTAACAACACTGGCTTCTACTACAACTTCGCTTCCTTGCAACAACAACTTGTGTACCCTATGTTGAACCTTTCTTGCAAAGTGACTAGGGATAGGGAGAAACCAACCAACATCAGTGGTATCTCTAGCAGCAACACTAGTTTCTGCAGCATCTTACTTCATTCAACAACAACCAAACTGATTTAGCAGCAATTCGGTGCCAACAGTAGCAACTTATGTACCCTATGGGGCATTTTGTAGCTAAGTTGTCAAGGGGTAGGGAGCAACCAAACAACAACATGTTTTATACAAAAAGGAGGAGATTACGACCACCCGTGTTGCAGAAATCATAAGCACAAAATGAATTCCTGGCACCTCTCATCCCTAAGTTGACACGTTATACAAAAATGATCAAATGAGAGGTGGAGGAATATATATTGTTGATTATAATCCTAGTTGTCTAAGGTTGTGTAATTGAGCATCACACGAAAAGACATTAAGAAGAGGAGAATATAAAGAAAAGACGGATGTAGAAATGGGTGACCTACAAACTAGCTATAGGACGCTTCTTGCGAACTTATCATCAGAGGGAAATAAAAAGGTAGTGGAACATTAAATTTCCTTACAACTTTATTGTTTGCTCCTGGATCAACTCGCGCGTGTGATGGGAACCAGCGGAAACAGAGATCGAGGTACTTCCCACAAGTAGATGAGTCGAAAACAAATAGCTGAATAACTAGCACCTTTTGTTGATAAAGGTGGATTCGACCTCCTAAAGTTCCACTCCCCTATTCCATTTTCCATACAAGAGTTGGTACTTCAGTCCACATCAGAATGGAGTCACCTAGCTCCTTTGTCTTTTTTACACAAGCCATAAAAATATCTTTTTCATTAAACTTTTAGTGCAAACATAGAATGTTCAGACATATACTTGAAATTTTTATTTAGAATTTTTTATAACATTTTAAAATGCAATTTTCTTGCCTACTTACATCGATCCCCACAAGCACCGGCATAGCAGGGTACAAATGATCTCAAAGCTACATGTAGACAGCAACCCAAGAGCCACACAGTCAGTCAATATACCATGTACAAGCTTAGATCATTAACAATAGTTTGTTGACTGGGGAAGCATGCAAGAAATCAATTAGAATACTCTACTCTCCAATCGATCGAGTTGACCAGTCTTCCTGGACAAGAAGTTTTTTTTTTGAAATCAGGACAAGAAAAAATAGTAGAAACACTGTTTACAACTGAGACTAAGGTTGAGATTTGAGAGGTTATCTTTTGACTTACTTAACCCACCCCAGGTGGGCAATAATTAAGCTGAAGCAGTCAGTCAATATATCGCTTAGACCATTACAGCCGGTCTTTGACCGGACGGAACATGCAAGAAATAAACTGATCGTTTGTGGAAAGATTAGAATATTTCCACTTGATCGAGTTGACTAGTCTTCCTGATAAGAAGGTCCTTTTTCTTCTTTGAAAGGAGGACAAGGAACAATGGAGGGTTGTATTCGTAAATTATTTGTCTCTGAGTTGACTAGTCGTCCTGTACGCAGAAGATTGTTGGCTTGACGGGCTCCGTGATCTCGACGGTGCCCTCGAGCATCTTGGCGACCTTGCCCATGGACGGCCTCATCTCGGCGCGGTCCTGGAGGCACCACATGGCGGTCTTGACCATGCGCTCGACGGTGGCGACGCTGTCGGCGTCGGCGTCGTCGTCGACGTGGGTGAGGATCCGCGGGTCCATGATGTCCTCGATGCGCCGCTCCACGTACACCTTCTCGTAGGCCCACTTGGGGAAGTACCAGTCCTCGCTGCCGACGGACTCCTGCCGGAAGCCGTAGTTCCGGCGCCCCGAGACGATCTCCAGCAGCACCATGCCGAAGCTGTAGACGTCGGCCTTGGCGGTGATGGGCTCGCGGTGGATGACCCACTCGGGCGCCATGTAGCCGCGCGTGCCCCTGATCCGCGACATGGTCACCTTCTCCTTCTTGCTGGTGAGCTTGGAGAGGCCGAAGTCGGAGACCTTGGGGCAGAAGTCGTCCTCCAGCAGGATGTTCTCCGGCTTGATGTCGCAGTGCAGCACCCACTCCAGGCACTCCTCGTGCAGGTACGCGATCGCGCGGGCCACGCCCAGCGCGATCCGGTACCGGGTGTGCAGATCCAGTATGATCTTGTCCGATGCCACGAGACTCTCTTCGGCGTCACCGTCGCCGTCGCCGGTTCCTGCCGGCGACGGGCTCGAGAAGAGGTACTTGTCCAGTGACCCGTTGGGCACGTACTCGTACACGAGCATCCGCTGCTCCTTGTCCGCGCAGAACCCCCACATGCGCACCAGGTTCAGGTGGTGCATCCGCGCGATGATGGTCACCTCCGCCCAGAACTCTGCCTCGCCGCCACCCACGCCGTGCAGCTGCTTCACGGCCACCGCGCGCCGGTCCGGGAGCTCGCCGCGGAACACCGTCCCGTACGCGCCGCGCCCCACCACGTCCGTGAAGTCCTTGGTCGCCGTCTTCAGCTCCGCGTACGAGAACCGCCTGGGCCCGCCGGCGGGGAGGTACTCCAGTCCGAGCGTGCGCGCCATCTCGCGGTACTGCGAGTACTTTCGCAGGAACGCCCAGAAGGAGAGGACCCCGGCAATAAGCTCCACCGCGAACAGCGTCGTGATGATCGCGATGTTGCGGATTGTCGTCCCCTTTATCTTTGGCGGCACGGGGAGCGCCAGCTGCACAGGCACACCGTGTCGATCATGGTGGTCATCCCGGTGAACGGGTTGGTGTCGTTGTCCGACGCCGCCACCCGTAGGTAGGTGGACATCTCCGACCCTGGGGACCAGTACCCTTCCACGAGGCGCGTAGAGTACAGGAGGCACGTCCGGTCGCCGCCGAACTTGTAGCCGAACGCCGGGCAGTTGGGATCGCGCCGGCAGCTGCTCTCGCACTCCGCCAGGTTCGTGGGCGGCAGCTTCTTCTTGAACCTGCCGGGATCCGCGCACTGGTGACTCGCCCCCGAGAAGGAAATGAAGTCCATCCTTACGAACTTGTCGTCGTTGCCCCCCCTGTGTACGTCTTCTTGGCCTCGCAGCCGCTCCCGTCCGTCTTTTTACGGAACCCGGGCGGGCAGACGCAGTTGACACCATCAGCGCCGACTGGGACGCAGATGGTGTTGTTGCCGGGGCAGGTGCCCTGGATGGTGCAGAGCTCCTGCACGAGCTCCCACACGACGCGCCAGTTGCGGGTTGTGGGGTTCAGGCTGTAGAGGCGCAGGTTGCCGTTGTTGTCGAGCGTGAGGCGCCGCAGCCGGTTCTTCGGACCCATGTCGGAGGCAATGAGCGTCGGTGGGTTCCCGCTGCTGAGCTGCATCGTGCCGTCGTCGGCGAGGTTGAGCAGCGCGCCGCCGCCGTCATGTTGCAGTAGGTGTAGCCGGAGGTGACTGCGCCTGGCTCGGTGGAGTAGTATTTCAGCGCGATGGCGTTGACGAGCTTGTAGCGTCCGTTGGCGGACTGCAGCGTGGTGACGCCGACGCCGCCGGCAGTATTGTTGGTAGCCTGCGGTATGGCCTGCGCCGGCATGAGCGTGTCCGTTGGCTCGTCGAAGCTTAACCAGGAGCCGAAGAATAGATTCCCCGTGTCGTTGAGCGTCAGCTTAGGAGCCGTGGTATTGGCGGTGTTGGCGGCGGGGGACCAGATGGTGCTGTTGGCGGCGGTCCAAGTGAGCACGCCGGCGGCGTTGACCAGGAGGGTGGAGTTACCGTCGGCCTCAACGGCGTTCCCGTTGGTGGTGTTGTGCGCGTGCCATATGATGGTCTTGGCGCCGTTGCCGGAGACGTTGGCGACCCAGACGGCGAAGCGGTATTTGCCCGCCGACGGCACGAAGCCGGCGGCCATGCCAAGATTGGGCGAGACGAGGACGCGGTTGGTCTCCGTCGGAAGCCAGGGCGTCGTGTCGTTGGCGGCGGGGAAGGAAGACATCGGCTGGGCCTGGGCCTGGGCGGCGGCGAGAGCCAGGAGGAGAGGAGGAGCCCCCTGAGACGGGGAAGAAGGAATGCCATGGGGAATTGGGGACTGATTGATGCCCACCGTGTCTGGAACTCTGGATTGGATGCATCTGATGGAGCTGGAGTACTTCTACTACTACTACTAGTAATCAGTGATCACCATCAGCTTACCACCAATCGGAAGGTGCTGCTGACTATTCTTTAGTCTTTGTCTGCGCGCCAACGGAATGGAAAACTAGTCTAGCAAATACGGAGTACAATTGTTTCCGAGCAAGCCATTTGTTCTTGGACGACTTGGCATCGATGCTGAGACTTAATTATGGTTTGCTGGACTACACTAGCAGCCTAGCGTGTGGGCCACTGACCGCGACCGCGTGGAAGCATGAAGATTCTGTAGGGAAGTTCACTTTACCCCCCAAACTTGGTCACTGAACACGTTTAAGTTTCAGCCATAAATTCCATTTTGATCCCCAAAACAGCCGCTTTTAGATAAAGGGTCTTAGCCACAACCTTAAATTAACAATACCCAAACGGCAGGGATGAAAAATATCAAGCATAAAGAACAACATTAAACAAAAGAATAACAAGAGAAGGTCCAGCTTAGTGTCGTCGATGCCCTCTACCGCTAACGAAGCATCAGGGGAGTGACAAATAGAATGATTGAGTTCAAGAAACCGCCAGAGGTGAAACACGCCCTCGTCTACTTCAAGAATGTTGAGCCCTAATCGTCCTCCTCCATGACCGAAAGGGGGACATCTGCCCCCTCGCCCTTGTGGTCTTGAGAAGCCTCACGACAACCCACTTATTCACTCGCGAAGAGAAGATGTTGGGTAGACGTCGATGAAGAAGATGTGTCGTACATGGATTTCCGCGACATCGCTGTGCAACGTAACAGATCCCGTATAAATGAGCATAGTACCCATGTTGTCCCGACTCCCTGCTGCAAACCTGGGAGAGGAACCCTATCCTCTCCCTGCCTAAGCACGAAGGCATCGATCCGACGGTGAGCAGCGCAATGAACAAGCACATAACACCCCATGTGCACTTGCGTATGAACTGGACAAAAGACTCGGCACCATCGCCATGGCGGACCCCAACGTTAACATCCATAATCCACCAAAAGCAGAGAAAAACATCCACCATTTGACCTAAAGCAGTACCTTCGGGAAGGTGATATCACTTGGGGCGCCGCCGCTGCCCACAACTTAACTAACTACTCCCTCCATATCAAAATATAAAAGTCTTATATTTTGATACGGAGGGAGTATTCTAGAATTGAAGTCAAAAGGTGCTGCTACAATGGGCAAAACCAAGAAAATTGATTTCAAATCCAAAATAATCAAATTTAACATACAAATAACACTTATAAAACAAATAAACATAACATATTTTCTTTGACAAACAGCAATTTAGCGATATTCCAACAAGCGGCAAAAAAAACTTTAACCAGCAAAGCAGGAATTAGCAACTCAAAAATGATAGAATAAGAAGCAAATCCTAAAAAAAAGGCAAAATTTGGTACTTTATTTTTGAAAATACAGAGAAAACATAAAACTAAGACTCACTAAAAAAAGAGACACACGGGTTACCTACCAGGAGTACTTCCTTTATAACCATATAGGTAGGTTTTTTTATACCTTTAGGTATATATTGTTGTACTCATCATTTTGGGTACCTTACCGGGGTCGAATGGAGAAACCATTGGCGACCTTTAGTTTCTTTTCGGGGAAGTGTTCCATGGCGTTTTAATGAGAGATTTTTAGAATTTCATGTTGCCAAATTCATGTCAATCATTGCGCTTCTGGTTCTTAAAATTGGTCTGCCCATAATTGGACGAGGAGAATAACACTCCATACATCATCTACTTTACGAAGAACTTGTTTAGTAGATGAATAAGAAAAGATGCATCTTTTAAAGAAGACATAACCTTAAATTCGAACAACTTATAAAGATTTTAGATATACTAGAAACACTAGCAGCTAAATGACAAAAAGAACTACAGAAATAATTACCAACACCAATCTTGATGGGCTCCCATGCATCCTCAAACTTGAGGGATCATGGGCTTTTTCTTGTACTTTTCCACCTTCAGCTGAAGCATATGTTCAACGATACAAATTTCAAAACAAGATTAGAAATATTAATAGAAGAATCTTTAGAAAGCTTTTGTAAGATATAAATGATATCAAGCAAACAAAATTAACAATATGTGTTGATGTTGAAATATGTGTATAATATGTATAGCAGTGAAACCGAAAAAAATCAGAATCCGACGCGTGCAACTGATCTGATCGGGTTAGACTATAGGCACGCGCATGCAAAAGTGACATAACGACGTACTGGGCAACGCGCAAAGCATAGTTCTGCACGGCAAGCGATAACACGTCGTGAGTGCACATACGAGGCTGCCAAGCAGGCCAAATCCTATATATGGCTCACTAGCGGCACGGTAGGCTCACGTCGCGTAAGCGTAGCGTTAGTGTGTCGGCCTGTTTTCGGGCATTTTTTCTTTCTTTTCCCTTTTTTCTCTCTTTCTGTCTTCTTTTTCTATTTATTTTCATTTTTATTCCAAAATTTGTTCAGATTTTTAAAAAAAGTTTCAGATTTTCATAAATTGCTCAAATCAAAAAAACTTTCAGATTAAAAGTTTCCAAATTTTGAAAAATAATCGAATTCAAAAAGTTATTCAAATTGAAAAAATCAATTTTTTAAAAACGTTCGGGTTTTGAAAAACGCTCAGTTTTGAAATTTGTTCAGATTAAAAGACAGATTTTAAGAGCGTTAAAAGAGCAAAAAAAACTATGCTTTTTTTGTTGGGCCACTTATGAAAACGTGAAGCTGTCGCTTGAAGCCCTGTTTGTTTGGCTTCTGCTTCTGCTTTTTGGGTCCAAAAGCAGAAACCGAGTAAATTACAAAAAACTATCACAATTGGGGCAGGATTAACGGGTCAGTACCGATCTTGGCAATTTTTTCAAAAATCTACCGACATTGGGACTAACGACAACATATCGCACTGATTCCTGTCTAAACACAAATTGACCGCAGTCCTGACCGGCAGGGCCCTTTTGTCAGGGCTGACATGGCTGTACACGTGGAGGAGAAGCTGAGGTGGCCATGGGGCCCACCTGTCAGCCACCCAATCCACTTTCCCCTCTTTCTTCTTCCTTTCTCTCTCTCTCGACCAGATCTAGCTCTGTGCGCTGCCTGCGGCCCCCGGTGCTCTGTGTGCTGCCTACGAGCTCGTCGCGCCGCCGACAAGCAGATCAACCTGGGCGTGCCTGAGTCCCCGCCCTCGCGTCGCTTCCCCGAGGTCGCCGTCGCCGAGCTCCGGCCGGTAGGGGCCTCCCCGAGATGCGGAGAGCGGGAATCGGGTCAGAAGATGTCGTGGACGTCGACGATGGCGGCGTTGCAGAGCGGGTGGCGGCCGTGACAGACGAGGAGCTCGCGGGTGCCCCGGCAAAAGGTGTGGCCACACGGGATGAAGGTGGCACTCATAGCCCGCGCCATGAACACGCTGCAGCACCCCCGCGCCGACGCCGGCGCCTCGGCCCGGCTCCGGCAGGTCCGTGTCCCTGCCATGCTCCTGTCCCTCCCGCTCCTCCACTCCCCTTGCCCTCGACCTCGTCGACGCCGCGCGCCACGCTCTCCTTCCTCCCGCTCCTCCGCTCCCCTCGCCGTCGGCCTCATGGACGCCGCGCGCTGCCACCTCCCCACCACGCTCCCCTCCCTCCTGCTCCTCCACTCCCCTGGTCGTCTGCCGCCACCATGGCTACGCTAAGCTGCACGCAACGTCTCGGAGCGCCCTCGCGACCGCCTTGGCTTGGATACGCGAGTGGCTACCGCTCCACGCTGGGGCAGCCACGCGCTGTTGCAGAGGGTCCGCGGCGGGAGAGAGAGCGGCTCCGCGGCGAGCGCCACCGGGGTGTGCGGGAGGAGCAGAGAGGGTCGCGGCGGTGGTGACAGGTGGAAGTGGGAGAGGAGCAGGCGCGTGGGGCGAGGAATCGGCCGCGGCGGCGGGTGGGGGCAGGAAAGGAGCAGGCGCGCAGGGCGAGGAGGCGGCCACGAGCGAGCGTCGGGGGGAGAGCATGTGCCGCGAGCGAGCGCCGCTGGCGGCGGGGTGGAGCAGGTAGAGGGCCGGGAGAGAGAGACGGGAGTAGGGAAAAGATGGGCTTTTTGGCAAAAATAAAATAAAAATATGTGGCTGACAGGTGGTCCCCACGTCCATGTCAGCACCTCCTCCACGTGTGCTGCCAGCGAGGCCCTTACAGATGGGTCCCACCGGTCAGGGCTGCTGTCAAAATACGGTTAGACATGCATTTGCGCAATCTGTTGTCGTTAGTCCTAGTGCTGGTAGATTTTTGAAAAAATTATCAAGATCGGTACTGACCCGTTAATCCTGCCCCAATTATGGTAGTTTTTTATAATTTACTCGCAGAAACCCAAACAAACAACATCAAATAGAAAAGCACTTTCAAAACGGAATGCTATCTGTCGAGCGAGCGAACGGTTGCGCAGTGCGCTCGCGCACGCAGCACGGGGTGGGTCCCACCCACGTTGTCTCCTCCCCCACGTTTCCTTCTCCTTCCTCCGGTTCATCCCCAAATTCTGTCTCCACCGCACACCGAACTAGGGCCAGGCCGAGCCGTAGCTGCCGGAGCCGCGGCTGGCCGCGGCGGAGGTGAGGCCAAAACTTAACTTGGGGGGGTGGTGCGGGGTGGTGGTCGCCGGCGACGGAGAAGAACGGTGGGGTTTAGAGGGATGGTCGACGGCGGCGGCGGACCGGCGGAGGCCGTGCTTCGAGCAGGGCGGGGCGGCGGAAGCAGGCGGTTCGGCCGACGGCAACGGCGGGGTCCATGTTCATCTTCTTCCCGGCGGCGGAGAGGATTTCGTCGCGACGGTGTCAGAACGCACGCGTGCGGGCTGTCGGAAACCGAGCAAGCCGTTGGGCGCGCGCAAGCTAGCCCAGCCCCTTTCAAAAAGCGCCGGGCGAAAATACACTAGAGGAGAGCGAAGGAGCAGAAGCGGCGCGGGAGGTGCTTCCCGCAGCTTTCCTACTAGAATAGCGAATCGTTTTTCGTTGCTGCCCATTCCTTGCTGGAAATTGCAAGGGTACTGCCACCGTGAGCACCGGTGCCTTTCTTTACTTTGGCTAGCACGCTTTCTACCTGTACGCTGTACGATTTCTAGGTGTAGTCACGGTGCCTTTTCTTTACTTTTGGGCACGCTTTCTACCTGTACGCTGTACCATTTCTAGGTGTAGGCTTTCTAGGTGCATGCGCTTCTATTGTACGATCTCACATAAATATTTGTTGATTCGAAATAGTTTGTACAAGTAATATGTAGGCGTCGACGAGTAGGTTCCATTCCTGTTATTGGTTTTGAGTTTCGTGGAATGTATCTTCTTAATTTTTGACTGAAGTTTACACCATTTTAGACCAATTTTGTCAAATTCACCACAATCGGTTCATCGTTTGAAATTTACTTTCACAAGTAAATCGATCTCGCCGTTTTTCACAATTTTTGTGTTGTAACTTCTTTGTTTTGATGGACATATATGAATACATATTGTATACACGTTTACCATCTCCTCGTTGAACCACTTCATTGTGTGGTCGTTTGGTGCCGCTCCAACCTTCCCGACATCGGCACAACATGTACCGCGACCTCCGCCTCCGCACGCCGTCACCATATAGACTATGAGGTGAGAGTAGCTCGTAGTGTACATGCAGCGAGTGATGTAATGGAGCTAACCAAACACGAAAAATGTTCCGAAAATAGCCATAAAAGTAATTTTTCACAATTACAGCCCGACAACCACCTAGTTGCCAAATACTGAAACTCAGAATTAGATAGTTCGTTTCAAATAGCATTTATACAACTTCTCAGCATTCAGGGACATTCCAGACATTTGATTCTTCAAACCAACAGCAGCAGCCATCAAAAGCACTACTGCCAAACATCAAATCTCTGCTTCTCACAGCTGTTTTCTCACACTCACCAGCTACAGCTGCTTCTCCACAGCTGCAGCCCAAACAAACAGATCCTCGGTCGCCCGGCGACATAGGAGCTCCCGTCAAGCAGGGCTCTCAGGCGCGTTAGCTGATGGGCAGGCAGCCCAAGCAAGTCGTATGGCGCAGAGAGCCCCAGGCCGGCCACTCCCACGCGAGGCCAAGCCGAACAGAGCTGGCCCAATGTGCAAGCGGGTTCAGAAAACGGTGTCCCGTCTTCTATTCTGATGCAGTTAATCTATCTGCACTTAGAAGATGATAAAACGACATGGATTCATTGACCTAGACACTACACAATGGCTTGCATAAAACTCAATTGACGAGTGTTGGTGGATCCAAAGACCTCCAACGGCCAAAGGACAGAGGTGTGCGGCTACCTTACAATGCTAGTCTCCTGGCAATCTGAAACAAGAGGAACGCGATGATCTCCCGAGGAATCTCCACAACAGGAGCTGCTCAGAAGCTTGTGAGAGTAGGTATTTGCGAGGCCTTTGTGCTATTTTATTCAACTTTGGTTGCACGCTTGCACTTCAAATTTCTCTTATTGAGACAAACAGTTTGCCTCTAATTAACAAAAAAAAATTACACAAAAGTCTTGAGAGCAATGTTTGACACCGTGTAGGATTGTCACTAGACCAATTAGTGAAGGTCATCGTCCCATGACACACAAGTTTAGAAACACTGGATTTTCTGATGCCTCCCAGGCCTAGTCCTACTACGGGCACCTGGAGATGGTGGTGGCGATTGAACCTCAAGTAGGCAATCTTCTCTCAAACTTGAGGCTGCTCTTCTCAACGGAACTGTACCCTATATATTTGCTGGTTCGACAGCCTCATAACCACACATGGTTCGTGCTTTGTAGTTGATTCTCAGTTATTCATATCTGCATTGATTATATGGTTGATGTATAAAGCGATTCCTGCATGTTCTGCATTTCTGTGCATCAATAAAGGTCACTAGGACGACCTGAAAACTCATGGTGAAAATCTTTAGTGCAAATTGGTAGCGTGGTACAAAAATTAACTTTGGTAGATGCTTGTCTTTGTTTAAAATTGCTTTTATTGTTTGCAAGCACTTGTTGATATATTTGAATAAAACTTGACACTGTAAGCACACTTGCTTGCGAGCAATCGTTCGCGACCTAGGCAAGCACTTGTTCTCAAGCAATCGTTCGCAAGCCAGGCGAACATTGTCTAGCATCTAGCTAAGCAGTAGTTTTGCTAATTAGTAGTATGCTATTTGCCTAGCTAGCTTGCTTTCTGAAGTGCTCTTTTGCAGGAACCTCTTTGACCTTTTATATATGGACTACAGCAGCAAGTATTGTACTAGAATATCTGAAAATTGTGAATTATCTGCCAACAACGTTGTTACCGTCGTAGGTGTATAATTGATCTACCGAGAACCAAGCAATCACAGCACGATGACGACACCGAGATTTGTTTACGCAGTTCGGCGAACTCGTCTACATCTGCGGGGCATGACTACAGGCGCTCCTCCCCATCGATACCGCAACCCTGACCGCCCTAGGCGCCGTCACAAGCCGCCGGCTCCTCCTGCGTGCATGTTGCTATCAAGTCGTCATGGGTTACAACATGTGGTGCTCCCTCATTATATGGGAGGCTCAGGCTACAAGAGTTCGACTCTGATACTACTCGTATCCTATCCACAGCTAATACAACTCTAAGTTCAAACGTAACCCAACTCGCACACAAAATTCGACACAAACACAACAAACTCCACCTTGGCGAATATTCTCCAACACCTTGAATTCGTCAATGCGTCAAACCTCCATGTACTCCGACTTGGTTGTCTACATGAGCTCCACTGGTACTCCCAGACTCCACGTGACTGCACCTGCAACGGTAGTCCCTTATTCCTGTTCAACACTATCACACACTAACCACTGATCTGTGTGAAAGTGCTTTCACCTTGAAGAATTTCACCGTCGCACTTTAATCATCTTGAGTCATCACAGTTGTCTTATCCTGGATAGTTTCTACATGTCCCACAGCTATAGCACTCCGCCTCCTTCTGTATCTAGTCATCCGCACTTTGCCATGTGCACTGAACATCACAGAATATATGGCCATGTACACTTAAAGCTTCCGACATTTCAGACTTTCCAACACTTTCTCAGATTCCCCATGGTTGACTCCTGTCTATCACCTGACACGTCAATCTCCATAGACCCAGTCACCAACTTGAATCCGATACTCGCCAACACTGCTTCAGCACCCCTTGCACACATGTCCGACCACATGCCCGACCGCCTATGCCCGGGTCTGTCGCCGTGTCCCGTGCTTACCGCACGCCTCGCCGCTATTACCGCGTCGAGCATCCACAGTCTTGACCAAGATCTACCGGGTCGCTAACCCACACCACCTCAGGCCCCACTGCAGATAACCATCAGTCATACCCGACCGATGCCGAGTTCCACGTATCTCTCGAACCCTGACGTCCAGTCCGACCAACGTGCTTCTCGCCTTCTCGCTGATTAGACTCCGATTCTCCGGTACCTTACACCGTAGCCCCTCCATCAGCCGAGTGGAATCCCCCGCAAGACTCCAGCTCCACCTTCAACATGACTCCTTGGTAGATGATCAATCTACCCCACGCCCCGCCGACTTCAAGATCTCATGTGTGCACCATCTTGAATCAATCCAGCGTCATCGCATGTCAAAACATGCATCCCTCAGGCATGCGCCACATGTTGCCACGCCACAGAATTCAGACACCATCAGACATCACGCGCCTACGTCATCATCGCCGATCTTCACCGTCTTCTGTCCCGACAACATCTCGTCGATCCGTCAGACTGTTCAGTCTGACCCAGCCGAACGTATCCAACTACAACCATGCTTTACCATGCGCCTAGCCCACCCGCCACGTTGGCTGCACTAATTGGCGCCTTGTATATACATGATCTCACGACACACTCCTGGCAGGCAAATCATCTTCCACGAATACCAATCCATCACCTGATACTTCCATCTTAACTAGCTTGGCTTCCCGCAACATGCAAGCATCCTTGCTGTGCCTACAAATCTTCCATCTTGTCTGCCATTGCTGACCCATGAAAAATAACCAAGCTGCAGCACCACTGTCATCCAACCAAAAAACCTTTTGGCCTTCACGTGGTGGCTACCTCTTCCTTGGCACATGACCCGAAGCTCTGTGTCCTGCTTTTATTTGCCAACGCCCATGCTCTCTAATGGATTATCCCTTGTGATCTATTAATTCGCTGCTTTGATTCCCTGTTCCCTGGAACGTACGCTCACGACAGGTCACCTGTCGACCTTTTTTTTTCACAAACAAATCTCGCTCCAATGCTTCCGATGGATCGCATGCACGCACCTCGCCGAGTCCGTCTCGAACGTCCGCGCCCTGCACAGCTGCCCCACAGATCGATCAGATCTGCCGCCGCCGCCTGTACGCGTTCTGTCTGATCTGCATCCGCGTGTGTTTTCCGATTGCTTCAATCTAGACTAATGCTTCGATCGCGCTGCTCCATGTACGTGCTGCTACCAAACAACCGGTTCGCCCGATTCACCAAGACATAGTCCTGCTAATCGCGATTCCAATTTGGCGATGCACGACGATACGAACGACTTCTGCGGCCTCTTCCGTCCACCTCCTCTAGATAAACGATCTGCTCCTTCAATCTTGATCTGATACCAATTGCTACCGTCGTAGGTAGACAAGCCGCCGGCTCCCCCTGCGTGACTGTTGCTATCAAGTCGTCATGTGTTACAACATGTGGTGCTCCCTCATTATATGGGAGGCTCGCTACAAAAGTTCGACTCTGATAGTACTCGTATGCTATACACACCTAATACAACTCTAAGTCCAAACATAACCCAACTCGTACACAAAATTCGACACAAACACAACAAACATGTGTTAGCCTTGCATATGATGATTGGTTTGCAATAGTCTGTTTTTCGTCAAATGAAAGTCATATCGTATTTCACTGACTGATCAGAGTGGTAGCACCACAGATTATAAAAGAAAGCTGCGGTGATGAAAATTGAAGTTCTATGCCTCTAAAAAATGGATAGTTGAAACCTCCTTAACCTTCAAGATAGGGCGAGTCAACTCCAACAATTGCCGAAGGTAAATGATGCACAAGAGGCTGTTGGTGCGACTTCGCAATGTCATATTCCTGGATGCCTCTCAAACCATATTACGTACTCTAGAAGGTATTGCAAGATATTCATGTACGAGTAGTTTTTTTCTTTTTTGAAAAACCTCATGTCAAACTCCCATGGAATTAAGTTGGATATTTGCATAGCATACAACATATCCTATGTTTGCTACGCTCAAAGCCGGTGTAGTTTCCCTGGAATCTAGAGCCAGCACATACGGCACGACGAGTCCCTTCACCCTATTTATCAGATCTTATGTGTTGGCAACCACCGCACTACACCACGGTAGACACATGCCGACAGATCCATCTGTCGGCATAGGTACCCTACGCCGACACATAATCAGTCGGTAAGTGATACGCCGACAGAAGATAAAGAGTCGGGGCAAAAGCAGTCGGTGAAAGTTTCGCCGACACATAATTAACATGCCGACACACGTTGTGTCGCTGTTTGCCACACCTACGCCGACAGATAGAATGTCGGTGACCAACATAGCTACGTCGACAGATCACTTGTTGCTGTTGCTCACCCCTACGCCGACACATAGCATGTTGGTGACCAGCATTCCAGTAATCAATCATAATACAAAACAATTGGTGACCAGCACCCCTACGCCGACAGATAGCATGTATGTGTGCCTTTGCAAACATACCAGTTGTTGTTGCTTTACTGTAATCAATCATAATACAAAACAATGCATTCAATTCACAATCAGGCATATCATATACGAACATTTCGCCTCACATCCAAATATCTCATCACATGACAACAATACACAATAATACCAGGACAACAATGCATTCAATTCACAAAGTACCATAGTAGTACAAAGTAGTTCCAGCCATGTGAACAAAGACATCTCAGGTACATAATAAGCTTCTACATCACAGTTCAAAGGTTCAAAGGTTCTGTTATAAAGCATTAAACAAAAGCCAAGCTACGGTTGAAGTTGCATGTCCATGTGTCCACTTTAAGCAATGTATGTCTTGCTCACCCGGTGCGCTTGCAACTTCAAATTTCTAAGCACCTGCAAAGATCAGTTGTGTTGCAAGTCATCTCCACATTCTTAACAGCCATGAAAGTAGACAGTAACCAAAATAAATTGTAACCAAAAGATCTATACAAACTAACATGCAAGATGTTAGCATTATTCATTCTACAATACTGGGAACAAATAACTGGAAGCTTGCAAATCAGCAGTACTTCAGGTTAATAGGGCTACATCTTTTATGAACCATCTGTTGACCATGCTATGTGAACAAAGACATCTTGCTTACGATCTATTTGAGCAGCTGAACAAGTTCCGGCATATGATCTTCTTGTTAGGTTCAGGAGGTACTTGTAAATCTGTGCCTTTTCTATTCCTGTTCTAGATTTACTAGAAACCAAAACTTATGACTTATCCTTTTGTAGGGAAGAATGTATCTCTATCATCAGGCCAAAATGTACTGCTAATTTCTATGTGGCAGCAAAAGGTATGAAATCCACTATTGAATATGATAACTACAGTGAACAGTACGCTAGCTACGGTTACAGATTGTCACTTGAACTACAGGGATTCTTTTTTGGTTGTCATTTGAGAGTTTAAAGCCTTGTTTCCTTGCATGACTCAAATACTTTTGGTCCAGTAATTTAGTCGAATATTCTTAGAGTACTATACTTCAGTTAGTTTCACTGGTATGTGCATAATAACTCTGTTCTATGTTTGCAGGATTTATTAGACAAATTCCTACTTGTATCCAACAATATCTACATGACTAGTTTGCTGTAGTGTATGGTACAGTTCTTAAGACACAAAACAATGCCAAAAAAAATTCACAACGCATAATAACTAACTTTGAGATGTACAAAGTGTTCAGTACCTGCATCTGGTACCACATTCCTTTTATTCTTGAAATCCGTCATCTACAACAATAGCATTAGTCAATAAGTGATATAAGCTCCTAACAAAAAAAGGGTCAAATAAGTTGCCCATATGCTCACCATAGCAGTAGGCCATGCAATAGATCTTCCACGAGCAGAACCCATGTTGACAACATCCTCATATGGTCGAGGTAACACAGTATCTTTTTTGTACACTGAACTGATGACAACTTCAGAATACTGAGCACCAAGAGGCACACCACCGACTAGAGCATGTGAATCTAATGTTTGGAAAAAACCTTTTGCAACAGGGACATTCAATGGTCTAGTTATGCTATATAGTATGACCTCTCTTCCACCCTAAGGCAGAAAATGGAATTCCGAATGAGAACACAAGTAAAAAATAGCAGGAGGAAGTTCAAATGTTGTGTGTGTAGCAAACAAATATTTACCCCTAGTTTGTTATTCTGTCTCTGTGGAACAGGATTCTCTCTTCTCACGGGAGCACTTGACTGTACCTCATCATCAACAACTTGTCGGCCAATAGTTTTGCGAGCACCTTCCTGGGCCCTTATGTTCTACATAAAGAGCCACCATTTCAGAGGATAAATAGTGACAAAAGGAACAAAACTAATAATATGTGGCAAATGAATGTACCCTTTGATTCTCTTGATCTTGTTGTCGCAAAGTGGGAGTAATTCTTCTCATTTCGGTGACAGCATGTCTATTTTGCATACTATGCATGCTCCCATTTGACTCCACCTCATCATACAAATTACCAACCTCTTCATTGTTATCTTGTGGAGAGCTTGTGTTCTACATTAGGAAAGCAAGCATTTCAGAAGCTAAATAAATTACCCGATGAGGAGAGCTTGTGTTCTACTTTGTTATTTGCACCATAAATAATATTACCTGATGTGGAATAGTATTTCGAGAATCCCGTGGACCCAAAATCATCTGTTTCATCTCAGCCATTTCTCTTTTCATCTTCTCCATTTCTTGTGACATGTCATCCACCTTCTGGTCAGCAAGGCGGCGAGCTTCTGTTTCTATTTGAAGCTTTGTAGACTTGTATGTCCGAACTCCAGGAAGTTCAAGGCCAGATGGAGTTGCCCCCAAACCTTTAGTTCGAACATATCCATGTTTTTCTGGTCCACAAACATGTGAGAACAGATCTCCTTCCTTCATACTTTTCTCCAATAATTCTGGGAAGTTTTCAGCCTTGTCTCGAAGTTGTTGCTGCAAATTGGAGGAAAAGAAAGAACACAGTAATTAGTTATATCAGAAGAATGAAAGAGTTTGTTCACTGGGGTAAATAGTATGTGTACTTACAATTATGGCTGCAGATTCTTTATGTGGAACTCCAGTTTTAGATGAATGTGTCTCGATGAACAATTCGTCCCTTCGTGGGCGCCTCCCTTTCTTCTCAGTCTGTATGAATTAATTTAAGAAATGAACAAATGATGCAGAATTGCAGGTCAACAAAACATAAAAATAGAAATTGCATACCATTTCCTGATCAACACGAGCAAAACTCTTACATCCAGCAGTATGAGCTTGTTTATGCTTTTCACGGTTAGCTTTGCCTCTTATTGATCGAACCTACCAATGATCAAGTTATACATATGAATATATGATCAATAAGAGTATCGGATTTCTGTTACTTATAGTAGTATGTGGATGTCTTACCTTAGCTTCTGGAGTCATCCAATGATCAACAAGCTTCTTCCATTGATCAGGATCGACTCTATCATCACATGATTTTATTAGTGCATCATACTCCAGCTTATCATACTCCAGCTCATTATCAAAGTAATCCTTCTTCAAATCTGCTTTGAATTCCTTCCACTTAATATGTGCTGTTTTTATATACCACTCAAAAACATCTTGGTCTACATCCCAAAACAACTACATACAAAGCAGAAAATTATCACAACCATAAACCAAGCACAAAAGGGTCTTAAGCAAAAGGAAAATTATCACCAAAATTTTCAATACCTTCACTTCAGTCCATAAACCAAGCTTTAGCGATAGAGGCACCTTCCTCCAATCATCATATTCAACCGGAAAACCCTTAGTTCTTACTTGTGTGCCAATAAAGTTAGCAAAACGTGTAGCAGAAGCACCAATAGGTTGACCAATATCATTGATTTCCAACTTCAGTTTAGGCTTATTTTGCCTTCCCCATATGCTTTTCATGGTAGTAATTTTCCTTACATCCTTCTCCTCACCTGCAACACCAAACAAGCACAGTTTAGGCTTATTTTGCCTTCCCCATATGCTATGCATATTTTGTTCCATGAGCACAGACCAGTTTGAAGAGACGTACCTTCATTTGCATTCACGTGCACATCTGCAGCCTCATCTTCAGCAAGAGTATCCGTGGGCACCTCCTTATCTAGTGCCATTAATCTTGCAGAAGTCCTCCTCTCAGTTGCATCAGGAGTCTTTCTTTTTCTCTACAGAACAAATCATTGGTACTTATGCAAGCAAGAACAAGACAGCAACAATAGAAATTGTAGCAGACAAGCATGAACAAGATAGCAACAAGATACCTTTGCTCCCCTTTTCTTAGGCTGACACGTTTTCCTTAAATCAGTAGCACAAGTTCGAAGTCCCAACTCTTCCACTCTTTTTTCTATCTCCAACAGATTCCTATCCCTTTCAGCTTCATATGCATCAGCTCTTGCGTCGTTTTCCATTTTTTTCCTGAAAATGTCAGACAAGTGAGTTAGCAGTTCGTGATTGAATTATGCAAGTGGAAAACAAAACAGCCATCACACAAAATGCAAAAGAAGTAATCCTACTTACTTCACTGGCTTTGATGCATCAACAAAAGTTCCATCCATATCAAGTCTTACATGAGAGAAATTTGCATAATCAATATCACTACTGACATTTCTATGAAGATCAAGTAATGGCATCTCATTATCAAAATTTACAGCATCATCCATAGAAACCATATCATAGGTGTCTTGTGGTTTTGTGTTCTGTACAACAGCACACCAGTCCTCATCAACAGCCTCTGGAACATAGTAAACCTGTGTGGCTTGTGATGCAAAAATGAAAGGTTCGTCCGACAACTTGTTACCACTACTGAACAAATGGTTGAAGTTCACGGTTGTAACCCCGAACTGATCAGTTTTAACCCATTTGTTCGGTACACGGTTATCAACCCAGTCACACCGAAAGAGCACCATATTTCCTCTATGGCGATAGTCCAGCTCAACTATTTCCCTAATAATGCCATAATATATTTGTTTTCCACTTGAACTTTCGGCAGATGTAGCAACCCCACTGCTTTGAACAGATCTACCCGCATCACTAGAGGATGTATGGTAAGTGAAACCTCTAATAGCATAGCTATGGTATTTTCTAGCAACCCTCAAAGGCCCCTGTGCTAAAATTTGAATTTCTTTAGATACTTGTACGCCTCTTTCAACTAATGCATGCACCTGAGTATGTATAAAACCGTTGTTAGTTACAATGATTAACATCTAATATCATCACTCTTGACCATACATCTAATACTTACGTGTTGTTCAAACCACTCATGGAACTTCTCATGGTGCATAGTGTCAATCGCCTTTTGACTACGAAGACCAATTGTGGACAAGTGCTCAAGGTGCTTGCTGCAATTGTATACTAAATTAAATAATGCAGCAAGAGAGAGGAGAAAAAGGAAAAAGATGATACTACAAGAGCGTGGATGGCTTACGTCACAAAAGGTTGTATTTCACTATGTTGAAACAAGACATATCTGTGTGCTTGCACCCAAGATGTGTGGTCTAATGTAACAATGCTCGAGGCACTCAAAGCTCGGCCTTTGTTGCAGAAGTAGGGAGTGGTATTTGACATTTCCGTACCAACGTCCTCAAAATTTTCTCTCTTCGAGTGAACCTAGTTTCACACCCTTGTAAGTACCTAGAACAATAGGTGAGGCACTCGTCAAACAAATACCCCTCTGCAATTGATCCTTCGGGGTGGCTTCTAGTGCGAACAAAGCCTTTGTACTTGCCCAAGCACCTACATATTTAGGAATAGTTTTTAAAAACAGAAGGCTCAATTCATTTGTAGAAAGAGAAGGCTCAATTCATTTAGCTATCGCATATCACCTTTCTATTGACCACATGCTCCGGAAATGTACTGGACCGCCAATTCTCACTTGGGCAGGAAGATGCACCATCAAGTGGACCATCACATCAAAAAAACTAGGTACGAATATAGTTTCCAGAATGCTAAGGGTCTCAGCTATTTCAACCTCCAGAGCATTCATATCACTTACACGAATTGTAGGTGAGCAAATCTTCTTGAAGAAATAGCTTACGCGAGTCAATGCTGCACATACTCGTGTTGGCAATACTTTTCGAATTGCTAGAGGAAGAAGGTCTTGCAATAGAATGTGATTGTCATGACTTTTAAGTCCGACAATCTTCTTCTCTTGGACATTGACATTGCCGCGTATATCAGCTGCATAACCATATGGAAATCTAGCTCCTTTCACTACTTGGCAAACTTGTTTCTTTTCATTGGATTCCAAACAATATTCTGCAGCAGGTATATAAAGTCTGCCTTCTATTTCATCAGGATGAAGATCCGCCATAATACCAAGTTGTTGGATGTCCAAGCGAGAATTTACATTATCCTTTGATTTCCCATCTATGCTTAGAAGAGTGTTCAATATGTTGTCAGACACGTTTTTCTCTACATGCATAGCATCAAAATTATGACGCAGCATCAAATCTTTCCAATAGGGCAACCTAAACCACACAGATTGCCTCTTATAAAGAGGTGCTGGTTCACCCTCTTTGCGCTTTCTCTTTGCTTTCTTCTTGCCGGTTGGATCCTTTCCAAAGGGTGCCTGAAGATCGGCTGTTAGATCCATGATTTCCTTTCCAGTAAGTGGTTTAGGCGCTGTCCTATGCTCAGTCACACCGTCAAATAACTTGAGATCTGTTCTATAACTATGGTCAGGTGGTAAGAACCTACGGTGACCCATAAAGCAGCGCTTGCTACCTTTTTTCAGTTGGAGAGAACAAGTTAATGAGTGGCATTCGGGACAAGCTACTTCACCCTGGGTAGCAACTCCATGAGTGTAGCCTAAACCAGGAAGATCATGTATGGTGCAAAGGATGGCAGCACGCAGGTCAAAAAACTCAGACTTGGAAGAATCGTAGGTTCTCACACCATCTTTGTACATGTCTATTAGATCATCTATCAATGGCTCAAGATAGACATCCATATCACTACAAGGTGACTTAGGACCAGGAATGAGCAAACTCAGAATAAAGTTAGGCTGCTTCATGCACACCCAAGGAGGAAGGTTGTATGGAATCAAAAGTACAGGCCAAACACTGTAGGTACTGTTCAATGACCTAAATGGGTTGAAGCCATCAGTAGCAACAGCCATTCTAATATTGCGACTATCGTCACCAATTAATGGATGTTTGGAATCGAAATCCGTCCAGAATTCAGCATCTGCTGGATGCCTAAGCAAACCATCCTTGGTACGTCCTTCATCGTGCCACCTCATATCAGCAGCACTTTTAGGGGACATAAAAAGTCTTTGAAACCTTCTTTTAACTGGAAAATAACGAAGAACCTTTCTAGGAACTCTATGTACCCTTTTCCCATCTGGACTCTTCTTTTCAGATTTCCACCTTGAAGTTTTACACTTTGGACACTGATTTTCCTTATCATATTCTTTTCGGAACAGTATGCAATCATTTTCGCATGCATGAATCTTAACATACCCAAGCCCAATGGATTTAACTATTTTCTTAGCTTCATTGAAATTTTTAGGTACCAGATGCCCTTCAGGTAAAAGATCTCTTTGTAACTCAAGCAGCATGTCAAAACTTTTGTCACTCCACCGCCCAAGAAGTTTCAGATGTAATAGCCTAACAACAAAGCGCAGTTTTGAAAATTGTTTGCACCCAGGGTATATGTCCACACTGTTATCATCAACTAGCTTCAAATAAACTTTGGTTTCATCATTAACTTCCATCTCATTGTCCTCGTTGTTCATTTCAAAGTCCCCCCCATCATCTAATCCACATGCTATGTCACGAAGCAAATCAGAAAAATCGTCATGTTCAAGTGAACTCTCTACTTGCACACCCTCAGGATTTACAGAAGTAGAACTAGACTCTCCATGATGTATCCATGTATCATACCCTTCCACAAAACCATCACATATCAAATGCTCCCGTACTATACTTTCTTCCCTCCAAGATGAGTTAACACATATGTTGCAAGGACAAAGGATTTTGTTTCCATGCGCTGAATTAGCAAAAGCAAACTCTATAAACTTGCCTACCCCCTGTATATACCCATCTGTGTGCCTACAAGTATTTAATTAATTTCATATCAAAACATGTCATTGCATAACTACAGAACCTACTAACTGAGGGAAAAAAAGAAAACATAATGTACCTAGGCAGAGACAACCACGTTTTATCCATTGGGCACCCTTAATATTCAATTTTGATGTATCTGAATGTAACCAACGTCTTACTAGCGTTAGTTTTGCATAAATGTAACATCACACACAAGTCAATAAATTTCACATATGCTGGCACAACAAATCACAAACTTGGAAATATCTGAGAGAAGCAAAAAAGGCTTACCCCAAAGTAACAAGGCTTGGCCTCTATTACTACAGAGTTGATCAATATTTGGATGACACGGGCACAAGTTCACTCGTAATTATCAGCTGCTGACCTCTCTTCACTACTCTTGGTTCCACCTGCAGCAGTACAAAATTACAATTAGAAAG